>CM056450.1:11940276-13140276 GCA_029783895.1 Triplophysa bombifrons
GCTGGATTCGGTCATGGTTGCTTGGTGTCAGCCTGTAACAGCAGAAGAGAGGGGTCACATGATGAGATGAGAATACCAAGGGGACACATTACATCATCTCTTTGATCCTATACACGCTGAAATGACAGGTGTGAGTAGTGCGACCCTATCTAAAGGTCACCTAGTTCTGGCTCACCACGCTTTATAAGAATAAGGTTCAAGATGTCACACACGGTACACAGATGGCTCAGATACCTAAATAGGCATCAAAACAGTCTCCTGGGCTTCACAAATCAGAATCGTCAGACTCGGACAAGCAGCAGTTTATACTCCAGTATGGACGTGTGTGTGGGTATGTGAGAGAAGGAGCCAGACAGATTTCCTCTCATTAAATCATGATCATATGTTGAATGTGTTTATGATACAGAAGACAGCAACTGGGATTTTAACACATGAGCAGATGTCCAGTTTAAAACACACGGATGCAATATAAACTTTGTCACATCATTTATATACATTATATATTAAACAGTTAGTGGACAAAAGTGATGGTCAGCATATTTGTAAATATTGGCACCCCTCAGTTTTATGGTACATTTATGTTACAAAATGGACAATATCTTAACCTTTAAGATATTAATTGTAGAAAAGTAATATAAAGCTTTATACCTAAATACAGCTCACTGGAAATAAAACTTACTTTGACCACAATATAAAAAGAAAAATTATTCTCAAAACGCAAGGTCACACTCCAAACACAACAAGGCAAAACGTATACAAAGTTATAAATAAAACCTTTAATAATAAAATGATGTCTAAAGTTGGACATCGCTTTTTGCCACCACAGTGTATATATTACAGACATCCGCAGAAAATATAGAGACCATTCCAAATTGTAATTTAATCAGCATTTCTAGATGTTTAGTGTCCATTCCAGTCCAATGTCTGTTGAATTTCAACAAAATCAAACCTCAGGAGTGACAAAGTAATGCAAAAACAATATGGAATACTGACAGCATAACAAGACACAGAAAAACTGTGAATTAAAAAGTAAAAAATGTTTTTTAACTTTTTCTAAAACCATGTACAAATTTTACTGTTGTAATGCTCAAAAGTGAATATGAACTTGTTTTCTTTGCAGTATTTAAGATCTGAAAACACAGAGCATCATTTCTGTTATTTTGACCTCTTTCTGCACTTTTCATTTACTGCAGATTAATGGGAATAGAAACAATATTTTAATTTGAAATTTGACAGAAATATTGTTAGTAGTTCAGAGCATGAAACAAAAATGATCCTTTTACAACGTAGAACAACTGAAAATGGTCTTTGAAATGTTCTCTTAATATAATATGATACATATAAAATACAAATACAAATTAATGTTATATTTTATTATATTCAAAAAAGTCACTCTTTGTCTAGAATTTGCTAAATCATACACTTGGCATTTTATCATCCAGATTCTCAACCTGGGATGCTTTTATCATTATTAACTTAATCTTATTGGCTGCTTTATATTCATTATTTGGACATTTAGCAAATATTATTCAAAAATATTTAAAATGTATCTACATACAAACATATACATATAGGCATAGGCAAAATTTTGTTTCTTAACACACGACTACATTATTTCCCTTCACTTTGGAAACACAGCCCTGATCTATAACTTGCACCAATCAATACAAACTCATCGAAAAACAACAAATACGTCAACACCATGGAGCCATTTAATCCGATAAGAGAATCAATGAAGAACCACTATGATGTTTCCGGAGCGGCTAAAGAATTACCTAAATGTATTACAATGCCCAGATGAACGAAGAATAGCAGTCTGAGTGTGTGTGTACGTGCTGACGTAGCAGTAACTCTACCTGTGCAAAATCACATTTCCATCGTCAGCTACATTGAGTTACACACATTTGCCCTGTCCCGACATATATACTTTTTAACAGGGCACAAGCGCACACATGTACATACGTGAAAGTGTGAGCGGGACAGGATGCCCTTTTAACCCCATCATGACATTACTCATACACCGCCAACAGCTGGAGTGATTTATAACAATGCCATAACATTCACATCACACTGCTCACTGGAGTTACACACACACACACACACACACACGCTAGAATGCTGTACACACAACACTGTCAACAGGAGAGCTTATTTAGTTGTCACGTTGAATCAAAAAGGTGAATGTGACCCGAGGTCGGTCTGAAATAATCACTGCTTCTCATTTTCTCTTGGCATTTTGCCTAGCAGATGTGAGCTTACAGCACCAGATTTAGGTCAAAATAATCAATACACACCAACCATGGGTAGAAATGACAGCATAACAATAACTCATCTCTTTAAATAAACAGAAAAGGAAGCCATAGGTGAGGAGGCAAGAAATCCCATCTGTTTAAAGGACTTGAAGTGTTCACAGGTAAACACACATAAGACTCAGTTTAAGTGGGCACTTGAAGTAATGTGTTTTTCTAGATCGCGGTAATGGCCAGCGTTATGGTCAAGAACGTGTGGCAGTATCGAAAGTGCTCTTCTCTGTGAATGTATCATTTGTTTTAAAAAGGGGTCACCTGCTCGCCTCATCGGATCTCACAGCCTCACTCTAAAGATCTCTGTGATTTGACATTCATACTCTCACAACCTCATCTGACATTCACCCTCTCACAACCTCATCTGACATTCACCTTCTTACAGCCTCATCTAACATTCATCCTCTCACAGCCTCATCTGACATTCATCCTCTCACAACCTCATCTGACATTCATCCTCTCACAACCTCATCTGACATTCACCTTCTTACAGCCTCATCTAACATTCATCCTCTCACAGCCTCATCTGACATTCATCCTCTCACAACCTCATCTGACATTCATCCTCTCACAACCTCATCTGACATTCACCTTCTTACAGCCTCATCTAACATTCATCCTCTCACAGCCTCCTCTGACATTCATCCTCTCACAACCTCATCTAACATTCATCCTCTCACAACCTCATCTGACATTCATCCTCTCACAACCTCATCTGACATTCATCCTCTCACAACCTCATCTGACATTCACCTTCTTACAGCCTCATCTAACATTCATCCTCTCACAGCCTCATCTGACATTCATCCTCTCACAACCTCATCTAACATTCATCCTCTCACAACCTCATCTGACATTCATCCTCTCACAACCTCATCTGACATTCACCCTCTCACAACCTCATCTGACATTCACCTTCTTACAGCTTCATCTAACATTCATCCTCTCACAGCCTCATCTGACTTTCACCTTCTTACAGCTTCATCTAACATTCATCCTCTCACAGCCTCCTCTGACATTCATCCTCTCACAGCCTCATCTGACATTCATCCTCTCACAACCTCATCTGACATTCATCCTCTCACAACCTCATCTGACATTCATCCTCTCACAACCTCATCTGACATTCACCTTCTTACAGCCTCATCTAACATTCATCCTCTCACAGCCTCATCTGACATTCATCCTCTCACAACCTCATCTAACATTCATCCTCTCACAACCTCATCTGACATTCATCCTCTCACAACCTCATCTGACATTCACCTTCTTACAGCTTCATCTAACATTCATCCTCTCACAGCCTCATCTGACTTTCACCTTCTTACAGCTTCATCTAACATTCATCCTCTCACAGCCTCCTCTGACATTCATCTTCTCACAGCCTCATCTGACTTTCACCTTCTTACAGCTTCATCTAATATTCATCCTCTCACAGCCTCCTCTGACATTCATCTTCTCACAGCCTCATTTGACATTCATCCTCTCACAGCCTCAAATGGCCTTCACAATTCCATCTAACATACACCCTTTCACAGCCTCCTCTGACATTCACCCTCTCACAGCCTCCTCTGACTTGCTCTCAATGCGTAATTTGACATTCACCCTCTCACAGACTCATTTGACTTTCACCCTCTCGCACCCTCATTTGACTTGCTCTTAATGCTTCTTTCGACATTCACCTTCTCAAAGCCTCATCACAGAGAAAGGATGGAGAGAGAAATACAAAGAGAGAGAGAGAGAGAGAGAGAGAGAGAGTAAAGTCTGATTATAATGACTGTTATGATTTGCAGGAGCTATTACCGAAATGGCATATCTATAAGATGCAAAATCTCTGTGCACAGTCATACGGCAAAAGCTTTTAAAAACGCTGATACAGAAACATTCAAGCAGATAAAAATCTGACAGATCTCTTCATGAAAGGAAAGAACGTTCTAATGCAGCACCCAATATCAATATGTAAACAGCTCCTGGCTCGTGAAAAGAGATTTGGAGACACGTGGGCTCATTGTGGGTCATAATTTGTTTTGAGAGCACTATGATGTGAGGAATTCTGATAACATCGGTTTAAATGTACTTTTAAGACCTCCAGTCACCATTAGACCATATAAGAACCGTCATTGCCATGGCAACCACACTTTCCTGCTGAAAGGGATAGACCCCCTTATTTTGGGCAGTTCAGTGCATGCTATAATTGCAAAAATGGAAGGAGTGTTGCGAATGCTGCCGTGGACTCAACACAAATCTTAAGAAGAGATACAAGCTATAAACAAAACATTCACCACAATATCCAGAACCTCTGGCATAAAAGTAGGTCCACAATATTGAAGATCTGTAGGTATATTTAACTATGGACATGGGGCACTTTTTTATCCCTGTGTGCATCAAACCTATCTTAGTGTTATTGCTGCAGTCTTACTTTATTTAAATACTTTCTTTTTTATTCTTAAATTCAACTAATTTCTGCAATTCTCCATCTGTGATCTTTGAAGTCTTTGGCCACTCAGAATATTCTCTTTGCTGTGCATTAAGACAATAGAGACACACATTCTCTTTCAGGCAGATATGCAACATCCCCAGTTCATTAAAACATATTCATTTTGGCCCTGATGTTGAAAATGGGTATTGTTTCAACCATCTCCATTTAAATCCACTTTCTATTTTGTGTAGCTCAACAATCTTTTGCTGCACATCAGAACTATATTTTGGGGTTTTACCAATAGTGATGAATGATTAAGGGCGTTTGGGCTTATTATTATTTATATTTTTAATATTATTTTCCCGTGAAACAAAAAGTCATGACTGGACAAAATCATGTTTCTAGCCACCTTGGTGTGTTCAGAAATTTTATATTAATGGGAGTGTACTTACTCATTAAAAATGTCTAGGGGTGCCAATAACTGTATCCAGGGTGTATTAGAGATTTTTTTTTATTTTTCAAAATGTGATATTACCCCACTTCAAATTGTTTTACTTGAATGAAATGTTGGGATTTTGTAGATTTCTTTAAATAAAAGTCCTAAACGAGATACAATGCTGATTTATTTTTTACACCCTTCTATTTGCATATTAACCAAGGCTGCCAATAATAGTGGAGGGCACTGTATCCACTAATTTCACTTGAGCTGAATTTTGCTTTTTTTCCCAGAGAATGTGTTCTACTTGCTAACCTCATTATTGGACTCCATCCTATTGAGAGGGTGCTAAACATCTGCCCAATTATACTTTTGACAGGTTACACTTTAAATCTATTAAAAACTTAAAGCTGGATGACAGACAAGAAAAACTGATGAAGTGGGTGTTAGATGTTGTCAGTCCATTACTGTGATCACTCCACCCTCTAATCTGAGACAAACTGAAAGCAGTAAAATACTTTTCTAAAGATTCCCTCGGTAAAAGCCTCTATGAATGACAGCCTGACAGAAGGGTCTCTGTTCATTGAAAGTGAAACAATATGTGCAGACATCTCTGTATGGGAATATAGCCACTCGTGCACACTTAAACACAAACAGATACAACACTCAGTGAAAGCGGTGTCTGTGTGCTGGAAATCGAGAATAGGCATAAGATCCTGCCAGCAACCATCTTCACTACATGAAGTGACAAAAAAATGGGCAGCATGTCCATGCCAAACAGTGTTACAATGCCCAGCGTACCAAAAATTATAGATAGTTTTACGTGTTTAAAAAAAGCAATACAAGAGCCACATATTTCTTGGATTTTTGTGTTTTTCAGCTATATAAGCCACGTTAAAATATTGCTCAGAGTAAAGGTATAGTTCACCCATGGTGAGAATTGTTCTACTCATGTCATTCCAAACCTGTATGACTTTCTTTCTTGACATGGCTCCCATTGACTTCCATCATATGGATGACATTTCTCATTTTTTTGTGTTCCAGTGATCAGTCATATGAGGGGTTATTACATGAGGGTGAATAAATGTGACAGAATTTTCGTTTTTGGATAAACTATCCCTTAAAGCTGTAACTTTTGCCTATTTATCGTAATCTCAGCTTTAAACAAAAAATTGCAGGTTACAGTACATATTGCTGCTGTCCTTCTGAAACCTCATATTTCCATATTTTGTGATTTTTTGTTGTTGCCATAAATCATTATTATAAGTTACAGTTTATGCTTGTCACTGGGTTTTGCTATTATAGCATCTGACAGTTCCAAAGCTGTAAAATCATAAACGTTAAATCAAATCTGATACGCAGATGATAGCAAGACTGTCCCTTCATCCCCTCACTGTACTTTATTGCACGAATATTTTCTTTTCTTTTATCTCTAAAGGGAAAGAAGGTATTTAAGTACTAAGTGCTACTCCAGCCCATTGTTAAAGCATTAGGTCTTGCTAATTTTAGAGCTGTCCCAGTCTTAATTATGACACTGTACAGAACTCGGAATCACCCTACAGATCTTCTTAATAAAGCGTTTAACTCCGCTTTTGACTTTTAGAGAGCGGGCTTACTTTGCCGAAAGGGGAACCATGTTGGTTGGCACAGTAGGATAACATTTTTAAAGAGGCTGGAAGGTTAAAGGGAGAATCTGTTTAAGCGATGGTGTTGTGCTTATGTCAGAGCTGCTAATTTAAAACATACGGATGCACAACCTCTTCAGGCAGAGTGTGAGATATGAGTCTAGTAGCCCACTGAGCCTTGAGTCTGAGCCACATCAAAGAATGACCTTCACACACACAGATGGCCGAGGTCCAGAGGTGCAGTTTAGGTCTGTGCGGTATCTGTCTTCTAGAGTCAAACAAGCATGCATTCAGACCAAAACAGATCTGTGTGTGCGTGTGTGGATAAACAGATATGATTGATTCTAGCACTGTTGGACTCACTTAAGTTCAGCTCCCACGAGAAACTGGGAAGCAAAGTGGCAGTTAGACTTAACCTTTGAAGATGTGTGGGTGTATGTGTGCATGTTTCATCCAATAGTCATTCCTCGCTTTGAGACCAATTAGTATTTTATGAGCAGGATGGCCTCGGGTTATGTTTGTGTTTTAGACCACAGAACACACCTGAACATACAAATCCAAGCAAAAAATCAAAACCAATAAAGCAAACCAAAACATCGCTTAGGAATGGAAAATGGTTTTCTTACTTCAAGAAGAAAAACATTTCTGAAGAAAAAGATGTTGAGGGTAGAATATTTGCTACGTAGCCATGTGTTGTGCTTTCAAATGAGTGGCACTTCGGGATGGGATGTTTTGACTTGGGCCAGTAAGTAACCAATGATATTCTGTACAGCTCATACTTATATGTCCTCTGGGGGACAATATGAGCTTTTGGAGCAAGAAAGGCGACATTTCCACAAATATATCTGTCAACGCTTCTTCCTGAACTGTGCGTGTGAGGCAGAGGAAGAGCTGAGAGACAGTCAACGCAGGGAAAGTATAACTGACCTCCTCTCACCCTGACTGGGGCAAAGTTATAAGGAAACCCCCTGACCATTAAACTGATATACAATACTCAAATTCTCATGTTGTGTCTACAAACACACGCACTTGAAAATACACGTTCACCTCTTGTTATAACATTAAACATCTTTGAATCACCTTTAATTATTACTTTAATATTTTTCTATTTATTAATTAATTTTATATATATATATATTTGGGCTTTCAATAGATTCATAGTTTTAATCGCACACGTATAGAGAAATTAAACATAAACTTTTGTTTTAGTGATGTCAGTTTATTAAAAATAATAACTAACTTATCACACACAGCTTTTAAACGTTCAAAAAATTTCACATTTATCTCCAACTTAATGTAGAAACAACACATTACTTTAACAGCTTCATTTTATGAATGATAGCCAACATTCTAATATTGCTGGATTTGCAACTGATGTCCTAATTAAATATATATATTTTCCATTAATCAAACCCATTATAATAGGTGTCCCCTTCGTACCTGTCTAACCGGAGTCACAGCAGCACATTTAAGAACGCGGCCCCTTAAAGATCTCCCGCTCTAAGCAGGTCTTGCACTTCCTATTTTCACTAGTCTTTGCATTCATTTAATCCTTTATTTAACTCGTTGAAGACTGTGCTCCCGGAAATACTAGACAAAATGTCCTTTCTGGCATAATCGTTTGTTTTTTGTTCATTCAAGCACAAAAGAGAACTTAATACTGGTGCTCTGTCTGACAGATTCTGACGCTGCCTTTAGCCCATGTGTACACCAAACTGGACCTCTGTCGTGTTGCATTGAGCTGTGTTCCACAGCCAGAGGTCCTAAATAGTTTAAAGGCCTTTATATGAATAAGACATGATTAAATAAAGTAACCCTAGACAATGAAGACCGAAAAAATGGATGTTGCGTAAATGGCGATAAATATTTTTTTAACGTGTTAATCTGAAAAAATATTCGCATGCATTAACGTTGACAGCCCTAATTTATATAAACAAAGCAAATTCTTGAAAATATATATATATGTGTGTGTGTATTTACAGGTGCAAAAAAAGTAAGAGACTTCTGAATTTACAATTTACACATATGTGTTTAAGTAGAATGACAGAATTCTATCAAAACAACAGAATTTGTATAGACCTCAAATACTGCAAAGAAAACAAGTTAATATCCCCTCTAAGCAATAAAACTGTCAAGTTCTTTTTTATCACAGTTTTCATTTGTCTTGTCATGCTGTCAGTCTTTCACATTGCTGTTGGATGACTTTATGTCACTACTGAGGTTTAATATTGTTGTAATTTAACAGATACTAGACTGGAATGGGCAGAGTACATATAGAAATACTGATTAAATTACAATTTTATAACGGTTTCTTGTATATATGCATAGTTGACAAATACACCGTGCATGTGTCCTAATACATGTGTCCTTTGGTGTGATATAGCAAAAACGTAGAAATCATCGATGTTAGCTGGTCTCAAAACCAGCATCACACAGTGGCTTACGTGGTCACTATGGTTACAGCAGAGCATAATGAGGGTGTGTTGTTTCCATGGTTACAGCGCTGTGCATTGTGGGTAAAGAAAGACCATTCATTAACGTAACACCCTAAGACAGGGCTAATGGACTGGCAGTTTACGGTAGAGAAGCATGTATGCGTGTTTGTGTGTGTGTGTGCTGACTCCTAACAGTATTTATCCTGTGCATTTAAGGGAGTCAGTGTGCATTGATTTCCAATTACTGCTGCTAAGGGAATCCTGTGCGAGAAGTGTGTGTGTTTGCGTGTGTCAGATCAATACTAACAGAGTGATTCCTAAGACTGATCAGTAGATCTGTGTGGATCGATATGTCTCGACATGGCAGAGAGCGGTTTTACATGCAGAGACATATCACTTACGAATGTAAAGATGACAAATTAAAAATGTCAACAACAAGACAATTAAACATTTTCAAGTCACTCCAGCAAAGAAAGCAAGGCCGATAAAAAGAGATAAACACGAATACACAGATGAAGAAAACTAAAAGTGAGAACACCTCACAGTCCACAAATGCTTGTAAGGTAGCATCTCAATAGTCAACACTAATAAGTAATTGATATCAAAAGCTCTATATCGACTGAAACGCACCTAAAGTGATAGATTACTATAAACTATATAGTGTAAATTGTATATATTTATACATCCAATAAATATATACTATATATTTATTTATATATTGTATATAATGTAAATATATATATATACATTTTATATTTACATTATATTTTATAACTACTTATATTCAAAAAATATAGACTATATCAAACCTGTATGACATTCATCTGCAGAACACAAAAAAAATTATTTTGAAAACTGTTATTAAAAAACAATACCGGGCCCTACTGACTTCCATTGCATAGACATTAACCACTGAGACATTTCTCAAAATATCTTCTATAGTGTTTCTCAGATAAAAGAATCATAGACAGACTGTGAATAAATGATGTACTATCCCTTTAAGTTACTGATGCAATGGTCTATCCGCCAGTGGTTTGTATAAAAGCGACCTAAAGTCATTTTCTTTTAATAAGAGTCACCTGATATATAGATACAGCAGTTAAGGAGACATCTCCTCATCTTTAGGAGGCGAGCTAATGTCTTTCCAGGAGATGGAGTTGTGTATGTGATGGCGACCTGTTGGTAGGAATGCTTTAATTGGCTCTCTGTATTTCCTGTAACTCCGGCACACAGCCTGTTAACAACACCTCACACACACAGATCTCCCTTGTGCTCAGAACTGTGTGAAACATTACACTGCAACTTTCCACTTGACTCTTAGTCTATGTGTGGTAAAGCGAACACATGCACACATGGATAACATGACACGTTTAGGACCTGTGCTTTGAACAGACTCACAGAATACACAGAAGACACACACAGGCTAAGGAGTCATCTACCATGCGCATGTGAAATCCAGCTATTTCCGTTCTGAGTTACAGTGTTCGAATGTAATATCTTAATGACTCATTCATCTGAATGACACTTTTCTGCAACAGCCATTAACACACAGACAGTGAGATAATATTTCTACGTGGATGTCTCATTGAAGGCACACGCGCACACACAGAGCTCACAGCGTGACGAACTGTGAGCATCTACAACACAACCAATTAAATCTGAACATGTAGCTGTGTGAGCGCGGGGACAGATTTAATGTCACACTGGAGTCAGTGCCTCTCTCTGAAATATGAAATTGTCTCACACCAGTAAAAATGGTCTCCAACCAAACCAAAAGTGATGCCAGATGAAAAATATAATTCAGTGAGGGACGACCGAACTATGCTGTGAAAATATGAAAAAAAACCTGTTTGAGTCCATATAACTTGCACGCCATGTTCCAATACGAAGGCCGGTTCCACAGACATGCCTTAGCTTAAGTTGAATGCCTTAGTTGAATTAAGATATTAATGTCGCTTTTATAAAATGCTTTAGAAGAATACATTTATGGTGTGTATCTTGAGAAAAAACAATGTCACTGATATATTTCAAGATATTTCTGGGCAAGTTATATTCAGTAAAGACAAGTCACACAATCATTTAAGTCTGGGACTAACCTTAAGCCTTGTCTGTGAAACCGGCATTAGAAAGTCATTCAAAACACTTAAAGCTATAATTTAGATAACAAAGAACAGATAGATATAAAGAAATATTAATTTAATTAAAGGGATAGGGATAGTTCACCCAAAAATCTCAATTCTGTCATGAATTACTGACTCTCTAGTTGTTCCAAATCTGTAGTTCTTTGCTTGGTTGAACACAGAGAAATATTTTTGGATGAATGCTTATACCCAAATACAGTAGTTCTTGGACCCCATTGACTATCATAGTAGGAAAAATTTCAATGGAAGTCAAAAGTGCCCCAGAACTGTCCTACATTCTTCAAAACATCTTATTTATGTTCAACAGAACAAAAAAAGGGAAAAAAAATATTTTTTCCTGTTGTTGTCAATGGGGTCCAAGAACTGTTTGGTTACAAGCATTCTTCCAAATATCTTTCTCTGTGTTCATCGGAACAAAGAAATGTACATTTACAATTACGCATTTGGCAGACGATTTTAACAAAAGCGACATGACATAACACTTCTCATTTTATATCATCCTTGTCCTCACTGTTTTTTGCTTAGCTATATATTCGTGTGTTTTCTGTAAAGATATTTTGCAATAATGCAAATTGTAAAAAGTAAAAGTGTAAAAATAAGACTGAAATGCTCTACAAAAACAAACCCCGCAAAAAATGTGAGTAGCTTCTTTTTCATTTTTGGGTGAACTTTCACTTTACCTGATTAGATTTAATCCCTGTTCTTTCCCTTATGGTCACACAAGCCCACGTGGCTCACTTAGATCTAGCACTTTTACTAAGAATATCAGCCTACTTACAAAGGAACTTTATCCTCAAAGAGAGAGAAAGGTAGAAAAAATGGAATGGGGGGGTGTGGTTGAGTTCTCAACAGAAGAACAATGTTCTGTCAGAAAAGTAGGTCATCTTGTTGAAGGGTCAGGGAGAGGGCATCCACTCGATTCAACACTCTCTCCAACACGCACACATAAACGGCAAATGAGACGCAACCTCTGTTTCACAAGCTGTGGAAACACATGAGAGTTGGGTACTGATCGGTAAACATCAATCAACGTATTCCATCTTTGTACCGTACTACCAGAGAAAAGAAGCTCAAACCCTGATGGAGTCATGGTGCAGTGGCAAACAATGCTTTTTTTTGAGCTGTGGTGCTCACTTGGGTGGTGCAGTTTGAACCTGGCCTGCAACGTGCCACTATTTAATCTCATCCACTCTATGCCACTGTAGGTCAAGAAACAGTTCATCTAAATAAAAAAAATACAATTCTGTCATCAACTATTACATCAATACGTAGCAACAAAGACATCATTTAGCAAATGCTTTCTATGTCTAATAAAAGCTTGCACAATACACTAATTACACTGACATTCCCAAAAGCAATTAAGGACACAATGATGATTGAGCAGAACCGGGATCTAAGTAACTTGAGTTTTTTGGGTCACCGTGAATTTGTTCTGAACTTTCAACCTTTGTCTGATGTCACTTCTCCAGAGCTTGAGTGGGCATACAACTAAAGATATTAAACCATACATCAAAACATATACAGTAAAACACACAGTCAGATGTCTCAGTGGAATGTTCAGCTTTGAGCAGATGGTTATTATCCACTAATGTCTGTGCTTTATTATTTTACAGAGTTTAAAGTCTGCATGTGTGGCCCCATAACTAATAATTAAAAGTTAAGATGGATTAACTTGTTTAGACAATATAGGAAATACCAGAATTGTTTCCAGTTACAGTATGTAAGTAGGGGTCTGTTTGGGTTTAAGAGAAAGAATTCCTTTGTCGCACGCACGTTCCCATAAACAAAAGGACTTTTAATAATAGATATGTATGTTTACACACAAATATACGCACAAGCAAATACAGAACACACACAACTGTATTTACTGAGAAAAAAAGAAAACCTAATGAATAAAGGAATATTTAAAATTAAATATATGAAGACTTTGGTTCCAAAATGAGTTAACTCCGTTTTTAATTATGATTTCTTATGATATTGTTTAATTGTGTTGGTATTAAAACTTCAATCAAAACAAACCAATTGCAGTTTGATTGATATTATTTGGAATGCATAATAAAAAAACATGATTTTTGAAAATGTATAAAAATCTCATTTTAGAACCAAGCTCTTCATATATATATTATATTAATCTAAAAACCTGATTTCCTCACCCTCATGTTTAAAACAACTGGACCCAAAAAAAGGCACATTTTTCAAAGAAAAAAATATCGTGATCATTCTTTTGCAAATACTAAAAGTAATTGTTACATGTAATGTTGACATATTGTCACAAAACAGGTGATTATCATTTGGTGTCAAATGGTGCCAACATGCCCTTTTGTCGACCATCTGATATTTCTCTCTTGGGAGAAAAAATGACCAGCGAATAACTTTCATATTGGTCTTTCCTCCTATGACATCAAAAGACGTGGAAAATAGCACATGAGTCATATGGACTCTTTTTTATGACACTTTAATGGTGCTTTATGGTGTCACTGTGTAGCTTGACACCCCTGTGCCCTTTCACTTTCATTACAAAAAAGAGCCTTTGTGTTCCACAAAAGAAAGATCGTCACATTATCGCAACTACACGAGGGTGATTAAATGAAAGAATGTTCATTTCTGGGTGAGCTATCCCTTTAATGAACATCATGGACCAGCGAGAGCAAGGAAGAGGTAGAAAGAGTAAGAGAGGGAGAATAACTGAGAAAACTCATTGTAATTGTCTGCTAAATATATCAACATGAAAAGGGTAATGTAGTTCCACATCGTGCTGAATGCCTTGTGAAACATTCATCATTTTAACATCTAACTCGGCCGGCATGAGAGATGCTAAAACATTAGCGCTGTGGGGCTGCTGTTCGTTTTTAAACATCGACCGCAACCAAACACAAACTCTCAGCGGCTGCGACCGCAGACCTCCAGCTACTGCAAACACAAAGACCCTCAGCAGATCTTTTCAAAACAAACCACGTGTGGAGTGACTCTCAGGGTCTGGAATCTAACATATAAACTTAAAGGGGCACAGTATGGAAAAATCATATTTTTATTGGTCATTTTTTAGATGAGCTTGATGGACTATGCAGACATTTTACTGTAAAGCTCCTCATTCCCCACAGCCATTTCTAAAGGCTGTAAAGAGAGAAATATGTGCAAAATTACTCTACTATAGTAATGAAACTATACTTTTACACTGTTTTAAAGCAAACTACACTGCAAAAATGTTGTATTTTATAACTATTTTCAAGTTATTTTGGCCTTGTTTTCAAGTACAAATGTCTACAACTTCTTAAAGGAAACGTTTCTTGCTACAAAATGAAGATTCTGTCATCCTTTACTCACCCTGTTGTCATTTTAAGCCTGTGTGATTTCCTTCTGCAAAACACAACTGTCCCCATTGACTTCTATTGTATGGACCCAAGTCAATGGGGACCAATGGTTTTCTGCTACCAACATTTTTCTAAATATCATCTTTGTGTTCTGCAGAAGAAAGAAAGTCATAGAGGTTTGAAATAACAAGAGGGCATGTAAAAAATGACATCATTTTCGTTTTGAAGATAAACTATTCCTTTAAAGGGATACTCCACTTAAAAATAAAATAAATGAATGCCATGAATTAATAAAAAATAATCAAGTTTATTATGAAAATAATCAAAACAATCTGCCAATGGGGTAAGCAAAATTATTTTTACTCAAATTTCAACCTAGTTCAGTGAACTAAACTCAAGTTTATTTTGCTTACCCCACTGGCAGACATGTTTTTGTTTGAAGCAAACCCCGCTTTTTATTTAGATTCAAAACATATACCCCTTTTTTTTAAGAAAAGCACTACTTATTTTTATTTTATTTTTTCTTTATCCAGTAAATGTATCTTGATTTATTAACCAAAACAAAAATACTGAGTAAGAAATTTCTTAGATTTTATACATGCAGGACTTGCTTGAGACCAACAAGTAGGTTAAACAACACACGACAATACAAGATAAGCTGGAAAAACAATTCTACAATGGCACATCTGAATTCATCCATTACTCATTTAATTTATTTAAACACACTTATTTCTTTGAATTAGCATTGGTGTCACTCTCCCATTACCTCTCTGAAAGCAGCGAGTTTGTTTCTGACACTTTGGTTTTTCTTAATCCCTGCGTTTTCCACACAGCGTGCCAGGGAATGCTGATAATGAGCTTAAACTTCTGTGTGTGTGTGTACGTTCTCAGCGTGAATGCTGTGGGATTAGTCAGATGTTTACCCTCTGTGTGCGTTTGGCGGCTTTAATTGGCCTCTGCATCGTTCGGTCTTTTAAATTCCCTACAGAGCACATAGTCAACTCAGCAAGAGCATGCACAAACACACACACAGAGTTCAGCTAAACTTAACACATTCTGCAGCTTGCTCAGTTCTGCGTAAGAATGTTGATTACGTTGGGGCCCTATCGCTGCTCTAAGAGATCAGACACCCGAAAAGCGGCCCCATGGTCATCAGCTCTGATGCGAACAGGAAGTGCTCGGGTATCTCTACTTATTATGGTACTGAGGGAAGAAAATTCAAAACGACACAGACTGTGCCAACTGACAGAAATTCACTAAAGGAATTATGTAAATGCACGGCGCACACGGCCAAAAATCTGTGCTCAATGCAATTTAGGCAGCAATTCTCCTGCAGGTCAGATTTCGAGGAGCTTGTGTCAAACATTATAACTCTTGCCTATATATTCACATGATACCAGTGTAGACCGGGCCCGATTCAACTGGATTGTCACTGGTTAGTGATTGAGAAGCAGACTGTTTGTGCTGAAATACCATTCACCCGAGAAATAAAAACAAGATAAATGCTGGGCACATTCAATCTCACTCACTCTCTCACAAATCTGTTAAAGTCAATTTAATAAAACCGGAGAGAATCAAATCCTAGCAAAATCCTGCAGTGGCAGCAGTGGAAACAAATAAGAGAGATGGGAGTTTAATTCGTTTAAACGGTCATCTTAGAAAAATGCACGTTCAAACACACGCATACATTTTCTCTTTTTGATTTAACCATTTACGTTACAATAACACAAATAATACAAACAGATCACAAAACACATATTACCAAATCAAATATCACCCTTTTAAAGCCACATTAAGCTTGATGGGCGTTCAGAGAGCACAGATACACTTTTACAATATTTTATTCTAGCATGAGCTGCTCTTTAAGTGCTTTAAAGGAACAGCTGAGTGAAGATTCTGTCTTTGACTCACCCTCAAGTTGTTCCAAATCTGTATAAATGTCTTTGTTCTGATGAAAGCAGAGAAAGATATTTGGAAGAATGCGTGAAATCAACAGTTCTTGGTCACCATTGACGACCATAGTAGGAAAATTGCTTTATAAATGTCTTTCTTCTGTTGAACACAAAAGAACATATTTTGAGGAATGTAGGAAAGCAAAGAGTTATACGGCACTCTTGACTACCGTTGTAATGTTTCCTACTATGGTAGGCAATGGTGGCCAAGAACTGTTTGGTTGTAAGCATTCTTCCAAATATCCTTCTCTGTGTTCACCAGAACAACGGAAATTATACAGATTCGGAACAACTCGAGGATGAGACATTTTTGGGCAGGGAAACTATCCCTTTAAGAATGCATTAAAGGCATATTTCACCCAAAAATGAAAACACCCTCTTGTCATTTCAAATCTGTATGACTTTCTTTCTCCTGCAGAACACAACAGAAGAAGTTTTTAAGATTGTTGTTAACCAAACAACGGCGGTATGACACAAAACCAATAATGGGTAGCGCCATTGCTACGTTATCAACTTTCTTCCAAATATCTGCTTTTGTTATACAGGTTTGAAAAGACAATAGAATGAGTAAATGATGACAGAATAACCTTTTTGCGTGAACGATGCATTTAATAATTATATAGCAATCAATTTACATCTAGTCTGATTTGTGTTCTTTCTAGACAAAATGTTTCAGATTGACAAGGAAAATAAAGTGTTGGCATTGCGGCTCGGTTGTTGTTGTTTCTATGAAATCTTAACTCTGAAAACATTATCCTTCCACCTTCGACGGTCTTCCATCAAGACCAGCTTGTTTTAAAAGCTGAGGTAGAGTTGATTTTTCCAACCTGGAAGTCTTTACTCGGTTGAAAACTCATGGAACAGTTCCAGGTCCGGTAACAGAACTCTGACGGTGGAAATCTTTCAGTTGAGAGAAACCCCTTACCATATTTTTCTCCCAACACTCCTCATTCCTCATCTTAATACCATCATTACACCTCAGCCGGACTTTAAATGGGTTTGTGCGTGTGCGTATAAGGCCTTTATCAGGCTTCAAAAGGTTCTGCTGACTAAACAGATATATTTCTCATTTACTTAAATGCTCTGAGCTGAGGGACTTAAACCATGTGGCTAAGCTGCAGAACTCCAGAGCGTTCTGATTCCAGGTCAGATTTTCAATGCATGCGTGTCCTGATAAAACAGTGATGTTGTAACAATGGCACCCCATGACTACGTTTTTGTTAGATTTACACAGTAACCTCTTTCACAACCAAACATAGATTTGTTTTGAGTGTTCACAAACCGATGCCTCTAGATTGCGAAGTCTCTGGAACAAACTGATTTTGCACAATACATTTCAACACGAGGACAAAGGAGGTAAATGCAGGAAACTGTTTGATGCGGCCTGTACGGAATCAAAATATGGCTCCTGTGGTTCTATGCATTTTTTTATACTAATGAAAGCCATACGTCTGAAAGTGCCTCAACAAATACAGTAAAACTCTCTATAAACTGACTTGTGAGTAGTAAAAAAATGTATCTGCATTATTCACAGCACAACACATGAAATGCCTCTTTCACCTAGAAATCATTTAAGTAGGGATGAATATGGATGAAAATATTTCCTCTGAATAATTCTGATGAAATAAACATCTTCACACAGCCAGATTTGCTTATTAAACTAAAGAGATTGACAGTTAACGTTTGCCTTCTGTCACATTTATGACACTGCAGTATAACTTCCAGTTGATGTTATGACATCATCGTGACACAGGGTGACATAGCAGCTTTATCAGCCATTCCATCATGGTAAAACATGTCAGGTGTCAGAAAAGTCTTTTAAGTCTGTCATGCCAGATGTTGACAGCTGTTTTAGCTACCTGGTTTGAAATTTACGAGTTTAATAATGTGATCTGACAGCTGAGGAAACAATCCTAAAGCTGATTGGCTCATTTGCAAAAACAGGGAACTTGTATACATGCTACTATATATATTCTATACTCAAGAAAAGCTTACACAAACTCCTACACATCGTTTCCCTCTAAAACCATAAACGATCACATCCCCCACCCACACAGCATGCCCCCTTTAGGATCTACTTCCTCACTCCAGATCTGTGAGGATTATTCCCACAGTTCCATTCTCTGTATCTCACTGCGGAATGACACCCACTTCCTGTTCCCTGAGGGTTCTTACAGGAAGTGGCCTTCCTGTCTCTCTTTCTGCCTGTGTTTGTTTTAGTCTCAAGAAACATGCAGGCCTCACACAACCCAAACAAAACAATCTCACAGTTTGGGTTTTACCAAATTTGTCGAGAATGCTTTCAACACTTCACACGGATGTGGAATATCTCAGACAGTGGGCTGTAGTCCAAACTTAATCTTAGAATAACATCTTGACTTTAGTTTAACCCAAAAACAAAATATATATAATAGCATTCATTAGAAACAACTCTCCCATGAACGTTTAGGAATATAAATTGCGATGTTTTAGATGTTTTGCTTTATTTCAAGTTCAGTACAAATAACTTTACTAGATATAACGTTTTGGGTTTGTAATACTTCACCTTCATAATAAAAAGTCTGTCATTATTTACACACCCTCTTGTCATTTCAAACCTTTATGACATTCTGCATAACACAAAAGAAGATATCTTAAAAAAAGGAACGGTTGAATCCTCTTCACTTGCATTGGTTTTATGCCGATATGCCTTATTCAACATTAGAAAGGTTAGACCCTATCTCACTGAGCATGCGGCACAACTCATTGTCCAGCTCCTGGTAATCTCAAGGTTGGACTACTGCAACGCTCTCCTTGCTGGTCTTCCTGCAAAGGCTATCAAACAGCTCCAGCTGGTTCAGAACACAGCAGCACGCCTCGTCTTCCAACAGCCCCAATAGGGCTCATGTGACACCCCTTTTCATCTCCCTCTACTGGCTACCGGTCGAAGCCCGTATCAGATTCAAGTTGCTAATGTTTGCTTACAGGACTATCACTGGATCTGCAACGGCATACTTTCACAGCCTCCTACACTCCTACATCCCATCAAGATCCCTGCGTTCAGCAAACCAGCAGCGTCTTGTACTGTCTTCCCATTAGGGCATTAAATTGCTTTCCCTCTCATTTTCATTCACAACATTCTTCCTTACTCGGTCCGGTCAACCAAATCCATCACAATATTCAAAAAACTACTCAAATATTGTCTCTTCTGTGAATACTTGACAGACAAATGGAAAAAATAAATAGAAAAATAACAAACCCTCTCCCTTACTCTCAATAGGGACCAATGAATTTTGTTTACCAACATTTTTCAAAATATCTTCTATTATGTTTTGCATAAGAAAGAAAATCAAATCACAGGTTTAAAATGACAACAGGGTAAATGTAGAGTAAATGTTGCCAGAATTTTTATTTTTGGAAGGTAACTGTGTGTGTGCGACCAAGAGAGAGACAGTCTGTTATGAGTCAAGACTTCAAATAAAATCCTCTTTTAACACTTTGACAACCCTCACTTCGGTTAAAACGTGAAACCACTGTATAAATAGCCAGATACATGAGTCAATTCAAAAGATCAGCCTTTTTATTTCAAAAGAACTATGAAGGTCTGGTGGCTCTCCGGAGAAGATCTGGGTCTATCTGAGGCTATGAGAAATATCCCTCTCGCCTTAATGAGTTATTCCCAATAAAATAAAACGCTTTCCTAAATAGTCTCAGATCTGTTCGTGTCCACGATTCCCTGCTGTGTCTCATAGAATGAACCACACGTTCCCTGAAGCAGTCTCAGGCTGAAGAAGCTAATAAACAATAATACAGATCTTATGTACAAATAAGCATGTGTTGAAACAACAATAAATACCTGTCTGACGGAGAGAACTGCCCATTCCGGGCATTCTGTTTCTGTGTGTAGGGCGAGTCTGGTGGCGTGTGGATCCGCTGGTACCCGCCGAGTTCCAATGAGCCGATGCCAGCGTACGGGGGATCTTCTGCAGGAAGTGAGGTTAATGTGGAGTGGCTGAAGTCTTGGATTTCAGCGTAGTCCCTCTCTCTGGCCTGACGCTGACGGATCTCTCGAGTTTTGGCCTGAATCCTACACCCCATCGATAAATACATATAAACAACAGAAGTACAAGAAATATCATTATAATAAAAGATTCTTGTGGTCTGATACTGAAAACTTGTGCTTCACCCCAATTTGTTTATACCACAAAAGTGTGTTCTCGACTCAACCTGTAGTTGCCCAGACTACACTGTAACAATTAACAAGGATAGCCATAGCAAGGATCGGCATTTAAAGAGACAGTTCACCCAATAAGGAAAATTCTGTCATTTATTCAAGCTCAAGTTGTTCCAAATCTGTATTAATTTCTTAGTTCTGATGAACACAGAGAAATATATTTGGGAGAAGGCTTGTTACCAAACAGTTTTTGGCCACAAGTTACTTCTACAGCAGGAAAAAATACAATGGTAGTCAAAAGTGCCCCAGAACGGTTTGCTTTAAAACATTCTTCAATATATCTCATTTTGTGTTCAACAGAACAAAAAATATTGTACCTAAAGCCTTTATGTATAATGCATTATAAAGGGTTTTTAAAAGGTAAGATGCATTATAAGTGTTCATAATCTGTGTTGTAATACATTAAATGTTGTTTTTAAGAATAAGAACCAAATTAAAAATGCAAAGTGTGACATTAAATTGTTATTATGAATTAACTGGAGTTACAATTATTTATGAGACATTATAATTCATTGTAAGGTGCATTACAAGGCATAATTAATACATTAAAACTACATTTCTAATGTATTATAAATATGCTTTAAGTAAAGTGTCACCCAATTTCTCCTTCTATAGTATTCAATAGTGGCTAAGAACTATTTGGTTTACTCAAGGGTGTGTAAATGAAACAATTTTTATTTTTGAGTGAACAGTCCCTTTAAGCATTTCTTCATGATTATCTGTTAACTTATGTTTGCTATAGTAGACTATTATTTCTATGAAGTTTTCAAAGAAAAACATGAAGCAAAAATCACATCAAATAAAATTAAATAAAAAATGTATACAAAAAACAACATTACAAACACAATGGAAAAAACGGGAAAAAAACACTCAATTCATCATTCTATGTTTTAGGACACAAATTATAATTTTAAAAATGATCCAAGATGGAGAATATGCAGATTTGAAAGCTTTTGTTGAATCTCTGGCCCAAGTTTTTGAGGAAATATGTAATTCTAACCATCACTTTCCACCAAATAGATTTCTCACCATAACAAACCCCATCAAACAAAAGATGTTGAAGCGAAGAATGTGTGTGTGTGTGTGAGAGAGAGACAGTGATAAATGTATAGCGATACATTTCATTGTGATAAATTTAAAGAGAGAGTGTGAGAGAGAAACACTTTCACAAAATGTCAAAGCTCATGCCAGAGTTTGATAGGTGTTCAGAAACAGAGCAAATGCAGATGTTACTGGGGGAGAAGAGACACACATCAGCTGCTGCTACATTCATCTAACAGCTGCACAATCTCAGACAAACAAACTACTGCTTTCAACTGTTAAAATCAATGCACTCTTTACATTTATTCCATTCTCATGTTTCTGCCTGATGTGTTCATTTGATATACATACATTTGTTTATTTACATATACTTAAGTTTACATTTCATTCTATATTTTATCTCTTACTTAGCACCTTATTTTAATTTTACTCTAATGTTTGTACTTATTATACTTTTGTTATTTCTTCGATGCTTTGGCAATATTGTAAGAACATGCAATCATGCCAACAAAGTACTTTGAAATTGAAAATTGAGAGAGAGAGAAAAAGAAAGAGAGAAAGATTAAGACAGAGACTGAATGAGCAGGCCTTTCTCAGCAGGATCTCGCAGGACAGAAGGGAAAATGGAGGGGGTTGGCATGAAATTTGTAATAAAACAACATGAACACACCTGCAGGCACACACACATGGTGAGCAGCTGACACAGGGCGAACATTATATACATCAAAATACGCAAACATCAAAACAGTATAACAATACACACACATACACAATGACACAACACAAACATCAGGGGCTTAAACAATCACTGAGGAAGAGGGATTGAGGAAGTGGGCACGGTTCTGTACGAGGGGCAGGTAGGATGTCAGGAAATGCCTCTGATTAGAGACGGATGATGACAGAGATTAGCTCTGACTGTGTGTGTGTGTGTGTGTGTGTGTGTACCTCTCCTGTTCTTGTCTCATCCGCTGTGTCTCCTCTTCAGATGCATGAGTTTCCTCAGGCTTCCACTTTCCAGCATCCGAGCGCTCATCCTTCCGGTACTTCCCGAACCTTAAGCAGAAGCACACAAGCCTGTTATGCCATGTTGACACCTGGTATTAGGAACAGACATGTTCCTCATTACTAAAGAGATTTTGTGAATTTGTGTGCATGTACATACATAAGCTTTTTTAAATGATTGGATTGTGTGGGTAGTTTCTATTAAAGTCAGTGCTAACTGGCACAGTTTAATCCGTATCAGGGCGGCTTATCGTTTACGCTACATAAGTGATGCAACACCGGGTTAAACCGGGTGCAGGTGTAAATGGGGTCCAAGGATTGTTCTAAAACCTATGGGGTGTGACATCCCCCGCATCTTGGTAAAATTCAGCGCTTTGATTTCTGATTTGAGTGTTATCAAGAATTAAACGCTTTTAAACCTGTCTACTCTAATTGAAACCGACGTTAAAGCTCTTAATCCATCTATTTTAATTCATTTAACAAACTAATCACTATTTTGCAACTGTGAGAGGATGTCTCTGCAAATCTTTGCTTTATCAAGCATATCACTTCATTAATATCTGGCTTGTGTGTGTGAGAGAGCGTGAAAGGTGTTTCTATCTGATGTTACCCCTGGGAAAGATTTTTATTTCTACGTGGATTTATATTCAGAATAGCTCATTAATATGTAGAGGGCCTATTAATATGTAGCAGGTATCTTTGGCTCAGCGAGGAAGTTGACAGTCATTAAAATACCCCATCGCTCCAGAGACCGTCTAAAATATTCCACGGATTCAAAAAATAGTTTGCTTATCTGTAATGTCTCCGAGACATCTATAAGATATCTGTAAGATGTTTATGATTTAGATTGAATTTAAAACTGCTCTTTCTAAAATGTTTTTATAGAGTAGATGCTTTCCAGATCTCCAGATCTTTATCAGACGTTTTACAGACGTATGTGTTCTAGCAGTAATGCTGCAATGTCTTGGTCACAAGTTAATTTAAAAAAGGCATGTTTATTACTGTATTGTGGTAATTTCTATGCAATATAGAATTTAAAACATACAGTAGAAGCTTGTTGTTGGTTTTACAAAAGATTGTATCCCAACATCAACCGATTTATTGGGGTTTGTGTTTATTTTAGGCTTCCTTTCCGAAAGGTACAGTGTGTGATATTCAGGAGGATCTATTGACAGAAACGCAATTTAATATACATAACTACGTCTTCAGAGGCTTTTAGTTTAAGATGGCAGCAGGCAGGTGTGGAGTGATAATTACAATGTTCGGCTCCTCACTGATTTAAATGTTTTTATGGCATTTGAATGAAGTGGACAATATATTTTTAGAATTTAATAATGAATTTGATATTATATATTAGGTCAGATTTTATGTAAAATGAGAGAAAAGACTTGGATAATACTGCTTTTGAAGAGGTTTGGCCGGAGATTCTTTTATCAAAGAGTAAACTTATTTTAGTTGGTATTTGTTACCGTTCACCTGATCAAAATTACTTTTATGATAGTCTCAAAGAGATTTGAATTGCATCAAATTATAATTTAGGTCAAGAGTTAATAATATTGGATGATTTAAATACAAATATGCAGAAAAACGATACGTCATTGTTTAAACATTTTCATTGAAACAAATCATTGCTGAACCAACTAGAACTACTTCCAAAACCAGAACAATTATTGATATTATATTGGTTTCTGATCATTTTAAGATCTGTGGAAGTGGTGTTTTGGAGGTAGGAATTAGTGTTCATTGTATAGTCTATGTTGTTAGGAAATTAAAGAGAGAGTCTATAAAGCAACATAATACATTAAAATTGTGATTACTTAAAAGGTATAGTAAGGTTAATTGGACTGAGGTGATGCAGTGTGTTAATGTGGGTATGGCTTGGGATAGGTTTAAGATGATTTTTTTTACAAGTTTTGAACAAGGTTGTGCCTTGCAAAGAGATAAAAGTTAAACAAACTAAACAGTGTGACAGATAGTATTTCGAAGGATATTAAGCTGATAGTTTTAAAGTATTCAAAAGGGATGGAATTAATTACAATTCTAAGCAAAAAAAAAAATTATTCATAAAAGAAATGAGATAAGATACAAGAGGCTAAAAAAATATTTCAAATTGGTGAATTGAAGCAGTATTCTAAAAAATTATGGAAAGCCTTAAATGATTTAGGGGATCGGAAAAAGCCTAAGAGTAAAGGTTCTAGAATTAGTCTTAACGTGAAAGGAAGATTGATGTCAGATCAGAAAGAGGTAGCAGATTATTTTAACAAATATTTTACTACTGTTGCTGAAAAATTAGTAAATGAGCTCCAGTACATACTGGTTTATACAATGATGAATTAGTTAAGTATTATACTCATTTTGGTTCTACTTTAGGGGGGGTTCATTCTCTTAAGCAAATGAGAGTAGTTTAAATAAAGTTAAAGAAACTTAAATGTGGTTAAGCGACAGGGTTATATAATATTCCAGTGAGGTTTATTAAGGACTCAGATAATTGTATAACCCTGTGGCTACTCATATTTTAGATCTTTCTAATAGCCAGTGAAAGGTACCTGACGAATTAAAACAAGCTAATCCATCTGTTTAAGAAAGGTAGTAGGTTGGAGGGTAACACTTATAGGCCTGTGTCAATGTTGTCTAAAGATTATATTTGATCAGATTGAAGACTATATTTACAAATTTAATATTTTGAATGAATATCAGTCTGGTTTTAGGAGGATGTACTCAACTGAGACAACAATCTTGTATTTGACAGATAACATAAGGAAAAAACTGGATAAAGGCAAAATAAGTGGGATGGTATTGTTAGATCTGCAAAAGGCTTTTGACACACTTGACGATCATATTTTTCTTTTAAGGCTATGGGTTTTGATATTAAAGCATGTAAATGGATTAAGTCCTATCTTTCAAATTGTGGATTTACATGGGGTGTTTTCAGATTGTTTGTTCATCTCATGTGGAGTTCCACAAGGAAGTGTATCGGTACCCTTACTTTTTTTAATGTACAGTAATTACATAGTACAGTTGTACTTGTTACTGTTAAAAAGTTGAAAGTGAGTTAAGTAGAGAGATGGAGGATGTATCGATATGGTTTATTCACAATAAGCTGTTTTTCCATTTGGGGAATTTCCATTTGGGTAAGCTATTTTATTTGGTTCTGTGGCTAAATTGTGAAAATGTTCTAAATTAGAATAAAGGTTGGAGATTTAGTTATTGCTTCTAAACAAGAAGTGTTTGAGATGTATTTTGGAAAGTAAATTGACAGGAGAAAACATGGCTGTTGTACTTCATTCAAAGATATGTAATCAAACACAATTTTTAGCTTTCTAGCTTTTTAGATAAACAAACCTTGAAATGTTAGCTGGTGCTTTGTATTATGTTTAAAATTTTAAATCAATCAATTAATCAATAAAGACCTAACACAATGAAGCGTTATGTTTTTTTACCTCAGAATGAGCTATTTCTATCTACATACCCCTTGGGTCCCCTTGCATGGAATTTGCCATGTTGTTTCATCAGTGGCCCTAAACGGACAAACTGCTCTACAGAGCGTGTTTCGTAAATAATCTCCTTCGGCAGAGAAGCGAAAATTTAATGACATCTTAGTTCTGTGTCAGCCAGCGCAATTCTTCGAAAGGGAGGGGTTGAGTGGGCCATTTGTTGCAATTCGCAACATGACCGCTAGATGCCGCTAAATTACACAGACAGAACCTTTAAGCAAGTATGCTTATCATCTTGGATTTAAATGGTAAATGTTCCTCTTGGGTATGAACTCCATTTAGACTGGCTTTCACAGTCGCATAAACAATACTGTTCATATGCGAGAAACCTCAAGCTCAAAGTTCATTTTCAATACAGTGTGAACTAAGCATGTTGAAAATTAACAAATCTATCTGCTCTGCACAAAGACAAATACCCAGCAAATACATTACGTTTATAATTGACCTACATTTTGGACCAAAGATTTGTGTTGCTTTGATTGTCAGGGACATCCGTTTAATGCTACCTTTTTGGTAAAACATAATGCAGCACAATGTTGCCTTATGTTTATAAGAGCACTGGTAGGCAGCTCATTAGGATTTGGAACAAAGCTTATCTGATTGGAGATTATCTGGTTGAATTTAGAGAAGTGAATATGAAAAAAAGAAGAATGTTCAAGGCTATTATCATCATTATTCTTCGACTCTTTTATCTGACACGCTTTTTAGATGTGTTTTTAATTACCTGAACATCTCTCCGAGGCCCTTGAGCATTCCTTTCTTTGTTTTACTCTTCTCCTTCTCCGGCTTCTTTTTGTCCTTCCCCCCTTTATCTTTCTTCTTGTCGTTTTGAGGCTGGTTGCCATTGATCATCTGTTGCTCGGTGACTGGAAGCGGAGTGAGGTCAGCTACCGTGGAAACGGAATCGCGCCCCGACCGAGAGCTTCCTTCTGTGTCTTCCTCCACTACGGGAGAAAAAAATGGAAATCAAATCAACAGTTAATTTTACATTCATTTTAGCTGCATTTCTATGAATGTACGTGTTTTGGACTGAACCAATGAGAAAGAGCCATACATGTGTCCATGCACTCCTCTTCATCCTCATTGGCAGCTGGCCTGTCGTACGATTTGTCAATCGCGGCTCGGAAGCTCTCGTTGCAGCCCCGCCCTCTGATGATGCGCGGGCGTGGCCGGTGAAAGGGATGGTCACCATTGAGCGTCATCTCAGCGACAGCAGTCTGTAAACTTTCAAGAGAGCTGGATTTCTTCAGGCCAAGGGATGGACCGACGTCATGTGAGGAAGAACCTGAGGAAGAGTCTACTGGTTAACTAGTCAAGCTGTTATTAATGTCGTCTACCCAACATGGATCAAAAATGAACCCTGATAAAAGCAGCCACGTTCATCTAGAAAAAAACGTGCATGCTCTGCTATCGTATTTAGTCGCCATGGCAGTGGGAGAAGATTCGTATCTGTGTAAAGTGATGAAGATAAATGAGTGGAAATAAAGCACAGGGAAGCCTGTATGCATTTATCTTCATCAACTCTGGCTTACTGAAGCGTGTCAGACCCCTGTACCCTCCCTGCCTATTTTTAACACTAAACAGTTAAGTGTTACTTGCAATAACTGCAATTATTTTAATAAGGCCCACATAAAACACATGCACACATAAATATATTTATATACACTATAAATGTAAAAATAATTACAATGTAAGCTGAGGTGCAGGTTATCCATAATCTGAACTGTGTCTCCTCAATGAACATGATACAAAATTATTATTATTATTGTGATATGAATGTGTCATGAACAAGATATACTAGCTCATTCAGTTTGTAAAAGGAGACGCAAAACAGACTTGTTCAAAGAAATGCATATTCTCTCATTACAATTAACCAATGAAGTGTTCTCTTAAAGCTCTCGCTGTCAGCTTGCACTTTAGTCTTTTTCTGAAGGCTATTAAAACAGTGTTACGTATGCACACATAAAGCGCTGCACTCTTCATGTTCAAGGACGGAGAGATTGCAGATTACAACAAAAAACAAGGATCAATGCATTATGTAAATGAGAAAGATCTACTTACGTTAAAGATTCTTTTTAAAAGACCTTGCTCACAAAATGTTACATCACTACTGCGTTTTATGGCTCAAATACACTACAAGACTTTTGCTCAGATTTTCAGTCTGGATTTGTTACAGAAAGTCTGTGCCAGTCTGCAGATCTGATCAGTTAGTGTGTTTCAATCTGAAACTTTCAAAAAGTCTGTGTGTGATGTCGAGTTAAAAAAAAATCTGTTCAGATTTTAAAAGTCTTGTAGTATATTTCAGCCATTACTTTGCCAGCAAGGCCAATTGGCTATGCTAAAAATGTAGTATAAGTTCAATTTAGCACTTTCTTTAGTTTGTTTTCATACACTTTAAGTCCTTGAATCCACGTGTCTGTAATTTGAGTACTTTCAAGAAGTGAGAGCACAAATTTAACCAAGATTACGATGAAATCCAATTTGTGTATAGATAGTGCCAACAATTACAAGTAAATACTTTTAAATGTGCATGAAAGTCTAACCCTTGAGTTTACCTATATAATAAGTTAAAAAACTGAATTCAGTCCTAAATAGAAACTGCTTTTCCAATCCATTCATCCATCACTGTGTATGCAGCTTGCATCATACCAGTCAGATATACGTTTTTTTTTATTGCAAACAATGGGTGAGCAATTAAATCTATTATTTTATAAAATCTACTCGCAGCTGTGCATCTGCTGCGCAGCAAGTGCTGTTTAGGTGCACAGTGTGAATGCTGTAACTAGTTAATACCGTGGCTGAAATAAATATGTGCCACTTACGCAAACAGTGTGAAACGGGCCTCAAAATCAATGCCGACGTCTAATCTAATAACCCTGTGGTGAAAACAGACGTGAGCCTGTGAGAAAGTGGTCATGCTTACCTGTGTGGTTGTCTGTGTAGTGTGTGAGGTTAATCTCATCAGCCACTGTGTGAAGGGCACACACACACATATACATTCGCAGGATGGTTAGTTTGACCGATCAACATGCAGCAGGCATCCAGGCAAGTATGACCATCAACAAATCAGACAGAGACAATCAGTAAGTGCTCATTAATAAACAGTGTGGGTTCCCATAGTGATTCAATCTTTTTCCACCAACATGATGCGGGAGTTGGTACTCAGTTTGGCCCAGGTCCTGCTTCTCAAAAATTATCTGAGATGCGCAAACATATTATAAATGATCAAACTTATGAGATGTTAATCAAATCTGTAATATGCCGAGGCTACATGATAATACAGAAACCTAAATCGTGATTTTGGTCTCAAGTTAGGGAGCATTTACACAAACTATGGAAAACTTTTATGAGTTTTAGTTGAACCCATCGAACTACTGCAAACGAAAGCCGACGAATCTAAATCCTCCAACTCCACGACGAGCATCGCCGATGATGCTAAATCGGCTAAAAAAGACGAATGGGACTGACTTCAGTTGAAGGTGCGGACACACTGAAAAGTCAGCCAATGCTTAAAACTGCTCGACAACAGATGTTCCGGCTTTCACCAAAAACAGTGTTTATGGGCTTGAAACCACAAACTTTTGAAAAAACAGGCTAAACTATGTCAAAATGTTGACATCGCGCACATGCGTATTGTGTGTAACTTTACAAAGTAACATTGCCAACGACTGGACTGGCATTCAAAATACAGCATAGTGGAGCGTTTAGGTCATTCTTGGAGATCTGTGTTGATGAGACAACATTGTTGTCTGTAGTACGTGAATTTTGTTTCTTTTTTAGTACATTGTTGCAGTGCAAGCGTAACATAAGTGTGAAAACGTGTGGATCTAATAGCACTCCACAGATCACCTGGGCTAGTACCAACTCAAGTAGCATCATTTCAGTGGAAAAGATGAAATTGTGAAGCGTCCATCAGAACTGGATCAGTGGAAAGTTTTTAAAATTAGAAAGCACATGCATGAGAGAGACCCATGTACTGCAGAATTGGTGCTCTTAGTGCTTTGAGTGTGTTAAACAGTGATATACAGAATAGAACACTGATTCTGGAAAGTATATAGTCGTGTTTTTAAACAATACCAACACTTGTTATGCGGATGGGTAATTATACTGTTTTATGTTGGATTCTATGCTGGCATTGTCAAAAAATACTTAATTTTTTCCATTTCCATTGTTGTTTTTGTGAAAATGCACAAAGAGGAATGCAATCCAGGAAATGCATGGGTAGAACTCTATCGAGTGGATGTGACCTTAAGGCTATCCAGACTCAAGCACTGAATTTGGGATTAATCTTTATAGTACATGCACTGTGTTGAGGATTGACCTTTAAAGTATCCAGGTTCAAGAATTGATCTTAGAATTGATCTTTAGATTTTCTAAGCCCATTCAGTGTGTTGGTTGTGGTGTGGTGCTAAGATTACCTAAATCCATGCTTTTAGACTTGCGGGTCTTGATGATGTCGAGTTGGCTTGCGTCTCCGTACTGCTTGGTGCGTTTCTCAGACATGCTTTGCCTGCCAAAGCCTTCCCTTTGAAACGCCTCCTCACCATTAGCATTGGCAGAGCTGCGAAAGAGAGAGAGAGAGATGAAATCACAGTAGAGCATCCATCCTTGGCCAGCGTCTAATAACTGAGACTTCTTGACAAACAAAGGAAAGGCCATGGACTCAATTACAGGAGGAAGAACGTCAGAAGACTTGGAAAGTTTACGCTCAAAATAGAAATACAGACAATAGATACTTCAAGAAATAAACACATGCATAGTCATAAATTTTAAACAGCCCACTTTTCTTTACCTGTCGGGAAGCCCTTGGTCCCAGGGTGGCGGGGGCGGCGTTTCCACAGCGAAACCCATGTCATCGTGAGAACTGGAAGACGATTGGTCAGACAGCTGGGCAGGGAGTATGTGCGGCCTATCGTCTTCTATTATGACCATGTCATCCTGAGGCATGTTCACCGTGGGTGAAAGCTGGTAATGATCTAAAGCAGAAACAGTGAGAGGAGATAAGTATCACAATTTTGCTATTATAAGATCAAGAAATACGACTAATCTTGATCGTAATGAGGTTTCAAGACGCACAGATGGTGAAAATAAAGATCACAACTGTGTTATTTATAATTTATGCAAAATAAATCTCCTCGCTCCGAGCAAAGCAGGTCAAAGTCAAAGTGTGTCAACAGCAGTGAATCATTTGTACCGTACCCTGCATGTGGTGAGATTCACACAAATTAAGGACATGGAAGAGTCCATCTCTCTTTATCTGACACACTAGAAACACTTGAGTATCTTCTCAATTTTTGAATGATTTACAGCACCACTATATCATTCCCACACAAACCTGGTGACATTAGATTTATTCTTAAACATTTGTGCCTCACAAGTTTAAGCTAATTTGTAAGCAGACAAATAAACACAAGACACATCTCTGTAGTCCCCTAAATGTTGCTTCTCATGCAGACTGGATACAATTTGCCTTTTTCTCCTAAATGTTGATATAGAGAGAGACGGATGTGTATATTAGAGAGAGAGAAAGAATGCGGTTCGATTATTTATGTGTCAAATGTGTTCAAACATTTCAGACTAAAATAGATCCAATAAAAAAAACCTTGTTTTCGGCAAATGCATCAAAGGATGATTTGAGAACTGTGGTTGCAGAGAACTATGGAAAATTATTAGAAAATTCAAGAACTTTCTTCATCTTCACGTCTGTTAATGGGATAGTTCACACAAAAATAAAAATACTGTCATTATTTACCAACTTTCTTGTCATTTGAAACCTGTATGGCTTACTTTCTTCTGCAAAACACAAAATAATATTATTTAAAGTCTATTGGTAACCGAACAATGCTGGTACCCATTGACTTGCATTGGTTTTGCATCCACGCTGTTGTTCGGTCACCAATATTCTTTAAAATATCTTCTGTTGTGTTCTGCAGGAGAAAGAAAGTCATAAAGGTTTGAAATGACGAGAGGGTGAATTGATCTGACAGCGGCAAGACACATTACCGTTAAAAACCGAGAGCACATGCTTGCACTCCCTGTATGGACCTTCAACTATACACCAGACCTCATCGGCACACAAAAACATCACCCTATTATTCCTGAAAGTGAGACTCTGTCCGACTACCACCTGCATATCTTCACTCGAACATCTGCTGGGGAACATTTCCAAACAAGCTTTTGAAAAGACGGACATTAGTGGCATTGTGACTGAGTCTGCCTCTCTCTGAAGGAGTGCTATAGTGTAAATAGAACTATACAGGGGCATGACTGCGCATATATTCAATAGATTGAAAGGCATATGTTGCGTATGCGTGTGCGTCTGGGAACCCTGTGAGTGTGCTAGTGTCATTTCCCTCGAGTGGCTTCAGTTCTTGACAGGCAGAATAACAGCGCTGGCTGGGCTCCGTTTCTCACACAGAGAGCTCTCAGTAACCAACACAGCTCTGCATCTGTTTGTCCTGAGTGACTCTCATATGTTTTCTGTTAGACCACATGTTCCTTACGCTCTACAGGCCGAGAGATGCCAATTCTGCTTCTGAAATCTGACGCTGCGCTCAGATGTGATCACAGACAACATCTGGTGAGAATTAACCTCAGCCTGCTTTTAAAAATAATGCGAATGATGTTTAAGTGGGTCTGAGAGAAAAATGTTTGTCAAAGATTTTATTGCTAGATTAATAAATGCAAAAAGTGACAATGAGGTATTTCTTTTGGCTTTTTGGTTCAGTGCACTTGCTGGTGGTACAATTGTAGTAAACTACTACAAATGTAACAGAAACATTGTGGAGTTAAAGAGACAGTTCACAAAATAAAATAATTTATTCAGCCTCATGTCATCAGAACCTTGAGGGTGAGTAAATGAAGACAGAATTTTTCTTTTTGGGGGAAAAGTTCAACTCATTGGGTCTCATTCATGAAACACGAGCAGTCATTTTTTTTGTGATATATCGGCGATATATGATTGGCTAGTTCATCAGTGCGTAGTGATTGGTCGAAAACTGCAAGCATGTGACGGAAATGTGACGCCTCTTACCATAACTATTTGGAACATCAGGTCCCAAAGCAATTGTACTGACAGGTGTGCCCACCTTACTTGCGTATATATTTTGGCGGTCTTAGTCAAATCATACCACGAAATGACGTAGATTTGTGGGGTGTGGTTACACGAGGCTATTCAGGCAGGTCTGGGTGAGCATTCGCTTTTATATAGAATGCATCTTTTGTTCTGACACTTTAATTTTTAAAATTTAAAGTGTCTAATACATGCATGGGCAACTTATAACACACCACAGACACAGAAAAACACGTATTCGCGCCATATGACCCCTTTAATATTATTACTCCATTTTCATTTTCAGTAATATTCTTCAAAATAAGATACTATTAACAAGTAGCATCTCCGGAATAACGCGCAGTGCCTCCCAAGCCTTCTCAAGCGCCACCAGCTGGTCGTTTCAGAAGAGCACCAGGTATTATTTCAGCTGACTAAAAACACTTTGCTGGACACAGTTTAATTGATTAATTTATTGGTAAGCATATAGCCAATTAGTCTCTGTATGTCAAATGTAGCCAAACCAGAGAATGAAGTCCAGAGGATTCCAGCATTGCGAGATATGTTACTTGCGTAGCTGTAATTCCTAGGCGGGGATTATGCTAACTGTGAATAAGTCTGCATACGCGCCAAAATTGATTGGAACATACACAGATTTTACTAAAAAATCTGACGTTTACGAAATACTGATGAATCAGGAGGAAAGTTTTCGGGTAGGTCTGTTTTACGCGCAAATTCGTGGAATTTACTCATATATTGACAAATGTTCCATGACTGAGGCCCATTGTGTGTGGTGGTAGAAGTGAGTATGTGTTACTCACTCATTTTTTGGTTAAGTGTGTTAACTTGTGGTCTCAAGTTGTCGTCAAGCCCTTCAATTCCATACAGCGAGTGTGAGATCCGTCGCTCGTGGTCATTTGGAGACGGGCTCAGGGTCCGATCTAACCCTCTGGGACTGGATCTGCTCTCCCCCTGATAAGCAAGAACACAGAAAACATCACGATTCGCTCATTTTTCCCAACCACAGAACATGTGTTGCATTTTGGAAATGTAAATTTTTATGCTAAAAGCTGTTTTTCACCCTCCACGCACTATTTGAAAAATTGTGTACTACAGGAGCTATAAATCGTAATCGTAATGAAATTTGCTGGGTGTTTAAAATAGTTTTGTCCATATTGACATAACGCTTATGGGAAACGGCTGATGGGAAAATCGTATGTAGTTATTTTTGTCCATGATCCTGCCCTGGGTAAAATGGTTACCGTCGATGCTCAGACTTTAATACCCTCATTTATTTCAGCACGGTGACACACAAATGTGTGTGTCCATCATTGTTGTCCCTTTAGAATTAGAGAAAATATTTCTAGAAGGCCCACGTTGACAAACTGTCGCTTGTGAAACGCGCTGACCTGATTGTCTGGTCTTTAAATGGATCAGACGCTCTCTCTGGAGAGATGCACAAAAACAGCACACAGCCCTCATGTGTGTGTTCTCATTTCGTACAGGAAATTTTTATTGTGTTTCCAGTAAAACAAGAAACAAAGTGACATAAGAGTTTTGTTTTCAGAGAAATCGAATTCAAAGGTAACGGATAAAATACGAAATTTAAAGAGACAAGTGTAAAATAGTTTAGTGATAAAACTCAAAGCCTTTAGTATCATCCTCATCATCTCTTTTTGTGTACCTCAAGATGTTTGTTGATTCTTCTTGCCACGATCAGCTGAATCGTCCCTCTCTTGTTGCCCTCCGTTGACATGGACTTGCGCAGCGTTTCCATGGCATCCTGGTTGGTCTTCCCTAACAACGACTCTCCGTTAACTGCAATGAGCTGATCGTTGATGCGCAGTCTGCCATCCTACGCCAGAAAACGCAGATGAAGAGCATTCATACGCATTTATAACTATCACAATTAAACTCTTATTTTCAACTTGTTCATAAAATATTATGCAAGTCGAACCTTGCATGCTGCTCCTCCATTGATGATAGCCTTGACAAAGATGCCCAGATCAGCGTGGGTCTCCTTTGACCTGTTTCCCTTGACGCTGACCCCTAACCCTGCCGAGCCGGAGTCATTCAGAGGCACTTCCAACGTCAGGAACTCCCGCGTGCCGTCTGGAGTTAAGACTAGTTCCTCTTCTTCTACCTTCTTCGGAGACAGAGAGAGACATTAATACATTTCCCCCCTATATAGTCTAATTAAACAAAACGTCCTGTCATCTGTTAAAAGATAAAATATCATCATTAAAAAGCAACGAAAGAACTGTGAGAATGAAAATGGGTGAACAAGGACCGCCTGGAGAGACAGGTTCATTAGAAAAACACATAAATATTTCAATGCTAAGACAATTAAAGGTACAGTTCACCCAAAAATAAAAATCCTGTCATGAATTTATTATTTACTGCATAAATTTCTTTATTCGTTTGAACAAAAAAGAAGAATGTTAATAACCGACAATCCTGAGGCACCATTGACTATCATAGTAGTAAAAACTGCTGTTCTGTGACACAAAAACAGTTTTCATTTTTCCAACTACGGTAGTCAATGGTGCCTCAGAACTGTCGGAACATCCATCCAAATATTTTTCTCAAATATATTTCGAACAAAGAAATGTAAACAGCTTTGATACAATTCGAGAGGGAGAAATTCATGACAGAACTTTAATTTTTGAGTTAACTTTCCATTAATGTTAAAGGGGTCATATGGCGCGAATACACGTTTTCTGTGTCTTCGGTGTGTTATAAGTTGCCAATGCCTATATAAGACACATAAAACAGCAAAAATGTAAGTGCCGGAACAAAAGATGCATTCCATCTTAAAGCAAATGCCCAGCCAGACCTGCCTGAAACGCCTCATGTAACCACACCCCCACAAATCTACGTCAGTTCGTGGTATGATTTGACTAAGACCGCCCAAATGTATAAGCAAGTAAGGTGGGCGCACCTGTCAGTACAATTACCATATTTGGAGCATCAGGTACCAAAGCAAGAGGCATTACATGTCCGTCACATGCTTGCAGTATTCGACCAATCACTACGCACTGGTTAACTGGCCAATCATAGCACACTTCGCTTTTCAGAGCGATAAGCATTGTAAAAATCTGTGTGTTTCAGAGAGACGTGGCAAAGAGGAGACACAAACATGCACGGTATGTGGAAAAGACAGCATTTTTAACCTTAAATTGTGAATACACATTGCATTACATCTAAAACAAATCCTTAATATTAATTTTTGCAGTGTCATATGATCCCTTTAAGACCATTAAGTCTCTGAACAAGTGCACTACAGAATATTTAAAGTTGTTTCATTTTATCGACATTATGCAACAAATAGACAAAGCTATTACAGTCAAGGTGAAAGAGAAGCGTAAAAAACAAACAAAAAACATGTAAGGATGGCAAGATGTGGTTGAATTAATGTTTTAAACCCACTTTCCACTCATTCTCCTGTCTGACATGTACGGCTATCACCTTCACCTGCTTTCGATGGATATTCGATATGCGTAAATGAAGCTGCAAGGGCAGGATACCGAAAGAAATGATGGGCGTTAGACCCTTTGCTCTTATTCAGACACAAAGATAATAAACCCATTAGGTCTAATGCTCTCACGACCTCTACAATGTCTCCCTCATGTTAACAGCTGTCAGTGTGTGAGTGTTTGTGTGGGAGAGAATGAGGGAGAGAGAGAGATGTCAGTCCTAACAAGCATTCACTGAGTGACTGCGCTATAAAGCGCTCCATCTTTATTGAGCTTTAATCACCTTCACTTTATTGTAACAACCCCTGAAACACACAGTCGCACGTACACACAATTCAGCAGGATATGTTCAGTAGGAAATGGATGGTTTTCATTTAGTTCTCTCGTGCACTCTCTGTCCGCCGCTGGCAGAGCAGATCTTATCAGTTTTGAGAGGTTAATGCACAAACAGCAGTGAGACAGACCAACAGAAAAACAGGAGTGGGTTTGGAGCATATTACAGTTATGTTCCAGGTTCAATGTGAGGTTGAGCTTGATCAACAGTATTTGTTGCGTAAAGTCAAGTAGTGATGGAAATCGTATCAATTCGTCCCTTAAAAAAAATCGAAGATGAAGTAAGACAAATTAACTTTCATCTATTTCAGAGGTATACTTTCAAAATACATTTCTCTTTCATGATATTTACTACTTGAATCAAAACGAATCCTACCTGGATGTAATGTATAACTTTACGCAGCGTAGCTTAAGGCAAAATGTTCCTTCATTTGTAAGTAGCTTTGAATTAAAGCATATCCTAAATGAATATATGCAAACAAAGAACGTGTCCAAATAGTGTAAAAGCAGAAATTTGAAATTAATAGTGTTGTCAAAGTATTTACATTTAATCTTTCATGAAAAGTATCTAGTTTATTATGCAGAGCTGCCTAAAATCATCATTTTTCTACATCGCAGGCGGATACACATTCTACACGTTCATTACATTTGGCTTGTTTTCATCATCTGACATTATCATTATCATCTGCTGATTGAACACAACACCTCCTGCTTCTCAGGGCAACATAAACAAGAAAGTTACATCACCCCACTTTCTCAGTACTCTCGAGCAGCACTGTGCAAATGTTACCAGGTTTACAGGCTATACTGGCTTCCCACTGTCATGACAGAGACGGGATGTAAATGCAAGACTGATATCGCAGAGATCCCTTTTAAAGTGTTGTTTATCTGATGAATGATAAAAAATTGGATCCAATCAAAATCCAAATTCTAAAAATTGCATTGAAATTAAAAGGTTTTGCACATTAGAATAAACAGAATGTCATAATCTATTGGGGTTGATGGACAGTTGATGTTAGTCACGTTACACTTCCTTTTATAGTTATCATGCTTGGTGTGAATGGCCAATAAAGCTTATGACTTTACACTGTGTATCCTAAAGGTGTCGTGAATTAAGAGATTAATTTCAATTTGAGCTTTTGATTAATAAGAGGTCTGTACAACCTATTATGCAGGGTTGAAGCTTCTTTTATGAAGAAGTTCCAGCTCACGTGGGTAAAACATTGAGCGTTTGTTTGCTTCATTTCATCGTGGATTCCTTTGTGAACAAGGCACAGGTAAACGCTGGATTTGTGGAGAGACTGAGATTAAAAAGCAATGCTGTGCCATCAATATTGAATCCGACAGGAATGGCGCAGCAATCTTTTGTGAGTAAAACATATTTGAATGTCACTATTGCTTTGTTCGAGATCGCTTGAGCTGTCTTGATTATGTGTAACGTTAACCTATTTGTCCACCAGCACTGTAATCCAATCATAGTAGTAGGCGTTTACTCTCGAGTTTTCAATGCGGCCTTCCCATAAACACCAAGCGTTTCTTGAGCCGGCCTCAAAACCAGAGCAGAATATTGCCTATTAATTGTTGATTAATTTTTGAATGAATAAAACATGCCAATGTCAGACCTCAGACAACAGCATAAAATCTTAATAAGGTCAGTTCACAACACCTTTAAAATAGATTATTTTGCTTCTGTGGCAAAAGTCTTTTTTAGTGGTGTGATCCCACAAATATTGTTGCGAGAACAAAAATCCTGTATTGAAGCCTGAACATCTCTTGACAGTTCCTTGATTATGTAATGTGTACTGTGCTCATGGAAGAGAAGCATATGTGTGCGTGGGTTCTTACCCAATCTCTTGCGTTCTGTATTGCTGGTTCGATGTTCTAAAGAGAGTAAGGAAGAGGAGGTTATACTTGTAATACTGTAGCTGAGAGCCCATGAATGCTTACAAACACACACATTGCACAGTCCTAACATTACCAAATTTGGGTACATTAGATTTTTGGTTCTGATATAAAGTGGCCCACTTTACCAGACTACACTAAGGAGAGAAATGTATAAAATGTATATAAAATTTTATCTCTAACACCAAATGAAGCAATAAAAATGGATTCTCTATATTTCCAGGGTCGAATCTCATATATGTCTGGGAAAAGACGTCCCATCCCAAGTAGTAATATGGTGTCTGTAGTTAACTCAACGATTAAACTTCAAATGTAAAGGGAAACAAAGTGTCAGAAAATGTCACATTTAAAATAACAATGTGAAACAAGTATGGTGATACTGAGCCGAATGGCAGAAATTCACACTCCTGATACCGAAACACAGTTCCTTACCTTTTCTCTGGGTAGAAATGTCTCTTCCTGTCTAAGCACCAGGAGACTCACAGTCCCGCCCATGGGTGTGGCCCTCAGCAGGGAAACCACCTCCTCTTGGCCACGCCCGTTCAAATCCACCCCATTGACCTGCACCAAATAACAAATTTATTAATATTTGCCAGTAATATTATAACCAAACATTTATTCAACTACTTTTTTAATAAAATATTTTTAGTTTAAAACGTTGTCATTACCTCTAGTAGTCTGTCCCCCGCTTTCAGTCGCCCGTCCTGTATGGCGGCTCCTCTGGGTAGGATGTTCTTCACGTAAATAGGGGCAGAGCCTCCCAGGGGGACGTCTCTTGACGTAATGCTGAACCCAAGACCTTCAGGTCCTGTATGAAGACAGAAAACAAGCCATTAGAAGGCATACAAAACAAAAACACACAAAAAACAGTTTTTGACCCAAGTGAAGAAACTAAAAGTCTAGAAGATTTTATAATACAAAGAGCAAGAGGAGATGTTCAACGTATAAAATAAATGTCTTATGGGTCAATTTTTTGAAATTTAGATTTTTATATCATCTGATAGCTGAATAATTAAGCTTTCTATTGATGTAGGAGTTGTTAATGATAGGACAATATATGGCGGAGATACAGATGTTTATAACTCTGGAATCTAAGGGTGCACAAAAAACGAAACATTGAGAAAATCGCCTTAAAAGTTGTCCATCAGAGGCGCTGTAGCAGGCCATCCACTCACAAAAATAACATTTTTATATATTTAGGGTAGGAAATCTACAAAATATCTTCATGGAATATCAATATTTACTAAATGTATCATTTTGACCCATACAATGTATTTTTGTCCTGTGCTGCTTAAGACTGGTTTGTGATTCAGGGTCACAAATGGTTACATTATAATTCATGAACAATTAATTGTAATGTTTCGTCAATTGTGAGGACAAAAGCTTCTGCTAAAAAAATTGAATGTAAATAACCGAAAATTTGTGGTGATGGTTTGTGATGGTATTTGGTAATTTTTACGTTCAGTGTGGACAGAAAAATTGCCAGAGCTAGCGGAGTCATAAAAGTATTCTTTCTTTACAAACCAACACCAGAAGTGCACAGCTTAGAATAGCACTAGGTCTATTAAAAACACTACAAGAATGAAGAAAGCCATCTGGTCTACAGGGAGCAGGGGGTGAAAGGTGAAAAAAGGATGACCCTATACCCCTACAGCCTGGACTTAAACCTTCTGTGGCACAGAAATGAAGAACAATTGGAGATTGTGAGAGCGAGGCCACAGAGGTGAAAGTGAGACCACAGGTAGAGTTCAGTAAGTCTCCACACAAAGAACACGGTGAGTTTTCCCAGTGTGTTTGAGTCTCATCCAAAAAACCCCTGACAGAATCAGACAGCCATATGGAAACGCATCACACTGCCACGCAGCGCTGCCTAGCAACGCTCCTTGCACCGCTGTTCCGTAACCCTGCCGCCACCCCGTGCACCCGCTGGGCCACCTGTCCACACACAGGTGCCAAACTCGTGTGCCAACTTTTGTCAATCATCTCACACCTTTGCAGGAGGGACACGCACACACATGAAAAGATCTTCTGCCAAATAACAAAGCAAATTTCTCCCACAATCAGTTCATCAGTAATATTCTCACAAATAGACCTCAGATTTATTGGCTTAGCTTTAATTATAAATCATATTTCAGTCTGCCAGGATTCATATTGAAAGAAATATTAAATATTTCACATGTATTTGAAAGCCGAAGTCAGATTCTTTGCAATTGTTTTAAAACAATTTTACATACACACACAACATTTCACATCAATTATGCCAACAACAGGTAAAAATTGTTTTGTTTTTTATCAAGAATAACTGCCTTTCATAGATTTGTACAATTTACAGAGTTCTCTCTGCAAATAGTTCACCCAAAAATAAGACCGGAAGAATATATTGATCAAGAAATACCTTTTCTAAGCTGGATTCCGAGTCTCCTCCCAACCTTCTTACTGAAACCTGATGTGGGGGTGGGGCTTAAGCCTCTTTGAGGAGAGGAGGCGTGGCCTAACGGAGGTTTCCCCGCTGGGCCACCAGGATGATGCATGGGAGAGCTGGTATCTGTGTGGTTATCTGATGAATGTGATCTGTGTTGTGCCAATCTGTGAGCGGCGTGGTCCAGACCAGCATTGTTGACTGGATCGTTGGTGAGGGAATCAGGGCTGAAGCGTCCGGAGACATCAAAGCTTCCCCTAGGCTTGTGTTCATTATGGGATATCTGTTCATATTGCGATCTCATGGAGGATGGCACCACGTGAAAGAGGATGACAGGAGAACGCATAGCCTGGCGAAACATGTTCTGAGCTCTGTGAACATACAAAACCCATGCATAAACCTTTAGGTCAAAGTTAAATGAAGTTACAAAATATAAGAAGTGTGCATTTGTGAGGGCTGTTAATACACAACACAGGGAAAAAGGATATAGAAATGAATGCTTTGGTGGACGGATGGACAGAGGAATGAATGGACAGATGGGAGATGTAATGAAAAAGCAAGTAGAGATGATCATCTGGGTTTTCAGGGGAAGGATGCAGTTAGCTTAACAACAGCCAGGAGCTTAGCAACCAACCTGCAGCAAGAAACTGATGGACTATAAAAGAAATTGGGAAAAGCAAGCAATGTCAGCCACATAGAAATCAGTGGAAGATAAAAAGATGTTCAAGCACTTTGCAAAGATGTCAAAGATGAGGACATACTGCTCAAAGCGGACGTTCCGCAGGTCTCCGTTGTTGATCCGAACGATGCAATCGTTTTCCTGGAACAAACCCTGAACGTGTGCTTTTCCCCCGCGTTCCAAACGCTTCACCAGAAGACCCAACGTCCTGCCACATAGAAACACGCTTGTGAGTCTAAGATTTATTAGCAATGCACTCAAAATCATCATGCACTCAAAGTGAAACATTAATTTAAACGGCGCTAAATCAAATGAACTCTAAACTAATGCAGAATCATAAAGCACTTCCGAACAAAGGCTAATTCTTCATAATAATTTATGTTTTTCATCTTAATTTTTCTGCATCGTGTTGCTGGAGCTCACTTGCGAAGAGATATAATAATGCTTTTAGGTAGATTAGCGTGCTTGCTGCTTCCTCCCATACAGATGCTTTTTAGATACACATCTCGTGGACAGTCTCTTATTCCGGTGGAGGTTTCAATGACTCTTTAGAGTGTGGAAAACATGTAGTTACCTCAAGTGTTTAGTCAGAACACCTACAAACTGGGTCAGAGTCTGAATAGAATACACACAAAAGCTACAAGGACATGGCTCTGATTCAAATGAACAACCTAAACAATGATGTCACATTTCATGGACAAAGAGAAGCAGTGAGCTCACACTCCACGTTCTAAATAAACCTTCTGGTAAATAAACCTTCTGGTGTGTTCCTGGTATTGATAATCATTGGATAAGATCCCACACATACACACACAGAGTGTTACCTGCGGTCACGCCCACTGAAGGGCACCACATGGATGCCGAGCGGACCTCCATCATTCGACACTTCTACAAGTTTAACAATGTCACTACAAGGAAAAAGAAGAGAGCAAGAGTGTCAAATGAGTGTACTGTTGCAAAAACAGAAATACATGTAGGGACGGAGTCAGAATGTGGAGAGACGGGGTCAGACGCAGCAAAAATGCACTTCACATGTAGAAGTGTACACTTATCAAAGACACACTTAAAAAAAACATCCAGGATGGATAAAGACAATGTTTTGTTTGATTGCAAATGAGTTTGTCATTATGCACAGACGAGAATCATATTCATTATAATTGCATGAGACAAAGAAAACATCTCTTTTTGCAATTCCCAAAATGGAGAAAGTCTTTCAAGTTTTATATTTAGGTGAGCTGTGTTTGTAATACAGGGGTGGAGGAAAGCTTATTGTTGCTGTTCCGAAACCTTGGACGTCCAAATTAACCGTTTTTTTAGGAGATGGAACACCGTACTTTATAGAAGAATAAATACTGTGTTGTCAAAGTTGACAAGGATGTTTAATACCATTTAATACTATACAGTAAAATATTTGCAAAACCCGGTGTCAAACATAATTGCTTTTATAATAATGATTTATAATGCAAAAAAATAAAAATAACTAAATATGGATATATAAGCTTTCCTTTAGCTCAGTGGTAAGAGCATTGTGTTAACAACGCAAGGTTGTGCGTTCGATCCCAGGGGATTACACATACCTAAGTATAAATGTATAGGTTACTGCAATGTAAGTCGCTTTGGATAAAAGCATCTGCCAAATGCATAAAAGTAATATAAGTTTATATGTAACACACATAACATATAAGTTTCTTAGCTGTGTCACTCCATTCAGTAAAATGTAAGAATTGTTGTTCTTTTTTCAAAATGAAACTTGAAATCACACCTGTAAATAAAAACATTCACCTACAGAACAACAAAACCTTCACTGGAACCATAAGAGACCTGAGAAATTATCTCGATCTCAGGGTTCTAAAAAAACACTCTCACCAAACTCAAATGAGATGGAAAATGATTCATTACCTGCAGATCAAACTGACAGCGTGAAGAAAAAATTTACATAAAATAAGATAACATCACCATAGCTGTCAGCCACTGTGTGTGTTTGTGTGTGTTTGTGTAACACTTACTCTAGTGATCTCACTCCCACGTGCTCTAAACACGCATCTGCATGTCCCACTGGCTCTATCCTGCCATTCTCATCCTCATCCTGCAATAAGAAAACAGCTTTACCCACAATGCACTGCACTAATAATAAAAAACTTCCAGATACACATTTCACAAATATAAAACTATCACTCATAAACAAAGAATCATGAGCTATGCACAACGAGGCCCGTGGAGGTTGTACAAGCACATATGCTCAATAACACACACGCACACCTGCGTTCTACACTGAAGCTTTTCTCAATGGATACAGTTTGAAGGGATTTATCTTCCCCAAGCACACACCCAATGATCAGGTGACGGGTACACATGAGCCCATACAGACTCACAAGTGCCACAAACTCATTAAAGTTTCATTGCTCTGTTGCCGTGGCACTACTAACATGTTCAAACCATAGACTGTATAAATCACCCTCCTCACAGTTGTCATGAAGGGTAAAATTAGCTATTTAAACCAAAATAATATTTTGTACCAGGGTGTAAACATGTTTTTTTCTGCTGTAAAGTTGCCCATTATAACATGGAGCTTAATGAGATTCTGCTCTCTTTTGGAGTCAGTCTCTAGCGACCAGTCAATGAATTGCAGTCACTTCTGTGTTGGTTTCACAAGAGATCGGATGGTTACCGCTTTTCAAACACATACATTTTGTTCTGAATTAACTAAACTCATTAAACTCATACAATAGAAACGTTTCACACTGATCCTAAGCATGTTTGTTTAGCACTCTTTAACATTAAATGTCAGCATTTTGCAGACACATTACCATACAGTGCCTTTTATTAAGCAGCAAATAAAATTGACCGTTGAAAAAATACTTTCAGTTTTTCTGAATTTACTATCTATAGGTATGTGTTTAGGTAAAATGTTCATTTTGTTTTAACCTGTGAACTACTAACAACATTTCTCAGAAATTTTGTAACAAAAATATTGTTTCTACAGAATGAAAACAGATGCTCTATATTTTTTAAGCCCTCAAATACAGCAAAGAAATTCACTTTTAAGCAAAAAGTACTAACACATAAAAATACACGCAGAACAAAAAAATCTCAAACTCTGTTAGATTTTTTTCCACGTTTGAATAAAACTCAGAGTCAGTCTGGAGTTGAGACGTCTCTTATTCTCTCTATATTTATGCCAGTTGGTCACTTACTAGTTTCCTCTCTGTGACCAAAGGCCTCGAAAACACAATGAAAGGAAGAGAAGAAAATAGCTCTGACACACAATACACCCCCTACTACAGACAAAACCCTCACGTCTGATGAACTTATTTAATCAACTGTCTGATATCACAAAAATGTGGGCGTAAGAATTTTGTGTTCAACGGATAACGTGACGGAAGCGTAAAGATGGTGAGAGGAGAAGATCGGCACTTTCACTCGCTTTAAAAGTACTATGAGCAAATCTGCATTTTCACTCGCTCTACAATCGCTTGGATCGCAGTTTCTTTCACCAATGAGAAGAAATGTCAAACCAGTAATGGATCTGGAGGGAAGTGATTACAGAATGCTTTAGGTGAAAATATGAAGTTATTGTCATTCCACTCACAGACTCTTGTGGTCCAGGTTTTTGGCAATATACAAACCTTGATACTCTGGCTTCATCTTGAACTATTCTGTCAGTAAAATGCATGCTTACTCAATTATAATCTCATCCATGCTGATATTAACATATAACATTTCTCTGGCGTGCTTTTGCTTATCATACATTATATTCAGGTAATATAAGAGATATATATATTGTAATGAAAATGCTCCAGGCTTTCCATCCATCTATTTTCCATCTATCAATACACTCTGCACTTACTGGACTGCCAGACTGTGTGTTTAGGGAGAAATACAAAGGAGGAAAAATTGATAACTGAGCTACAGCAACACCTACTGGAAAGAGAAACAGAGCTAGAGGGAGAATGAAAGAGAGAGAAAGAGAGAGAGAGTGAGCTATATATAGTCTTATCTCATTAGCAGTCTAAAGCTGGGAGTGATTTATAATCGCTGTTTTACCTTTTGATTAATCACAGACACACACACACCTGAAACACTCACACACACACACATTACCCCCACCCCCACAACCACTCGCTCGTCCCCTCTTCCCTCCATCTCTTCTCGCTCTCTCACACACACTCAACCCTTCATCCAGTTCTGTGCTTTCACAATCCTTCCTTTCATGTCAACAGCACAATATAACACCCACATGCTAACAGAGGCTAATCCAGGCCCGGTAAACAGAACATTTCCTTTCTAACATATATGAAGGTTTATATTAACATTAAATGCACATACACACAAAGAACATTGTTATGAGATTTATCCTTATGTTTCTCTGTTACTTATTTAAAATTCTACCACAGGAATATAAATTGGGATATTATTTTGTTTATGCTGCTAAGTCTCTCTTGCGGAATCACTCCGCTTTACACTTCCACTTCAGGTTGTCCACAAGTTGTATGCCAACACAAAAACAACAAATTCTTACAAACTTGAATCAGTGTTACTGGCTATTGAGGTTTCACACCCATAGTATTATTTGAGTGAGCTTGGAAAACAAACACACAAGAACGCTGCACCCCTCGCATGTGGCGCTACTCTTTTAATTTGGGTCACATGGGGTCTTTTGTTTCACTGTCCTAACCTGCTCTTGACGCTCCAGCCAGCGGTCCACCATGGGATGGTTGGCGCTGAGTGAGGAACGGGCCTTCTCACGCTGAAACTCCTTCTGATTGGCCCACTGCCCTGCATCGCGAGGAAGGCTACGGTACGTGTCCACACCTTGCCCCTAAAGACAGCGACAAGTGTAAAGAAAATGAATAAATCGTGTAGTTTCTGTGCCACGAAATCATCAAACAATATAAAAAAAGAATGACTCCTGTCTTCTATTGGAAAAAATACTGTCCTGCCCTAAACTGCCGCACATTTGACAAAATGACCAAATTAAACATAGCCATGTTAAATGCAATGTTTGGTCATTAAAAATAAACATTTTATTCAAAGATTTGGAAAAGACATAAGCAGCCGAAGCCTGACACTGCAGAGGAATTACTGAGAGTGATGAACAGACTGATGGATAACGCGAGAGTGAAAGAGAGAGAGACAGACAGAGAGACAGACAGAGAGATCCATTACTCAATATCTGAGAAGTTTTATGAGTGACACTGCCATTAAGCTTGACTCTGCTAGAAGGAGAACAGACACAGAAATAATAATGTGTGCACTGCACACACTAAATCAACTCGTGCACGCATACACAATAAATGTGCCACACAAAATCCAGCCTCCCAAAGCACAACGTCCCCTGTCATCACATAGCTTGTTAATAGAGCGCTCGCTGTGTAAGATATGGAGTTATGAACCCTTCACTATTGACAGTAAATATTCATATAGGTCATAAAACGTGTGACCTCTGCAAGGCATTTATATCACATGATGTGAGAAATGAATCTTATGTCATAAAATCTAGCCCAACACAGATTTTAATTCTGTGTATTTCTCCAGAATGTCGCTGTTTGTTGAGTCATGATGGTTCAAAGAACGGGAACGTTCATACCTTTCTCTCCAAGCTGTTGGTGCCAGTGGAGAAGCGGGGTTTCAGGAAGCCGGCGGTGGTGGACCAGCGTGTGGGATTCTTCCTGGAAGGTTCTTCGGGTTGTGAGTTTGCTTCAGAGAACGACACCGCTGTCAGATTCAACAATGCTGGATCGCTGCTGCGGCGAACGTGCAAAGGCATATCTGAGAGAGAAAATGGAAAAGGTTTTAAGAATGAACACGTTTGTGAGTGCAAATTTATGAAAAAACAGGTGTTGAAAGAACATGAGTTCTAAATGATATCATCAGGCAATGCACCTAAACAATTCCGACAGCTTAAAGGACCCACACACATACACATGCACACGGTTGCATTTAGTCACTTACTGGTTCGAAGTGTGGAGGTGGTGACCTCTATCTCGCTGTGGGGCAGGTATGGCTGGAAAGCAGACAGTGGGGTGGAGGTGGATGGCTCTCCAGAGAACAGATCGGGTGACTGTGTGCCGGTTGAACTTGCGCTGGTCCCATCACCTCCAACGTGCGGCTCCTGTTCGTCAAACACGGCCACCAACTACAGAGCGAATGTGAGAGCAACAGAGAGAAAGGAGTAAGAGAAATGATTCATTTCTATTAACAGAGTGAATCAGTACGACTCCGGATACAGTTAGTCAATGGCTCTGATCTGAATACCAAATGCACCAGGGCGTCTGCCGTATTTTAAAGCGCCCTAACACACGCGGTTTCTGTCAATCTCATATTAATCTTGAGTACCTATAGAGTGGTATTGCATACTTCGTATCTTCGAAGAATATTTAGTTTGATCACATTAATAAAAGATCGATACAGCTGTCCGATTACTTCCAAAAATAACATTCATCAACCAAATGCAGTGAACAATGCAGCATCCCTTTAAAAATGTAATATTGAACATACATTTCCCTAAACAGATTTATATTGTAACCATAGCAAAGTCAGCGGGTTTGAATAATTTATTTTGGTGGGTTTCCTAGATTGCAGCAAATTCTGGCTGTGTCAGAAATTACAGGCCACGTCTCTAAGGAACTACAGTGGTGAGAAAAAGTATTTTCCCTCTTCTGGATTTTTTTTTCAGCATATTTGTCATGCTTAAATGATTCAGATCATCAAACTAATTTTAATTTTACTCAAAGAAAACCAGAGTAAATACAAAATGCAGTTTTTAAATAATGTTTTTTTTATTGCGGATAAAGCAATCCAAACATTTCTGACTCTATGTGAAAAAGTTATTCCCCCCTTGTAAATCATGAATTAACTGATGAATTGTATAACTGAGTTAAATTTCACTAGGCACACTTAAGCCGAAATACTGCCAGACCTATTGAATCAAGAAATCACTTCAGTAGAACCTGTCTGACATACTGAAGTAGTCTAAAAGAGTTTTTCCCTTAATAAAAAAATTAAAATAGCATTTTCTATTTACTCTAGTTTTCTTTTTGTAATATAAAAATTGTTTAAAGATCTGGATCATGTAAGCATGACAAATATGCAAAAACGGGGGCAAATACTTTTTCACAGCGCTGTATATAGACTGTTTCAACGTGACAACATAAGCAAACGTTACTGCGCATGCACACTTATCATTCATGCCCAAACGTAACTTTCTTTACACATCTGCAAAGAATAGAGTCACTGTAGATAACTTCTGATAACAAGCAAAATAAGTAAAAAGTTAATTACATTAGCTAGCAAGTGTAAGTCTAGTAGGGATGCAACAATATCAAAATATATCTAATGACAATATTTAAAATGGCAAACGATGACTTAGAAACATGCCATAAGCATGCCATTTTCTTTATCTTATAATCATAACTGATGCTTAGAGGTATGAGTTACAGTATGAGATGGGTCAAACGACCTAAAAATACCATTTATAAAAGAAAATAATTGCATCTATAAATTTTTTAACATTCTCTATGTTAGACCCAGAAGACCTATCGTTTCATACAGTCTTGTGACCACGATAATATTGAGACAATTTTGCTATTGCGACACACGATATCGATAATATTACATTTGCATTACACTTTGCAGACGCTTTTATCCAAAGTGACTTACAAATGATGTAAACAATAGAAGCAATTGGAACAACAAAAAGCATAAGTGCAGTAAAACTGCTCTCATATAGCCTACCACAGTGTACAAAACTAAGGATTAATATCTTTTTTTAGAAAGTGTAGAAAAGAAATAGAAGTCAAAACTATTCGGTCAAGTATTGACGGAAGAAATGTGTTTTCAGCTGATTCTTAAAGATGGCTGCAGAATCTGTTGATCTTGTAGCAGTGGGCAGATCATTCCACAAATCAGGAAAAGATCCAGAGAGTGATTTTTCCCTTTTTGGGACAGCACTAACAACATGTTTTTCGTTTGCAGAGCGTAGGGATCTGGCGGGTAGTTAAGTATGTAACAGCGAGTGAAGATATGGGGATGCCGAGTGGAGGTCTTGTAGGCCAAGAGCAGAGCTTTGAATTTGATGCGAGCAACTATAGGGAGTCAATCTAACTTAATGAAGAGAGGAGTGACGTGTGCTCTCTTCGGTTCATTGAGACCACTCTTACCGCTGCATTATATCCATAATGTCTAGCCAGCATTATTTGGGAGTCCCCAGTAGAAGAACAGTTACTTGACTAAATTTAAATGCGACAAAAGTTTATTTAATAGAATTAAAATACTGTAAAATTATACATATAGAGGAAAATCAATATTAATTAAATAATTCACAAATAGCTATTTTATTAGCCACAAGCCAGGCCGACCAACAAACACAGACCGGAAGTAAACTTCGGGCCAGGCACTTGCATCCAATGAAATCGTCTATAGGAGCATCAAAGCATCATCTAGGATGCAAACCACAGATCAAATTGATAGATTTTGGTTTCATATTTAGTTGGAAAAATTATCACAATCGTCAACTTCTCAGTACTGGCGAATGAGGGCTTTTAACAACGCAGTGCTTAGGAAAATTTGGCTGTTCACGACCACAGTTGTATGAAGTCAGAAGAGAGCTTATGTTTGTGTGTGTGTGGCATCCTCTTGTAGAGCGCTATGCTCCTCTGGTGGCATCCCTTAAGATACTGGGGAATTTAGGACATAAGGAAACATCTTGTGCTACAAAGTGAACATCTGGTACTAATTATGTGTGTGTGTGTGTGTGTGTGTGTAAACATGAGTAATAATCCTTTGGGCCCTGGTCCAGTGTGTGGGACTGGGACACCACCAGTCCATCTGACACAGAGAATAACTGACAATGGCCTGGACCAAATATAGGGAACAACTGAAGGGCACATTACCCAGAATCCTCAGGAGGAGTCACCTACTGAGAAAAACAGAGCATCCCGTGTGTGTGTGTCTTCTGTATGAATGATTGCTTAATGTATGTTAGTGGATGAGTGTTAATGTCTGTTTTGTGTATGCTTTTTTGTAATGGAGCGTCTGCTTTATTTCAAACATGACGCCTCCAAACACACATTCAATGGAATGGTCATTTTGCAATCTGTGTGTGAGGAAGTGCACACAGTTAAAAACACGCTATTTAAGACTATATATACACTATTTTGCTATTACAATGATAAATGAGGTCGCCGACATTCAACAGCGGAGTGCAGCCAAAGAGGTTCAGATGATCTGATACACAAGACAAAAATACACATCAGTCACACATACAAATGCCCCACAGAAACCTATTTACTTGTGTCACGCATGCCCAAGAGACGGATATGTATGGGATTCCTTTTGTGCCAATAAATACGAACGCGAAATAAAAAAAGCAAACAAAAATAAACAACACGAAAGAAGAAATACACTTTGAAAGCGAAAACAATGAACTCCAATTGCAAACTTTTAACATACTTTCAAACAAACTGCATTCATCATCAATTTTTTTCTAAATATCCTTTTCGAAAATCATTGTTTCTGAATACATTGCCCGAGATTTCGTTTGCGCTTCATTATTTTTCGTTTACACCGCAAAAAGTTACGTTCGGACTTCTGGCACAAACCTCTCGCGTGGGCGGGAGTTAACAGTGCTTTACTCTCATTGGCTAGTCAGATTTTGATCGACAGGTCCGTGACCTGGAAGTTGAAGAAGTCTCAGTGGCATCGCGCAACTTTAGAAAGCGATCTGGAGGTGGACGGTGGAGTTACTTGTCATTAGTTACCTTTGTTATTAAACGTTTTTTTTGCTACAGTTTGGATTGAAATGTACGGAGCCCGGCCTGTCACACGTCGGAGAAAAAAAACAAGACCTGCTAATCCGTGGCCACAGTTTTGTAATTCGTTTCCAAGGTTTAAAAATCCGTACACACAGATTCTTAAACGGTTCCCACAGTTTGCAAATATGTGCTCTCGGATTGATAAACTATACCCACGAGTATACAATCCGTCCCCTCCGTTTTTGAAATCTGTACCCACAAATTCATAATCTGTACCCACGCTTTCGCAATCCGGGCGCACGGTTTTGCAAACTGTACCCACGGATTTGTGGCCCCTCCCTCATTTTGGAAACCTGGCGCCTAAAGCAAGGAACAGAACACGCAACATTGTGTCTTTAACAATATTTTACAAAATTGAGAATTTTCTTATAAATGAGTTGGATGACGTGACTGTCAGCTTATCGAGGGGAGAAGGTAAACCCCAGTAAAATACGAGCAATGTACCAGGTTATGTCGTAAAACATTTACATTTATTCTCGATAAAAAGTAGAATCATGGATTTAATTAAAATGTTGCATGAAGCATACAGCCCTTATTTCACTACTGTTTAGAACATGGTTACCGTAGTACAATCCATGGGTTTGCCGATAATCAATACCCAGAAACAGGTGATTACCTTTATTACAAAAAACTATAAGCTTCGCAAGGGAGCAGGTTACCAGTGAGGAAACATACAGAAAGATCATGTTTTTGTCTCGATACATAAGAGAATTCAAACGGAACATTTACATGATTTAAGTATTTTTGATGCTTTGAAAGCGACGAACATTGCATTATATTATACATATGTTTCTGACTTTGTCCAATATACTGGATCGAACCAATCGGCATGTTCTTACCACTGAGGCACAGGAAATCTTATTAAAGCATAAAAATACTTTTGTGCCAGACAATATGATTAACATGAAAATATCCCTAACGAAGGACAGCATGAATCGAAGTGAAATTATGTTGGTCCTAAAATAAAAAAAAACATGTAGATCGTTTCAAACTTATGTGACCTCCTTCTGCAGAACACAAAATATATTTTGAAGAATGTTGATAACCAGAATACATTGCCCTTATTGTATAATAATAATAATTAGAATTATTAATATGATTATTATTAGTTTTAGTTGTAATAGTAGCCTTCAATGTAATGGACACCACACATTTCTCAAAATATATATTTTTTGTTCAACAGAAATTAAATGACATGAGGGTCTGTATTCCTGTTATACAGAAAACGTTTCAGATTATTTTGGGACATATAAAACATCAGATGAATGACTTCTGTCATATATCCCTAAATTTAGAGACTGCTTTTGCCACAGATGAAGCTCCTCTTTCCAGCAAGTGGGTCAGCATCTCCACGTATCGCTGGATATCCCTAATTGTGCTGTTTTTGTGTTGTCAATAAATCCAAATAGTCAATTTCTTCTCAGGATTTTTTTGAGTGTCTTTAGACTAATAGTTATCCTGTGTTTGACACTTAAAATATAAAGGATCTCTTTATAATGTAGACTCAAGTCAAAGTAATATTGAATTAAATTAAATCAAATCAATCCATACCATATGATAAGGAATAAACAATCTGCGCTCAACAGTTTTAACACATGAGGGTAAACAGAGAGAGAGAAAGACAGTTACTAGACAGTATTCTGTACAATGTATTTAAACACTGATTCCTTTTATCCATTTACATAATTGACCGCATTTGGGGAAAATAACAGCACTACTTGTTAAGAATGTAAATGAATAGTAGATGTTTCTAAAAATGTAAGGTTATGCAAAAAGACTAGCCGGGCTCCGTACATTTCAATCCAAACTGTAGCAAAAAAAACGTTTAATAACAAAGGTAACTAATGACAAGTAACTTCACCGTCCACCTCCAGATCGCTTTCTAAAGTTGCGCGATGCCGCGGAGACTTCTTCCACTTCCGGGTCACGGACCTGTCGATCAAAATCTGACTAGCCAATGAGAGTAAAGCACTGTTAACTCCCGCCCACGCGAGAGGTTTGTGCCAGAAGTCCGAACGTAACTTTTTGCGGTGTAAACGAAAAATAATGAAGCGCAAACGAAATCTCGGGCAATGTATTCAGAAACAATGATTTTCGAAAAGGATATTTAGAAAAAAATTGATGATGAATGCAGTTTGTTTGAAAGTATGTTAAAAGTTTGCAATTGGAGTTCATTGTTTTCGCTTTCAAAGTGTATTTCTTCTTTCGTGTTGTGTATTTTTGTTTGCTTTTTTTTATTTCGCGTTCGTATTTATTGGCACAAAAGGAATCCCATAGATATGCCCTTAGCACAATTACGGCTTAAATACTAAATGTACTCTCTCTCTCTCTCTCTCTCTCTCTCTCTCCTCTGGGACACACTCGCTCTATTCTGAGGTTTAGTGTATATCTAATTAGTAGACCTGATAAACACATTTATTACATTATGCATGCATGCATCCACTCTCTCTTTAAAGAAATGGTTTGCCACATAAAAAATTAAATAGTAATTCACTAATATTCTTCCCATCCAACACAGCTGTGAAGTCTCATTTGACTTTCTGTGACATGGAGAAGAAACTTAAAAATGTAAATGCTCAGGTAATGTATTTTTTTTTAACACACCCACACATATACCTCCTGTCACACAAGGGAGCAAAGCATAGCCTGCAATATTTCCCCTCTGTAGAAACAAAAGGATGGAGAGAGCAGTGCAGTGTAAAGAGAAAAGATGGAAACAATGGAGATGGAGGGAGAATTGATCACATAGATGCCTTGTGAATGTCTTCTGCCGTGTGTTTTTCTGCCTTCTTGAAATACTCCAAACCACAGTGAACTTAATTTATTACAAATAACCGCTGCAGTGCTCTTTACCTAAACAAAAATGACACTTAATGTATTACTGAGAACCCCCCCCAACACACACACAAGCGCAGTCTCCACAGCTGGATAAGCAGCAGCAGTGTTGAGAAATCCCTTTATGTGTTTCATAATGACTTTCAAAACAAGAACTCGCTGCCCCAACTATACAAATCACATCTTACGAACACTTCTAACACAAACAATGAGGTCAACAGTGGCCTGTGTGAACGGAGTACGCTGACAGGAAGTTCCCAGGAGAGCGCTCTTATATTTCCTGAGAAGAGATTCATTTCCTCACTTTTAAGGTTAAGATCTTTGAACTTTGCAATCTGTTGAACTCATCTCGGTCTCTCACACATACTCGCACTCTAAAGTCAACTTTAAAACATAATTCACCAGATGAACTGAAGGAGAGGACATCAGAGCAGAGTGGATCATAGGAGCGTATAACAGAGAAGATGAGATAGAACTGGACATTATTTATTTACTGAAATACTCCAATCCATTGGTTTCTTCCCAACATATGAGTCACAATATATTGCTGCTTTTCAGATTGGGAAAGAGGATATTCTCATTCTAGTGAGCATGTTTTTGGACAAACATTTGTATACACCCCAGTGTGTAAGACGACATCAATATTTTCAGATCCACTTCTCCAAAAGAGAAACCAAGACCCTTATGCCAACATTTAGGAGTGCATTAGCATATAGATAGCCTGAAAACTAATAGACAAGAACTATAAGCCACAAAACTCAGCTTGTCATTTCCTGGGCTCTTTAAAGGGTTTTTTCCAAACAACTTCCCTTCCCAACCACCCAGGTAGAACCGCTCTAAACGCTCGGCCTCTCGTGGCATATCATTTTAATCCCTCGTGAGCCCTGTTGCTTATGGAAACAAGCATGTGACTTAGACGGCTCGTGGCACTCAAAATACAACATCTATTTAATTCTTTAAATGTGAAGTGATGTCACACTCTGCTCAGACTCTTAAAGGTCCAGTGTATGAAATGTAGCGGCATCTAGGGGTGACTTTTGAATTACAACCTTTCACCCCTCCATTCGAAGCACTACAGTGGTTGACATAGAACTAAGATGTTGTCATGTTTTCGCTGCTTTGCCGAAGGAGATAACATATTCATGAAACACGCTGTGTAGAGCTACTAGAGCACTTTGTCCGTTTAGGGCTACTGTGGAAACAAATGCCGAATTTCATGCAAGGGGACCCACGGTGTATGTAGATGAAAAAGCTCTTTCTAAAGTAAAAAAATTATACACCTGTGTAAATGTGTCTTTATACACCTCAGAAGGTTTCTTATATTACATTTTCATCAATAGAGCCTCCAAAAAAGACACACACTCTCAACAGAATGCAACACTGCCAGTGATTCACAGATTCTTCCTGTTAAGACCCTACCAGTCACAGTTCCTTTTTTCACTTTAGGAAAACATCCACACAAACAAGGCGTCCACATGTGCACTCTCAGACGAGAAGCAGCATGATTAGATGCTTTGCGCTGGCGATATCTTCCTGTCCAGGAGTGGATGATGGGCATTATGACAGATAGAGGGGACGTTACACAAACAGAGAGAGAGAGCAGGAAAGAGTTGGGGAAAAACTGCATGGAATTATTTGGCGTCCGAGCTGAAACACTGGCGCCATCTACTGTCCTGAAGCAAAAAAGCAAATGGGGAGTATTCTTTGGTGCCCTACAAAATAAGATTTCTAGTTCTGAAAAACATTTGAATGTTTCCCCACATGTTTATTTAAATGTTATACAACCAGGCTGAGATAACAGGAGTGTTTCCATTTGAGGGCAAATGTGTATTTGGTGTACACACTCATTCTCCTCCCAACCCAGGTTTAACCCAGGACAGGGTTGCCTGAAATCACTCCCATTTCACTTTGATTTGCACAATGTCTGTGTCCGCCTTTACGTGTTTAAACAAACACAACACACTGGTTTTCAAAACTGTTTAAAACACCTTGGGATCGTTCATTTCAGTCAGCTTACGTTTCCAGGGTGCCTTTAAAATGATAGTTCACACAAAAATTCTGTCATCATTTACTCATACTCGTGTCATTTCAAACCTCTATGACTTTCTTTTACAAAACACAAAAGAAGATATTTTGGCGAAAGTTGGTAACCAAATAATGGCAGTAACCATTCATTTCCATTGGTTCCCATACAAAAAGGGAACGGGTCCCGTCGCTGTTCCGTTTCAAACGTTCGTCAAAATATCTTCTTTTGTGTTTTGCAGAAGAAAGAAATTCATACAGGTTTGAAATGAAAAGAGGGTTCGTAATTGATGACAGATTTGTGGAACAATCACTTTAATCTGCATATTTCAGTGTATTGTTTTCTATACTATTGTGGGAATATAGGTGCATGATTCACATTTATTGTACTTCTTCCTGTTTGCGGACAGTGTTTCCTGTTACCACAGCTGCAGTCTGAGTCACACGCATCATGAGTGTAAAATATCAGGATGTGACCAATCGTTACAGTCCCATAATTTGGTTAATGGTAAAGGTACACTTTCATTATATCAACTATAAATCTCTAGCCATGACGGCGGGTAAAGGATCGCTCACGCTCCTTCAGACACAGATGAGACATCTGTGGCCTCTTTATTTTCGCACTGAGAACTAAAATAACACGCACACGCCCAGGCACACCCACCACATCAAAAGCACTCCGTTCTTTCTAAGTGTTTGTGGTCTGGGTAAGCCGATATCATCTGTTCTGGGTCAGCAATATTTTAAAATTTCCACGTTGTGCTGCTGATGTTTAGCCAGAAGGGGTCAGTGTTACCCTGCAGGAACAACATCCAAATATAGACACCAAAAGCGCTACTTTTCATGTAGGATTTTTGTTTACATTGATTATTTTTCAGACTTTAAATACTAATTCTTCAGATGAGCAATGTCAAGGTTGTGAAATACACTAGAAACCCAACAAAAACCATCAAAGAAATTCTACTGGTTCAAACCATTAGCTTCTTTCCATTAAAACCATTACAAATATCATTTTTGTAGTGTAATTGGGCATTACTTCAATCGAAATTAATGATTTTTTACTGGTTCTCATCTGCCAGATAACATCCCACCAAAAGTATTAATCACATACCAGTAGACAACATTGTAGTTTCCATTAAAACCAATACAATTCCCATTATAACTATTAAATACTTTACATTTTCTATATTGTTTTGAGCAGGATCCTGTTTGGAAATCTACTGCGTTTCCTGCGGACACAGATTCACAACATTCCCAGTGGTGCAAGGCAGTGTGTGTCGGTGTGCAATCTCAAATGAGCTCATGGTTATTGGGAGACAAGAGTCATCCGATACCTGTAACTAAAATATATACTACTAAACCCACACAGACACAGGAATGGGAAGCGCTGCCCGTTTTAGAACAGAATGTTAGCAGTGCGTGAGTGTATATTTTTGTGTTTGTCAATCTCTCACTTTGTCTTTGTCGTCTGCCACATCAGACAGAACATCATCCAGATCCAGAATTCCTCCATCACTGTGTTCGAGTCTGTAGACCTGTACCCAGTACTCTTCACCCTGAGAGAGAGAGAGAGAGAGAGAGAGAGAGAGAGAGAGAGAGAGAGAGAGAGAGAGAGAGAGAGAGAGAGAGAGAGAGAGAGAGGTGGGTTAACAAATGACATCAAAACTTTGGTTTTAAGAGTTTGACTTCAGTAAGACTGACAACCGACACACACACACACACACAGACAGAGGACACTCAACAAAATGAGAAAATGCACAAAGATAATGAAGGTTTAACTAATCAGCATAATGCACCTGAATCTAGAGTATCAACCAGACACCAGAAACACACAAACACACACAGGTCATTACAGCGCTACACAACATCCACCAACCGGAATAAACAACACACATAAACTAGACAATGCACATGAACTGAACCGTGGAAAATATGTCTATCAGGAATCCAATTTCTAGTCTGGGGCAAAACATAAAGAAGATTTTACTGAAGGACCAGTAATGCCGGGTGCAGAAAACTGGACCACAATGCATCTGGGTTGATTGAAAAAAAGTCAAGAGTGTGCCCACACTTAAATCTTAACATATTCAGGTCCAGATAGATCCACTAGGATTCCTCCTCCATTGTATGACTTTTTGCGATTTCTTTAAAAAGTAATAAGCGCACCCCTCTTCAATAAGTCACATGACCTGAGGTATCACTTACAGTCCATCTGAAGCACAAACATGTCAGACGGCTCCAAGTTCAATTCTGAAACATAGAGAGTCTAAAACGTAGACTAAACAGCAAAACACAGATCTGCATCAAAACAGTCAACAATAAACAATGATTTCCTTTCCCAGCCAATCAAAGGACAACATCTCAAAGAACCAATCAGAGCTAACTTTACCTGTTTAGCCCGGCCCTCTTCTTCTCTGAGTCTCTTCTGCAGAGAGAAATGATGCTTCCACATTGTCAACCATCACAATCTGTCTTTCTCACAGACGGACTGGACAAGCACAGAATAAAATGCTTTTTCTGTCTTTTTGTGTTTATTCTCCCTCAGTTCACAAGCAAATAATCCAAATGAGGACACATTCAGTAACATGAGAATTTCACTCTTAGAGAGACCTGTGTGTATGTGTAAACTGAGAGGATTGTCTTCTGTAAAAAGACAAGTGAGTGCTATGTGATACAGGAGAGCCCATGTCTTATTGAACAGCTGAGAAAGATTGAGGTAACTAGATAAACAAACTGATATTATATATAATAAACATTACACAGACTTGTATGTGTGCTTATGTAATATTTATTCATGCTTTGGTAATGTAAGCCCATGTTTATTATGCTCATAAAGCTTCTACACATCTCAGGAGAAAGCACATGTCCGCTAACCCAAACATGCGCTCCAATGAGGGACTGTCAACAGCTACCAACAGAGAGCAAAGTGTTCTTTATAAAGCCTCTTTTCTTACTAACAGGAAATAGGAGTCATTTCACAGACCTTACTGGAACACAGACACAGTCAAGTCCAGCTATTATGTATTATTATTACAGCATCTACTCTAAAGAGCCATCTTAAACACTTAATGCAAAAATAAGACACAAATGCAAAAAGCGTTGAATAATTGAATAATCCCTATTAAATATATCTATATTTCTTGAACCTTTGTTCCACTCTCCCGTTCATAACCTGGCCTGTAAGAGGATGCACAAACCCCCATAGCCAAGATGTATTTATAAAATCTGCACACAAATTTGTTTGGTTTCACAGGAGACAATACAGAGCACAAAAACAAACTTTCTACAGAGCTGCTCTTCCTCAGCACACACTCGAACTCATTTCAGCCAGACTCAATTAAATCACATCCATTAAAGCCTCGACTGAGGGTTAAATATAGAACACCATCAACATCAGCCCCATCCACAGCAGCAGGACGGAGAAAAATCACTGTTAACCTTGTGAAACCCGTCACGGCTTCAGCAGAGACTCCGGTCGAGCAGATTAAAACAAAATCACTTTTTCTAAGAATGCATTGTGTTTTATTGTGCACAGTTTTCTGTCTCTTACAAAATACATCATCAAAAATGTTTAAATTGTCGATTGTTTTAAACAGAGAAGTTTTGGGCATTACTACTGAAGTGTGTGTATATTAAATCAAACAATATTAGATTCACCCATCTCTTAAACAGTTTTGACTAAAGTCATACCACAACAGAATACGTAACATTAAATTACAATAAATCATGAAATTAGCATTGAGGACAATGTTCGCTAGCGGCTTAGCATCATTGTAGTAAAATGTTTTGAGTTGTTTGGTGGTTAAAAGTCTTTGAAAAAAAGTCACACGAAAATGAGTCACAATCTTTGGGAAATGTTTTACTTTTTGTAGTTTTAGCAATTTAATGGCTACTTCATATAAATCCACGCAAAGCCTTTCTTCACATTTTCATATGATCTGCTACCACCCCAGTGATGGTTGTGTTAGAGTAGATCATTTGGAAAATGCTAACATTTGCCTGCTAGCAGTGCAATCATACGATCCCTCCCTCTCGCGAATCACCATCCAAAGCCACGCCTCCTCCAAAACACATGAGCGCGCGCACAGACGCTGTTGGATCGGTTCCAGTGAAGTTATGTCACATTCACTATTGAGAAAACATTACAGTACAAAGTGAATTACATTACTACAATAACGAACATCCCAAGGTACCTGCTCTCTGTCCGCAATTATCCCGCTGCCTGCACATCACAGATGAGCGCGCTGATGAACAGGGAACAGGGTGCGCAGTGGGCGTATTACATAGTATTTCCGTGCTCAATACACTCCCCGATTGAACGTAAAGGTTTCGGAAAGTTATTTCCGAACATATAAAACTGTTGTGTAACAATTTTTCTTAGTCCCTTATTGGACAACTCTCCCAGAAAAGCATGCGGCACGCACATGCGCCACATGAAGAGCAGGTGAAGGAGCATGCACAGACTTCACTTATGTTCAGGAGAGAGAGAGAGAGCATATATTCGCGAAGTTCAGGTGTTTGTTTGTTCACTGCATTTGGGTGATGAATGTTATATAAACTGTAGAGATAACGCTGGATTTGGAGATCGTTTGAAACTGATATATGGAGCCGCCCCAGCGCTAAAAGATGCCGGACATGAACCACGTGCAGTGAGTGAAACCGATGTCTGTGTTTTGTTAACCATGTGCTTTAGTTCAGTCTACCCCTCCCCCCGCACGCGCCCTATGATTTCGGATGTAATCATACAGCTGTATCTATCTTTTATAAATGTGATCAAACTAAATACTATTTGAAGATACGAAGTATGCAATACTACTCTATAGGTACTCAAGATTTATATGATATTGGCAGAAACCCCATGTGTTAGGGCCGCTTTAAGAGACTTCCAACCAGTATGACAAAAAAACATTTCTGGACAGGATTGCCTAATCAGCCTTTAAAGGGTGAACCTAATTTTCATCATACACATCATTCACATCATACACATTCATACGAAATCACCACCTTGTAAAACAGTTTTGCTTTCCAGTAAGACCATTGTGGCCACAAATACTTGAGTATCTATCTATGCCAAGTTTTACAATCTTTTATCAATCATGACCTTTATCGCCTCAACAATGGTTCATCTCTAGCAGATTTGAAATAGGCTCGAAATAAATACATACAGCCAATTACATTCAATTCCAATTCTATTCAGATTCTGAACATCAAGCCCCCTCCGTTTTTAATGTTTCAGATTCTTGTCTCCTATCGCAATATTTTTGTCATGGATTCAGAATCGCTGTAAGATGTTCCCATTATATAAACATACATAACCATTATGAAAACAACATTTAAGATACTGTAGTGAAAATGAAATGTGTCTGTACCTAAATGTGTTTCAAATGCTATTAAATATTACGTTCAAAGCCAGCGAATGCATGTATGCATTTATTAATTTATAAGACAAGCTGTTGTCTTAAGCTATTCCAGCAACACTCGTGTTAATGTTTTAAATATCATTCTGGAGATCTTACCATATAAAGACAGAATTGCTCCCTCTCCCCCACACACATACACAGACCAGGAGATTCACACAAATGCTAAACTGTGCTTTTAAAAGCGGTGGCCTCAGGATCAAGCCTTCATGCAGCCTGAAATACTCCTCTGTGGATCTCATGCTATTCAGAACAGCTTGGCAGCCAGATAAACACTCGCAGACACACACAGCAACAGAACCAACCCAAAAAGATCCCAAACAGTGTGCCTTCACTTGTATAGACAGGTTTATTCAATTCACATCGTGTCCCCATAGAATAACAAAACCTGAAAAAAATATTTTGTGGGGATATTATGATAGATCGAAAATGTCCATCAGAGGTCATAAGTCTTGTTTCATATCTACAAATGATGAAAGGGTGGATGCATTGTTGTAGTCGGCCTATAGACTACACTAAACACACAGGGGTGAAAACCAGATGATAATACCCCACAACATTGTGTGTGTGTGTGTTAGGGGATAGAATATATTATAAACCTGATATAAAATCAATGGAAGTCTATGTAATGTCCTCACTAGTATAATCAAACAAACCTGTGATTTTTTCCCATGAATTCCGAATCAATTGTTGCTAGTTCACAAGATGTGCTCATGTCTTTTTTACCATTTAAAAAAAAGCTGACATAAAGTCTGTGAGACACATCTTATGGAAATTGTGATTGAACGTTTGTGAGTGTAAACTCGTATTTACAAATACATACATACACTATAATATTAATATGTATAATGTGTCCCAGGAAAACTGTAACATTGCATGTCCCACTATGTAAAGACATTCAATGTTTTCTGTGCCACCGAAGAGCAAGGTTGTTCTGGTGTTTACAGAGGCTTAATGATTTTTTTACAGCTAACCAATTAATCACATGGTGTGCAAGATCCAATCAGAATGTGTCAGTGTCTCTTTTAGAAGCTCTGTACCAATGAGCTCATATAAACATGTGTGTGTGACCCTAAAGCAGGACTGAGAACACAGCGGTTGTGTCCACACTGTTATCTTGCATGCATTACAGCAGCCTGACACAAGATGTAGACTTGTGTGGTTGGAAGGGGCCCAATAAACCTGAATCTAGACCAAGAACATCCTTTATTTATAAACAAATCAAAGGCAGCTAAGATATTATGACCAAAAACAGGCACAATAAATCTTCACACACTTTTATAACTGTATGACAAACCTTTACACCACAGTTTTTCCATGCAGTAGATTTACCCCATCACACTGAGGTGTTTTTTAGATATTTTGGTAATCTGGGATTATCTAATAATAATAAAAGAGTGCCGGTTATTATGAGGTGATCTAATGTGGTTCTTTTTTCTAAGAGTTGCCTCAGTAAAAGTTCAGCATGAGGCTGATCCTCTGCAGAAAGTTCACTGTTTTAAAACATAAGTACACATCAACAATGCCTTCTTTCCATCTGAAGACATCTAGGGTTTGTCAATATATGAGGGACCTAATGACAAAAGTCACATTTACAGGTTATGCTGTAATGCTCTCTTTATAAAGACAACATCTCGGAGGCCTGTCCCGTAGAGACGAGTTGCCAAGACTGGGAATTACCTAGAATCTTGTGATACTGAAGTATAATGATAGCTGGGTCTCAAGAGGTTACCTGATGTAGATGTAGCCCACACTGAGCTTTTCCTTTTTAGAATTGTTTACTTTTAAGACCGCTAAACTCTACTTGTAAAACCCACATTTCATTACATTTATACAGTGGTGTGAAAAAGCATTTGCATCCACAAATGATGAAAGCATGGAACAGTGGTAAACCGTCCCAGGAGGGGCCTGCTTACCAAAATTATTCAAAGAGCACAACGACGACACATCCAGGAGGCCAAAAAGAACCCAGAACAACATCTAAAGAACTGCAGGGCTCTCTTGCTTCAGTTAAGGTCAGTGTTCATGATTCTACAATAAAAAAGAGACTGTACAAAAATGGGATCCATGGGAGAGTACCAAGACGAAAACCACTGCTGACCAAAAAGAACTCAAAGGCTTGTCTCACATTTGCTAAAACAGATCTTGATGATCCCCAAAACTTTTGGGCAAATATTCTGTGGACTGATGAGACAAAGGTTGAACTTTTTGGAAGGTGTGCGTCCCGTTACATCTGCCGTCAAACTAACACAGTATTCATAAAAAGAACATCATGCCAACTAGGGATGAGTCACAAATTTAGATTATTCGATTAATTTATTTAATTATAGAATTTCGAATAGTGTGTGTGATCTTAAAAAAATTGCCGTGTTTTCACGCAAAGCGTGTTCATGTAACCAAAGGGTGGCGCTGCCAATAAAAACGCACCTAAAACCTAAAGGCTGTCAGTCAAGAGACAACAGAGGAAAACATTGTCTCACAACAATTGCTAACGAAGTTACGCACACTGTAGACCCGCGTGGCATAATGGACACGATAAATTGAGATGGTGCCAAAAATGAGTTCTGTGTGGAGGTCCTTTTTATTAATGAATGAATGAGAATAAAGTGCAGTGCAAATTCTGCAATGCAAAGCTGGCTTATCATGGATCAACAACTACGATGCACAATCATTTGAGGGCGAAGCACCCAGCAAATCCGTCCATAGGTCAGCAATCAGTTGCTAGTTTTATGGTTAGACCAACCGATTTGGATGCCAGACGGGCGGAACAAATAACGGCTTTAATTACTTAGATGATCGCTAAGGATATGCTTCCAATCGGCTTCGTCGAAAGAGAGGGTTTTACAAATCTTATGGAGTTTGTACAGCCCGAGTTTAATGTTCGTCTAGAAAAACAATCACTGCCAGACTGGAGAAACTTTTTCATGACAATAGAAATGAAAGCATTTTGAGCTGTTCATTTATGAAATCGTTCTGGAGTATTAATAAATGCTGTCATTCGGTAAATATGTTTTAACGCGTTTTATGTCTGGTCTAAAATCTTTATGGCCTTAATATATTTTCCTTGACCAATCACAAACTTTTTTAGTTGGTATAACTGTGCATGCTCATATTTTACAAGGAAATGTCTTAGCATTATGAGCGGTTGATGCTGATCGACGTACTGTTAATAAGTGCCGTCCTTCGGTTGTTAATATATTAATGCTTCAGCACGTTATCTTAATGTATGGCTTGATGTAAGATTGCTTATTCCATAAAACATAAAGCAGGGTGTCGTCATACGGATTTCAAGCGTATCGTTATCGTTTGCAGAATAAAGGTTTTTCCTACATAATATATATGTTACAGCTGCAGATGCTTATGCATTTCAACAGACAGGAAAATACTGTTATAGTTCTACAATCCTAAAAGTGCGGAGAATGTAGGGCTTGGAAAATGTATTCCTGCACTGTCTGCAGCACACACTGACTAATGGCCCTTAAAATTTTAAACTGACAGACAGAAATTATGTGTGCTGGTGTTCAGACATTCTGATGGATAATAATTCAGAACAGATCATCCATTAAACAGACACCCACAGTCTCACACAGAAAGCCTCTGTCTGCCTGTGTGGTATAAAGAGTAGTTAGTGCCGCAGTCTCCGCAGTATAACGACAAGAAGCTAGAAAGAGTGAGGAAAGAAAGCGAGAGCTTGATATAGAAGAAGAACAGAGGGATTAGAGGTAAAGACCAAAGCAAACAGAATGACTGACAGTGTCACAGGACAAATAAGGCAGGTCACACATTCTCAAACACTGTCACGGTTTACTCAAAGCAAACTGTGGTTCATTATTTACATGATTCCATTACAAGTGACATCATAAGACAAATGCGTAAGGTATAATAACACTCCACAAAAGCAAAAAACCTTAATCACAGTTTACATTATAACAACAACATTACGCAATCGAAAACCTTTTCACAAACAAAAGTAATGAAAATTACGTAGTTAAAGTAAAGAGGTGTTTACACATTGTAGAAAAACATACCATTTATACAGTCACATAACCCTTCACCTAAAAGTGAATCTTTGCAACATCAGATAGCTATTAAAATAATACTATCCTGAGACACAGCAGTTGCCATTTCATAACTTCACCTATCACAATATCCCCCCACACGTCATGTCAACTACATCATAGTGGGTAGTCTACTCTATAAAAAATCTACTACACATCTTATACGTCGCAATAGAAAAGTGTCAACAAAACAAACTTTTACATCATAATATAATTTTTGCCATATTTTTGCCATATTCGACATCTGAAATTATCTTTTGGAGCAAACAAAAGTGGCAACGACTTTCAATCATCACCAGATCATTCATCACACTCACATGTGGCCGGCGCCACATGAACAATTGTCCTGCTACAATACTAAAAGAAAAAATTATTTATTAATGTGAACAAAAGGGCTTTTGTCTAACTGACTCTTGCTCTCCTGAGATCTCTGGGCCTCGAAACGTATTCACTTTAAAACCTGAATACTGAACGATTTTACCGTACATTCCCGTTTCTCACTAATGCGCACTTGAGATTGTGTTTATGTGGGATATTTGTTGGTGTTGCTTAGACTGGAATAAAAGCATTATGGTTTTTTTTTCTGTACCCTTCTCTTACATTAAAACCCAGTCTATAACGCTCGCGACGCAACCAAGTAAAAACGCTCATAGCAACCGAGCAGAATGTCCAGAAACCCGCGCGCGTCCGCTGAGCTCGCAGCCGACAGACAGACAGCTTTATTAACTGGAGCGTCTCGTCGCGTGTAGACGGGGTGTTACTCGAATAACAGACGGTTTAAAGGTGTCAAGTGTGATGACGATATATCCGTTATTAAGGTTAGCCTAGCAACATCAGCTCTGCTCATTGAAACAAAGCGAGAGATCCTTTCTGTCTTTACACATGCAAAAGTTTAAAACAACGTTTCGTTGCAAATCACAAACAGATGCGTCACATCCAGCAAGAGGTGCATTTACATTTTATGATTTGCCTAATAAACAATGTCATTCCTAACGGGTCCCAGAGTGGGAATAACGTGGAGTAAACTTCTCCCTCCTACTTCATCTTGCCCCACTCCTTACTGGTTTCCAGCAGTACTGTACCCATAATGATAAACAACCACTGGCTTACATATTAAAGGAGACATATACACACAAAGTGTGGTTTATTGGGGATAAAGCTGGTCTTATACGTTGTTTAGTTGAGTTAAAGTGTCCGGACGGTCCCAATCCCTTCCCCCGCTCACTCCGTCTGCACACCGCCATGTTGCAGTCTACGCCGGTGGCGTCCAGCGCAACAATGTAGCAAACGCGCAATAAGATGTTACAACGAAACAGCATCTCACCTTTGCGATCGCTCTTCTGTAGCGCATCGCGGCCTGCTGGATGAGCGTGTGCACTTTAAGGTTGCCATCTCCGCACGGAACAACGACCCGAGTTCTTCCAAAACACACAGTCACTTTCATAGTTTCCACTCTCCTGCCCGAATCCAGTGGAAACTCGGGATTAAAGGTTCCCGTGTCTCGAATTCCAGATCATTAATAATCTTTGGTTCGGCACCTTATCGGTGTGGAAGTTACAATCGGTGCCCGTTCCGTTTCATCGCGTCGGTCGCAGCGCGGCGGCGTATGACCACCTGTTTAGTGTTTGGGATTGTGTACGGTAACCGCGCAGTCCGGAGTGAGTTGGGAAGCCACGCAAAAGGGCGTCCTGCGCCCTCTGGCGGTGAAGAGATGTACAGGTGTGATATTTGTGAGGGCCAAATGTCTTCCCTGATAGTGAAATATCATATCATTGGTCTTCACTAGATAAAAAGGCTCATACATCAGCCAGATCACGTTTTTCTTTATAGGCTATCTGATGGTGTGCCTTTTTTTCTGGGAGGGTTAGGTAATGTATAGAAAATATAATTTGCCTGATTAAAAATCAATGGAAATGACCTTAGTAATATAGAGAACCGTGTGTGTGTGAGTGTAATGAGAAACCGAGGTTATGCATACCAGCACGGGTACTTTGTGAATGATTTAGCACATGTGCATTCTGAAGACACATGCATGCAGTTGTGCATATGCAGTATTTTGAGTACATTTTTGTATTTGTGTGTGCCACATCAAACTTTATGCGTGAAGGGCAGAGGCACACTAAAATAGAAACACTGGGCAGGTGGCAATAGGCTGTGAAACCACACCCACCAGGGGCCTGATGCAGATTAGTTCTACAAGCACAGTTGAGAGAAGCTTCAGTGGAACAGCTGTGGGATTACAAACACACGCTTTGATCTCTGTGAGGCACAATGATCAGATCCTCTAGTTCCATTAGACAGAAAACCCCTGTAGAAGAACTGTTCTCATGGTCTTCATAATGCAGTCAGGTCCTATAGCAGGTTAGTCTCCATCAAAGCAACACAGTTCTGCGTGCCACTCTGCCTGCAATGCATTTTGTCTCTGGTTCAAAGCAGCTGCCCGTAAAACCTTTCTATCTTCCCACAACCAGGATTGATGTATCAGCCCAAATATTCGCCGTACAGCGGGCACCATCCCTTTCTTCTGATTCTATTGTGTAGGGAAATGTAGGAGGAATATCTGTAACAGGGGTGGGGGGACCACAGTGAGTCTCAGAATTTTAAGTTTTAGGTTGGTGGACTATCCTGACTACATACTTGAAACATTTTTGTGTATGTGTCCTTAGGGAGTGTGGTTTCTAGACCAGTAAATTTGGTAAATATACCCCTGTAGGAAGGGTGGATCTCATACAATCCATTTTTATAGCATGCCTACTGTTGTACCTGAAATTTTAAACTGTGCTGAAGGGTTTCACAAATGTCTGTTTAGGGTGCATTATTACATTTTTAGTTTAAAACATTTGAATGTGCACTTTTACTAGTGAACACTGGTTAGCCAAATTAACACTGTGATATTTAAGTATTTTACATTTTTGTTTTGAGTATGTTTTTCACCATAATATTACAAGAAAGCTTAAAAGCATGTTGTACTTTGCCAATTTTCCCATATTGTGTGACAACATGCCTTGCCAGTGTTCAGTAATTTGTTTTCTCAGGCAACAGTTATGACAGCTTTCAAAAGGAATGTGCCTACTGTATACAATATATATATATATATTCAATGTAAAAAGAGCCTCCATTTCCCGTTAAGTCAGGACAGAAAAAACGACACAATTCTTCTAGCGCAAGATGGCGCTGTTTTATCATTTCATTTCCCTTATATTGAAACTGCTTAAAACTTTTGTAAACAAGTAAGAGTAGATATTATATAACTATTTTAATGAGCAAATTACTTCCTGCTTTTGTTTATATTGAGCTAAATATACTAAGCATGTCAATTTTGTGATTATGCAGGCCAATTTTACATACTGGAGTTTTATCCTAACATTTTTAACATTATTATTATTGTATTTTATTTTTATGTATTCATTATGAAAATAAATTCGTCGAAGGAGTTCGCCAACTGTTGACCGCATTTGGTAACTGACGGCGTCTCCTCCTATGGACGAGGCTCCTCCTAGAGTAGCTTTCTGCACTCGGTCTGTGTGTGTGTGCTAGTAAATTGTGTGTGTGTGTGTGATCGGGGCCTGCGATTGCAAAGTCCACATTTCCCAGACGCATCATCAGAGCTGACGTGGGCGCTACGTGTGCAGCGAGTCGGGCTTCCACTCCACCCGTAACCAGTGACGAGACTCTCTACGTAAAACTCGGGGTAAGTTATAACTGGCATGTAGTCCAGCTGCCAGAGAGGATTTGGAGAGGAGCGCAGGAACACCATGTAGCTGCTGTTACATTGTAGTTTATCGATATAACATCTGCTGTAGAATGTTGCGCAAAAGAGGCAAGTTGTCTCGGAAGTTCCTGTTTTTGACAGTAATAAACAACGAATAACGAAGTGCACGGACTTTAAACTCTGAATGTGTCAAATGATAGATTAAAGTTACATTAAACGAAATGGAGGGAACTCGTTACATTGGATACGAGGCTGGCGAGATTGATTAGATTGTGGAGAATGACGCAGCTTGATAGCGGACTTGCAAATAACATTAAAAGCAGACAGTGTGCTTAAAAAGATCTTTTCAAGTTGCTAACATGTATTTAAAAGGCCGTGGATGTTTTCTATTATTCATGTCTATCTGCGTGCCACTCCGCTCTTACGTAAGCGAGAGCTGTTCTGTGCGCGCGCATTGGTTCTGTAAGTTCAGAAGACTTAAAAATGCACGCTTAAATAAATACAGGCAATTATCAAGGTGTTAAAGCAATGCAGTGAATGTAGTTTCCTCATAACATGTATGAGGTTTCATATCTTGAAAATGTTATGTTGTTGTTAAGGTTTTTGCTCTGGTCATGCTGCGTTCAGAGAACAAGGAAGTGTTGTTGCCCTCACTCGTTTCGTTTTTGTGTGCTTGCTTGATTTTATTTTCTTCAGACATAAACTCTTCAATATGAGGCGCCGTTTAGGGTGTAAATCAAACTGCGCTCATGAATACATATATAAAAGCGTGCATACACATATATACATTGCTCGCATATACATGTATACTTTTGAATGTTCAAGCAAACACATATGAAAATCATGTGCGCACTAATGTGAAATCCATACCAATATCTTATGTTAATAATGCATGCATATACACTTTTTCGCGCATACATATAAACTCTGCGTGCATTAACATTTATAAAACACTCGCACATACATACAAACTCTGCGTGCATACACATCTATAAAACACTCGCACATACATACAAACTCTGCGTGCATTAACATTTATAAAACACTCGCACAGACATACAAACTCTGCGTGCATACACATCTATAAAACACTCGCACATACATACAAACTCTGCGTGCATTAACATTTATAAAACACTCGCACATACATACAAACTCTGCGTGCATACACATCTATAAAACACTCGCACATACATACAAACTCTGCGTGCATACACATCTATAAAACACTCGCACATACATACAAACTCTGCGTGCATACACATCTATAAAACACTCGCACATACATACAAACTCTGCGTGCATACACATCTATAAAACACTCGCACATACATACAAACTCTGCGTGCATACACATCTATAAAACACTCGCACATACATACAAACTCTGCGTGCATACACATCTATAAAACACTCGCACATACATACAAACTCTGCGTGCATAGTAATTTCATATGTGGATGTGCGTGAACTTTTCAGTGTAACCGGATGGCATTTCACTGTAACCGGAAGGCATTTCAGTGTAAACGGAAGGCATTTCACTGTAACCGGAAGGCATTTCAGTGTAAACGGAAGGCATTTCAGTGTAACCGGATGGCATTTCACTGTAACCGGAAGGCATTTCAGTGTAACCGGAAGGCATTTCACTGTAAATGGAAATATTCTTCATTTAGATCAGCATGAATCTGAGAGCGACAATAGCCTTGACGTTTATCAGTAGGGCTATTTGCTTGTGCAACCCCGCTAACAATTTTTGGTTCCCAATATTTCCCTAACGTTAGTTTTTTGTTCCCACAACGTTATTTTCTAAGGCTCGTTTTTGGTTCTTCAGGAAAGTTTTATTTACGTTAATAGAACGTAAGTTTCTGGTTCCCATAGTGTTCTGTTACGTTACTCTAACTTTATTTCCGTAAAGACAACCAAAAACAAAACTTTAATAAACTTTCTGGGAGAGAAACGTTCCCAGAACGTTAACCTAAAATATTTTCTCGGGTCCGTTTGGCATAACTACACGTCTGTAATGAATAAATCCATGCTGTGTTTTTATCGCACGCTTGTCTAATCTAAACTCATGAAGTAAAATAAATCATCACACATAAAATGAAGGATCAAATCAATGCATAATATCATTCTTTTCGCCTATTAATTCCGTTTTCATTACTGAAGTAGCTGATTTAAACAGCGCAGTAGGCCTATATCATTTATAATAAAACCACACTGTGTGTAGGCCAACCTCAACATCATACATTTTAGATATTTAAATAAACTAACCAATGACTTCAACAGAATATTTAAAGCAGATTTTTATTGAGAATAAAGAATAAACATTTAATTATCTTCGGGATAACAATATTCTTGTCTCACTAGAGAAGTATAGCGCGAACCCGTCTTCAGATATAACAATCAAAAGCTCCGAGTTTCAATCCTTACATCAATTTTTTTAAATAAATAAATAAACCGCCAAACTATTTAGTGTTAGTGCGTGAGGTAAAACGAAATGACCACTAATTTTTAAATGACGGGAGTGCTCGGCAAAGCGGAGAATGCACGTGCTCGAGCGCACATACATAGTAGCCTAACAGACAACCACACTTAAGAAATAGCCTACACAATGATTTATATATTGTATTTTCATTTAGCTTAACTAGTTTATTATTTTCAGCCATTAAAGGGCACATTTATTAATTTAATTTAATCAGTATAACATGTGTTAATGTGGTCTTATATTTTCTGTTTTGCACATGTCATTGACGTTTATCAGCTTTGACTATTTTTACCATTAAAAAAGAACCAAAAAAAACCCCTCAGAGAACATTTTTTGCTGGTTATATTCTGGCAGCAATATAATAACCAAAAAAGAGCCATCAGAGAACGCTATTTTCTGGGTGCGTCCGGTGTGGACACCGGTGTGAGGCACTTTAAAACGCTATTAAAGAAATCGGCTATGTCATCTTCATTGAAACTTGCACAAGCAAGCAAAGCATTAATAAACGTTAAGGCAAATATCGCTCTCAGGTTCATGTTGATCTGAATGAAGAGGACTTCCGTTTACACTGAAAAGTTCACGCACATCCACATATGAAATTACTATGCACGCAGAGTTTGTATGTATGTGCGAGTGTTTTATAGATGTGTATGCACGCAGAGTTTGTATGTATGTGCGAGTGTTTTATAGATGTGTATGCACGCAGAGTTTGTATGTATGTGCGAGTGTTTTATAGATGTGTATGAACGCAAAGTTTGTATGTATGCGCGAAAAAGTGTATATGCATGCATTATTAACATAAGATGTATTGGTATGGATTTCACATGTGTTTGCTTGAACATTCAAAAGTATACATGTATATGCGAGCAATGTATATATGTGTATGCACGCTTTTATATATGTATTCATAAGCGCAGTTTGATTTACACCCTAAACGGCGCCTCATACTTCAAAGTCTTAAGGTCTCAGACATGTACAGTGTGACCCACACTGCAATACAAAAGTTTAGAGCCATTTTTACCTTTAAAAATATTACTAAACTCTGGGAATAGTGAACTTGAAGCCATTGAATAAAACAATAAAAATAAAATACTGGGAATCATGATTTAAATAAATAATGTTGTACATTTTAAGCGTACCCCTTCTGTACACGGTGGTTTAATATCATTTTATTCAAGTGACCCTAAACTTTAGAATGGTAATATATTGAACATGGGCTGCTTTGTCACGTGTAGTCATTTAAACCATAGCAACCAACATGAAATTTCTTATAGACAGACATTTTATCGAACAGTTCATTTTACGAAACGACATCATTACATTTCAAATGATGCAAAACAAAGGAGTGCATGAAATGCATCCTGTCATTTAAAATCTTGTGACGTAAAACTGTAAAGCGCTGACCATGCATTTCCTCTCTGTGCTGTTGCTAGGCCGATCACCATGGAAACTGCAACCATAGCGCAACAGGAAGCCAGTGCAACAGAGAAAGTAACAAGTGAGATTCAGTCGGATGCTGATTCACTCACAAAGGTAAAAGGCTTACACAGATTGTCTGCATTTTCTGTTTCAACACAGATATCATGCACACTGGTACACAGATTTTTAGTTGTGAAATTCCTATTCCCTACAATAAGTGCAGTGTAGTACCATGGTACGATCTGTGGTGGTCTGATTACCCTATTCATAAAACATGGTATTTATCTATAATATGACACACCAAGATACTTTAGTGAACCAAAACCGTGGCACTTGCCAATATTTACAGACTTAATATTAAAAAGATATTCAACATAACACAAAATATAAGTTTACTGTATTGGAAGATTAAACCGAACCAGAAGAGGCTTACTCTCTGTTTGCCTGTCTCTCTCTATGTCAGGTGGATGAGGGTGTGGCAGTGATATCATTACCTGGTGGACAGACACTACAAGTGCAGGGAGTCATTCATACAACACAGCCCTCAGTTATACAGTCACCTCAGATACAAACTGCACAGGTACACACTTTAGCAGATTTTTATTTATACGCTACATTACAACCTTAAGAGCTATGTAAATACAACCCACTAGTAAACGTTACTATTGTATAAATGACTGATCTTATACACACAACCTGTTTCTTCCCCTGGAGAGATTGACCAATCACATTGTGCACAGTTAGAGCTTCAACCAATAACAGGGAACATTTACTTATCCCGGATCACTGGACTGAAAAAAGCAGATTGACATAGTAGCAAGCAGAGTAGCTGTATGTAGCATTAATGAGATTTGAGTTGTGTGAAAGTCAATGCGTCTGATCTTCTTGGGTTACGTGCTCACACACAGACCAAACAGATCTCAGGAGAAGATACAATTTACAATTATATACTTTATGTAAAATGAAATAAATCTTACTTTTGTGACATCAAGTTATGTATTTATTATTCCAGGCAAAATAAAAAGTGAATGTGTTCTTTAAATATCCTGATGTCTCTTTTCAGATTAAAAATATAAATGAATCCTGTAAAAATGCAACAGACAGTGTAAACAACGATTTTACAAAAAATTCCCCCCTCCGAGTTACATGACTTGTGCACCGTATTCCAAGACTTGTGAATATCTATGTGTAAAAAACTATAAAATGTTTTGTTTTCAGGAAGCCGCACCATCTGATACACAGAAGAGGCGAGAGATTCTGTCCAGACGACCATCTTATAGGTGAGCTTAATTTAAACCGATCAGATACCCGTGACATATTGATCAGACTTGAAATAATTCATGTCTATGCACACATCAATGAAATACTCTTAACCAGGGGTTTTCAAACTGTGGGTCGCACAGTGGCATGAGGTGGGTTGTGGAAAGTCACGTGGCTTTTGAATGACACACAAGAAAACAGTTTAGTCCAGTTAATGACTGGCAATGATAATAGATTTGATATTTTACCATTTACCATCTTAAATTTCACTTATTTTCTATTAAGGGAAAATAAAAACATTTCTACTTGTAGAGAATGAATGTGTATTTTCTCCCCATATTTCCATTTAAAAATATTTTGGTGGGTCTCAAGATAGATTATAGCTGTCTAGGTGGGTCCTGGAATGAAAAAGTTTGGGAATCGCTGCTCTAAATCACACATCGAAACAACATAACAGTTCTTGTCTGATATTTCTGACAAATATTTTGTGACAGATGCTGATGTCTTTGTCATTTTATACCCCATTGAATGCTTCAATCTTATTGATTAACAAACGTTCTATGGGTATGCATTAACTTTCAGTAAATGCACACCTATGAAGGTGTTCCAGGTCTGCCGACCGCATTACAGTTCCATATCACTTCGCCAAGTTTAAAGGGGTCATATGGCGCAAATACGTGTTTTTCTGTATGTTTGGTGTGTTATTGCCCATGCATGTAAAGTGACGTAAAAAGGATGCATTCAATCTAACACGCCTCGTGTAACCACACCCCCATAATTCGTGGAATGATTTTACTTAGACCGCCCAAATGTATACGCAAGTAAGGTCGGCGTACATGTCAGTACAATTGCTTTGGAACCTGATGTTAACTTCCAAATTTGGGATGAGGCTTTAAATTTCTGTCATACACTTGCAGTATTCAACCAATCACTACGCACGGGTTAACTTACCAATCATAGCACACCTCGCGTTTCAGAGAGGCGGGGCAAAGAGGAGATACAAACATGCACGGTATATGGAAAATACAGCGGGTTTTTTTTACCTTAAATCATGTATGCACATTGCATGAAATCTAAAACAAATGATAATATTAGTTTAAGCTATGTCATATGACCCCTTTAAATAACATAAAGGTTATAGTGTTCACCTCACATAGCACCCTGCGCTTGATCTTACATTTATAATGTCAAACTTTACTTTTAATGGAAAGTAAGAAGTAAGTAAGTGGTTTCTTTTTAATAAACAAAACATTTAAAAAACAATATCGAAATACATACAGTAAAATCTAATAAATAAGAAATTATAATTAATTAACACTGATAGCCTACTGGTTCGTTTTCATCTTCATAATGCTTAAAACTGATAACGAATATATTTTGATAGACCTACTCTTTCAAAAGTTTGCGTGATTTTTTTAACTGCTGGTGATAAAAAAAACAGAATAAATAATATTATTATCACTGACTTTTTCTCGCAGATTGCTGCAAACACGCCGGTGTCGACACGGTCCATCGCTCTCTCACTCACTCACACAGACACACACCACTTAGCAATGGCTCAAGCCTCCGAGTCAGTTCGCTCTAACGGACGCTTGAAATGAGATGCGCAAAAAAGTAGTCCTACCATCAACAGCATTTCAAAGACGATAAAATGACAAACTTTGAAATTAAACATTTGAATAATGTCCTGTGGTGTGGTAACTGTGGTATAAGCCGAATAATTGACTACGGTCCAATTTAACATTCGCAAAATGTAATGGCCCGTCGTCAATTATTCCTTACTTGATGTCAAATTGACATTTGCTTGTTTCCAAGTTAATTTATGTTATGTATGTTCAGGAAAATTCTTAATGAGTTGTCTTCAGATGTACCTGCTGTGCCAAAAATTGAGGAAGAGGAAAATATGGAGGATGAAACACCACCTATCTCCACTGTTACTACGGTGACCGGATCATCTTCAATCTACCAGACCAGCTTAGGGCAATACTGTACGTCTGAATTCATTACTCATTTTTTACATAAAAAACAATTTGTTACAGGCTTGGAACAACATGATGGTAAGTCAGTTATGACAGAATTTTTGCACTCTTAAAAATAAAGGTGCTTAGAAGGTTCTTCACAGCAGGGCCGTAGAAGAATCATTTTTGTTTCCACAAAGAACCATTCAGTCAAAGGTTCTTTAAAGAAGCATGATCTCTTTCTTTCCGTTTTGCTAATCTGAAGAACCTTTTTCACCACAAAGGACCTTTTGTGAAGCAGAAAGGCTCTTCAGATGTTAAAGGTTCTTTATGAAACCATTTAGACAAAAAAAGGTTCTTCTATAGCATCGAAGAACCTTTTGAAGACCTTTATTTCTAAAGTGTGGGTGAACTATACCTTTAACAGATTTAGACTAATGGTCCTGTTTTTTGTGTCTGTGTAGTCGCAATCACACAGGGTGGAGCGATTCAGTTGGCCGGGCCTGGAGGAGAAGCCCTACAGGGAATTCAGACTCTGACTCTTCCAGGTCCTGCCACACCCCAACCCGGAGCTACTATCCTGCAGTACAACCCCCAGGCGGGAGACCCCAGCCAGCAGCTACTGCTGTCTGCTGGACAAGTGCTTGTTCAGGGTAAGACACCGGACCTCTTTATGTCTCTTACATCTGCTCCAGCAAAACTGTACAGAAGAGCCTGTGAAACCAAATAGTTTTTATGGAAGAGATAAATCATTCTTCTTGCGTTTGTTCTTAATCAGATGAAAATAAATTGAAAATAAAAACTATGCTTATACTATAAGCTATACTTGCTGATAACTGGTTCTGATCATGGAATGACACATGTTGCATTGTGGGAAACTTGTTTGACTTGTTTTATTATGTCTTTCGCAGCAAACTGGTTAAATCTGTTGTGACGTCACTAAAGTAAAATGGCTCACTCGGTTAAAACTGTTTTTTTTGGAAAAGTACACATAAAATGTAAAGTTGTTGTCTTCAATGCATGGAACTAATTATTTTTACTCCATAGATAATTAGAAAGGAAAATTTTGCAGGGACTACAGCATAATTATTACTATTTAACAGTTAAAAAAACACACTAAGCAAGACAGATATTTGAAAACAGTAAGAAGTTTTATGTAAACTTAGACCTGTTTACTCAGACATATTCTGTGTGTGCGGTTGTAGATAACCATTCCAGATGCCTGTGTAATGTTAGGAGGTGAAATGGGCACATTCTCCTTTTGTTTGTGCAGAAACGCTTTTGCGTCATCCTGATCTAAAAATACATCAAACTCAACTTACTTTTCCCTCTTCCTTTCCTGTCTCCTCTTTTCCTCTCCTCTCTTCTGCAACAAACTTAAGTCCTTACATTACGTACTGTTACACTCCCTGTTAGAAATCTGTTTTAATCACAGTTGTTTAATTACAAAGATGGTTCACTCTCTCTTATTCACACACACACAAACACACACACACACACACATAGAGACACACAGTGCGGGGAGGGCATTCTCCAGAGACAGTGTGTTATTTCCCTATGAGGCTGCAGTGATGTCACAATGATGTCAATGCCCTTAATAACAATCTGACTGAGTGAGTGAGCGAGCGAGCAAGAGAGAGAGAAGGAGAGCAGAACCGAGAGAGATAGTGTGAGGGAGGGTTAAAGGCAACAGACTAAGTACCACATTACAAACTAAGAGAGCCAGAAAGAGTTTACTTAAGAGAGAGACAGAGAAACTGTACCAAGACAAGCACTTAGTAAAGCATCGGGGAAGAAAGGAGAGGAAATTAAGAAGATAGTGTTCAAAAGAAAAATCTAGCTGGATTACTACAGTATAGAGATGGCAGTGACCGGTGAAGAGACCGAGTCAGGTGAGAGAGCTGTGTGTGTTTTATTATTGAAAGTTGGTTTGACACTTGGATAAAACTTGTGTGTGTGTTTTTGTGCGTGTTTGTATACTGTATGTGTGAATATATACTGAAGAATGTGTGAAGTTAGGCATGTTGTCTTGGTGCATTTCTTTGGTCATATTCTCTGCCTTCACTTTTACCACTATGTGGTAAGAGTCATTTTACAAATGTTTCATGTAGGCTCTTTATTAGTAAAGTTAATCTTATTATAAAAGTATTTGTTTCAGAACTATTTAATTAAAATTATGTATTATGTATTATGTGATGTATTACTGAATAATAAGATAAACATTAAATATAATACAGTTAGAAAGTGACACTCTGTAAACACTCTCTCTCTCCATATGTAATGTCAGAATGAGTGACTGTGTTTTTGCGTTTTGTTCGTCCTTTCATGTTGGTTTAACGTTTCCCTCAACACACACACAAACAATCACACGCTCATTCAAACGCATCTGTTTACGAAATCAGGCTGCATATTCTACATGACCATTCACACACATGAATCAGTGAGAAAGGACAAGAGCAGGGTGCATGAGGGGGCGGGGTTTTTGCTTGACGTCAGTCTGTTTCCTGGAAGCTGGCCGAAGCCGAGAAAGAGAGACAGAGAGCAGTAGAGAGAGATAGGGAATCGGGTGGGGGTTTGGGCAACGACGCACACGGTGATGTCAGCACTTTGTCACATTGTCTGATAACACACACACAGACGCGTCACGTCAAAGCATAACCGGTTTGTCGAAGGACATGTGTTTCTGATTTACTGCTGCTAACAAATTAGTATCTGATTTTAAGCCAACTTTAATCTTATTTTGACTTTCAAAGGAATTAATTACTTTCATTTAGATTTGAGCGTTTTTTTATGTTATAACCAAACATCTCACAAACTTAGCTGCCTGTGTTAAGGTATGTTTTTGTGAATTCCTTTATGTAACTGCTAGTTGTTATTGTTTTGTATTCATCACATAAACTAATTAGAGATGCACTTTTAATCCTGGTCACAAATAGAAGTCTGATTATTTATCTCAATGTTTTCTGAAAATCTAAAAGTTTTCTATGATCTTTAGGGTTAGGGGATAAAATATACAGTTTGTACAGTATAAAAGTCAATACGCCTATGGACTGTCCCCACGGAGATAATAAGAGAGCTGTGTGTCTTATTATGGAAAGTTTATTTGACACTTAAACGTGTGTGTTTGTGGCCTTGTTTTTAAATCCCGGTGGGGACCTGAATATACTCACAGGGACACGTGTCACCGTGGGGACCAAAATTGAAGTCCCTATTGGAAAAAAAGCTGTGAAATCGTACAGAACAATATTGTTTGAAAATCTATAAATGCAAAAAGTTTTCTATGATCTTCAGGTTTTGGGCCTAGGACATAATATACAGTTCGTACAGTGGAAAACTCAATACGTCTATGGACTAGACGTGTTCGTGAGTGTGTGTGCGTGCGGATAATGTTTGAGGGAGACAGACCAAAGGTGAACAACATGCAGGCAAGACCTGGCTCACTAGTGACACCAAATGAAACGCAAAAAAAATTGCAATTATTAAATTTAAAAAAATCTTTTTTAAAGATATACTTGTAACTTTTACATTTTACTTATTTTTTCAAACGTTATAACATTTGTGGTGCTGCAAGTCGCATGGAAATGAATACCGGCTTTAAAAATATTTTTAGTGTATGCATTTAATTTTCCCAGTAAGCTTCACTCATATACACTTTTTTGACATTTTGATTTTATATATTCTGACACGATTTGTACAGCAAGTCTACTTTTATTTTGTCAATATTCCATATATATCCTACACATTTCATACACCTTTTTTTACTGTAAAGCTACTTTTATGCAATGCACAAAGGCGGAATAGAATTAAATTGATAATTATTGATTAGAAATGGGAACAAAAATCTCCATTTAATTTGTTCTTTTACTCACAATACTGTATGTTTTTCTCAGTGATTGGTCTTTTGTGAGTTTCATTTGGTTGATCAGCGCCATTGTCTGTTTCCAGTGTCTTAAATAATGTCGCTGTATTAGCTTCCCCGTGGGCAGTGCAATACACGGGAATTTGTTTACTAAGCTGATGGAGAAGGCGAATGCCGAAACGTTGTTTGGAAACTATGTTGCAATCTTCCTCAGGCAGGGGATGGGCGGGGTGGGGCTGTGTGTACCAAACCCGAACGCAGAACTTACATAGTTTGGTTGTAGCCACAATGAGGCTGCTCAGGTAGCAGCGGCAGTAGATTTCGTTCAGTTGTTCTACCACTGAAATTTTTTTTCAAGACATTATTTTAAGTAATGTAAGTTTGAAAAACTACAAAGTGTTTATATGTCAAATGATATACATTACATATTTGTATATTTGTGTGTTTAGCTGCCACAGGAGACATGCCAGCATATCAGATCCGCTCTCCATCGTCAGGGTTACCACCAGGTGTTGTTATGGCAGCATCACCGGGGGCAATGCACAGCCCACAGCATAATCCAGAGGAGGTCACGCGCAAGAGAGAAGTCCGGCTGATGAAGAACAGGTACCAAACACCTTAGTTGTAAAGTTTGCATAAGCGCGCTGTATGTGTGTGTGCAAACGTACTGACGAGTGTGTTTGATTTTTGACAGGGAGGCGGCACGTGAATGTCGCAAGAAAAAGAAAGAATATGTGAAGTGTTTGGAGAACCGTGTCCTCGTACTGGAAAACCAGAACAAGACTCTTATTGAGGAGCTTAAAGCTCTTAAAGATATCTACTGCCACAAACCAGAGTAACACGCTTGGAAACACTGCAGGATGACTGACTGATTTACAGACTTTTTTTCTCTTCTTGTTTTGCATTACATGGATATTATTATTATTTTTTGTTTGTTTATTTGTATGGCCAAATGTTTCTTTGAGAACGCTGAGGACAACAGCTTAATTCCTGCAGCCCACCCCCCTCTCTCTCTCTCTCTCTCTCTCTCTCTTTCTCTCATACACATTTTTAAGATGGGCGAATTTGTATATTATTGCTGTTGTCTGATTCTGGAACTCCTCATCGATATGTGTGGAAAAAATATTTGTTTTTTTTATTTTTAAATTGCCTATTAAACATAATTGTTCTAAATTTCATATAGCTTTAGGTTTACGAGTTCATTTAATTTGTGTTTTGGCACATTAGTCAACAGCTTATGGCTAGATGTAACAGGATGCAAAAGTATGGGTTTAACAAGACAAAAGAAAATTTAGCATCACTTTTACTTAGGGCAGTGTCAGAGATAATGGCCTTTTTACCTTTATAAGACACATTTATTTATTCAGAGGATTTTTAATCCAAAGCAATTAACAAATGAGGAAAATCCAAACACCAGCACTCTATACGTCTATTTTGCATATCTTCCTGTTTATTTCTGAGATTCATTACTCTGTGCTAAAAATTCATGAAATATTAGAAGCATTCAATGAATTTTGGTGCAGAAAAAATGTAACTTTGTGCAACACAGTTATCAAACATGATTGTTACTTTAAGTAAAATATTCTGTAAGAAATGTTTTTTCGACATAAGGTTAAAACCTAAGTATTGAATTACCATTTTATTGTTTTATTATAAATAAAAGTAAACAGAATAACAGAGAAGGGATATTGTTTAATGTTTTAATAGTCTGTGCGTTTTAAACTCTTCAGACTGATGTAAATATAAAAAGATCATATCCCCTGCATTCTTTAACACTGTACAGAGCGCTGACATCTATTTTTAATAAAATATTTTTGTAAATGTATACGATCTTTGTGCAAGCATAGTGATTCATTTATTTGGAGAAGCACAATTGTTTGTTTTGCATGTGGTGAAAAGGATGTTACAGAACTTTTTAATGTAGATAATTTAGTGCAAGAACACTTGCAGATATGCACTCTACACACACGCACGCACACGTCAGCATTTGCAACAATGGACTAAATCAGACTCACTCTTTTGGTGTATATCTGCCAGCGTGACCTTGAAACAGTTGTTTTGTCTCTTAATTTTACTTTTTTATTTTTTCCTCACAAATAAAGCAAATAGATGCTTTCAGCACTTCTGTTTTCTTTGTCTCTTTCATTCTATTACTCGTTTACATGTGAACTAACCATGTACATAACTGAAGTTAGGCCTAGGTTAACCCTAACTGAAAGTGCAGTGAATTCTGTTGATGTGTATAATAAAACACTTCATTTTTTTTAAATTTGAATAATGTTGTATTATACCGAAAGTGTCGACGGAGAGTTGAAGTCTGTGGGAATGTTTTAAGGTGTTCAGGGGTCCAGAATGTGCTCTATCATAGGTTTGGGACACACATGCAAACATGGAAAATTCCACAATGAGTACGAGCACGCGCCCTCTGCTGGATTACTGTAGTTTTGCAGTTTTACTGCCTCCTGTCTCTACATCTGCTCTTTCCCTATAATCCAAGCAGGGTGTCTGCAGGTCGGAGAAATGGGCGTGCCGAAAGGTAGGGGGCGTGGCGAAAGGTTTCTCATTGGTCAAAGGGTGCTCTTTAGTCCCATCTGAGTTGACCAATCAGCGTAAACCACACACATACGTCATTTCTTTTAAACAGGAAGAAGATCGTGATAGAGTGTATAATGAGATTGTTTTGAACGCACGTTTTACCAGCAGATTATCATAGCACGCGTTGATCAGAATGCTTTGCGGTTTATGGTTCCTCTGAATTGTCAAATGAGTTCATAGGTACTTTTTGAACATTTTTGTGTTGTTAAACGGTTGAAAGTATGTTGTCAAATTTTCATATTCTAATTTAAATTTTGACGAATACAAATAAATCGTTTTTATATGTACTTTGTTACAAAATACATTAATCAGAAAAGACTTTGCTAACTTTTTTACAGATTGTCTGTATAAGACTGCCATCTAGTGGACCTGTTTATTATAAAACCGAAACTCCTCTTTACACACGTTTCACAAACCAGGACATTCTTGAGTTCAGGGAAACTCAATCTCAACTCGTCTTGTGTCTGTTTGTACATACAGTGAAATGGCAGAAGCGAGTGTTCTATTGGTTCAGGATCAGTTCAGCTGTTCAATCTGTCTGGATCTCCTGAAGGATCCAGTGACTATTAACTGTGGACACAGTTACTGTATGAGCTGTATTACAGACTGCTGGGATCAGGATGATCAGAAGAGAGTCTACAGCTGCCCTCAGTGCAGACAGACCTTCAGTCCAAGACCTGTTTTAGGTAAAAACACAATGCTGGCTGAAGTGGTGGAGAAACTGAAGAACACTCAACTACAAGCCGCTCGTCCTGATCTCTGTTATGCTGGACCTGGAGATGTGGAGTGTGACGTCTGTACTGAGAGAAAACACAAAGCTGTCAAATCATGTCTGATGTGCCTAAGCTCTTACTGTCAAACTCATTTTGAACGTCATGAAGAACTTCACTGTGGAAAGAGACACAAAGTGACTGATGCCACTGGACGACTTCAGCAGATGATCTGCCCTCAACATGATAAACTTTTAGAGATTTACTGTCGTAGTGATCAGTGCTGTATATGTTATCTGTGTATGGTGGATGAACACAAAAAACATGATACTGTATCAGCTGCAACAGAGAGAACTGAGAAACAGGTGACGTTTCTTAGATTTTTTATGTACTTGTGTAGGCCTACAATAATTAAACATTATTATTTTGTAAACTTCCAACAGAAACAACTGAAGGACACACAGAGTAAATACCTGACGACAATTCAGAAGAGACAGAAGGTGCAACAGGAGTTGAGAGCGGCTGTGGAGACTCATAAGGTGAGTTTTGATCAGAAGATCAACTGCTGACTGCAGGAAGAGATGTTTCACACTCAGTGATGAGTCCAGTGCTGGAGCACTTTTCAGTCCCACTGAAGTCCACTGCGTGTAACTGACTGTGTGAGGAACCAGTAAGAGCTGAATGAATAGGCCTTTTCCCACGCTCTCACTTTGTGTGTCCTAACAGCGCACTGCTCGGGCAGCAGTGGAGGACAGTGAGAAGATCTTTACTGAACTGATCCGCTACATTGAGAGAAGTCGCTCTGAGGTGACACAGCTGATCAGAGATCAGGAAAAGGGTGAAGTGAGTCGAGCTGAAGAACTCTTGAAGCGTCTGGAGCAGGAGATTGATGATCTGAGGAGGAGAGATGCTGAGCTGGAGCAGCTTTCACACACAGATGATCACATTCATTTCCTCCAGGTAACAGAGATCTAAAAAACAGACAGGAGTGTGTCTGACAGGAGTTCATTTCCTATGAATGTTTCTGTTGTCTTTGTGTGTGTGTAGAGTTTCGGGTCTCTCTCTGTTCCTCCTGGATCAACAGACTTGCTCAACATCACTGTCAGTACTTGCCTCTCTTTTGATGATGTAGAAAAATCTGTGTCTCATCTGAAAGAGAAACTGATGAATTTCTGCAGAGAAGAGATAGAAAAGATATCTGCTAGAGGTGAAAAGCACACATTTCTCAAAAAAAAATAGGGCAAACCATATCATGTAAATACCTATTATGTTTTGGAGGGATGTAAATATGTAAATAATATATACCTTATTGTATGTTGGTGTTCATAGTCATGTGTATTGAGATCATTCCCAATCCTGAACCCAAGATCAAGGAGCAGTTCCTACAATGTGAGTCTCAACAATAGACAAACATACACATAATAAAATTGTAACATATAGGGGAGGTTTCCCCGACAGGGCTGAAGCTTAGTCCAAAACTAACTTTAATTATTGAAGTGTCTTGAACAAAAACAATTCATTTATCTTAAAATATATCAGTGCGATTGTTTTGTTGTATGATGTACACCAGTAATGTTTTTTGTAAAGTATGTTTTTAAACACGACTTAAATAATAATTTAACTAAGGTATAGCCCTGTTTTAAACTAATCCCTGTCTGGAAAAACCGCCCCATAATGAATTTCTTCATAAAAAAGAAAACTTGTATCTGTTTTTTTCTTGTTGTTCATTTCTACCTTGCCTCAGCCATAATTCTACTTGAAACATGGCTCGGTAATCTACAGTTATTGTTTATAGTTTATTGACAAAATGATAAATGCCACTTTAAAATCTGCTAAATGAATAAATGGAAAATAAGTTATTTCGATGAACACATTATGTTCTACAAACAGAATTGCTATATATTTTAAATACATTTTACTTAAATCTGGTTATATTCTACAAAAAAATCCTAAATAAATCTTTGAACAAAGCATATTTTGCACTGTGCCATTGTAGATCAGAAATATATCCTGATTTTATAGAAGTTTTTATGTTTTTCTCTTCATTAGATTTTGGTCTGATCACGGCAGATCCAAACACAGCACAAAAATGTCTCCGTCTGTCAGAGGGGAACAGAGTGATTACTCGCACTGCCAAAGTCCAGCTGTATCCTGATCATCCAGACAGATTTGATAGTTATTATCAAGTGTTGTGTAGAGAGAGTGTGTGTGGACGCTGTTACTGGGAGGTTCAGTGGAGTGGTCAGGTGGATATATCAGTGTCATATAAGAGCATCAGCAGGAAGGGACGAGGTCGCGAATGTTTATTTGGACATAGCGATCAGTCCTGGAGTTTGTTTTGCTCTGATTCAAGCAGTTCATTCTGGCACAATAACATTGAGACTAAACTTCCTGTAGTGTCCAGTTCTTCTAGAATAGGAGTGTATGTGGATCACAGTGCAGGAATTCTGTCCTTCTACAGCATCTCTGATAAAATGACCCTCATCCACAGAGTACAAACCATATTCACTCAACCTCTCTATCCTGGGTTCTGGGCTACAGGATCAGTGAAACTGTGTGATCTGACAATATAGCCTAGGTGATATAGAGATTCTACAAATAATATTATGAAATCAGACAATGAATCATTGTCCATGGGCTTTCCCATAATATAAAAATAAAATTTTGTCAGATTTGTTAAAGCCATTCAAGAACACTTTGGATCCGTTTGCTGTGAGTATACAGTACATACTTAGTTTTCGTTAAAGAGAACTCAATCTTTATATGTGTCAGCCAGAAAACAAGGCAAGAATCTGATTAGTTTGTTAAGCAATATCAATAACAAACACAATACAGCAGGTACAGCACTATAAATAAACAATGTTTTTTAACACAGCAAATATATATACATTATATTGCTTTACTCAATAATTGGTTTCATGACAGGAGAACTGAGTCTCTCATTCATTTTTGTCGCAGGTGAATGTAACAGATAAACACAAATGGGTAGTTTTACACATTTATTATCATCTTAAATGACTTCTATTCCCTCTATATTTAAAAGGAACAGAATCAGTCTGAATCTGCTGTTTGAACAAAGAAGTTGCCATTATTGTAAGCAATTTGTGAGCTAATTTAGAACCAGGAAATCTTCATTTTAACAATGAGACCTGTCATATCTCTACATGTCTCAATAAAACTGAATAAGAACCACATAATGTTTATTTCATGTTAAAAAGCTTATTAAAAACAAACAATATTTTACCCCTTGTGTCATTTTCAAATTCATATGATGTTCTTTCTTAATCCCTGGAAAACAAAGAAACCTTTAAAGTAATATTTTTAAATAAACAGTCATCAGTTACATCATTTTTCATAATCTGTAATAATGTAATCATCATTTTATTTTAGGAATATATAATGAGTAAATCAATACCTAAATAAAGTTTTAATCATCCTGAGGACATCGTGTCCTATTTATTAACAACGCCAGTTTCAAAATGAACTTTAAATGAAAAATGAAAGGTAATCAGCAGAGGCATAGCCACGCCAGCGATCGATTTGATTGCTTTACTGCTGGGATTGTTTACTGCTCTTTTCGTTCACTGCTATGAAAATCGGTATTATTATTGATGCATGTAAAGACGTGATCAATTTAAAACTTCATAGACACGTCCTTTATAATTAAATAACAATGTAAAATACAATTATTAAATATCAATTGACATTACATAATATTAAACAATGCTATTAAATATTATGTTTGGAACAGGTTCGTTTCGAATCTGTCAGCTATTTGAGTAACCGCTAGGTGGCAGAGTTGCGTCTTGAAACTCAACCAATGAAACCCCACGTTTGGTAGTTTTTTATTTATACAGAACTACTAGGAAGTGTTTTCAATAAGCAAATTTTAGAATTAATAACATGTTTTAATGTCAATTCTAAAGCTGTACATGTCGAAATAAATAATAAATAATTGCCTGAATCTTGTGTTGTTCACTTGTGTATATTGCTCCGCTGGAATGTTTCTACGTCAACGCATGCGCACTAGATCCTTCCGCATCTTCGTATCTATAGCAACACCAATACACAAGCGCCGACACGTCATGGTCCGCAGTAAGTTCATTTCTTATACAAAGTCTGTATTTTTATCCATTTCTATAATACATATTTTTAAATAAACCGTATTTAACTAATGTTATTTTCGTTTTTTTTCAATAGCCGACATTTTAAATGATGCTTTTAATTGTGGTTCATTGGCTTGTAATTTGCTCCCCCTCTTTTTTTCTCTCTCTCTCTCTCTCTCTCTCTCTCTCTCTCTCTCTCTCCCTCTCCTGTATTCAGTCAGTGAGGATCTGATCCGCCGCAGAGCAGAGCACAATAATGGCGAGATCTTTTCCCTGGAGGAGGTTTCCCTCCATCAGCAGGACATAGAGAGGATCGAGCACATTCACAATTGGTGCAGAGACCTCAGAATCCTTTACTTACAAAACAACCTCATCCCTAAGATAGGTAACCAGACATTCCTGTACATTTAAGTGACAATACACAAACTAAACGCATATGCTTTATATACTGCATTTACATGAAACATACTTTATATGTCTGTTTCTGCAGAAAATGTGAGCAAACTAAAGAAGCTGGAATATTTAAATTTGGCACTAAACAACATTGAAGTCATTGAGAATTTAGAAGGTGACTTTGATACTCTGTTATGGTTTATGTTTTTGCCATATTTGCATGATGACTGTTTTATTTATTCATGATACACACATCTGTAATGTTGTCTATGGTACCTTAAAGATTATGTTTACACTATTATGTTTTTGTTTGTGTAGGCTGTGAGAGCTTACAGAAACTGGACCTCACAGTGAATTTTGTGGGTAAGCTGAGCAGCGTTGAGTCTCTAAAGCACAACCTTCATCTTAGAGAGCTCTACCTGGTTGGAAACCCCTGTGCTGAATTCCAGGGATACAGACAGTGTGTAATAGCCTGTCTCCCTCAGCTACAGGTACCGCCCTATAAAAAGAGAGAGAAGAAGAGCGCTTTCAATCTGGTTTTTCAATTATTATAATTTTACAGTTGCTGGATGGGAAAGCAATCGGACGAGCTGAGCGTATCCAGGCCTTACAGGAACTGGATGTAGTGCGAAAGCGCATCATAGAGCAGGAGTCGGCGTATTCGGAGAAGAGAGAGAAGCAAAAAATGAATGGCTTAAGAGAAACGGAAGACCAAGGGCAAACACAGAACCATACTCAAATAAACCAGTGAGTGTATTATAAATACAACCAGATACCTGTAATTATATTAGATATGTATTCAAAAATATAGATCAACAGAGCCATGTTTTGTGTATTTAGTCTGTGCTAGTACGGTTTCTTTTTTTTTTATTTACCAGCAATAATATTTCACTCAGGTTGGTCACTAAGACACAAACTGGTACGACTCACCAGAATCAGGAATCAAGCTCTCACACAGACGGAGAAAATAAGGAAAGGGAATTCTGGGAAAAGCCATGCGCATTTACACCAGAGTCCAGACTAGAAGCCCATCGCCATCTGGAGGAAAAGAAAAAGATAAAGGAGAGAGAGAGGTAGTCTTACTACAAAGAAGGATTCACAGCACTGTAATAGTCCATGAAGATGATACGACCAACCCTATAATATTACAACAGAAACCATTTCAACATTTACATTAATGAAATCCCTGAAGAGTTCTAACCGAAGATGCAGAACAAACTTAAAATTTAACAAAGTAATAAATCAGAATGTTGATTTTGTTTTTGAATTATTTCCTAATCTTCCATCGTGACTGAGTCTTGAGTCTTGAATTATAAATCTTGAATTATCTTGAGTCTTGAATTATAAACAAGCTGCCAGTTTTGTAAAGGCTTTTATTGGAGAACACAGAGGTCTAATGTAGTTTATAGTAATTGTTTGAAATTTAAGCTTACTTTTAAACACATTCCCTTAAAAGCACTTCTGTGTTTATACAGAGAGAACCATGAAGCCAAAACTCCCAGATCTCTGATCACTGCAGATGGACGAGTGCTGAACCTCAACGAGCCCAAGTACACAAATTCATGCAGAAAAATAAATACACAATTCTTTTCATAGCCACAAATCTGACTATAAACACATACGTAGAAAGCAATGTGCAAGCTTTCTTATTCATTTCAAAGCAGTTGCTTGGCTGTTTTCTGTTTTTTCTTTTTACAAGGTTGGACTTTAGTCTTACAGACGATGAGAACAACAACTGCATGCTCTTGGACTTACATGTATACAGGTACTTAAAGCACAAATGGGGTTTTTAGTTATCCAAACAAACACATACCATAGACTTCCTTTTTATAGGTTTAACTATAAAAAGTAAACTTATTAATGCTTTGCTGTATTTAAAGAATCATTTCACCCAAATTCTATTAGTATTTACTCACCCTCAACTTGTTTCAAATCTGTATAAATGTATTTGTTCTTATGAACACAAAAAAAAGTTTGAGAAGAAGGCTTGTAACCAAAGAGTTATTGGCAACCGTTGACTAACCGTAGTAGGAAATATTGCCTTATACATTTCTTATACAATTCTTGTTCTTTTTAACACGAAAGAAGATATTTTGATGAAAAGCATAAAGTTCTGGGGCACTTTACCATTGTAGTTTTTCCTACTATAGAAAAAATAAGGTTTCTGAAACCTAAAAATTTGGTTCTGTCAGATTTAACTTATCCACCAGTATTATTTATCTCACTTAAAATGATTTTTGGATGCATTTCTCTTGGCAATTATTTTTGTGGTTTTCTCCTAGAAAAGTCTCAACAGCACACATTCACATTGGTCTTTTCTGTACTCTAGACATCTGGACACCTCACTGCTGGATGTGGACGTTCAGCCAACGTACGTAAGAGTGACCATCAAAAGAAAGGTAGTCTATCTATCTCTCGTCCTCTCTCTTTCTCTCTTCTGATGAGTTTGACCTTTAAAGCTGATTACTCAGCAGTATCTACACCCTTTATTCTGCTTCATTTCCCCACAAATCTGCGACAGACAAGGACAAGTAACTGTCCTCGCCTCACCAAAGTCCAGTGTGTGTCAATGTGTGACAGTATTGATGGATATGTGGTTTTTAATGTAGATTGCATTTACCATGACAAGCACTTAAAACCCCACATGAATAAAAATGTGTGTGTGTACGCAGGTGTTCCAGCTGGTTTTGCCTGCAGAAGTTAAACCCGACAGCAGCACAACCAAGAGATCCCAAACCACCGGCCACCTGCTCCTCACACTTCCCCTGGTATATCTCACGCACTACACCTGAAAAACACTGACTATTAACTCCATCTGAATTCACACATAGGGAGTTCATTCTCATACGTGTGTCATAGGATTCAATGAAACCTAAAGTCTAAACTATCAAATGTTTTATTAAAGGGATAGTTCACCCAAAAAGTGCAAATTCTGTCATCATTTATTCACCCTTTTGTCATTTCAAACTTGTATCACTTTCTTTCTTCTGCAGAACACAAAAGAAGATATTTTGAGGAATGTTGGTAATCAAAATACGGCTGTACCCATTCACTTCTATTTTACGGCACAGAACCAATGCAAGTCAATGTGTACCATTGCTGTTCGGTTACCGACATTTTTCAAAATATCTTCTTTGGAATGGTTAAAGAAGTTTCATTTAGTGCTAAACCATCTCTTTAAAGATCTTTATTTTTTATTTTTTAAGAAAACCAAAGATGTATGGATTACATACAACCAGTCTGCTTCCAAAGTGATTTGATATATTTGCATTTTTTCCAGGCACAGGGAGAGATCAAACCAAAGAAACATATTTCTAAACCAAACAGCACTAGCGGTGAGCCAAAAACGGAGAAAAACAAGACAAGGTAATAACCAATTTTACAACATCAAAAGTAGAGATTGTGAGAGTAGCTGTCAGACAGTAGTTTGTGTGAGCTTATCGGGAAGTTGTTTCTGTAGTTTAAAGTCTCATAAGTCAAATAGATTTGTTTTGTTGCTTTTTGGAGCTTGACACGGTTTCTATTCACTTTGGGGATTCCCTTTACTTCTTTTGAAGAAAGTAAGAATAATATGGCTTTAAAGAAAAGCCTGCAAAATGAGTGAATATAAATGTAAAGAAAAGTCTTCTAAAGGACAATTACAATTCAATATAACCTCTCGTAGGCTGCTTTATATTTGATTTCTCTCTCTCTAGACCTCATGTGCCCTGTTATTCTGCAGTTCGCTGCAGGAGGTCCCATGCGGTTGCTTTAATGCAGAACAATATTCCCTGTGTGTATACAGAAAAATGTAAAGTGTCTAAATGTATTTTTGCATTAACCCGTATGGCAGTGGTGGGGAATTTGTTTCGGGATTTAACTAAGTTTCACAGCATTGTGTAATTGTGTGTGTGTCCTTCAGGCAGACAGTAAGTGAACACTGGGCTATGACATTGAAGACCTACTAAAAATGGAAATAAGATTTAGATAAAGCACCCACCCACCCACACACACTTACTTCTTTTGTGTGACTTAACACTGATGGATGACATCATTTGAGCCTGACCTCCTGACACATCGGGAGGTCAGATCCTCTCTCTCTCTCTCTCTCTCTCTCTCTCTCTCTCTTTCTTACACACCAACATCATTGATGTTGTTATTTACTCTGTGTGAGTTACAGACACACACACACCTGTGTTTGTGTTCTTGCCCCTGAGGAAATCATTGCCGTTTCATTAAATCATCAGTGTGTGCAATAATGTACCCTGGTAAGATGCTGATTGGCTCAGAATGTACAATATAATTACTTAGTATCAGTAATTCAGGAGCCAATCAGGTTTCAGCTGCTGCTCAAATTAAATTTTCAGTGATTTATTCCTAAAGCATGAGAGAGAGAGATAAGATACGCTCGAAATGCTATGTTGTATAATAGTGTTTGGTCTGATACAGTAGTCGGCGGTTGCATGAATAAACAGAAATTGTTTACTCCTCATGCTATCTAACTGTTTTAACAAAGCCCTGTCATGTGCATAAGTCACAAGCCTTTTAGCTTAAGTCTACAGTATGTCAAGAGGGATTTATCTGTGATTATGACCCCTCCCATCATAATAGGATTTGTGTTTGGAAGAAGCCGGAGGCTGATGTCATTGAATACAACATTAGTGGATGCAGAGTTTGGACAAAATTATAAGACCCTGGTGCATGTAAAGGTCCAATGTGTATTTTTTGGAGGATCTAGTGACAGAAATGCAGTATAATATACATAACTATCTCTTCAGAGGTGTATAATGACCTTACATACTGAAGAGTTATGTTTTTATTACCTTAGAATGAGCTGTTCCTATTTGCATACACTGCGTGTCCCCTTACATGGAATTTGCCATGTTGTTTCTACAGTAGCCCTAAATGGACAAACTGATCTAAAGAATGTGTTTTGTAAATACGTTATCTCCTTCGGCAAAGAATCAAAAACGTGACGACATCTTTGTGCCGTGTCAGCCACCGTAGTGCTTCGAAAGGAGGGGTGAGCATTGGAGTCGTTGGTTGCAATTCATAACCTCACCACTAGATGCCGCTAAATTTCATACACTGGACCCTTTCACTTTTTGAATGTCATTTGTTTGTTAATGAAATATTTAATAGGAATAGGCGGTAAGACTTTTTCCACTTGATTTGATTTGATTGTGAGAAGTTGGTGTACCATAACATCAGTTATGATACGGAGCTCTGCAATACCTTAATCTGACAGGGCTTGGTTAATTTAACATAAAAGTCATTTCAGAGATAGACAGTGTCAATTCTGAATAGTAGTAAGAAAAAGGGGAACACGACCTTGGAGGGATTTGCTGAGTGCTTTTGATTTATAAACTAATAAACTCCTGTACTGCAACAAAACAACGTTCTCAGTCAGATCTATCTCTCCGCAGGATGTCGCGTGGGCGAGAATTATTGGAGGTGGATCCCAGTAAAAGTCTGGCTGGGAATCTGGCGAACATTGTTTCCAAAGGAAATGATTTTTCTCACCAACCCCAGCAGGAATTACAGGCACATCAGCATTGTGGCTTTGAGGAGAGGCCTGTGTCAAAAGACTTTGTGGATGATCCAGAAGTGCCTCCGCTCATGTGAGGGAGGGAGAGGGAAGAGAAAATATGCTATAATATGACACAGCAAGAGAACATAAGTGATAATCACACACTCTGGTGAGCTTGTGGAAGTATGTGCGATGAAATATATTTAGCTCATCTCATTAGACATATAGTCGAGTAGATGAGTAACTGTCAGTATCATTACAGCGTACTGAATATTTCACTGCTAAAGTTTTGTCATCTGTGTGTGTGTGTGTGTGTGTGTGAGAAAGACCACACACACACACACACACATAGATGACAAACCTTTGGCGGTGAAATATTAATTACACACACACACACACACACTATTCTGAATGCTTTTTAATATTTTTCAAACTGTGTATAAGCATTTGAAGCAATACATTTTATGCACAATTGTTTCGCTATTCTAAAAAAACATGCACAATCAAATGAATAAACTTAATTTGATTATTTGCCAGTTCGTTTTTATTTTTTTGCCAGTCATAATGAAGTCATAGTTCACCCAAAAATAAAATTCTGTCAGTATTTACTCACCCTCTTGTCATTTCAAACCTCGTTGACAAAATGATGACAGCATTTTATTTTTGGGTGAAGTATCTCTTTAATGTCGCTGAAGTTTGGCAACAAGCCTAAAGATGATGGTCAATGGCACCCAAACCCATGACGTTGACATTACTTGCTCAAACTCAACCATTCAAGCTACAGGAACTACATTAAAAAGTAAAAGACCAGAAAAATGCTCAAGTTTTGGTCTGATCGTGTTTCACTTTAAATGCAGTTATGTTCCCAGGTCGGTGTGAGTGTGTGGTTCAGAGATAGAAAATGTCATTACCCTGGTATGAAAATAGTGGAAGTCTGTGCGATATCCTCGCTAATGTGGTGAAACACACTTGTGTGTGTGCAAAAGAGGTCAGACACATGCAGAACTGCCAACCGATGAGATCATGCTGCCACAGTATTTCTGTTTTCTGGAGAGCAAGCATATTAGGTTCACACAACTTACACACACACACCAAAGGTCAAACACAGTTTTTCGGAGCTGACACTCAGCAGCTCTGCATTTTCAATGTTTCAATGTTTCATTCTTCAGTGTTGAAGGTTGTGTTCTTTCCCCTGATGTTTTATGTGTCTGCAGGTGAATTATCGGGATGTGCAGATGGGCTTTGCTGGTTTCATTTCCCCCTTTATTAAAAACTCCTGTCAGTAGATGAGTAATTTATTTTGCTGCTGACATTTAAACACCCCTGTGCTTCGCTGGACTAAATCTTATAAAAGCCATTTAAGAGATGCTTTGGATAATGCAGTAAACCCATTACACATCAAAGAGCATCATTTCTAAATTTAATAACTCATGCTTCACTGGTTTGAAATATATTTAAAATGAGATCAAAAGTCAGAGACCTCTTGTGAGGATGCTTTTATTTATCATATTCTAATGTAATATAATATTTGATCACACATGGGGTTAAGAGCATAATAATTAGTTAAAAAAGTTAAACTACAAACTAATCTTCTGTATAGGAGTTAACATAGCCAATGTCACAGATTTGCTGATTCAAATAGAAACATCAAAATAATGATTTGTTTTATGTTTAAAGTCAAAAGCTATGTCTCAAAATCTAAAATATTCTGTTTCTTTCTTAGTTTCAGATTTGTATTACTTTTTATATGTAGGGTTGCTTTTGAATGGTCTCAGACTTTTGACCCCCACTCTATGCCACTGAAAATTTACTATTAAAGGGTTGATCTGAAGTGTTTTATTTGAGTTGTGTACTGTGTTTACATGAAAACTGGTGTTATCATATGGACAATTCAGTTCCAGTGTCTTCTGTAAGTTTTCGAAATCGGTCAGAATGAATAAAACATGATGATCTCACCCAGCAGCTGGACACGGACTGAATTATTCAACCCCTTTCACCCTGACAAAGATGGCCTCTTGTCTTTCTACTCCCCTGACCCTGCTGTCCCTCCAATCACTGACAAGGAGAAGATTTCATCTCCTCTGACTTTCCTAGAGTCTGACTCCAGAGTCAGGGCATTTTTGATATAACTTCACTTCTATTGATCCGTTTTCTTTTTATCCTCTCTCTGCCTGTTCTCTCTCACCATTTTTCCTCTACCTCTAAGACACCCCAAGGGATGTGTCTGTCAGAGCATGGTGGTACAAGCTCTCGGAGCTAGACTGTAGCTGCTTTTTATCGTTCAGAGGTTAACAGCATCTCTCCCAGCTGCTTGACATTATAAGCACTTAAATTTATGGCTTATAGCCATAAAGACTTATAGCACTCATCTAAAAGCTGCATTTATTGAAATAGGAATGAAGACATCTCTCACATACTTCAGTCGTTTCATCTCAATTGGGAATTGGGTCTGGATTTGAATGGACATGGGATGATTGGATACGCAGGGTAGGAAAGGCAGAGATAAAGTGATGTGCTGAATTTGATTTGCTTTACAGGTACCAACCCATAATGCAGTCTGGTACCGGGGTCACCTTATAATACAGTTGAAAGATAAAGTATGTGAACCCTTTGGGCTTACTTGGATTTCTTCATAAATTGGTCATAAAATGTGTTCTGATCTTCATCTAAGTCACAACAATAGAGAAACACAGTCTGCTTAAACTAATACCGCACAAACATTATATGTTTTCATGTTTTTATTGAACACAACATGTAAACATTCATAGTGCAGGGTGGAAAAAGTATGTGAACCTTTGGGTTTAATAACTGGTTGACCCTCCTTTGGCAGCAATAACCTCAACCAAACGTTTCCTATAGTTGCAGATCAGACCTGCACAACGGTCAGGAGAAATTTTGGACCATTCCTCTTTACAAAAGTGTTACAGTTCAGCAATATTCTTGGGATGTCTGGTGTGAATCGCTCTCTTGAGGTCATGCCACAGCATCTCAATCGGGTTGAGGTCAGGACTCTGACTGGGCCACTCCAGAAGGCGTATTTTCTTCTGTTGAAGCCATTCTGTTGTTGATTTACTTCTACGCTTTGGGTTGTTGTCCTGTTGCATCGTCCATCCTCTGTTAAGCTTCAGTTGGCGGACAGATGGTCTTAAGTTTTCCTGCAAAATGTCTTGATAAACTTTGGAATTCATTTTTCCATCGATGACAGTAATCCGTCCAGGGCCTGAGGCAGCAAAGCAGCCCCAAACCATGATGCCCCCTCCACCATATTTCACAGTTGGGATGAGGTTTTGATGTTGGTGTGCTGTGCCTTTTGTTCTCCACACATAGCGTTGTGTGTTCTTTCCAAACAACTCAATTTTGGTTTCATCTGTCCACAGAATGTTTTGCCAGTAGTGCTGTGAAACATCCAGGTGCTCTTTTGCAAACTTCAAATGTGCTGCAATGTTTTTTTTGGACAGCAGTGGCTTCCTCTGTGGTGTCCTCCCATGAAGTCCATTCTTGTTTAATGTTTTCCTTATTGTAGATTTGTCAACAAAAATGTTAGCATGTGCCAGAGATTTCTGTAAGTGTTTAGCTGACACTCTAGGATTCTTCTTCACCTCATTGAGCATTCTGCGCTGTGCTCTTGCAGTCATCTTAACAGGACGACCACGCCTAGGGAGTGTAGAAACAGTGCTGAACTTTCTCCATTTGTAGACAATCTGTCTTACCGTGGACACATGGACATCAAGGCTTTTAGATATACTTTTGTAGCCCTTTCCAGCTTTATGTAAGTCAACAATTCTTGATCGTAGGTCTTCTGAGAGCTCTTTTGTGCGAGGCATGGTTCACATCAGACTACGCTTCTTCAGAACAGCAAACTCAAAACTGGTGTGTGTTTTTTATTGGACAGGCCAGCTTTAATCAACACATCCAATCTCATCACATTGATTGGACCCCAAGTTGGCTGACTCCTGGCTCCAATTAGCTCTTGGAGAAGTCATTAGCCTAGGGTTTCACATACTTTTTCCACCCTGCACTATGAATGTTTACATGTTGTGTTCAATAAAAACATGAAAACATATAATGTTTGTGCGGTATTAGTTTAAGCAGACTGTGTTTCTCTATTGTTGTGACTTAGATGAAGATCAGAACACATTTTATGACCAATTTATGAAGAAATCCAAGTAAGCCCAAAGGGTTCACATACTTTTTCTTTCAACTGTATCCCTGAATCCAATGTATTTACCCCCCCTCTTTGATGTCTGGATGGCAGGGGTTCACAGCTCTAATTCTATGTGGGTTTGTGTGTCTTGTTGGCTATCCAGCCATCTTGGATTCCCTTCTAACAAGCATTTCAATTCATCAGAGAGCAGTCGGATACTCCCACCGCAGCAGAGAGACCGAAAAACACAAAGGTACCAAAGGCCAGTCAAAACTATAGATAAATGAAATATTGCATGTGCAGACATATATAAAACAACACAGGTAGTGTACAAATGACAGAGTGAAAAGAATATTCTCATCTTTGATGTGTGAGATTTGAAACCTAAGAAACATTATTCTCACAGAGAGTGTAAATCTCATCAATGATTAATGAAATCCAGAGAAGCTCCCTCACTGTGGGGATCTGATTTCAGTTTCAGTTTAGAGTACTTTATTGCCTTTACAAATAGCAATATAGTCATATTGTCAATACATCTGCAGGATTTCGGCAGGCAAGGAGAATTAATACATTTCAAGGGTTATTGTATGGAACATATGCCCTTTGTGTCTCACATTTACAGTATGTAAGCCTATCTTCATTTTTGCTGTATTAGCAAATACAATTTTACAAAAGAAAAATATATAGACATAAAAGAGAGCATTTCATCTGTTAAAACACATTTGTGACCCTAGACCACAAGTCATAAGTAGCACAGGAATATTTGTGGCAAAAGCCAAAATGATCAATTTTCTTTCATGCCAAAAATCCTCAGGATATTAATAAAAAAATTCATTCCAGATATTTTGTAAATTTCCTACCGGAAATTCATCAAAACGTTATTTTTGTGAGTGGATGCAGCAAAATCGCAAAAAAATGGTCAGAATCACGCCAACAAACTAAGCTCAAGTTTGGTATCTTTGTAAAGCTAGAATTTCTGCTTTTGGGCTCATCTATTCACCACAACGGCACAGCGGTAAGCCCATAGAGCATTAAAACAAACATCTTTCTTCTCAGGAACGGCCTCTGATTAACAACTTCAAAGGCATTTTCTCAATATTTTGATTATTTTTGCACCCCCAGATTCTAGAGTTTTAAATAGTTGTATTTCGCATAAAAATGGTCTTATCCTAACAAACCATTCATCAATGGAAAGCTTATTTATTAAGCTTTCAGGTGATGCTTAAATCTCAATTTCCAAAAAGTAATCCATGTTGTCCAGGATCACACTTGTCTTATAAAACAAAACAAGAAATCACCATATTAAAATAGCACATTTCATACAATGACTCTACAATAAGTAAAAAATAAATAAATATAAACAAAATAAAATAAACGTTAAAGGAGAAAATACGTGTACAGTTGAAAGAAAAAGTATGTGAACCCTTTGGGCTTACTTGGATTTCTTCATAAATTGGTCATAAAATGTGTTCTGATCTTCATCTAAGTCACAACAATAGAGAAACACAGTCTGCTTAAACTAATACCGCACAAACATTATACGTTTTCATGTTTTTATTGAACACAACATGTAAACATTCATAGTGCAGGGTGGAAAAAGTATGTGAACCTTTGGGTTTAATAACTGGTTGACCCTCCTTTGGCAGCAATAACCTCAACCAAACGTTTCCTATAGTTGCAGATCAGACCTGCACAACGGTCAGGAGAAATTTTGGACCATTCCTCTTTACAAAAGTGTTTCAGTTCAGCAATACTCTTGGGATGTCTGGTGTGAATCGCTCTCTTGAGGTCATGCCACAGCATCTCAATCGGGTTGAGGTCAGGACTCTGACTGGGCCACTCCAGAAGCCGTATTTTCTTCTGTTGAAGCCATTCTGTTGTTGATTTACTTATATGCTTTGGGTCGTTGTCCTGTTGCATCGTCCATCCTCTGTTAAGCTTCACTTGGCGGACAGATGGTCTTAAGTTTTCCTGCATAATGTCTTGATAAACTTTGGAATTCATTTTTCCATCGATGACAGTAATCCGTCCAGGGCCTGAGGCAGCAAAGCAGCCCCAAACCATGATGCCCCCTCCACCATATTTCACAGATGGGATGAGGTTTTGATGTTGGTGTGCTGTGCCTTTTGTTCTCCACACATAGCGTTGTGTGTTCTTTCCAAACAACTCAATTTTGGTTTCATCTGTCCACAGAATGTTTTGCCAGTAGTGCTGTGGAACATCCAGGTGCTCTTTTGCAAACTTCAGACATGCTGCAATGTTTTTTTTGGACAGCAGTGGCTTCCTCCGTGGTGTCCTCCCATGAAGTCCATTCTTGTTTAATGTTTTCCTTATTGTAGATTTGTCAACAAAATGTTAGCATGTGCCAGAGATTTCTGTAAGTGTTTAGCTGACACTCTAGGATTCTTCTTCACCTCATTGAGCATTCTGCGCTGTGCTCTTGCAGTCATCTTTACAGGACGACCACGCCTAGGGAGTGTAGCAACAGTGCTGAACTTTCTCCATTTGTAGACAATCTGTCTTACCGTGGACACATGGACATCAAGGCTTTTAGATATACTTTTGTAGCCCTTTCCAGCTTTATGTAAGTCAACAATTCTTGATCGTAGGTCTTCTGAGAGCTCTTTTGTGCGAGGCATGGTTCACATCAGACAACGCTTCTTCAGAACAGCAAACTCAAAACTGGTGTGTGTTTTTTATTGGACAGGCCAGCTTTAATCAACACATCCAATCTCATCACATTGATTGGACCCCAGGTTGGCTGACTCCTGGCTCCAATTAGCTCTTTGAGAAGTCATTAGCCTAGGGTTTCACGTACTTTTTCCACCCTGCACTATGAATGTTTACATGTTGTGTTCATTAAAAACATGAAAAAATATAATGTTTGTGCGGTATTAGTTTAAGCAGACTGTCTTTCTCTATTGTTGTCACTTAGATGAAGATCAGAACACATTTTATGACCAATTTATGAAGAAATCCAAGTAAGCCCAAAGGGTTCACATACTTTTTCTTTCAACTGTATCCCTGAATCCAATGTATTTACCCCCCTCTTTGATGTCTGGATGGCAGGGGTTCACAGCTCTAATTCTATGTGGGTTTGTGTGTCTTGTTGGCTATCCAGCCATCTTGGATTCCCTTCTAACAAGCATTTCAATTCATCAGAGAGCAGTCGGATACTCCCACCGCAGCAGAGAGACCGAAAAACACAAAGGTACCAAAGGCCAGTCAAAACTATAGATAAATGAAATATTGCATGTGCAGACATATATAAAACAACACAGGTAGTGTACAAATGACAGTGTGAACAGAATATTCTCATCTTTGATGTGTGAGATTTGAAACCTAAGAAACATTATTCTCACAGAGAGTGTAAATCTCATCAATGATAAATGAAATCCAGAGAAGCTCCCTCACTGTGGGGATCTGATTTCAGTTTCAGTTTAGAGTACTTTATTGCCTTTACAAATAGCAATATAGTCATATTGTCAATACATCTGCAGGATTTCGGCAGGCAAGGAGAATTAATACATTTCAAGGGTTATTGTATGGAACATATGCCCTTTGTGTCTCACATTTACAGTATGTAAGCCTATCTTCATTTTTGCTGTATTAGCAAATACAATTTTACTAAAGAAAAATATATAGACATAAAAGAGAGTATTTCATCTGTTAAAACACATTTGTGACCCTAGACCATAAGTCATAAGTAGCACAGGAATATTTGTGGCAAAAGCCAAAATTATCGATTTTCTTTCATGCCAAAAATCCTCAGGATATTAATAAAAAATTTCATTCGAGATATTTTGTAAATTTCCTACCGGAAATTCATCAAAACGTTATTTTTGTGAGTGGATGCAGCAAAATCGCAAAAAAATGGTCAGAATCACGCCTACAAACTAAACTCGAGTTTGGTATCTTTGTAAAGCTAGAATTTCTGCTTTTGGGCTCATCTATTCACCACAAAGGTACAGCGGTAAGCCCATAGAGCAGTGGTTCTCAACTCCAGTCCTCAGGCCCCCCCTGACAGAATACTTTGGATGTCTCCCTATTGAACACATGAACGAGTTAATGGGATACAGAAGTGATGATTGAGTCATTAATGATGAACAGGTGAAGTTAACAAACACAATCACTAATGAAAACATCAACTATAAGAAAAAAAACCATAATAGTGTTGAGTGTTTCCTTTAGTGTGGATCTTACCCTTGATTTATTATGTTACATTATTTGCTAGCTGAAATAGTTTGTTTCTGAAGCATATTTATAAGAGTCTGTAGAAATGTTGGTCGATTTTGGTGTGCACGGTATTTGTCAGACTTATACAGTTTAAGAAAGTTTCATTCCAACAATTTTGTCTTTTGTCTGGGTGTTCAGAAATAAATAAATCAAGGGTAAGAGCCCCACTAAAGGAAACATTATTATGTTTTTTTGTTCTTACTGATGATGTTTTTTTTACCAGCAGGTGTTCATCATTATTGATCAATCATCACTTCATTATCTCATCAACTCGTTCATGTGTTCAATAGGGACACATCTAAAATAATCTGTCAGGGGGGGCCTGAGGACTGGAGTTGAGAACCATTGCCATAGAGCATTAAAACAAACATCTTTCTTCTCAGGAACGGCCTCTGATTAACAACTTCAAAGGCATTTTCTCAATATTTTGATTATTTTTGCACCCCCAGATTCTAGAGTTTTAAATAGTTGTATTTCGGATAAAAATGGTCTTATCCTAACAAACCATTCATCAATGGAAAGCTTATTTATTAAGCTTTCAGGTGATGTTTAAATCTCAATTTCGAAGAAGTAATCCATGTTGTCCAGGATCACACTTATCTTATAAAACAAAACAAGAAATCACCATATTAAAATAGCACATTTCATACAATGACTCTACAAAAAGTAAAAATAAATAAATATAAACAAAATAAAATAAACGTTAAAGGAGAAAATACATGTACAGTTGAAAGAAAAAGTATGTGAACCCTTTGGGCTTACTTGGATTTCTTCATAAATTGGTCATAAAATGTGTTCTGATCTTCATCTAAGTCACAACAATAGAGAAACACAGTCTGCTTAAACTAATACCGCACAAACATTATATGTTTTCATGTTTTTATTGAACACAACATGTAAACATTCATAGTGCAGGGTGGAAAAAGTATGTGAACCTTTGGGTTTAATAACTGGTTGACCCTCCTTTGGCAGCAATAACCTCAACCAAACGTTTCCTATAGTTGCAGATCAGACCTGCACAACGGTCAGGAGAAATTTTGGACCATTCCTCTTTACAAAAGTGTTTCAGTTCAGCAATATTCTTGGGATGTCTGGTGTGAATCGCTCTCTTGAGGTCATGCCACAGCATCTCAATCGGGTTGAGGTCAGGACTCTAACTGGGCCACTCCAGAAGCCGTATTTTCTTCTGTTGAAGCCATTCTGTTGTTGATTTACTTCTACGCTTTGGGTTGTTGTCCTGTTGCATCGTCCATCCTCTGTTAAGCTTCAGTTGGCGGACAGATGGTCTTAAGTTTTCCTGCAAAATGTCTTGATAAACTTTGGAATTCATTTTTCCATCGATGACAGTAATCCGTCCAGGGCCTGAGGCAGCAAAGCAGCCCCAAACCATGATGCCCCCTCCACCATATTTCACAGTTGGGATGAGGTTTTGATGTTGGTGTGCTGTGCCTTTTGTTCTCCACACATAGCGTTGTGTGTTCTTTCCAAACAACTCAATTTTGGTTTCATCTGTCCACAGAATGTTTTGCCAGTAGTGCTGTGGAACATCCAGGTGCTCTTTTGCAAACTTCAAACGTGCTGCAATGTTTTTTTTGGACAGCAGTGGCTTCCTCCGTGGTGTCCTCCCATGAAGTCCATTCTTGTTTAATGTTTTCCTTATTGTAGATTTGTCAACAAAAATGTTAGCATGTGCCAGAGATTTCTGTAAGTGTTTAGCTGACACTCTAGGATTCTTCTTCACCTCATTGAGCATTCTGCGCTGTGCTCTTGCAGTCATCTTTACAGGATGACCACGCCTAGGGAGTGTAGCAACAGTGCTGAACTTTCTCCATTTGTAGACAATCTGTCTTACCGTGGACACATGGACATCAAGGCTTTTAGATATACTTTTGTAGCCCTTTCCAGCTTTATGTAAGTCAACAATTCTTGATCGTAGGTCTTCTGAGAGCTCTTTTGTGCGAGGCATGGTTCACATCAGAGAACGCTTCTTCAGAACAGCAAACTCAAAACTGGTGTGTGTTTTTTATTGGACAGGCCAGCTTTAATCAACACATCCAATCTCATCACATTGATTGGACCCCAGGTTGGCTGACTCCTGGCTCCAATTAGCTCTTGGAGAAGTCATTAGCCTAGGGTTTCACATACTTTTTCCACCCTCCACTATGAATGTTTACATGTTGTGTTCAATAAAAACATGAAAACATATAATGTTTGTGCGGTATTAGTTTAAGCAGACTGTGTTTCTCTATTGTTGTGACTTAGATGAAGATCAGAACACATTTTATGACCAATTTATGAAGAAATCCATGTAAGCCCAAAGGGTTCACATACTTTTTCTTTCAACTGTATGTATAAATATATAAATATAATACATTTGCAAAGAAGGAGCAATATCAATAATTGAGCAAAAATTTACTGAAAATTGTATAAAGAAAAAAGAAGAGGATATCTCAGACTAAGAGTCTTATCCTAATTCTTTATTTCTCTTTCAACTGTTTAATTTTCATGTCATTGTGTCTCAGGTATTTCTTTTCAATAACAGCTTTCTGATCTCGGCTGACATTTATTATGGTGATAAATATCACAGCTGATGGATGACATGCTACAATGTTTTACCATATGCTATAATCGGATGAATGTAAATATCAAAAGTAAGCAACAGCAGAGGGTCAGGTGTTGCAGATGTTGACCAGGTGTTTGTGCTCTAAATGGATTGTTGAAAAGGCTCTATGTATTTTAAAGACTTGCAGTAAGGCTAATACAGATGTACCAGAAAGTTTTAGGACAGTATTAGTTTCTAGATTTTTTATTATTTTTCATATGCTGCAACCACATCGCCCTTTTATCAAGCCCTGAATGTGCATTTGACGGTTCTAAACACTTTTCACACAAGTTCTATAAAACACAGAATTTGTGTATTTTATCTACAGTTTTATAATGCACCTTTCAGATTTACATTCGCACCAATCAGCTTCTCAAAATACAACCGTTACCTAACCTGCTGCTGCATGATTCATCTGAAAACACCTCCAGCAGCCTTTTCGAGGTTTTGTGTTACGATGGCTCTAGCAGACGAGGGTCGGAGATGCTATGTCAGGTAGTGTGTCACGTGCCCGCGAGCTCTCTGTCTCGCGCTCGTGTCTGAATCCCCCGTCTCCGAGCCTCCTCCCACCCGCGCCACAGTCAAGCGTCAAGTGCATCGGCAGCACAAGAAGAATTTGGATTCAGTAACCATGCGGACGCGCGTTGAATACGGTAAGACTGCTGTGTACATACAACTGACAGTGGCTAGTTACTGACTAGTTAATATTTACGCATTCAGACATTGGGTGTGCTGCTCATTTCGGGCTTTCAGAGGCGCGTCCAGGCGATACAATTGTTGCGCGGCGGTGTTGTGGACGCAAGACACGCTCTTTGTCAGTGCTGCGATGTTCGATATGGGTGCGCATCGACATTTTTAACGCAACATTTCTGTGTAACCAGTGAGTGTGCGTACGTGTGCGCGTTTTGACAGACTTTTGTGTTTTTTCTAAATCCACAGCCCATCCGCCTCGCGCCTCCCTCCCCGAACCAAGACCTTAAATGACCCACGGCCACTAAGGAGTTCGCGCTTTCCCCGTCCGGATCATGGCATGCGCCCCATCCCGGACTTCCAAACGCGCGGCGCCGAGGTTCGAGAGCAGTGAACATGGGGATCAGGTCCAGAAATGCCGCTAGCGGTACCGAGGACTCGCGCGAGCGGAAGAGCGCTCTGGCCGGCGAGCTGGAGCAATGCGCGGGGCAGGAGCGAGACGGCGCGTTCCTGCTCGTCGGTTCGGGCAAAGAAACGGACTTTAAACGGGGCTCGCAGAACATCGGTCTGCTCGCCAAGACGCCCCTGGGCTACACTCGTCCCGTGAAGAGGAATAACCTCAGAAAGCGACGGATCCAGACGCTAATCTACGACGCGCTCGAGAGACCAAGAGGATGGGCGCTGCTCTACCACGCGTTTGTGTGAGTAGATTCGATGCATTAATACCTAAACCGACGTAACATCCCTGCTGAATAATCATCAAAACTGTTCATTTCAACCCTGTTTATTTGTATAGCACATCTCACAAAACGTACTGTTCCAAAGTAGCGTTGACAGCAGAAATTAGTTCTTAACAAGCCCCCAAGGTGACAGCGTCAAGGAAAACTCCCTATTATGAATCACATCTAATATACGAGCCCATTAAACTGGGAAAATTAAATCCAAACACATTGCATGCCAAACAAATGTCTGCATTTGGACGTAACAACTGCGCTTCAAGTGTCAATGTTTGTGCTGTGAGATACAGAACGGAAAACCAAGTTCTCCTATTTTGAGCAGGACAGCAGTTACTGCCTCATGGCTCAGAGTCTGATCTTAAGTTGTCAGTCTGCTTTGCAGTGAGCTTTGAAGTGTCTAATGTGTGCCGGAGCTCTCCATGAGGCTGAGACAGAGCCCGACCACCAGCTGTTACTGCAAGAGCTCCGTGTCCAGAAACCAAAGCACTTACAGCTGTATAGCAGCAGATTGTGGAGGTTTGAAAGCATCATATGGTCACCTAGAGCCTGCGTGTGATCACTGGGTTTTCTGAAATAAGCACGCTCTGTTCCCTGACACGGTTGAGGATGCTGAAGTACAGCCCAGACATAAATGAATGAATGAATGAATTAGGTATTTATGTGGTGCTTTATTGTGTATTGTTGTACACCCAAAGTGCTTTACAATCATATGAGGAGGGTCTCTCCTCAACCACCACCAGTGTGCAGCATCCACCTGGGAAAAGTGCCTTTGAGAAAAAGTGCCTGTTCTGTGGAACTGTCCATGGTCCTGACATCAGTACTGGTGTAGCCATATAGAGCTAACACCATAGAAGACCATTTTCATGACATCCAAAGCAAAAACACCACAAAGTTACGTAAATACTAAGAAGCCAGAAGTGACTCCTGTCATATGGAGGCAAGCAGCCATCTTTCTACTGACTCATGTTCACTGGAAATTGCTCTTTATCCGGTGTTAGCGTGCAAATGGACAACTTCGCCTAAAGTCATGGTAAACCTCTGTAGCACACACACCAAATCAGACATAATTCATGGCCCTGTCTACTGCTTTTAAAGCCTAATACAGGATGTAAATCGCATCTGCAACACAGCCAAGCTTTTACCCAATGTGTGTGTGCATGGTTTCTCTGACTGTAGCAGGGCTTTTAACCAGGGCCCTCTGTCTCATGTGAGGTTAGTCCAAACCATATTAATGTGAATAATTGATTAAAAAAAACTTCTTATGTGCTCAACAGTGTTATGCCATTACAGTGTGGTTTGTGTGTGTAGATGTGTGTATTGGGGGGAAGCTTGAGGAGTTAATAACTCTGTTCGCCCCCACCCTACCACACCAGTGTTTCTAGAAGAGAGGATTAAATTAAGTTGTTAAACGCTGGGTGTGGCTTCCCTTTCCGTAGTTAAATGGATGCTTTGTTTATCCCCGTGCTACAGGGCTACTTTTGGTTGACCAACACTTGAATTGAGTATTAGTTAATGAATGAATTATAAACCAATTTAGCAAACAATCAATAAATGTTTACATCAGCATTTAATAGTATTAAATAATGTAAACAGAACCATTTTCATGATTAAAAAAAATATGTAGTTCATTTCTGATATGTAGGTCCGAAAATGCTTTGACCATGCATCTCTAGAGGCGTCATTAGTCACAGGCTGGTGTCACAGCATGGGTGAGCCAACTATTAGTAACTTACTCTAAGTAATTACCTCAGCCGTTCCCATAGTGATGGGCTGCCAGTGGACCATAGGCTGATATAAAAGACTTATATTTGATCTCCCCAGTCTTTACGTTTTGTTTGACACCCACACATACAGGAGGTGATTATGTCATGGCTGAGATGTTTGAGGGTAAGACGATTTGGATTTAGTTAGGACGGACACTTGAGAAGTGATAGTAATGACTGAAAGCAGAATACAATGATCTTCATTCATTTCTAACAACATACCACATTTTATTATCTGCAGTACTATTGTGATCTCTATGTTTTTGGGATACGGTGGACCCACAATTAAAAATAGTGCAGATGGAATACATCATGGAACCACATCAGACTCTACAAAATCCAAACATTTCTGTTTAAAAATGAGATTAGCGTAGGACAAAATAGAAATATATACATACAGCCGTGGAAAACATTGATACCACTCCAGTTTAGCCTTAAATCAGCATTTCTTGCATGTATTGTGATAAATCCAGTCCAGTATCTGTTCAATTTGATCAGAAACAAGAATGACAAAATTCACCCAACAGCAATGTGCAAGACTAGCTGCAAAGACAAATGAAAGTTGTGAAAAAAGTCAGGCTTCCTCCATCATATTACATTTTTGAAGTAATTAAGTAAATAAATTAGTTTTGTGTGTTTAAAACTAGGGCTGTCAAACAATTAATCGTGATTAATCGCTCCAAGAATAAAAGTTTGTGTTTACATAATGTCTGTGTCCTGTGCATATTAATTTTGTCTTTATAAACACATCCACATACCCGCATATATTTAAGGGGAAAAAAAACATTTATAAATAATTTATGTGAACATTTAAATATACATTTATGTTTATGTGTTACTAAATACAAAATGAATATGCAAAGTAACCAAACATATTATTATATTATATAACCACAAACTTTTATTCTGTATGTGATGAATTGCATACAAAATTATCCTTTTTTAACACACACCTATGAAAAGTAAATAAAAAGGCTGAAATAATTTTGCAGTGATCTCTTAATTGTTTTCCATGACTGTATAACACACTGTATATTGAACTAATTACATCAATCTGGTCAAACGTTTCAAGAAGATTTTAAATCACCTCATTTATGTGGGTTTTGTAGAGAAGAAGCTTTGTTAACGGTATCGTAAACAGGCGGAGGGTGGTGAGAGTATGAGATCAGTGGTTCTGCTTAGCTCGTAAAAAATAAAAGGTTTGAGTTTCATACATCCATAATACTTGCTCTTTAAAACATTTGACAGGATGTGTCTAATTTTCTGCACTGTATTCTGGTTTGGTCTTTGGTTATCGATCAGAGACCACCATATACAACCGGGAATCAGGAAGCATTCCTCTGAATGCGGGAATTCTTTGATCCGTCTCAGGAAACAACATTTCACATTTCCTAAACACACACGTTTGACGTCATGTGGAGCTTGATACTCGGATGTCTGTTGTCTAAAAGAACATTTGACCGTAATATAATATGTGACTATAATGCATACATGCAACACATAAAATACATAGAATCTATATGAAGCATGTGAACTAGAAGCAAACAGCTAATGATATTTAATAGAAATTCTGACATCATTTTCATTTTATTATCATTTTTGGGGGCATAAAAAGAGGATTTCACGTAACTGACGAACAGTCTCGATTCACTTTCATTGTATCAACAAAGCAGGGTCAACATTCTTGTTTAAATGTTTAAATGATACTTTTTTTAATAACAGAGGTGAGTAAATGAAAACAGATTTTTTATGAGTCAAAACTGTAAGGTGCCACCGCAGCTGGACTGTAAAGCTTGGCCGTATCCTGTTTGTAACAGGGCCCAAAGCCATTGACTCCACTCTTGGCCAGAATCTCTAAGTGGAATTTGATACTGACAGAAAGTAATATAGAGAGCTGAGCAGGGCATAATGTGAGAATTTATGTTGGCTGAATATGACTCAAGCAGCAGCATTTCCAAACAGGGTGGTGGCCGCTTACATCTGAGCGAGTAATTTGAAGGTGGATAGGTTCAAAGCCTAAAGGCAGTGATTTATGATCTGAACCTGGGATGGGTTACCAGGATCCTCCATCACAATTTCAACCTTGCACAAGGCACTTAACCCCAGCATGCTCTGGGGGGCAGTGCCTAAGCAATAAATATACTGTAAGTTGCTTCGTAGAAGTACATGTCAGCTGAATGTCTAATATGGTAAAATATTGGATTCATGGGGCAGCGAGTTAAGAAGTTAATCTCAGGATGAGGTCGTAGGACCTGAAGGTTGCCATCAATGCAATGATACCTGAAGGTCGGGCAGTAATCTAGGGTGACATACAGGGTTTTACTCACCTGCTGGTGATGATCATGGGACCTTATATATAAAGACTGAGAGTGGGGGAGGAAGTCACTAGTCTTTCCAGTATCAGCAATGATCAATGTAGATTCACAGCTTTCAACAGCAAACAGAACTTGTTCCACAAAGGGTTCATTTTTAAAGAGTAGGTAGCATGAGATCATGAAATTGACATTTCATCTACTGTGTTATGTTGGCGTGTTTGAAAGTAAGCTGTCCGCCAAGTTGTAAGTCTGAAGGTGAATAAATAACAAAGTTATTTGCTTGTAAAAATGGGAGTCGACTCTGAATCAAACAAACGAGACGTGGAATAGTTCACCTGCATATCTACGTCACTATACATAGTCCCGCATACGTTTTGCTGAGACTGACGCGAACTTATTTCGCCGACTTATTTCTCCTCCCCAAAACACTGTCGCTCATTCGTGATGCGTGTGTATCATGTCTAGAACCTGTGTTCTACGGTGTGAAACTAAGTCCGTCTTATTTCAACTACCAAAGGAAGAACGTCTGAGGGAAAAATGGTTACAATTCATTTTTCAAATGACACCAAATGAGTATAACCCAAGGGTTTAACTGTGCGCGCGTCATTTCACAAAAGATTGGTTTAATAATCTCGTGCGTTCACTGCAGGGTATGTGAAACGACTATCCTTAAAAAGGGGGCAACACCAACTCTATTTGGACCTGTTAGCTCCACCGAATCACAACCTGTAACTGTGACTATTCATTTTTGTCATAACTTTTGTACCTTATGTCTGTGTTTAGCTAATGCATATAATGCTAACATTAGCATGTACCGTTATTTCTGGGGTGTTACAGTTTGTTTATCTGGCTATTAACTTTGCATTTTGACACATTTGCCGCACGTGCACCTATATACTGTAGATATATTTGGGTTTCATATATATCATTTTCATAACGTCAACTTTCTGAAATGCTCTATGTACCATGACAACGCACAGTTAAGACGAAATAATAGTATTACTAACGTATTAACAGTATTTTAAGAAAAAAAATTTTTTTTATTGATGAGCAAAAGCAAAACATGCATGTTGTCACACTGGGAGTTTTTATGACAAGAGTTGACTGACAAACAAGCCACTGACAAACATCATGCTCCAGTCGTGGTGGAGTTTGTTGTGGATTAGCGTCTTCTGATGCTTCCTCGTCAGACTCGGGCTCAAATTGGTACGGTAAAATCGCCGCCATCTCTAGCTACACATATAATATACATGACATCCAACCACATGTAAACCGTAATCCTGTAATGATGGTATTGGGGTTCCATTTGCGACAAATGAAGATCACGTTTGACCAATAACAACAGACTACACCATCTAAACAATCACATGACACAAGGTTAGCGGGTAGGCGGGGCCTACACGGATGAATCGCGGAACGAATCATTTGAGAGTCAGTCAATAACTGCCTATTATTACTACATTATGGTGTTTAAACACAAATATAATACAAGTCAAATGTATTTTAAAGGGATAGTTCACACAAAAATGAAAATGTTATTGTATGTACATAAACTTGTTGTTGGTTACTCCATAAACCAAAGTAGGGCCTAAAAAACCATATGCTAGGTACTCTTTAAAGGCAGAATAGGTGATCCTTTCAAGATTTTTTTTGTCACGCTGGTTGGAAATCTCTTTACATCCTGATAGCAAGTTAAGTGGTCCAGTCATATTTTTATGATTATAAATCGTCCGTGAAAGGTGTAGGACCAAAATAACAAATTGACTTTCTCTATTTCTTGTGTGGATAGTTACTGTTACAAACATAAGCCCTGATCCATACGAGCAAAAAAACTAGGCAGCCCAAAACACAGTATCATAACATAGTCAATCATTTCATTCGAGCCGAACACAATGATAGGTCATGTGTACATTTTCAGTTAACGTATTTTGCATCCCATGTTGTTCACGCAGACACCATATGTCATCACCACAGGCACATACGCTGTGTAGACACAGCGGGAGAATGGCAGGTAAACAGCTGGAACCTAAGTTTCCTCCTTGTTAAATGTGTGCAAGTGTGCAAGTGGCACTTGTAAAGGACAAACAAAAATAAATACCATCTTACAAATTGCCACGACTAAAAAGGTCTAATCAGCAAAGAGGTGAAAGTAGAATTCCATTCGTGAAAGCACCTGATTGTCAAAATCGTGGGGGCTTTCCGGGGGTTTCCCACTCGGTCTGTTCGCGATTGTGTTACGTAGGTTTCACAGGAGATGGGTGTGAAAAATTGGAAAGTCCTGGCCAAAACGGGAGTGTTGATGGGTATGATTTTAATCTGTGCTGCTTTCCCTTGTGGGAGCAGCTATGGGAGTCAAGGGATTCAAAAATGATGTCATGGTCACTTCTAGACAGGTCGATAGTACATGTTATGATTCGATTTTGATGGGTTTTCATTATGTTGCTTATATATTTTGTGGACCTTTATGTATAACATCGTTACCCAGCGTCTAAAAGGAACTATGCTGCATCTAATCCCTTTAAAAACTGTTGTTTCGCGGGTTTCCGCTATTGTAGTTACTTCATTTTCTTTGTACTGTAACGTGTTCTCACTGGTGAATGAGATGTGATTTAATTGGAATTGATCCAAGAGCTTCTGCTTTGTGTGCGTGATTTGGAGGAGCCATGGCTGTGGACGACAATTCGCATGGAGGGTGGGATCATGATTTCAGTGCTGGCAGGCTAAAGAAATCCTTACCAAATCATCTATTCCACCTTTAATCCACGGATACTGTGAGTATCCATAAATAAAATTAAGGATTATGGTATCATCTTTCAGCATGATTAATATAAGAAAAGCTTACGTCTAACTGTGCAATCTTAGGCATTTATTTATTCACTGGATAATACTGTACATTGAAGTTGCAATCCGTAACTTTTTGACATGGCCATCTTTGCTTGAAACATTAAATGTCAAACTGACATTTTCCATAAAATCCAACTAGGCAGTTCAATTTGTAAATCAATATTATAAGCTTACCATTGCAGGGTAAACATTCTTATGTACATTGTCAAAAACTTATTTTTCCAAAGTTTTCTAAATAAAGGGGTATTTCACCCAAAAATGGAAATTCTGTCAATTAACATACCCCCTTGTCATTTCAAACCTGTTTTAAACCTGCTTTTATCCAAAGAGACAGTTTACATTATACTATACAGTTGTTTCTGAGTATGTTCAATCCTTGGGATCAAACCCATTACCTTGGCATTATTAGCACCATGCTCTATCCACTGAGCTACAGGAACGCATCTTGTTAATATTGCGTCTAATAGTGTGGCTCAAAAGTATTTTTTTTACCTTTTCAACAAGTGATATTCTGACTCTAGTCGTTTTTTTGCACAAACAGCAGTTTTGGATTGGTTTAAAACTGGAAACACAGCATCACCTAACACTCTTACAGAAGGTGCAAAGTATTTCCGCCCCTAAACTGCATTACCCAGCATTCTAAAGCCACATAGTGATTCCTCACCTCTTGTTGGCTTCGTGTGCAAGTTGATTTGTGTGTACGTGTGACCTTCCTGGTGAGATAAAAGGTAACAGGATTTTTCCTTCAGAGAGAGAGAAAAATCCATTTATGTCGGGTTTGTACAGCTCTAGGCCAAAAGACTCTTTCCCTCTCTCCAAGGTTATTTTAGTTTACCAAAATTAAAACTTTGAAGACATCTCTCTTCATTGAGATCAAATAAAATATTGACCTAAAAATCATGGGAAAAACTTAACTAAAAAGGAAAAATTTAAATGTTGCCTCAAATAAATTGAATGAAGTTTAAAGCAGTTCAATTATAATAATAAACAAAAACTAAAATAAAACTAAAATGGAAATTACATTACATTACATTTAGTAATGTAGCAGACGCTTTTACAAAAAGCGACTTACACGTTGGGTAAACAATGGAAGCAATTGGGTCAAACATTAGGACAACAAAAAGCATAGGAGCAATAAAAACATCTCTCACAAAGCCTACTACAGCGTACAATTAATGAATTTTATATAGCAACATAAAGAAAAAAAAAAATGACAAAATGACAAAAGCATATACCAAAATTGCTAAAATTTTAACTAAAATTAGAATGAAAACTAAAGATCTAAAAATAAAAGCCAATTTAAAATTTTAATGAAACTAAATGAAACTAAAATCAAATCTGTATTAACTCTGCCTCTCTCTCACACACACACACCCACACACTCAATGTGCAGGTGTAAATATGTTTGTGTGAGCTCTCGTGGTTAACTGTATGTGCTCTCTGTGGTCCTGTAATTCACAGATCATTTTATCACTGCAGGTTGTTGTGTTACCAAGTGAGAAAGTAAATGTCTTGCTGTCTGAGTGGGAAATCTGTGTGTTGGTGTTTGGATATGTGCTAACAAAATTAATGTTAACAAACCTAATTGCTTAACCAAATTATAGTACTGCACCACTTTGGCTTCTGTGGCCTAGCAATCAGTGCTCGTACTATGATATTATAGCCACCGTGCTTGTATTGGCCACTCACTCTTCTTTCACTACTTTCCTGATTTACTTTCTCTATTGTATTTAAAAATAAAAGTAAAAAATATACATTAATACAAACAACAGTATTAATCACATTTCAAGTGTTTAAATGTAATCAAAAAAGAGTTTAGCCCTCATGTGACGTCTACAGTCTTCACTTCTGAGTAAGACAAACCCAATACAATGGGGCAAGAATAAGATGGCAATAAAATCTGCATTTAACAGAGGGATTTATCGTCATACGGCGGTGCATGTATTTTTAAAGGAACAGTTCACCAAAAAATAAAACGTCTGTCAGCATTACAATATCTTTTATAACCTGTAATTTTCCTGTTGTATAGAACATAAAAGTTACTGTATTTATAGCCTTGAGACTTAATGGTAACCATGGCAGATTTAAAGTGAATGACAAATTTGTATGGTTTCTTGCAAAAAACTAGGACTTGAAAAATAGTGCATGAGTCTCCCTTTTTGGAGATCGGCAGCCTTTGGCCTTCTGTCCCTGTGAACCGGAAGTTGCGATTGTTTATACTCCTGTATTTTGACGCATTTCTGAGTGAAATGGAATTTTAAATGAGAAAAATAGTGGCCTTTCTCTACGATTTGATTGGATGTATAAAACAGCCATTGCGTTTTAAAATGGAACTGGCAGCAGACTGACAGTTGAAGGGAGGAGTTAACGGATGCACCGCCTCAGCCCACAAACATTCCCCGTTTAAGTTGGATAGTCATTAAAGGAAGGAAGTGCATTTTCAGATTTTAACCAAAGATTATAAGGGCACATAGATTTTAAAAGGAGACTGACTCACATTGATAAACTATTTGCAATACATGCTGCAAACTATCAAGAAAAAGTGGGCATTTTCATTTTAAATTTCACTGGGACTTTAATGCGGGCGTAACACACAGGGTTTCTTCCAATCTCATATTAATCTTGAGTACCTATTGAGTAGTATTGCATACGATGTATCTTCGAAGAGTATTTAGTTTCATCACATTTATAAAAGATAGATACAGCTTTCCAATTGTTTCCGAAAACATACGGCATGTGCGGGGGGGAGAGGTAGGCTGAACCAAAGCATGTGCGCACCCATTGACAGCAAAACACAGACATCAGTTTCACTCACAGCATGCGGTTCATGTCTGGCATCATTTAGCGCTGGGACGGCTCCATGTATCAGTTTCAAACGATCTTCAAATCCAGCGTTATCTCCACAGTTTATATAACATTCATCACCCAAATGCAGTGAACAAACAAACACCTGAACTTCCCGAACATATGCTCTCTCTCTCTCCTGAACATAAGTGAAGTCTGTGCATGCTCCTTCACCTGCTCTCCTGTGGTCTTGCCACGTGCTTTTCAGGAATAATTGTCAAATAAGGGACTAAGAAAAGTTGTTACGAAACAGTTTTTTATGTTTCTGAAACCTGCAAGATCGCTGGGGGAGTGTATCGAGAACAGAAATACTACATAATACGCCCAACTCGTTTTTTGACAAGTTGACCATGTTAAGCATGAGAAGACAGCACGTGTGTTCCTGCAAAAACATATTTTAAAAGGTTTGGTTGAATATTGTTTTTTAAAATAACATGTTAAATCGGGCATGGTAATTTAAGAAGTTCAAAATAAAGTTAAAGAACTGCATATTCTAGCTAGAATAGTTGTGACGGTAAAACAACTTTAAAAAAAGGGGTTCTTAAAGTGATAGTTCATCCAAAACTGAAATTTATTTTATTGATTCACCGTCACTTCATTACAAAACTGTATGACTTACCTTCTTCTGCATAACACACAAAAAATATGTATTTTGAAGAATGCTGGTAACCAAACACCACTGAACCCAATTGATTTCCATAATATGGACACAAAACCACATAGACATTTCTCAAAGTATCTTCATTTGTGCTTCGCAGATGAAAGAATCATAAACAGATTTTGAACGACATGAGGGTGAAAATGTAATACATTTACTGTTAATACAACATTTCCTAAAAAAATGAATCTTTAAACAATGTTTAACACCAATGTATACCAAGTAGCACTTATGAGACCAACTCTTCTTCTCTTTCTATTTGCTCTCTCCACTTTACCATCTCCTCAAGCACACCATGTGACATGTAACCACGGTAACATCTCCTTCTGCAGAGGAGGGCTGCTCAACTGTTTGCTGATGAACAGACACACTTCCTGCATATTTACAACGCTCATGCCACATGCATAGGCTAATTACACACACACTTCCAATTTAAGCAGTTTCTGTGCAACCTAATGCAAAAAAGGATGCATTTAGAGCACGTGTGCATGTGTGTATGATGTTTTTGAGAGTTGTGTGCATGTGTTTTATTTTCTATGCATGACACAGGGAGTTACTCCAGAGCTCCTGTTGCTCAGCAACTGTCCTTAATTAGAATCACAGCTAAAAGTGAACAAACAGATTATTCTCACACAGAGAGACGAGCGTCTGAACGTTTGTATGCGTGTGGCAAACTTACTGTGTGAAGATGTCTTCTAATATGCAAGTAACTGCTTACTTAAGTGAAATTTTACATTTATGAGTTTGCATACGCTGTTATTCAAAGTTCTTAGGTCTCTCAGGAACGCATGGCCTTTAAGCTGTTAATGCAGTGCTTTACCAAGCTGAGCTCATGGGTATCTGTGCATGTGTGTGTGTGTGTTTGATGAGTAATACAAGAGTTTTTGATGATTCATATCCACTGATCTATTCAAATGACTGGATTGCTCATGACGTCATTACACTGATGCCACCGCACCGCAATGTTGGTATGCCCAAACATTCTATTGAATTGGGCGTGCCTAGGTGTCAAGAAACAGTTCACCCGAAAATGGAAATTCTGTCTTCATTTACTAACCCTCGAGTTGATACAATTCTGTATAAATGTCATTGTTCTGATCAACGCAGAGAAATATATTTGGATGAATGCTTGTAACCAAACAGTTCTTGGCCACCATTGACTACCGCAGTTGGAAAATTTGATTTATACTGTACATTTCTTCTGTTAAACACAAAAGAAGATATTTTTAACGCAACATGTGAACAGCTTCTTGCATCATGTTGCGTTTATACTTGATCATCTTAATGCGTTAATTAAGCATGTTTAGCGGATCTAGCTAGTGTGATCTGTGCAGGTAAACTACACTCCACGACTTCAAGAGATGCTCCTACAACTTATATTTGTGCCTGCATGCCACCTTGTTGTTAACGCGCCTGCTTACCAGGCTGGACTCATCACCGGATTTAAGTTCTAATCCTACTTGGAGCAACTTGCTTATTTTTAACCATTTTACTGGTAACACTGACACTGCGTTCTGTTTTTGACTGCTTTCAACTAAGTGAACTTCAAAGTGTGTTTACTGGCACTGTGACTAGACTATGCCAATTATTTAGGAAAATCCAAAACAATACAATAAACTTTTATTTGTGTCCCTACAGCATTCTTTTTATGAGCTCTAATATTCAAATTCAGTATTATTGAGAAAACAATCGGTTTTATTTTATTTTCAGCATTATTTTCCAACAATGAGTAGTTAATTAGAATTAGAACTTTATTTATTTATTTAACTATATTTACCTATTTATTTCTATTAATCACAATTAATATTATATTAAAATAAATAAGCATATTTTTATAAATGTATTTTGTTTAAGGGGAGCAATCTAAAATCTTGTGTAGGGCACCAACAGAGTCTGGGCCGGCCCTGAGTCTACATTCAAACACACAACACACACACAACTGCTTTGGGTTCATTTTTTGGTCTCCGGCGAGAGCTGTAATCTGTTGTTACCCAGATTACAGCGGAGAAATACTGTGCTTTTAACATCCACCTTAATAATAACCTGTAATGGTGCTACCTCTCTCTCTCTCTCTCTCTCTCTCTCTCTCACTCTCATTCAATCCCTCTCCTATCCATGCAAGTACTACAGAACATCTTCATTCAACTTACTTTGACTCAACTCAACATTATTTATATATTATACAATTTCCATTGTTACAAAGAACCCAGCATGCTCTGTGACAGAACTACAATCATGTTGGTCTATAGTATACTATACCTGTGTGTCCATGTGTGTGTAAAGGTTGATGGGTCCTGTTATGACTCATACATTGATGCTCCCATTACAGCCAATATGCCCTCAACATTGATTAGACAAACAGTTAAGCCAGAGGTTACGCACACGCACGTGCACACACACACACACACACACACACAATCAGTTGTCTGATAACACAACTTTGACAGAGCACAGAAATCTCTCCCTCTCATGCAGACCCACTTAACAGAAAAATACTCAATGTATTGAACCAATTTGATGAAGTTCTGGAAGACATTCTTCACATTGATGTTTTTAAATAACGTAATACGAAATTGCATTGTTGTAGGCTACGGTGGTACCCAGGCAGCATGGTGCACGGTGCATACGCTGCCGGTGTGAAAGAACAATGGGCACGCGCTGCCAACGCTCTCCCTAAGCGGTGCTCCCGCTCCCGCTCCGACTACGCACTGCTTAAGCGTGCAGTGTGAAACGGGCATTGGTCTTACTCACCATTCATAAACATGTACTTTATATTACATCAATTTAAAAACATGTTAACTATACAAATGGAGTGGCTCAGAGATTACGTATTTTTGTATGCAAACCCGGGAAGTGAGTTAGCATTTTAATACATCTGGTTTCATCGCCGCAAAGTCAATGGGTTTTTGGAAAATCGCCTGAAATAAGGTCTGTGGCTAACAAAACAATGTCATAAAACACACCAGTTATAACCCGCTTGGGATTTTTTTAAACCTTTAATGTGTCTTTAAAACGACAGTTGCTAACAAGTTGCTAAAAACGACTAAATCCTTTGGCGGGAACGTTAGATGTCATCGTGCATATAAAGCTCACAAATAATGCAACATTGGCACAAATGTCTAAAATCATTGTTGGGATTCATTCACGGAATAATTACTTACCAGGGAACACGTTTTTGATAAAGTTTGATAAAGTTGTCGGAGGTTTGTTGGTGGTGACGTTGATATCGATCGACCAAAGCGGTGTCTGTTTATAGCATCGTGTTAGCTTTACGACTGGCGATTGTATAAAGGCTTCAAAAGTAGCAAATATTGTGTTAATCTGTAAAGATTATCTTGATAAAAAAAGGTGTAAACATTATGAACATTTGCTAATAACAGATCTTATTTTTTGCAGTCTTTCAAACGTCTATGGGAAAAATGCATAGGCTTTCGGTCGAGGGATCCAGTGCGACGCTTACTTCCGGGTTAGCCTACAAAAATACACCATCTCTGAGCCACTCTAGGCTTAAGGTTTATGAAAAGTCGCAATGTGATTCACATTTGACTCTGTGCCACATTAAAAAAATTTCTTGAAAGTTTTGATTTCTGAGACACATCAGATAGCATGTGCAATATGATCAGATTTCATTGTGAAACATGACACTGCTGGCATTTTCATAACAGTATTATCATTATCTATGAGGAAAGTCCAGGCTGTGGTATTATTGATTATTGACGTCATATCACATTGTATTGTTAGGCATATTATTTAAAAATATTCCTGTGTAGTTTTGCTTAGTTCATTAGTCTAACCTCATCTGCACTGTTTATCGTTTAGAGAATTCCTTTCAATATTGTTTAAATAGAAAATCATCTGTTTTCTTAATTAAGATTAAAGATAGTTCACCCAAAAATGAAAATCTGTCATCATTTACTCACCCTCTTGTCATTACAAACATTTATGGCTTTCTATCTTCTGCAGGACACAAAATAAGATCTTTTGAAGAATGTTGATAACTTAACAGCGGTGGCAGCCATTGATTTCTATTGTATGGACACAAAACCGATGTTTGGTCAACAACAGTTTTCTTAAAATCTTCTTTTGTGTTCTGCGGAAGAAAGAAACTCATACAGGTTTGACATGACAAGAGGGTGAGTAAATGATGACAGAATTTATTTTTGGGTGAACTATCAAAATAAGTGAATAATATTAGTATTAATATTAATACTAATATTAGTGAGTAGCATCAGCTAGACAGGCACAGTCCAGCATTAATCAGCTTTTTAGTTATCGTTTATGGAGATGCTCGGCTACGAATTCCTGTTCTCTTTCCTAATACTGTTTGATGAACAACACAAACATATTTTATAACCACTCCCTTAGAATGGTTTTCCTCTTTTATGCTGGAGTTTTCTTTTACGCATTACAGTGTTCTGGGCTGAAAGAGACATTGTATCTGAAGATACACTTTAAGAGAATCCTACACACTCAGAGAGAGAGAGAGCGAGAGAGGGAGGGAGAGAGTGTAAGGGTATGACCATTATATGTTATTAGTGTGGTGGATGCTAAAAGCTTTTACTGTTGACCAGATGCTGAGCGTGTACCAGCATGTGTGTGTAAGATTAATATTAGTAACCATGGAAACAGAAGAGATTTAACCTACAAATGTGAAACCATAGTTACAATGCCAACGGGTCAACTGATAAATGAAGTGAGAATGATAGAAGTCTGCGACTCACAGTCTGTATGTGTGTTTGCTTAGACCCAAAAACAAAAGACTGCACACAAATGCATGATAAAAAATATATGGGACTACAATAAATGAGGATGAGTACATTTATTAAAGACTTCAATTTTTGAGTTACCTTTTCGCTGCTATCTCAATACCCATAATGTATTTTTGAATGACGACACTACGAAACATTTCCTGTAGAAGAACATGAATAACAATGAAAGGGTTGTTTCGCATGATTTTCAGGAGAAATTCAATTACTGATATACTATCAGGCATTTGATCACCAGTGGTAAAAAATGTACCATGCACATTTGACCACCTCAGCATCTGTTAGAGGTTTGATGTTATGTATGTGTGTGAGTGTAATGTATGTGTTTGTGTGCATTCGTTCTCCAGCCCCCTCTGCTGGTAAAATGTTGTTTATATTGTAGCAGGCCTTTCAGAGCATTTTGTCATGATTCATTTGGGGTATCCATAGCAACAGAAGACTTCCATCCATACTTTTTTTGAACAGTTTTGTTTTTGTTTTGACTTGAGAGGTCTGACAGGAGCCGGTAGAGAGAACAGTTGCAGATATGATCTGAGCTGGATTTGAATTGGATTGCTAAATGTGTTTAACAATTTACTATGTAGTTTAAAAAAATAACGACAGATACAGACTACAGTCAAGCGAATACTTACTATAGCACACATTTATAAATAGCACAATGTTATATATAGTTCGTTTTTTCAAGATGTAAACAACACTGGTGCAGAACCACTTCCTGTTAATCCGTTTTTTAGTCTTAAAGAAGCTTGTATAACATCTCGATTTGGTTCTTTTGGTTGTATTTTGTTTTAATGTTTACATAATGTTAAAAACTTAAATAGGTAATTTTTCTGTACCAGTGTTGTTTACCTCTTGCAAAATGGTTTATAGTAAATTAACATTAAAATTGTGCAACACATTTAAGGACACGGTGTCCTTATATATAAAATAATAATAATTTTGAAAAAGTCGTTTTTACACACATTTAATATCAGTATTCTTTCTTCATGTTGGTAAGTCTCAAAAACACACTTTCACAATAGTCAAAAAGCAGTAAAAAAGTGTTCAAACGCCACATTTTTGAATATAAAACGGTCAGCTCTGGTCCTTGATTCTGATTGGCTGAGCCAAGGTCTAAGCCGTTATAAAATACCCCAAATTATTGCTGACCGCATTATATTGCCTACATATAATTTAATCTACTGTTTTTTATGAAGCCTTACTACGCATATGGAATAACCATTTAATAAAAGCAGCAAGCCCCGTGAAGCAGGGGGTTACAGTGCATTTTATAACAGCTAAGTGGGTTCTAGGCGCTCAGCTTCGTGACACCATGCTGTTATAAAATGCACTGTAACCCACTGCTTCTTGGACCTTCTTGCTTTAACGGACACCCCGGCATGGAAAGCGCTGATATAGAGTTATTACACACGATTCAGAAACGCCCTCAGCGTGAAAGCACAACGTGAGTCTGCTGTGCTCACAGATGCATGATAAACCTGGGATGAAGAGAAGTAATCCAGTCTTAATCTGTTTGCAAATGAAATAACATTCTTTAATGTCTTGTATTCACATTCGCTGTCTTGTTTCTACATAGGTTTCTGATCGTTTTAGGATGTCTGATTTTGTCGATTTTAACAACATTCAGAGAACACGAGAAAGATTCTGCTCACTGGTTGGTCATTCTGGTAAGGTTCCTGTCCAAAGCTAGTCAATGTTTTATAAGTGTGTGAGATTGAATGTGTTTTTGAGAATTCTTCTTATTTCTCTCACTTGTAGGAAACATTTACTATCTTTATTTTTGGGGGCGAGTTTGGATTAAGGATATGGGCTGCTGGCTGCTGCTGTCGATATAAGGGATGGAGAGGACGACTTAAATTTGCACGCAAACCCCTGTGTGTCCTGGGTGGGTAAAACGGCATGACACACTAAAGCACACTTCTATAAAAATAATAATCACAGTGACTCAAAACATTTTTAGACACTTTTATGACAGATTGAAAGTTTCTGAAATTCATTGCATTTGCTAGAAAATATTAATTTTCTCAAAAAGTAACTCATTAAACAAGTAAAGTATAAAAAGTATATATCATATTTTAGTTTTTTTTCTAGGATGATGTTTCTAGGAGAAATAGAAATGTGTCCTATTGTGTGACATAGCAAAAATGTCGAAAAAAATAATAATAATGAATGTAAATCTAGATATATAAATAATATCAATAATATAAAATACATTTCCAAATTTCTATTGTTACACCATAGGACACATTTACAGTTTATTTGTCAACTATCCATATTTTAAACCTAACAAAAACATGAAATGCTTTGCTTGACTAGTGTGTTAAAATTATATATTTTGTTATAACATTTATACAAAAGTCGTGTCCAAATACAATAAGAAAGCTATGCCCTATGGGTAATTTCTCTATGTTCCCAGATATCTTTGTGTTGATCGCTTCGGTACCTGTGGTTGTCGTACGTAACCAGGGAAATGTGTTAGCCACATCGCTGCGCAGTCTGCGTTTCCTGCAGATTCTTCGGATGTTGCGGATGGACCGCCGCGGTGGAACCTGGAAACTGCTGGGATCTGCAATATACACACACAGCAAGGTACACAACTCACAATGCAAGACATTGGCTTTTTAAAAATCGCTAAAATCAGAACAAAACGTATTTTGATCTACGAGTATGTCCTACTTGAGTCAATCATGTCAAGTGTACCTCCCGTACATATAAACACCCACCCCTCATAAACTGCTGGGGTGGGCAATATACACAATTCAAGACACACACAAATGCAAACACCCCTAACTGGAAACTGCTGTGAACTGCAATATACAAACCCATGGCACACGCGTAAACACAAGCAATCCCATATCAGTGTCAGATGATGTTACAGGTCTCATAAACAAAACTGCAAACCTATAACCGCTAAAAAAATCAAGTGTGGGACCAGCTAAAACTGGTTTCTGATGTTTTTTCATTACGACGTCTTTCTTTGCAGGAGCTGATAACAGCATGGTACATCGGATTCCTGTCATTGATCTTGGCTTCCTTCCTAGTGTACCTGGTTGAGAAGGATGACATTGCCACAAACCTTACAGACATTGACAGCCTTTCCCCAACACCACCCCCACAGGACTTTGATACCTATGCAGACGCCCTCTGGTGGGGACTGGTAAGAAATATACACATAGTTCAAGTTAAAGGAAAAGTTCATCTCAAAATCAAAATTGTGTTATTTTTTACTCACCCATGTTCAACATGTTTTAAGACCTCAAAGAGTCTTCGGAACACAAATAAAGATATTTTAGGGACATCCCAGACATTTCAAGGCCTCCTTATAGACATCATGGTTATATGCGTTGTCAAGGTCCAGAAAAGTACTAAAGACATTGTTAAATTGGTCGGTCCGCTCATAGTGGTTCAATTCCTTTTTTTTGAAGTGAAGAGAATAAATAACGAGTTTAATTGATATATTGTCAGTCTATGGTGCGTGTTCACGAGAGCACTTCGACGCGTGCGCATTCGGTGGGGGCAGACGCCGGCGTTCTGACAGACAACCCGGAAGCGCAACTGTGTTTACAAGCAGACGCAGGCTGTATGCAAGCTGATCTTTCCAAAATGTCTGATGATTTCGATATTGAGGAAGACTTGCAATTTTTGGCCAACCGGACCAACAGAATTGTGCTTAAGTACTTTTCTGAACCTTGACAACAACTATAACCATGATGTCTATGACGAGGCCTGGAAATCTCTCGGATGTCACCTAAAATATCTTTATTGATCCCTGAACTCTCTGTAAGTCGCTTTGGATAAAAGCGTATGCTAAATGACTAAATGTAAATGTATTTGTGTTTCGAAGACACCGGGAGGTCTTCAAACATGTTGAATGTCATGTGGGTGAGCAAAAAATAATACAATTTAGAGTTTTAGATGAACTTCTCTTTTAAAACACACCATCAAGTGAAACAGTTGTGATTCAATTGATTTGAATGAGTATGAGCATCCTTTTGACATTCACAGTCTTGACAGTACACCCAAGTTCATTTCCATTTTCATAACCAAAAATATTTGTTTACAAAAAAGTAATGCAAGCTTCAGAAAGACACAATGACAGAATCAGAGAAGCTTTAAAAAAGACACACTGTGTGAAATAGATCAAATCAAATCAAATCAATGAAATCTCCAAAAACCAGCTTGGACATTGTGTCATAACTCCTATTCTGTTTCATGGAACTAAGAAAGTATGTAAAAAAAGTTTTTATTGTAATTCAGTTTTTATTTAGAAAAAAGAATACACCATATAGCTGGTGTGTATAGTGAACTATGTATCTTTAGTTGTATAGATCAACTTTCATCCATTTATATTGAAGCAAACTGAGTCAAACTGGTAGGAGAGAGAAGAGACATGAATGCCAACGCCTTTAAAAAGCTCATTGTTTTCCAGGTTAAAGGGATTTTTCAACTAATTTAATTTATGACACATCCAAACGCATCCACATTTGTGACATCTACTCCTTTTTAATATTAGTTTGTAATGGTTATTTATTATTAGCCTCATTGATAGCTTCATGCCCTGATTGCACTGATGTAATTTCACTTCTGTGTCAGATCACCCTGACAACTATTGGCTACGGTGACAAGACCCCAAAAACGTGGGCGGGGCGTCTTTTAGCCGGGACCTTTGCTCTTATTGGTGTTTCATTTTTTGCACTTCCAGCCGTGAGTACAGCTGTTTTCCTAAGTTTACATTGTTCCTATTGCAAGCGCTAACATTCTATCAGCATTTTTGCATCTGGTCATGAATTGTGTGGTCATGTCTAGGGTATTCTTGGTTCTGGGCTGGCTTTGAAAGTGCAGGAACAGCACAGACAGAAACACTTTGAAAAACGTAGACACCCTGCAGCTTCACTGATACAGGTAAGCAGAAACATGGCAAGAAAGTTTAGCACCAACAAATCCTTAACAACAGACCATCAACAATTGTTGCATTGTTGGATTTTTTTGTAACTAACACTTTGAATAAAATGATTGTTATATAATGCATAAATGCAAACTATATTTGTGGCTTTTATACAAGCATGGCTCCATACACATTTAGGTGTCCTTGTGCATTATGGGTAATTTGCATTCTCGTATTACTTTATGCAGCTGTGGGAGTTTAATGTTGCATTTCACCATCATTCTGCCTCATTTCAGGCTGCATGGAGATATTATTCCACCAACCCAGTCAGAGAAGATCTCATAGCCACATGGAGGTTCTACGAGACGGTGATTTCCCTGCCATGCTTCAGGTATCACACACATACACCTTCAGCACAACTCGTATTTCAAATGGAAATCTTAGTTTTTATCCATCATTTCAGTTTAATTACATTTAAGTTGCTCATCACTATGGTTTGGTCCCACACCCTGGTTATTTTGATGATGCACTTCACCAGTTTCATTCTCATTCATTTCCTTTATTTTTTTATCCATATGTTTGTGTTTGCATGCAGAGACAACGTCATCTAGAGGTCATCTAAAGGTTACAGTGAGGTACTCGAATGTGTGTTTGTAAAATTCACTGTTGCGTCATTGTTTAAAATCAAAACACGGCCAGAAAATGAGTTTGAACTTATATCAGTAAAAATTGATATATGGGGATATATGAAAAGCACATGTAGAGGTGACCTCCATTTCAGTCCATTGTAATGTGTAATGCTGTAATGTCTAATATAATAGACTCAGCATTTGTGTAAGTACTATACTGTGATTTGATGTTAGTAATCTGTAAAAGAATCCGTAGAAAAAACTGTTGCACTGGCATTCTATTAAACTTTATCTTTTTTAGTGCCTGAGACATAAAATATTTAAAACTAATATTACTGATGTTATATTTTATGTTTTACTGTAAATGGACTGTTCTGATTCGTTTGGTTTTAGTGAATCTTGCTTTTCAGAGGCTGTGTGTGTTATTATGGTTATAAATGTGATGTGGTTAGATAATTAAAGGTGTTTTTTTTTCTACAGGAAGGATCCTCTTGAGGTGATGGCTAGGTACGTGTCTATCTCTCTCTCTCTCTCACATAGACACACACACTCCTCTTATCTCTCGCTTATCACAAAGATTTACTGCATCTCTGAGAACAGTGAGATTAATGAATGTGTGAAATGTGCTTCCCTAAATAACTCCTCATAACCACCACCATTAATTCAGTGCCAAAGGCGAGATGACCAGCAGAGCGTGCGTGCGAGCGTGTGTGTTTGTGTGTGTGTCAGAGAGAGAGCGGAGATGTCATTTCTCAGTTCTGGGACATACGGACAGTGGTTTTATATGTGATATAACAGAGACCATTAGAAAAGAGTGAATTATGGACCACTGATAGATTATGGTGTCAGAGCAGAGCGAAAAAATGTGTGCGTGAGAATGTAATGGATGGCTGGACGTCTGACGTCAGTGTCACCGTGTGGAAAATGATGGGAATTGTTAATAACCGCCTAAGAATGACAGTGATGGATTGTGTGTATAATAATCACGGGCAGCAGTTGTCCTTCACCTGGACTCTGGCCTGACACCCCAATTATTAAAGGAAGAAAGATTTAGAGATCGACATGAGAAATAGAGGAGTATCTGAAATGAGAGCCGGACTTGTTTGTACAACCCGTCCCAAGACCTGCAATCCATGTTTAGTCCAGATCGGAGCTCAAATTACACATTTATACTGCTAATGCCCCATTGCAAAACACACACATAAACAGACATTTACTTACGCACATATTTTGGTGCAAATGTGCAGTAGGTGGCTGGGAAAGTTGTAGCCTGACATTATCACTTCCAGCAACCTACCAAAACAAGTCTATCATGGAGAAATAGACCCATAAACACACACAGAGCCATTGTTTTTATCCTAGGCAAGTGATATACTGTATCCTATAACCTGAACATAACCATTGAGCATCACGAGAACTATATAGCCAAACCTGTACACACAGATATTACAGAGAGTTCACCAAAAGATAAATCTGTCATCTTTTACTCAACCTCTTGACATTTCAGACCTGTATGACTTTCTTCTCCAGAACACAAAAGATATTTTGAAGGATGTTGGGAAACCAAACAACGAAGTTACCCATTGACTTCTATTGTATGGATACAAAACCAATGCAAGACATGGGGTAGGCAACCGCCATTGTTCAGTTACCAACATTCTTTAAAATATCTCCATCAAAAAGCTACAAATCAAAGTCCCAACTGAAGATCTACACCATACATACACACATATTCAAACGTTAAAATGAAAGTGCCATTGTTAACGGTCATGAAACACTAAGGGCGGTGACGACATGGAGACAGAGGACCCAAGTGCAGACAGGGAGGTAAGGGGTTTTAACAAGACTTTAGTAAATAAAATACAAAACAAACACCCACGAGGAGGTAACATCTAAACTAACAGGAACATAGACCAACCAAACTAACAGGAACATAGACCAACCAAACTAACAGGAACAAAGACCATAACAGGAACATAGACCAACCAAACTAACAGGAACAAAGACCAACCAAACTAACAGGAACAAAGACCATAACAGGAACATAGACCAACCAAACTAACAGGAACAAAGACCAACCAAACTAACAGGAACAAAGACCATAACAGGAACATAGACCAACCAAACTAACAGGAACAAAGACCAACCAAACTAACAGGAACAAAGACCATAACAGGAACATAGACCAACCAAACTAACAGGAACAAAGACCAACCAAACTAACAGGAACATAGACCAACCAAACTAACAGGAACAAAGACCAACCAAACTAACAGGAACATAGACCAACCAAACTAACAGGAACAAAGACCAACCAAACTAACAGGAACAAAGACCAACCAAACTAACAGGAACAAAGACCAACCAAACTAACAGGAACATAGACCAACCAAACTAACAGGAACAAAGACCAACCAAACTAACAGGAACAAAGACCAACCAAACTAACAGGAACAAAGACCAACCAAACTAACAGGAACATAGACCAACCAAACTAACAGGATCAGACTAGTAACACATCACTACATAATAAACTAGACTCACTGACAAGACAGAGACTCACTGACAAGACAGAGACTCACTGACAAGACAGAGACTCACTGACAAGACAGAGACTCACTGACAAGACAGAGACTCACTGACAAGACAGAGACTCAATGACAAGACAGAGACTCACTGACAAGACAGAGACTCACTGACAAGACAGAGACTCACTGACAAGACAGAGACTCACTGACAAGACAGAGACTCACTGACAAGACAGAGACTCACTGACAAGACAGAGACTCACTGACAAGACAGAGACTCACTGACAAGACAGAGACTCACTGACAAGACAGAGACTCACTGACAAGACAGAGACTCACTGACAAGACAGAGACTCACTGACAAGACAGAGACTCACTGACAAGACAGAGACTCACTGACAAGACAGAGACTCACTGACAAGACAGAGACTCACTGACAAGACAGAGACTCACTGACAAGACAGAGACTCACTGACAAGACAGAGACTCACTGACAAGACAGAGACTCACTGACAAGACAGAGACTCACTGACAAGACAGAGACTCACTGACAAGACAGAGACTCACTGACAAGACAGAGACTCACTGACAAGACAGAGACTCACTGACAAGACAGAGACTCACTGACAAGACAGAGACTCACTGACAAGACAGAGACTCACTGACAAGACAGAGACTCACTGACAAGACAGAGACTCACTGACAAGACAGAGACTCACTGACAAGACAGGAACCCACCCACATGACACAAACAGTGAATCAGCACAAGAGACACGAGGTCAATATAAAGGGAACCAAATCAAGAGGGGACAGGTGCAGGGGATAAACTAATTAACACTAACTAGGACACAGACGGGCAGGAACAATGACAAGACCGGAGAGAGTATGGCAACTAATAGGTGCCAAAATAGTCTCTCTCCAACATAAAACAAGGGACCCTGTCTGATTCCGCCTCAAGACCAAGTAATACCTGACATGGTGAGGCGGAACCATGACAGTTAACGGTATTGTGCTCTTTTCATCTATCTGTCGATTCTCTTCCTGTCTGTTCTCACGTTTTCTCTCCCTTCCAGTATGTCCAATGGGCTCTTCTCTACAACGCACATACATAAACGCACACAAAGTTACCTTTCAATGGCTGAAACCCTCTCTGACACAGTTTGAATCGACGGATAGTGTGTGTGGGAAAGTGTCGTGTCAGTAACTGTTTGGTAATTGTCTGTAATTGTGGAGCATTTTAATCTCTTAAAGATGTTTCAGCCTCTCTCACCGCTTCAATCTTCTTCTTTTCACTGTACTCAAGAGAGACTGTGTGTGCCGCACTGCGTTGTCCCTCTCCCTATGTGTGTGTGTGTGTGTGTGTGTGTGTGTGTGTGTTTGTGGGGGTATTTGTGTGTCCGTCCTTCGGGACCCTTCACAGTAGAATGCCCTGCGTTGTTTCTTGGGAAGTGTTTGGTTACTCCTGCAGGAAGAGTTTGTGTGTGTTTGTGTTTGTGTGTGGGTGCGTGTTTGTTTCTCTAACAGGCCTTTGAGATAATACGCATTAGAGAATGATGAGGACATACAAACGAAATTTGCTCAACTTCATCTGTTATTCTCTCTCTCTCTCTATTAGCCAGAAATTGAGTTTGTTGGATCGCGTGCGCTTATCCACTCCAAGACCGTCGACGGTGAGGGCGCGCGTGATGATGCCCTCCGCGAATCCTGAGAACGTGCCAGCGGAAGCAGCTGAGGAAAGTCCATCAAAAGAGGGAAAACCGGCAGGGTTTAGTAACAGAGAGAGATTCAGGACTGCTTTTAGAATGAAGGCCTACACCCTGAGACAAAGCTCTGAGGGTACTGACCATTATATAAAATATAAACAAAAACACACATTCCCTTACACATACTTTTTTACATAACTCATGAAATGCAAATCATCTTGCGTTTGTCTTTGTAGATACAGGTGGACTGCCTGACCGCACTCCTGATGAGAAAGGTTTCCCGCCTGATATACTGATGGAGGACATGATTCCAACTCTCAAATTAGTAATAAGAGCAGTGCGGTAAACAAATACCAAATCCTTTTCCACTAACCGTGCAGTCACATAAATACTTAAAGGGATAGTTCACCCAGAAATCAAAATTCTGTCATTATTTACTCATCTTCATGTTGTTCCAAACCCTGCATGACTGACTTTTTTACATTAAACACAAAAAGCTTAACCTAATGGACTGAAAGCCAAGGTCACCATTCACTTTCATTTTCCCCCATACAATGAAAGTGAATGGTGACCGAGACTGTCAGGCATTAATAGTCTTTTTAACATCTCTACAGAGAAAAGAAAGACACAGGGTGTTTGGAACACGATGAAGGTGAATAAATGCAAGAATTCCCATTTTTGTGGATAAGTCTTAACTGATACTGGAGAATCATTTGTGTTTGTAATGTGCGTTTAAGGATTGTAATGTTCCTGTTGAATAAGAAGCGTTTTAAGGAGACTCTGAGGCCATATGATGTGAAGGATGTGATTGAACAGTATTCTGCAGGACATCTGGACATGCTCACCAGAATCAAATATCTACAGACACGGTATCACTCAAGCACACGCATGTATGGTTGTCAAATAAATACTATAGAAAATGTTCATATTCTATCTTAAATATACGCGACACTGAACAAGGAAATAAGGAGCATTAATGCTTCATTTTAACCATTAATTTCATTATGATTTCAATCTTTGACATGGCCTTACTTCATACAATAAATAAAGTATGAAGGTTATATTTCCACTGAATGTTTTTTTTATTATGTAGGATAATTTTATGTAGAAAACAGTAAATCCCACAAAAATGACTTCAGTTGTGTTTTCACATGAAAAACATACATTAAAAAATAAAACACACTTTCAGAACTTAGACGCAAATGTGTAAAGAGTTATCAAAAGTTGACCTTTAAATTTTATAATGATGTGTTCTTTTTTTTTAATGTTTTATGAGGAATTGTCAAGTTAAATAGTTTCCTGTACTACTTTTAAACATTTTTTTCTTATTTACTTTTCAGAATAGATCTGATTCTGACACCTGGACCAGCTCTTACTCCAAAACACAAGAAACCCCAAAAAGGTCCATTTCCATACTCCAACCAACAGTCACCCAGGTAACATCACACCTACCAACAATGGAAAATCACATTATCTAGTCAGATGTTTGTAGTCATATTTTGTAGAATATTGTGTCTTATTTAAAGCTCTAGTTTATTTTAAGAAAAACATCAGACAGGGAAAAGACTTTGACACCTTCCAGAAAATGCAAGCGTTGAACACACTGTGAATCCACCTAGAGCATAACTCAGTATTCAAAGCACAATCCATAGAGTTTTGTTTAAAGATTTAGTGTGAATTCTCTGTCATTAGTTGTACCAGATCTATCAGATCTGCCAACAAACATTTGCTATATTATATAGTCTATTTTTACCGCCTGCATTAAACTGTAAACATCTATCAAAAGAACTTTTCTGTATAATTTCCCTCTGTCTTTCTACCACAGACATGAGTCATATCTTGCCAAAGCAGGCCTGCCAGATGCCGAAGACCAAAGCATGATGGGTAGATTTGTGCGGGTCGAGAGACAGGTTTGGCAGAATTTTTATCCACTTGTTGTGAGCCATTATAAACGTTGATTGCCTGTAACACAACCTTCTTGTTACTACGATCACAGGTGGAAGACATGGAGAAGAAACTAGATTTCCTGGTGGATATGCATATGCAACATGACCTTACAGGCCCCGCCCACATGACCATGGAAGGCTGCGACCCCACTCTGACTGTCAGTGTTGCGGGAGACCGTGTGTATTGCAGCTACGGCCCATCACTACACAACACACCATATTACACACACTCGCACTCGAACACACAACCCCAGAGACCTACCGTCCTGCCAATTAGCCCACTGCCAAGCCACTCCCCGTCCTCCAACGTCAGCCAATCAGGAGGCCGAAGGGTGGGCACTCCGCTGTCCCTGCTTTCGGTCACTCACGAGGAGTTGGAACGTTCGCCCAGCGGGTTCAGCATCTCTGCGGAGAAAGAGGAGGTCACGGGCAGGCCCTCTGGGTTACCTGTGGGGTCGAGCTGGGGTCACGAGCGCCAATATTTGGCCGAGGGAGAAACGGATACGGACACTGACCCTTTTACCCCCAGCGGAACTGTTCCGCTCTCGTCCACCGGAGACGGGTTCCACTCCGATGGAGCGTGGGGAACCCCACCTTAAAGACACATACACGCACAAACACGGCCACACACGCTCTTTATAAAGACTTTGTACAGCGAACCCCGACACGTAATTTACAAACGCGAGGACGTACTACTAATCGTATCTAAATATGTATCCACTTCACGCTTTACCCCTGCAAAGCAAAGAGCACTGCATGGAATGCATGCGTTTTATCTCTAGTAGATGCTGCCCTCGGCAGACCGAGACGTGTGATTATATTTGACTGGAACTTTTAGAGAGGAGAAAAAACAACAGATGCTATGCCATTTTTGTAAACATTTATTTTTCTATTTACACATGTTTTCATATGCATGGAATGCATGACATCCACAGAGCAGCTAAATGTATTGACGTCTACTCTGGTTTGCACTTGCTTTCATTTCTAAAACTTCAGTTCGAGGAGAAACCTCACAAGCTTCATTTTCTGCACCTCTGGGCTTGTTTTTGCTTTCTTTCTAAAGTTGAGATTCCAAAAACCTTTTTACAGGCACGCAGCTCACTCCCCGGTCGGTGTGAACTGCAAGAGCACACTCACATTTTTGCTGAATTAAGATGTTATGTCAAGTCACCACTAGCAATTTAAGGACCAAAAATCTAAGCCAAGATTCCACTCGTCCTCAGTTAGGAACTCCTCAAGGAAAACAGTGTTAGGCCTTAATCCAACCGATAAGCACATCATTTCTGTGAGTGGCACATAAAACTGCCTGCTTGAAGAGTATTGCCACAGCATCATGGGACCTATGTTCCCATGGTAACCACAGCTTCTCAAGTCACCCTACATTTAAAACATAAAACATGTGTAGTTGCTTACACTGCAAAAATATATATTTTTAATTTAGATTTCCAGTACAAATATCTGAAGGTTATTATATCAAGATATACTTACTTGATAATTCAAATGACAGCAAGTAAGATAAAGGTTATTTTTATTAAATTAAGTGAATTTATGCTTCAAACATGAAAATATCTTCCATTGGTGTAAAAAAGTAAACTTGACTTAAAAAACAATAATAAAGCATAAATATATTTATGCGTAAAATAATGAAATTAAACTTGGATTAAGCAGATAATAAAGAAGTTAACTTAATTCAGGTTTATTCACCATTGGTAGTTATTTTTTCTTGTTTTAAGCCAAACAAAATCACTTCTTTTTTCAAGTAATTTTTTTAAAAAAAAATCTCATAATTTGCTTGAAGTAAATGTATCTTGATTTAATCATTTGAACTGGCGAACAAGACAAAAATATTAAGAAGGAATGTTTTACAACGTAGATTTTATAATCTTAACTTTCAAGTCACACTTTGAAATAAATAATTGCTTCAAAACAATGAATTAGGTCTTCCATGAGGTTTCATGTTCAACAGATCCTTTAGAGCAGATCTGCATATATTTCAATTCAAATGTGAGTGTTTCATCCTGTTCGTGAAATCTAGTGTGTAAAGTAAGCCCTTCTTTTCTTATGAGTTCATATCTAAAGCTCTCCCTTTAATGTTTTCTTCCCACAATCAACAATGCCTAAATTCATCCAGTTCACTGCTCTAAAAACATACGTTGTGTTGCATTGAGTATAGATCAACTGAGGAATCAGAGGACCAAACAGACAATCTTGTCTGTGTCAAGTAGTGTTACGTAATTGTTAAACCGGTTGTGTAGATCCATTCAATGTTACATCACTGTCAGTTTCTCATCTCACTCACCTGAAGAAGTAATTCCTGACTTCTGGGACTTCATTCTCATCCAAAAAATCTGTAAGAAATACATGCAACATTCAGTTTTGGAATCAAAAGATATAAGAAGAACGGAAGCCATAATATCAATGATATAGATTTAAGAACAGTCTAAACCCTGGTGTACATTTTCTCTTAGACTAACACTGATGTCTATCACAATCTCAGTCCAACAAAACTGCCTTTACCTCAGGCTAAACACAATTTCACAGAAACTGCTATCTTAAACTGATAACTGCTGTCTGATTTCCCTCATGACTAATGGCCGATGATCTCAGACCACTGAGACACACTGCTACACTGCTGTTTATTGTTTGTGCCTTGGTCTTTAAAAGCAGCAGTCCATCTCAACCGCTCACATCTTCTCGTTCTCTTTAGCATTACTCCAAACTGCCATTACTTTGCTTTTTAGGCCATCCATAATCGTTTCACTCTTAGTGGTATAAACCTTGCTTTCGTTCCTTTTACTAGGACTGATTTTCCTTTTTGAGACCCAACAAATAATGTTTTGTTTCTTCTTGGTTTCAGAAGAAACGATTTCACACTAGTGGCCTTCTAAGCTCTTATATTCATTCCAGTTTTTTAATAATAATCTTTATTTACATTCTGGCTGAGGCCAGTTTTAAGAGTTTAATTTGATGAATTAATATGCAAATGTTATGACTAACTTGATTTGTTTTGTTAAATCTTCAAATTGCACCAGTTAGTAATAAAGATATGTTCAGAAAAGAATCAAGATTTGTTCTGGTTTCATTATAAATCAATCAAAAACACTAGGAGTGTCAAATGATTAAATGAGTTTAATCGCATCCAGAAGACATCTTTGTGTTTACATAATACATGTCTGTGTAATGTGCATATTCATTTTGTGTCTAAAAAATACACTTACATGTTTATATTTAGGAAATATTGAGATAAATACATTTTTATTCATTTTTATATTTTTGTAAATATATGCATGTACAGTATGTATTAAACATACAAAATGAATATGCAGTACACAGATAGATTATTATGTAAACCCAAACCTTTATTCTGGATGTGATTAATCACAATTAATCGTTTAACAGCCCTCCTCAACGTGGTCATGCATGAAAACACCTCGGATCATCCACTGGTTACCAAATAGCCTACACTGAGTTCAGAGTTCAGTGGTGTTATGCTAACCAAGTACAGATGAAAATTGCAGGCAGAACACAAGTAAAGGGGTTGTTGTGGGAATGGCCCATTGCCTAGTTCTTGGTTGCCACGACAACAGGGTTTTTCAGGCCTTGTGTGGTCCCAGAATCCATACCCTGCCAACAGAACAGAGTGCATTAGAGGCAAAGATTCATGAAAGCATACACAACATGACATTTATATTACGAGTTACAAGTATGCACAAGTGTTAATTTTGTCACTTTGTTTAAATTGGTGATGAGCAAATGCAAAAAAAATGCATTTTTGCGCGGCGAAATAAAAATAGGCTACATTGAGTGGCGTTGACATTTAAATGGAAATGTGGAGATGGTACGCTTGTATGTATGTTAAAAATGTTCAGTGTGTGTGAAAGTGGGGGCAGAAAGGAGAAAGAATAGCTACATTTGTGTGTATGATTGTGTGTTTTACGGTTCAAAAGAGGGTGAGAATCTATATCTGTGAGAGTTTCTTTGTGTGTGATTGTGTGAGAAAGACTCTATATCTGTGTATGTGTGTGTCTGTGCATGAGCTTGACTCAGAGTAAGGCCTCTGTCTTGCCAGCTGATCTCAGGTGACACACTAGAGGGCTATTACAGTTTGTTAGCCTCTCTAGGGACCATGATGCTCTGCTAACTGTGTGTGAGTGTGTGAGACAGCGGTCAGTGAGCAGTCGGCTGTCTGTGTCTTGGAGTGTCCGTGGGTCTCATCTGCAGGTGAGTGGGGTTTTTGATTGTTTGATTCACACTCGCTTTGCATATACACCACCATAATTATCTTTATAACATATTAATTGAATAATGACATTTTTATAATAAGCATTTTTATTCTGACATTAATATACATTTAAATAAAGGGTCATTTTATTTGTTTAGTATTTTGCTGTTGTTGCATATCTTGGTGCTTTTTCCATGCTTAGTGCAATTGTGATTTTGATGTAAAGACATGATTCAGTCTTTGCTTGATTTATCAGATTTAATCTTAATTTATTTGCATAATTTGTTTTGTATTTTTGTAACCGTTTTATAACAGTTATTCTTTATTAGTTTCCCTAGTTCAGAGGTAAACATTTAAATGCATCTAAATAAACAAAAATAAGTTATTATTACAGCATTCAAACCAACTTCACACAAAGCGTAAATTAAATCCTTATAGATACCGAAAGATTTAACAATAAGAGTTAACTGTATTTTTGTCAGTCCATTCACTCTTTTATGTTGGAATTTAGGCAAACATTATTATACAGACAAAATTAACTCTTGTGTCATCAAGGTATTATAAAAAAGCTTGTTTTTTGCTCTGTGTGTAATTCACGGCACTATATTGCTCAGAGAACGTCTCTCCCTGGGATACAGTTGATAAAGCTTCTTTATTGTTTATGGGGTAATTTCCTTAATTCTATTATTTGATAATTATCTGACTCCTTGTTCTCCCTGATGTTTTTGAAGGATTTAAACGGTCATTCTTACCAAACACCGCTGTTAAAAGCATTTTTGTAGCTGCAGTTCTCCAGAGGACTGAGCAAAGTGCTGCTATAAAGAGCTGTAGTAGGATATTAAGTCTTTCAACATTAATGATATTTGGTTAGCGGTACAAGACTAATTTAACTTCTGATGCGTGAAAAAGCTGGAGCAGGACAGAGTTTATTCTGACCGAGCTACTTTTGTGGAAATTTATTAGAAATGTTAAAATTTAAAACACTTTTACACAGAAAACATTGCTTCAGAAGTGTCAACGCTTTTATATTAATTTATTATTACATGTATTCATTAAATGCACATTATTTAATAAAGTCAAATGCGAAGACTAATTTTAAGATTTAACCCTATTTTGTTCTCCATGAGGTTGTTGCTTTCAGAAGACTGTGGAGCTTTGTTTGGCATGGAATGATGGACGTTTTTGTTTTGCAGAGATGGCTAAACTCAAACCCTGGATCAGCATCAGATTTTGTGTTGGCATAGTAACTCTGTTCTTTATTTATGTACAAGGTTAGTAACCTTGGACCAGATATTTTCATGGTCTCCTGATATTTACAGAGACTCTATAAACCACGAATACAGAAAAATTATTCATCAATAGGAATAAATGAAAAACTGTTGTATTTATGCTAGTCATATGATCGAATGATATCTATTTCCAGTTTCCAGACAAAACAAGCTGAAACACACAGAAAAACGTGAGCTGCTGACTTCCACAGGTAACCAATCAAAAAAAAATTAATTAAGGAACACCAATTAGAGTGCGATGATGTTCAGATGGTCACATCAGAAGGACACACGGAGGCTGAAACATTTCTCTAATCTTTACCTAGAGATTCCAGCTGAACACATTGACCCTACTTCCATAGATCTTACTGCACTAGTCAACATGCTCATCAATGCTTCACAACCAGGTGATATTACACTGTATATACCGTACACAGATGAACTGAAACACTTATTTTAATGACATTTTTATGAAGATAATAAGAGTTCCACTTAAGTTATTAATTTAAAATTAAAATGTAATAATATCTAATATCTTTGTATAGATTTAGATACACTCTTACACCATATCCAAACGTCATACTTGCCCGATTATGCATAGCATTTTTATACCCTTGTTTGTGGGTGGACCCACAGCATTAAAACAGCTCTAAAATTTAAGTAAACATACTTTACATATATTTACTTTAGCCCTAATGTAGGCAACACAAACAGCATAATGTGTTAATATTTTTCATTTACTGTACCACATTTAACCAGTCTTTTTTGTACAAAATTTTAATAAATAAAAAATATATAATATGGGTAAAAAAGCACATTACTCTTGAATAAATATAAATGTCTGATGTTAAAAACAAGTAATTACTATTTTTTAGTAAATATTGAAAACAGACAACTGACCCGAACACCACACAAGGGTTAACAAAATACAATTTATATTTTTGATCTTTTGAAGCCCTTCTTGAATTAATTAAATAAACCAGTAAGAGTGTGAAAAGTGTTTTAAGAGCATAAGGCCGCAAGTGCCCATCTAAAGAATTCGTAAAAAATACTGTATAAATATGAAGGAATTTTCCGTGATATTTTTTTAAGTTGTTGTACCTGTATTTTACATTTTGCACGGCATTAAATAGCATTAATGGAAATGTCCATAAAATAGGAAAATCTACTGGTTATTTCTGTCAGTACTTTATCTGTGTTTTAAAGAATTGTTTTTACAGTGCATGGTAAAAGTGCAGATACAAACACACACATCCACAAATATCTAAATGTGCGTGTGTGTTTTCAGACTCACAGAATCTTTTCTCCATACTGAGTGTGACATCACACAGTTCCCTCTCTCTCCACAAACTCACGCTACTGGTCTACAACAGTAACTACCCTCATTCATTCAGCTAAGTTTGCATAGTACTGTAACTTATTAACTTAAATATAGTATGGATATTCATTTAGCATGTATTTGTTTGTTTGTGTGCGTGCGTGCGTGTGTGTGGCATTGGTATGCAAAGTCTCAAACTTTCAGGACATTGAAACCAGTTTGTTTTCCTCAAAATACTGTTACTGTCTGACAAACAGTACCAATGACCTCACAGGTAAACAAAACCTCCTTCGAGTAAAAGACAAGAACATCACTTGATTGCTTGATTCATACATGCATTAAACATTTCTGTGTTTCAGATTTCACAGCTGTTCTCTTTGATGTGTTGGGAAATTCTACTAGTTACCTGCAAGAGTTGTTTAAATCTAACTCCATCCTCTCTGGTAAAGCAGCAACTTACAAAACCATGTACTACTATGATCCCAACATATACAGATATATCAGAGTTATTGTGTATGTGTGTTTTAGTCAGTCAGAAGAACAGCTCTGACTGCATCTACATCTGTGTCATGGCTGGAAAGACAGGTGAGTTTATTAAAGACCGCGTATCACAGGCTTTCTGCCAATCTCATATTTATCTTGAGTGCCTATACAGTAGTATAGCACACGTCGTATCTTCGAAGAGTACTTATTTAATAAATAAAATATAAATTTATAAAAGAGAGATAAAGCTGTACAATTACATCCGGAAAAACACAAGCTGCTAGAGGTGGGACTAGTGGGAAAAGTGGGATGTAACTACAGCACAAGCAAGCAACACATCATTCCTTTGTGTTTTGTACATTATACACCTACCGATTGCCAAGAAAAGACAGACATGAGACTTAGTTTCACTAACCGCGTGCAATTCATGTCCGACATCTTTAAGCACTTGGACCTTGCATCTATCAGTTTGAAACGATCTCCAAATCCAGCGTCATATCCACCGCTTACATAACATCCATCACTGAAATGCCATGAACAAACAGACAGGAATAGGATCCCTTTGATGTCACAGGTATCCGGCATTAGAAAAAACTTTCAGAAACAAGTTGTAATGCTGGGGGAGTGTATCAAGTACAGAAATACCACGTCATACGTCGAACTCGTTTTTAACAAGTTGACCATGTTAGGCATGAGAAGCCAGCACGTTTAACAGTGTAAAGAAGTTAGAATGCATTACATGGCATGATAGCTCCACTTTAAAAATAAAATGCATAATTTTGGTCTGTGGCAAAATATTGATAATGTCTGCATTAAATGCACTGTAAGACTTTTTGAATAAATCTGACAAATGCATAGTACATTTTAAGAAGTTAAGAAATTTGTGTTTTAGACAGTGATCTCTCTCAGCTGTGGGACTTGGACTCAGTCACGCCTCTGTTTAACCAAACCATCACAGAAGATAGATCCAGAGGTACACACAACGCAAACAAATCTTAATTTGACATACTTCTTATAAATCTTATATTATGGTCGAAAACAGTCTGGTCCATTTTCCTTATTCCCGGTAACTCTAGCTAATGTCACATTTCCACTGGTCCCTTTTGGTAAGTAAATTTAGATGTCAAACTACCGTGTGTGCCATTAATGTCTATTGTCTCCTTAAATTGAGCACTAGAGGTGTTTATTGTTCTTTAATGTATACTACTGAGTCTGACTAACCGAACCTTACACTCCAACACTAGTGTGGCATGACCTTCCAAACAACAGTGAACTGGTCCTATGGCATAAACCCAGTACAGATTCTTATTCGACCATCGGTAAGGGTATGTGTATAATTTAGGTGTGTTGAAGACGACAGTGTTGGTAATAATAGATATATATGTATACAGTTTATTGCATATTTGTAACTAAATAGTATCTAACAAGACTTAAAAATGACTTTATTTTACAGTATATTTTATTATGTAATGCAAAGACATTAATACATAATATGAGTGTTCTTATAGTGACAGATACTCAAAAACGTGATGTTCTGCTCTTTCCACAGTAACAACCAGCAATACAGAATCAAAAACAACCGTGCCACACACTAGGGCTATGACATCATCATATTCTACTGCACCCAGTGTAGCTCCATCAACCACGGCAACTGCTGATATTGTGCCAACCACTCCAACTGTTTCTATGCCAACATCTTCTTTAATGACAACCACACTTACTAGTGATCTCACAACAAACCTGGCAACTACTGTCGTGACCCAGACCAAAGCTGACACCATAGGAACACAGCCAAAAACATTGCCTGTGCAAATCCTGCACCCTGTTGTTACCACGGTAACAACACCCACCGTCGTTCCCATGGCGACAGCATCACATACTGTACCTATGCCAAGTCAAAGAAGAACAACACCGACGAGCAACCTGCAAGTGTCTTACACAGAAAAGCCAGGCAAGGCACAAAACACATGATGGAATCTAGATGTTTGACCTCTTGTTCGGACAAAGTAGTAATGTCGGCACGGCGGAAACCTGGCAGGTTCATTTAATTGTTGCCATGACAATGATTCGATTTGAATGGAGCCACTGATAGTAGCCATAGTAACCGGCCTTTATATTCCCAAGAGATTGTTTTGATTGGCTGGGTCAGGTAGGGTTAAAAGCACATTAAAAATCCATATACACACTTAATCCTGCCGCGCTCACTCAACACACGGGGCCTTATTGTATTTGAGCGTGCTATGTATCATAGACATTAAGTGGCTTACCTGCTGTTTGTGTTAGAGATTTTCATGTCAACAGCTCTCATGTCATACAGGTGCCCTCACTGACAGAGCGAGAAATAGATAAAGAATGAGAGTCCTCAACGACCCCTTTAGTGAACATATTTGTCCATATGTGAAAATACAGACGACCACCAGAGGGCACCATAAGCTAATGACTAGTGGGGCTCTATGTTGAACTACCATGTGCCGTTCTTGTCCTACTTGTCCAAAAGCATGACCGCCAGAGTAAAAATGAGTAGATGAAAACATGTGAGCGTTTGTCTCGCTGAAAAAGGGTGAAAACATTTGAACTGCTGGTGTAAGTTGGTTCAGGCTGGCCTGAAACCATCCAAAAGGTCAGTCTGACACGGGTAGCTAAGACCACCAAACTTTGCTGGTTTAAGATACTTTTTCAACAGGGTGAAACTCTTCTGGAAAACATGTTTACCCTAATTTATTGTGCTGAACTTTATTTTGCATCCTTGATGACAAATAACAGGAGATGAGTTCAACCTCTAGCTTTTCCATAGCAGGCTATCCATACAAAGTGACCAAACAATGTGGTATATACAGTATGAGTCATTTGCCCGAACCAAACAATTCGGCATATGAGTCACTTGCCCAAACGATATTCCCTGCGTTCCAACTGAGATATATTGCCCTCCGTGACAACAATCATGGCAGCCATTCTGAAGGGTCGTTCCAACCCGAAGTACTCCAGAATGAAGGATTTCGAAGGGTACAACTGATGGACACTTTGGGCTCCCATTATTCATTGTGTAGATTCTTTGTGTGGTGATGCTGCCTCCTTCTGGACGCGGGATGATGACTTCAAGAAACAGTTGTTTGGTCCCCTACTTCTTTTAACCCTTCAAAGCTCTCAATTCAGAGGGTAAACCATTCGGAGGGTTTAGGGCATAGGGATTATCCCTTCGAAATGGAACGCAGGGACAAACTAACCCACCAAAGAATCAGCGCATAGAATCATGGAGGCCGAAGTCACCATCAGTTGTACCCTTCCAAATCCTTCATTCTGGGCCCTTTGAAGTGGCCAGTTATGAGCACTTCGGTTAGGAAAGATCCCCTTAGTATGATGGCCGTGATTGTTGTCACTCCGAAGGGCCGTTTGAAGTGACAACAAAAACGTGTTACAATTTTAAATGAAACCACTTTACTAAATAAAAGATAGCTACTGAGAAATGTATTAAAACGAACCATTTGCATCCCAAAAACATGGTATGAGCAAGATAATATAATTTCAAGATAAATAAAGAAAGTACTATTATGGATTCCATTTCCAGACTAATTATAGTTATTTGTTATATTTAAAAATAAGATTAAAAAAAATTATCTCATTTTAATTTCTTCTTTATTGTAGATTTCTTTATTGTAGCTTGTTGTTTAGATTGTTATTTTTTATTCTTTTGCCTGATGTCAGTATTGGCTTTGACAGGATGCCCATGGAGAAAAGAGTTCATTGATAAAGAAGGTGAGAAAGCGGTCCTGACAGAGACCTACAAGGAGGAGCTGAGCTGGGCCACAGTGACCATCAGCTCAGTGAAGCTTCAGCCTTGTGTGTTTGAGCTGTGCAAGTTTTACTCTCAGTGTGTGTGCAGAGGATACAGCCATAGAGCCACGGCATCTCAGAGGTAGGCTACAGTGATACAGTTATATGACTTAGATTTACTATGAGTAGTCTATAATGAACATGCTTTCATAAAATGTTTAGGTACTGTGTGGACAGCCATCGCTGGTATGAGAAACATACAGCAGAAGTCTGCAGTCGTGTGAGGAGAGTCACTTTTTCTAAAAGTATGTTACACAACCTCAAATAGACAGCTGCTGTATATCCAGCCTAACTGGCACATAAACACAGCACACTGTAACAAAAATCAAATCCAATCAATCCTGCACCATTTTCAAGTTTATGTTATCGAGTTGTTATCATTATCAATAGCGTTAACTAGATTTGATTATTTAAAGCAGTCATTGACTTAATATGCATGTCGATGAAACATTGACAATTGACCTTGATGAGCACATGATTAAGATCCATTTTTATCATTCTCTTTCACACACACAGGCCAATGCCAACCTCATTAAATAAGTGTGTCTGTGTGCGTTGCTACTTGCTACCTGTTTCCAAAGCCGGTATTCATTAAAGTGTGTGTTAGTGTGCGTGTGTGATCTTCTTAAAACAACACACTCTTCCTACAGGACTAATGATGTTTAAGGTCTGCCATGATGATGGTGAGGTGTGCATGTATATGTAACACGACATCAATTTAGACACAGACAGAATGAGATAAAAAGAGTGCAGACAGACATTCATGGCATTGATGCTTTGAATCAAAAATATATGACGTACGAGGAACGAAAAAAAGCATGGTGGATACGTTTCTACCTAGTGTTTAGTCTGAGTGTTTTAACATCCGTCATGAGAAATTCACACTGTGGCCAGATAAAGTGCAAAAGCTTTATTGGGAAGTAATTCTTAATCAAATCACCAAAATATTTACAGAATTGGATAATCAAGATAAATATAATTTTTCTACATAAGTTTGATTCTGGCAATTTATTGACTATTTAGAAAAGTTGCACCCAGAATGAAGCACTGCCTGGGCAACAGGGGAAAAAAAGGATCGTATACATTTTTTATCAATTATTTTATCCCTGTTGGAAAACCCAGCATATGCTGGTTAGGTAGGTTTTGAAATATGGTAGCTGGTTATTTCTGGTTTAAGCTAAGGAACAGCTTAAACCAACACATGACAAGCTAAGGACCTGCAGATGACCAGCTTAAACCAGCACAAACCAGCTACCATGCTTCAAAACCTACCTAACCAGCATATGCTGTTTTTTCGACAGGGATTTTATCAATATAAGAATATCAAATATGAGTTTGGAAAACAAAAGTATAAAAGAATAAAATTTACCACATCAATATTGATTTCAAAGTGACTACTTAACCCTTATGTAATAAAGTCTCTCTCTTTCTCAAAAACAGATCTGAAGCAGAAGTGTCTGTCAAGAATGTGTGTGAAGATGTGAGAAGAGAACGCGCAACAGACATCTGAATCATCTAAACTTAATGTGTGAGCGTGTGTGTGTGTGAGAGAGAGATTTAAATGCATAAAAAATAATGTGTGTTAGCGCCGGAGAATCTGTAGTTTCCAGATTGTCCTCTCTTTTTAATGCATATAAATAAAACCAAACATAAATGCCCATGTCTGATTTTTATTTCTTTAACTTCACCCACTCAATTCAAAACACAAAGAATCCTTTACAACCCCCACTTCCTGTTTGATCTTCACCTGAGTTCCTGTCCACACAAACACACACAACGGTCAGTTGTTTTTGAAGGCAAATTACCAGATCGGTTCAGGACCTCTGCCCTGGATAAAAGGTAGTTATAGAAGACTATGTACCTCCTGAAGTTCTGTTACTATGACAACCGCTCTGTGTTTTGCCCTTCGACCTTTCAGTGAGTCTTAATGGGCCTTTGTTCATTTTGGGATTCTGTTCTTTTCTCTGACACACACCTGCATTATAAGTCTCCAGCATACAGAGCTCAGATTCTGAAGTGAAGAGTTTGGAAGTGCATGTCTGATCTTTAAAACCCACACCTTCCACTGGATTGAATCCCCCAATCTGATGGTGTGATCGGTTCATCTGTAGAGGAATAAATATGAAACTACTGATTATTCTTCTGTTCACCCTGCAGAAAGGTAAGATAAATCGTCTGTAATATAATAATGGTGGGAGCAGTAGTGGCATTGTGCAGATTTTTGTTCAATTCCAGTGAACTGTTTGATTGGGCATCTGTCTTTTTCTGGATATTTTGTCTGCATTTGAGAATGGGCTGCTGGGTTCATAAATCTTTAAAGTATTTCACTCCATTTTTAAAGGGTTTCTTGTGATCGGTGCAACATTCATAGACAAAAGAAATATACCACTATAACTTTTATATGTTTGATCTGAAAATCATCTGATTTATGAAAACACATTTGAATAGAACTGGATTTTTTTTAACTCCCAAAGTTAATTAACCAATAGCCATCCATTGTACTTACTATGACAGCAATATAAAAAACCTCATAAAAAATAGGTCTCATGACTAAATTGTACACGTTTTCAAATATTATTTCATATGAATCATTTAATCATTTATTAATGACATATTTGGCTGTGCGTTGTGTGAAGGAATTTAAAAATATATTTGTAATATATTTGCTGTGGGGGGCACGGTGGCTTAGTGGTTAGCACGTTCGCCTCACACCTCCAGGGTTGGGGGTTCGATTCCCGCTTCTGACCTGTGTGTGTGGAGTTTGCATGTTCTCCCCGTGCCTCGGGGGTTTCCTCCGGGTACTCCGGTTTCCTCCCCCTGGTCCAAAGACATGCATGGTAGGTTGATTGGCATCTCTGGAAAAATTGTCCGTAGGGTGTGAGTGTGTGAGTGAATGAGTGAGTGTGTGTGCCCTGCGATGGGTTGGCACTCCATCCAGGGTGTATCCTGCCTTGATGCCCGATGACTCCTGAGATAGGCGCAGGCTCCCCGTGACCCGAGGTAGTTCGGATAAGCGGTAGAAAATGGATGGATGGATGGATATTTGCTGTGAAAGACAAAAAAGCCTTTTATATCAGGTTTCGTACCAGATGAAATTTTTTGAATGAGCTTTTTTGCTTTATTGCCATTATTAGAACTGCCAAGATCTAGAGAGACCGTAAATGGTTTATTGTCATAAAACCTTTATTTAATATTGGCAAAAACTTTAACTTTGGTTTCAGCAAAAATGCCATCGTTTCTAAAATGTAATGCTATTGTAACTATAAGAATACAACACAAAATCTATGTTCAAAAAACAAAATCTTAAAGAAGATTTGCAGAGTAGATTAAAAAAATTAGACAATTCCGTTTTTTTATTCATTATTAATAAATAGCAATCAAACTGCAGTTGGTTTGTTTTGATTTAAGCCATAATAACTAAAATATAACATAACATGGTGTTTTATTATGATAACATATTAAAAAACATGATTTTTGAAACATTTTAAAAACGGAGTTATCTCATTTTGGAAACAAACACTTTTAAAAATAACATTAGTACAAAACCTTAAACATTGGCATGTTTCTTTATGTCATTTTTCTGCAGAACACAAAAGAAGATATTTTAAAGAATGTTGGTAACCAAACATCACTGGTACTTCCCATTGGCTTGCATTGGTTTTGTGTCCATACAATAGAAGTCAATGTGTACCGATGTTAATTCTTCATATACTGTTACTTTTGTTTCAGCTAAAATGCCATCGTTTCTACAGTATTTCTACATTACATTATTTCTACTACTGTAATCTATTTCATTACCATGCGAGAGTGGAGACCAGTTTTAATGCACTTACACAGTTGTTTTGCTCAAATTGAATGTTTCCCCCTACTTTGTAAGTTGCTTTAAATTAAAGCGTCTGTTAAATGACTAAATGTATAATACTATCGTTACTATAATAATACTGTAAAAGTTGTTAAGTTACGAAATTATAAAACAAATGTAACTATGGGGTTTTGGGAAAACCAAGTACAAAATGTTTTTAATGTAAAAGCATAGAAAGGGAATCATGATTTATTGCCAAATTTAATTCTAAACGCATCTCAATTTCAATTTTGTTTTGAGGTTTCTCTTATATGGTGGTGTTAAAATATTTCAAATATAATTTGTTCTTTCTTTGTGCAGTTCAAAGCACTCCTGTGTTCTGCCCAGAAACTAGTGACCTTGGTTCTGATGAGCTTCTGATTGGTGAGTGTCCCAGTCACATAATTTTGCTTTTGAATATTTGTGCAACAAATATCTATCATACTGAACATGAAATACAGTACCTTTGTAAGTAATAACATTTCATCAACAGTGAAAGAACTGTTAAACCAAACGCACAAAACATTTGCATACTGTTTTAAAATAATAAATCATGAAGCCTATGTGTATATTTGTGTGACAAACAGGTTGTCTGGGTGTGCAGTTCTCCTGGCTGTATGCCGTATATGATGACTTGCTGTCAGTGCTGGAGTTTGCTGTTAATCTGCATTGTGAGACCGGACTTTGTCCCGCGGACATCCAAAACCACGGGCATTACTGCAGTAATGCAAACACATGGGACAAAGCACACACACACATACAGCCAGCCGACACACTCGACAGGTGAGAGAATTCACTGAGCGTAGGAGGAGGGAAGGAGATGAAATTAGACTCAGAGGGGGTGGAAAGATTTTTAATTGATGCATTAACTTCACAGTGAAGTCCACAGGCACACTCAGTGTGTGTTCTGACCCCGCTTACTCTACGTTCTCTGGCTCTGTGTGCAATTGGGGAAACAGAGAAAACAAATGAAAACAAGCAGTTAATATATGAATACATGAATATAAATGCACGCACGTACAAACACACCACACATCTTGTGCGAGAACAATTTATAGATAGTGAGATTGGAACATTAATCTCTGTCTCTGTGTGTGAGCTTTCAGTTGTTGTTTTACCCACTGGAGATGTTATCAGGATCTAAAGGAGAGAAACTGCAGTCGAAGGATCCCAACACACACCAACTACACCTGCGGCTACAACTCCAGCTGCGGTACACAGAATTTCTGGCTGATTTTTAAACTATTTCTTGGCACCTTTGTAAAGATATATAATATATAAAATATTTATTTTTCCTCACGGCCCACTTTATGACCATCTTTACTGTCTCTCTCTGACCCATAAGTGAAACACAAAGTTATGTTTAGCTGTTGTGCCTGAAAGGTCCGGTGTATTAAATTTAGCGGCATCTAGCGGAGAGGTTGCGAATTGCAACCAACGGCTCGATCCACCCCTTCCTTTCACAGCACTACGGTGGCTGACACAGGGCTAAGATGTCGTCATGTTTTCGCTTCTACGCCGAAGAAGATAATATATTTACAAATTCTGTAGGGCACTTTGTCCCTTTATGGCTACAGTTGTAACAAAATGGCGAATTCTATGTAAGGGGACCTACGCTGTATGTAGATAGAAATAGCTCATTCTAAGTTAATAAAAACATAGTGCTTCATTATGTAAGGTCTTTATACACCTTTGAAAACATAGTTTTGTATATTTTATTGCATTTCTGTCAATAGATCCTTCACAAAGTTACACATTGGACCTTTAAAGAAAAGCATCTATTGTGTAGAACCTATTGTTTGAAGATTTTATTCAAGCTTTAAGATGACCTTTATCATTTATTCCATAATAAAATTATGAATAATATTCTCATCACTTAGTGAACATAAAAACATATTTGAATGTTTTATTAGTTTGCGATTGTAGTTTCTAAAAGATTACATAACCGATATTACAGACATGCTGGATTTCTGCGATGAGGGATTCTGCCGTTGTGATCGGTCGGTTATAGACTGCATCAGCTCTTACTATCCTATCACAAAACAGGATGGAAATAACCAACCAATCACATTACAGACAGGTAATAGCATTAAATCAGTGTGTGTGTGTGTGTGTGTGTGATTTTTTTCTGTGTGTTTTAATCTTCTCCTCACTCTCTTCCTCTGCAACAGATCTTCTTGATAATGACACTTACACCAGCGAGATGTTTAATGTAACAGGTGAGACTATAAATCTATCAAGCACATCCACAGACATTTTTAGACTGTCACCAAGGGACCCACCCACTTGCTTGCAACAGTTCGTACAACAAGAGAGAGAATCACAGTACTTGCTTATCAACTGTCAATGTGTTATGTGTATCAGACAGGCTGGAGCTTTATCCATCAGACCTCGACATATATGGTAATGTAACAGAAAAGGCACAGTACACGTACATTTAGAAAAAAAACTCATTATATATAATAACATAAATCTTATATCTTTCATTTTATTTCTTTTAGGAGTCAATGACACACTAAATGAGACTATGAGCAACTCCACCACTGAGCTGATGTTGGTCAACGGCTCTCAAACCGGCAATATCCACAGCAAAGAGAACCCTGGGATATATCAGACTGGTGAAACAATCTCTTTTCTGTATAGGCCAGAGGATCATTTTCCTTCTCACTAGCTTAAAATTTCATAAATCTTCACCTCAGGTCCAGAGGAGAATAAAACGCAGGAGCTAGACAGAAACTCAGAAGGAGAAAGTGATGTAGGGAGAGAGGATGAGGAGGGGATGGAATATGAAGATGATGTCTTCAATGGTGAGAGCAGTAGTGATTGATTTCACAACAAACATGCTGCATGCTTTTCGTTAAAAAATTAAGGAACCATTCCAAATTTTCATGAAGTCAGGATTCCTTGATGTATTGTGTCTTTTCCAGTCCACTGTTTGTAACATTTGAACATAATCAAACCTCAGTAGTGACAAAGTCTTCCAACAGCTATGCGAAAGACTGACAGCATGAAAACTGTGATACATTTCACAAATGTATTTTTTCCTTTTACATTTACATTTAAGCATTTAGCAGACACTTTTCTCCAAAGTGACCTACATTGCACATACATTTTAAGTATGTGCAATCCTTGTGTTCGAACCCATGACCTTGGCATTGCTAGCACCATTCTGTAACCACTGAGCCACAGAAAGCATGAACATGTACATAAATGCATGTACAAATAGTGTTGTATTGCTTAAAAGTGAACATGAACTGTTTTCTTTGCAGTATTTGAGTTCTGAAAAAATATAGAGCATCTTTACTGCTATTTTGACCAGTTTTTTCTAGTTTTCATTATCTGCAAATAAATGCAAGTAGAGAAAACATTTTCTCACATTTTTTAAATTTGGGGAAAATATTGTTTGTAGTAAGTTCACAGAATGAAACGATAGTAATGGATTTTTTTAAAAGGGTCTCATCATTTTTTTCCGTAACTGTATATTTAATAATTTATAGGAAAATATATTTCTTTGGATAAGGGATGATCTGTTTGTGTTTTAGTGACTGCTGTGCTGACAACAGAAAAATGGGGCGGAGTCACAGAGGAAAACTATTTTATTCCTACCCACAATGCTACGGACATAAGCACAAATAGTGAGCATGCCTTAATATACCAAAGACACAAACTAAAAAACTGTAAACTAGAAAGTACAGTCCGTAACCATCCGATTTAATGTTTGTGCGTTTTTCATTTGTTTAGACTCAGTATCTTAATGTTTTCATGTTCTTTGACAGGTGAACTGACAGGTAGCACGTTGCTAACCTTAACAACAGAAACGGTCACATACTTACCACACGCAAACACACTTTCAAACCCCACACAACACTTATCAAAAACAAACAGTCTTCATTCTACACCACACAAAATATCACCAACCTCTCAAACACACACTGACTCAAACCCTGATAACCGCTCCAGTGAAGAAGAGCAGGAAAGCGATGAAGAAACTGAAGACAGCACGTTAAAACCCTCTGTGTACACAACAGCACACACAACACACACTGTAAAACCTCTTACACACATATCTGCACATATAACAGGTACACACACAACAACTCTTCTCAGAGAAAACAGTGAAGAAAAGGAGGATGAGTCTGAAGAGGACACAGAAGAAGAACAAGAAACACAACAGAAAACACAAACCAGCCAAAGCCTGTATACTCTTCTGATGACCACACCCACTCAGATCATAACCAATCAATACTCTCATGACAGAATAACCGCATCCAAAGCAACCACTGAAATTTCAGGGGAGCGAAATGGTGAGGAGGAAGAGATATCAGTCAAAAAAATAGAGAAAGAAAGTGAAGAATACATGGGCATGGACAGCACAACAAAACCAACATCTTCAGCATCACACTTCACACCAGTCAACGCAAACTCACATGGATCAACATCTAAAGAAAACCAAGAAAGTGATGAAGATCAACAGAGTGGTGAAGACGGTGATAAAACAGGTGTTGTGGGGCACAATAATATTTTCTCTTTGAATAACCGAACCACTACCAGCTCTTCAATGTCCACCAACATGACACCAGGTTTCACAGCCAAAGTTTCCACTCCAGCGCCGTTCCCTAAACCTTCCATACAGAACGCATCTCCAAAACCAACTGTACACACAACTTTAAAACCAACAATGAACCACCTAACAACATCTACAGCTCGCCACAAGCCCATCAGCATTCGGACACCGACAACCACGACGACTCGTGGTCCTGAAAATATTCCTCAACATCAGGAAGCTACCCATCCACCCCTGCAACCGCCACCTGGCGCTCTGGTGACTCCCACAGCTCAGGATGAGTCTGCTGAGGAAGAGGAGCAGGACAAAGAGGAAGTGAAAGAGCCATCTGACAGTTCACAGGAATCAGAGAAGAGAGGTAAGAGGTTACATTTACAGCAATCCCCAAATACTGCTGCACGTCTTGCTTTGAAAAACTGAGTGTGAGATGGTCGTGTTTCACAGGTTCTGCCCGGATTCAGAGGCGGGCACTGCCGTTCTCTGCCTGGTCTCTGCTGGAGGCTGCAGGACTTTCAGATCTACAAGAGCATAAAGAAATTGAAGGTAAGATACACAAAGTAAATTCACATTTGTAAAAAAACTTTCAATGAATGAAAACCGGACATTTGCTGAAAGGTTTTCATAAGGTTTAGCCTTACAAAAAGTTTATTCAAGTGTGCTATTATTAGTTTATTATTTCAACAATAAATGAAGAATAAAAGTGTAGTTTTATTCTACTTTTTAGCACACTATACTTTTTATTGAATTATATTTAAAACTGCACATAATGCTGGGTTCATAAATCAAATTACATACAAAGTCAATGCAAAGACGTGAATAGACGCAAACTCGCGGCAGGCGATGCGAATGATGTGAACGTGCGTCAATTACGTCTTCCATACAAATAGAAAATGTCAACTTGAGCAAGAAATTTGGGCGAAGACCTCATTGACACCTAATGTTTGACAGGTCAGGATGCGTGAAGACACTCCCCGTTGCTTGATGTTTTTCGCGTCACTCACGCAAAAATAAATAACTTTTCCCGCTAGAAAGAGTGTAACACTTTTGTTTGTGTTCGGTGTGAACCCACCATTAAAAGACCTGAACAAACTACACTTACATTTGTTAAGGATACTTTTGTCAATATGTTCAACGTATTGGGAGAGAATTCTCTAGTCTAAAAACCATTAAGTTACTGGAAGATCCTTGAACTGTTATGGTAACTAACGTGTGTGTGTGCGTGTGCGTGTGTGTGTATGTGTGTAGAATGTAGCATGTCTTTATTCCAGTATGATACCGCTGGACAGGTGCTTAAGGATATGTCTGCTTTGGGAGAAATGCTCAAATGTCTGACAGGACGATGTCCTCACGAATATCAACACTATGGCTGCTACTGCGGACAGCAGGGGAGAGGAAAACCAGTAGACCAGCTCGACCGGTCAGAAAACACACACATCTTCACCAGCAACGCCATGAGTTAAAGGGATAGTTCTGTCATCATACACAAATAAAACAATACTGATACTCATACCTTTATTCATTAATGCGTCCTTTAATGAAATTCATACACATTTGAACAATACGAGTATTAATAACTGATGATGATTTTTTTTGTGAACCACCCCTGACTATGATCCCTGGTAATGGCACACAATCTTTGCACTGATACCGAGCAAAAGTAACAGGCTATACTAGCTCTTCAGAAAACTAGATACAAATTAAATTGAATATCATTTTACAGAAACATGGTTGATGATTGTATGACACTACAGTGGGCTTTCACAGCATGTTGATTTGCAGTCATAACAGCATGATGTGTGAGAGTGACAAGAGTGAGAAAAAGTGCATATTATTATTACCTGCCGCGATGTCTTCTGAGAAAACACTCAAAGACACAGAAAAACATGTGTTCGCGCCATATAACCCCTTTAAATTCTCTCTCATCCAATTCGATTTGAGCACTGAAATACTCACACATGAATCTGAACACAGAACAAAAACTTACATGGCTGACTGTTTTTGACGCTTTGCATCAGGTGCTGTTTTCTGCATCAGTGTTGTTTGGAACAGCTGAGTGCTCTGGGCTGCAGGAGAAACAGAAAACTCAACGCTCAGATCAGCTGTCAAAAAGGAAAGCCACAATGTAAGACACACCCAATAACACACATAACCAAAACATTTACTTACAAACATATAGCACTCATAAACTAATGTAACTGATGTATGCTGTTTTGATGTGAACGACCCAGGTGTGGGTACAAGCGTGTGCAACCGTCTGCAGTGTGTCTGTGACCGTTCCACCGCTGAGTGTATGGCTGCCTCCTTCTTCAATCAATCAGTCACCTCATCATGTTCTGGGCACCGCCCTCCATGTCACCAGAATCCACATTCTTCAATGCAATCGGACAATCAGGACTCTAGTGAGGAGAGCAATGAGATGATCCCACAACGTCCACAACTGAACACACAAAACCAGTCAAACATACAAATCCGGCCACAAACATCGACCAGTGGAAAGAACCCCACACACAATAAACCAGAAGGAGGCAACAAGCAGGAGGAGGAGGAGGAGGAGGAGGAGGAGGAGGAGGAGGAGGAGGAGGAGGAGGAGGAAGAGCCAGGAAAAGAAGAGGAAGGAAAAGAAGTGGAAGAATTGGAACAGTAGAATGAGCTCTTTCAATATTTTGTATCGTCAGGGAGCTCTAAATGATAGAGGCATCACCCAAAAAATGAATAACAGACTTTAAAAAAAGTAAGATCAGCTGTTTCTCATCAGATAAGGTTTGATCCATAAAAAAACTGCATGGATCTGATAAGTGAGCAAAAAGCACATCTGTTACAGGTAATTTGAGCACTCCGGTATCGGCAAATCTTTCTGACAGAAATAATAGATTCCATCCATCTCAATTAAAAAGCTCTCGTTTAGGACCACTGAACAAAATATTGTATTGTATTGTCTGCAATCATTGTATTTGTATTTGTAATCATTGTATTTGTATTTTTATATTTCAGAATATCCTGTTTAATACACTTTAAGTGATAATTCACCAAAGAAAATGTATTGTGTAATCATATAACCCACTTGTCAAAACCTTCATGGCAAAATAAGATATTTTGAAGAAAGTAGATAACGGAACAGCACTGAACCCCATTACACAAAAGCAATGTAAGTGAATGGGGTTCAGTTAGAATGAGAAAGAGCTTTATTGCCAAATGTGCTTTGACATACAAGGAATTTGTCTTAGTGACAGAAGCTTCCAGTTGACATTCAGGTTAAATTTAGGTTTCACATTTTTCAAAATATCTTCTTTTGTGTTCTGCGGAAGAATGAAAGTCATGTTTGAATTGACAAAAGGGCGAGTAAACAATGACCATTTTTATTTTTGGTTGAACAATCCTTTTAATAGTAGATTTTTTAAAAGTTGAATAAAAAATAAAAACATTTGTGGTGAAATTGCAACCTAATCCTTACAGATTGATAGAAGATAGGAAAATGCTGTAGTGCTTCATGAAACTTTCTTATTTTTTAAACACTGTCCTGAAATGTTTGGGTCATATTTAAAGCAATAAAGCCAAATTTTATGACCAATGACGTGTTTTACATTTTCACAACAATAGCACATTTACTTGGATTTTATTCAAAAATAGCTGTAACACTTTACGATAAGGTTCTATTTACAATTAGTCAATGCATCAGCTAACATGAACTAACAATGAAGAATACTTCTACAGCATTTATTAATATTAATTCATGTTAATTTCAGCGTTTACTAATACATCATGGAAATCAAATGTTGTCACTCTTACTATTAGTTAATGCACCATTAAACTAACATGAATATCCGTATTGACATGAACATCAACAGGGATTAATAAATGCTGAAAAACATTGTTCATTGTTAGCTAATGCACTTACTAATGTTAACTAATAGCCCCTTTTTGTAAAGTGTTACCAAAATAGCTTACTGACAGGATTGTTTTCATTTTTATAGACCACTTCGGAAACGCAAGCAAAGCCAATTCAACATTGGTCCAGAAGAACTTCCTATTTCAGTTATTTAACGCTACGCAAAATTCAACCAACAGAACATTTATAACCAAATCAAATGTTAAACGAATATCTTCAAGATTTAAAAATAAATAAAAATGAAACCGAAGTGCTTCTGGACAATTGTTTACATCTTGCGAAGTGGTCTATAGTACATATTTACTATAGTAAATTTTTTTGCATCTCAGTAGTGTTTCTCAATTCCAGTTCCACTTCTTTCCTAAAAAAATTAGGGATGAAGTCACAAAAAACGTCCACTTCCTACAGAAAGAAGAGACAGAGAACATTTTTATACATTTTAATACAAACTCTTTATTTAAGACTTCATTACCTCGTACATAAAATCTCATTGCACATTAACATGGCGGAACCTGGATGTGGCTAAACAACACCTAAAAGATTTCATATGAACTCTTATAATCTCAACATTTCAGTGGTTTATATTGCACATGATGTTACACATTCAAAATCTAACATGTTACATGTTGTCATATCAGAACCACATTCACAGGCAGTCATACTATCCCATAACACATAACCCCTAAACTAAAATGCTAACTCCTTTCTTGTTTCTCTAAGAATTAACTAAGAAAAAACACTCAAGTTATAAATAAAATGAACCCAACAATATTTGTTTCAGACAAACGTCACTGTACCGTAAAACTAAACTGCAGATGAAAAATATAGTGAATTACTCTAAAGTGAGATAAGCAGTTACATATGAATGATTTCCCTTTATTTGTCGAATTTGAACAAAATACCAGCATGCAGAAAAGTATGACATCCCTTTTGAAACGCACAACACACACAGTAATATCTACAAGAGCATTTGAGATGTCTAAAATGTCTCGCATTATAAAACACATTTCTATTTTATGTTACACCAAAAATATATTGCATGGGTCTACATAAGTTGCGATTTCTATTTCTACAGACATTATATGCCTGATTTCATCACAGCATTGAAAATAGTTGTTTTACTTTTTCTTCTTGCACGATATTGTCATAAAGTAACCACTAGCAAAATGCAGCAACTTACTTAAAGAAATACACAAACACCAAATGTCCATTACCGGCTGTATCTTGACCACCAACATTTCTCTCTATAAACCATCATGTCAAGATCCTTTCAATGTTCTCCAACCCTTAATTGTTAAGACTAAATGCATCATCAAGGCATAAAAAACGGTCTTGCTTTTATCTATTTAAATTCAATGAAAATCAGGAAAATCAGGAAAACCCACTGAGCATCTTTGACTTCTAGGTTTTTATAAGTACAGTAATAGACATTTTTACCTTCTGTGCATTCAAATCCCATAATCAGTCAAACCACTGAAATCCCTAAATATCAAACACCTGTCTTCTCAACTCACACTCCTGTCCACATAGCAAGTACATTCACAAAAACAAAGCCGAGCCAGTCATAGTACACCAATCGTTCTGAACCTCCTTAAGACCAAAAGCACCTCAGATTCACCCAAAAAGTCTTATAATCGTACACACATTTCTACCAGAACAACTGAAATTGTTCACTTATCTTACCACAGGAAGCTCAGATCAAAGTAAAACATCTCCAGCAAAGTATTTCAGCTAACAGTCACAAATTTTTTTGTCCTTTAGTAGATTAATATGATCTACAGTACTAAACAAAAATGGCACTACAATGCCCTGACTGCTCAAGCAGGTGAATGATGAACGCAGATCACTTATTTTTTTCTCCAAACGATCTCCAAACGTTTCTAATCTCATTCTTCTTGCGACTGATCTACTAAATCTGGAAAGCGATCAAGTAAACCGTATCTCTCACAGCCAATACAAAGAGACAAATACTGTAGTATTCTCACCACAGAATATACTTTTCAATTGGCAGCAGTGTCTAGGTATAAAGAAGGGTATGGGCGGAGCTCTTTGGTAATGAAAAGCAGATGTTTTGGTTTTTCAACACAGTGAAGGCAGAATGCTGAGTAGTGATACCCTAAAATCTAAATTAACTTCCCATCGACATCAACAACATCGAAGTTAAAGGCTAATCGTACATTAATAAAGGCTTAAACTCACAAAACGTTCTGTGGAAAATTAAGCCATGCAAAGTGAACACATGTAACTGCTATTTCATCTAAAAGTATATAGATATATATTCATCAAAAATAGCCTATACTATACTGTACAATTATTTCTATATAAGAGAGACGCAAGCAAGCAGAAGTCTTCAACGTTTTAAAATCTTTCTGCTGATGATGGCTTAATGTGCAAAGTGAACGCGAGAGAATGAAAAGGTGTATTTAAACTAATCGTACAATTTAAGGTGCACTCATTTTCCAAACGATTCATCAATCAACATATTTAAATGTTCCGAAGAATCTAGTTTTCAAAGGACTCATTTGAAGCTGCCTTCTAATATCAAACACATACAATAAATTCACATTACATTATAGAGCTGGTGCATGATTGGATAGCTAGTTGTAAGCTTTGCGTGCTGATTGGTGAAGAATGCAGCGGTGAAGTGCCTGTTCAGTCCAGTTTCCTTTTTTCACCTGGACGTGTGAAGGTGTCTCATCATGAATTTACAAGATGTTTATGTTTAGTAGGTGGAATTAATGGAAGACTGACATTACAGGTCAAAAGTGAAATTGAGTGATTTGTGTGGAATCACTCAATTTGTGTGGAATCACTCAATTCATAAAGAAGTATACGGTCATGTGAGGTGTCAAAGGGTCAGATGCCATATCAAAGTGTAGTTTGTATGATATAGTAAAGGTGAGAGGTCACGGTTCAGTACACGCAAAGGTCAGGAAACTTCATTTCGTAGACTGGCACAGAATGGTACTGGGCGTGGCCCGATGTCACGGTTACGGTGCCCGACGGGCTTGGAGGTGGGCTGAACAAAAATGAACAGAAACACCAATCAAATAAAAGCTCTTCACATTTTTTTATCTGAAGAAGGTAATGGAAAATAACTTGTTGATAAGTATTGAGAAAGCAATGTGAACTTACCGAATAGTGAGTTCAAATATCTGAGCCAAGCGATCATGCAGCATGTTGGCCTAAGAGACAAAATGCAACACATTAGAAAACATTCAAATTCTTCCCATTTATAGGCGGTTTCATTGGACACACACGCCTTGCCGAAGTTAACTTCCTGTCTGTTTGTTGATCGGTCTGGCTAGTGGCTGATAATATAACCTTTTATATTTTATTTTTATAAATATGTTATTGTATAATAATTTTATTAAACTATTCGGTTTTTTAATTGTATTTTCATTTTATTACATAAACAATTTGTTGAATGGGTGCGCATTTAAATTTGGCCAAGTAACAGTTCTTCATGGATAGACATACTTTTGCTAGCTAATGTCATTTACTTCAATTCAGTTTTATTTATATAGCGCTTTTCACAATTTTCATTGTTGCAAAGCAGCTTGACATACATTCAATTTTTTTTTAAATGAAAATAATACAAGGGGAAAATTTAAGAGAATATAAGGTATTAAGATACAGTACATGTTATTATTGAAGTTTTTCTCTATGGAATGTACACTGATGTTAGTCGATTGTCAGAAGCAGAATTATTAAATCGAAGTCCCTTTAATTGAGGCATATTATTATTTAAAATATTTTTATAAGGACTGGGAGCCTAAAATCACAGTATACTAGAACAATTTACAAAAATACCAAAACGTGCAGAAAGAATATATTTGTTAAAATATTTTAACATGAATGTGTGTTGGTAAACGCAGGTTGTTTATATTTATTGATTAATCTAAATCAGCAGTCTCTCTGTGAGTAACCGTGGAAAGAAACTAAAACTCCACTGTAGATGTAAATATGTATAAGTGTGGAGAAAAAAAACCTTGGGAGAGGCCAGACTCAACCGGGAGAGCCAGTTCTCCTCTGGCATGTTAAAGGACCCAGTCATTGGCTGTTTTAGAGGCTTTGATTATGTTTTTTGGGTGTTTAACAATGGATGTTCATGTTTCTAATTAAAGAAAAGGCTTTATATTTCACATATTTCAAGTCTATTGTTCATCGCTGTCCCACTTCTAACAAAACGACTTGATTTCTTCTGGTCTATATAAAGTCCCTACTTCCGAAACGCTCTGATTGGTAAAGCTGCCCAGGTCCGTGATTGGCTTTCACTTCACAGGCTGTTGTGATTGGCCGTTGCCCCTCTCACATGTATTCATAAACTTTGTCTTTTAGCAATAAACAGTCACAATGGCGTCAACATCAATGTTGCGTTTATCATGTGAACGTTCAATTATAAGAGCAATGAGCTGGATTTAAAGATGTAAAGCGTTTGTGCATTCACTCCAGGTCACACAACCCTGTGCTATCTGCTGGAAAGGGGGCGGAGACCAGCGGCTCATTTGCATTTAAAGAGACACACACCAAAACAGTTTGTTTTTCCTAACAGGCAAAAAATGGACATGTAGGGCACAGTATAATCAGGATCTGTGGTGTATTGTGAGCTGAAACTTCATAGACACATTCTGGACTCCTAAGGGTTATATTACCTGTTGTAAAAGGGCTACATTTGGGATCTGAATATTAAAAATCTGTCAAAATGTAGACATGTTTTTTCAACATAACCGATTGCCATATAAATAATCAATGACACACAACACAGGTTAACATAACACACACGATACCTTGGACTCGCAGTGAGCCGCTATCTCTTCAAACGGAGCTTTCTGGAACTTCTCCATCACCTGTCGTCTCCTCTCTTTCTCCTGTTCCTCTAGACCAGTGGTGTCTGAAAAAGATGGAAAAATATCTTGCTAAAGCTCATGCAGAAATTTGCTGAAAAATATCTCACTAACGCACATGTAGAAATATGCACACAAACAGAGTACAAGCCAATTCACACATACCAATGGCCTTCTTCAGGGTCTCAAATGTAATTTCCTCTGCTAGATGAGACTGTGGGAAAAACACAAACATTCAAATTAAATTAAAAAAAGATTTATCATACTAAACAATTCAGGCATGTGCAGGTGTATAACGCATACCTCATCAGGTAAGCTGTGTGAAAGAATGTCAACTTGGAGGGAAATGGTGTCCACCAAACTCTTTCTTCGAGGCAGCCGGTCTTCATCTGTGGGTCAGAAGACAGCGTAAATATACGATGCTCTGCACGCTCATATATTTTAGATCATGCAGGGGAACGGCGCAGAATTGAGCAGAGCGATATCCATTCATTCGGCCTTGGTGAAACATAACCTTAGTAAAATGTTTATGTTTAATGAATGTCAGGTTTGGCAAAAGAAGAGCGAAAGCAGTGCGAATAATCAAACAGAAGGAATGCAGGTCACAGAAACAAGGGCAGAAATCACAAAAACAAGTTCTGAAAAGAAAAAAGCGAGTGTTTTAGGATTAGGAGTGCTGATGTCATGCAAAAGTGATGATAACCAACTAAGCAGTTACATCAATACATACAATTATATAATATTTTATATATGATTGATATTTACATTTTTTCAAAATAAAATATTTTTCATTCTGTTAAACCTGATCAAAACTGCTACATCAGCACTCTCCCTAAAACCCAAACAACTAAACCCGAACCTATAACCTACCGGTTCCACAGTCCAGACGACAGCAGCGTACGAAACACCAATCCAGTTAAACAAAACTAATTTATAACAGTACACCATATATTTACTCTTCAGTCCACTGCTGAGAGTCTTTCAACACAATTAAGACCTATAAGAATCTGTCACGGCAGCTACAGAGAGGAAGACGTCTATATCTGTAGTCATAGTAACAGGTGGAGTTCTGATGGAGCTTTGCTGGGAAGATGCTAACTACATATTATTACTATTCACTGAACTTACTAAACACACTCACAGACTGGTGACCTCACTAACTGGATAATTGTACCTCTGGATGTTTGTTTGCATCGGTTCAGAATCTTTCCTACCGTGTACAGAACTACAGTGCAGACACAGAGAAACACAGACATGGCAGGGCTGAGCAGAAAGACCAGATGAATTTACATGTGATTAAGGAAGATGTTCAGTTCAGACGTTAAAAAGTAAAACAATTATTTCAGAGGATTAAATTTGAGCATTACTGTTCCTAGGATATTAGTGGTTATTTTGGCAGCTGGAAAATAGGTGGGGCGTGACTTTCATTAGGAAATATTTATTAAAGCTGCAATCCGTAACTTTTTTGTGAAAAATAAACAGGCAACACTTCACAATAAGGTTGTATTTGTTAATATTAGTTAATGCATTATCTAACGCAAACTAACACTAAACTGCATTTTTGAGTCTTAGTTTGAGTTGACTTTTGCACAAATCAAAAGGTTTATCTGTTAACATTAAGTAATGTAACTTGAACTAACATAAAAAAATATATTGAATTAAAGGAGTAGTTAATTTTCAAAATACATTTTCAAGATAATTTACTCACCCCCATGTCATTCAAGATGTTTATGTATTTGTTTCCTAAGCCGAAAAGAAATTAAGGGTTTTGATGAAAACATTCCAGGACTTTTCTCCCTATAGCGGACTTCAATGGACTCCAAACGGTTGAAGGTCAAAATTACAGTTTCAGTGCAGCTTCAAAGGGCTTTAAACGATACCAGACGATGAATAAGGCTCTTGTCTAGCAAAAAGATCGGTCAATTAAAAAAAAAAATGTGTTTATAAACACATATGCTCGCCTTGCTCTGTTCTGCGATGCGCCTTCATGACTTCACGTAATATGTTATTAGGTTGAAAAGGTCACGCTTGACGTAGGCAGAAGAACCGAGTCAGTGTTTACAAGTTGAAAGTGATTAATAAAAATTTTAAAAGCTGAGTATCAATTATTGTTCATTGCTAGTTCATCTTACCTAATGCACCCCAATTTGAAATGGAAATCTTAGAAAAATGATTTCATGGGAAATATTTGTTTGACCTTATTTGACTTTAACCTACGTAAAGATAAGTAAGTTGCCTCCAATTCTACGTTTCCAAAAGTAACCGACTGCAGCTTAGAGAAAGCCCAAAACCTCAGATGTGAAGATTCAGAATTGGAGTAATAGTTTCTGAATGTTTATTTCTGTGCAGTTCAGAATAGCATGTGTGTTTTACCTGTAACCTGTGGAATGTAAGGTATCGAAAGCCTCTCTACGTTATATCCAGGTAAAGTCAAAGCCTCTGCCAGATCAGCCGTCTGAAAATACAGACCGGTATCGTCGCGATCCAGAGATTCTGGGAGCCTGATAAACACACACAGTTACATAGTTTACCTAGCTGTTTAAATGGTGCTATACCATAGATATTTTTTATATGTGACCCTGTATCACAAAACCGGTCTTAAGTAGCACAGGAACATTTTGAGGAAAAGCCAAAAATACATTGTATGGGTCGAAATTATAGATTTTTCTTTTATGCCCAAAATCATTAGGATATTAAGGAAGGATCATGTTCCATGTAGCTATTTTGTGAGTTTCTTACTGTAAATATATCAAAACCTTATGTGTGAGTGGATGGCCTGCTACAGTGCCTCGGATTAACAACTTCAAATGCGATTTTCTCAATATTTAGATTTTTTGCACCCTCAGGTTCTAGAGATTTAAACGGCAGTATCTCCGCCAGATATTGTCCTATTCTAACAACCCATACATCAATAGAAAGTTTAATTATTCAGCTTTCAGATCATGCAAAAATCTCCATTTCGAAAAATGACCCATAAAACCCATCCAGGGTCACATATATAAGAAAATACCACAGACTAATCGTACTATAAGCCTAAAAGAAAACATCTTCAAATTCTTTTTTTTCTTTTTTTAATAAAACATTTTGTCAATGACATGCCTGAATTTCCTCCAAGGTTTTCTTTATTACGTTTAACATAGTTAAATGTGAAGAACATGCACAGAAATACTCACACACACTTTTCTCTGAACACGTGTTCAGGCAGCAGGTATGTAGCTTCTATATTCCTCAGCTCAATCACCTGACAGGAAGAGGAAGGGTTATATACTTTTTATTTGTGTGTGTGTGTTTGTGTGTGTGTTTAGTATGCGTGTTTACCTTGCTGACGTGTTGGCAGAAAGAAGGATTTGCAATCATCTGACTGAGAAAGTTGAGATAGGCGGCAACCAACGCCATGATGCCACAGCGAATAAACATGGGCGTGTTCTCCTCATTGGTCAGAGCCATTTCCTTTAACCAATCAAAACACAGAGATTATGAATCAGAGCTTTGCTTGACTCTAAAGAAGTTTTCACACTAGATTAAATTATTTGGTGTGACTCTGGTATTGAGTACCAGGGCCAATAAACACACCTGCAAGGCGAGAGACAGGCGCATGAGGTCTATCACCACCTCCTCATTGGCCAGTTCAATAGTGACCAGAGCCAGAGCGGTGAAGAGGAGCTCAAAGTTCTTCTGCACATTGTCTTCCTCCTTACATCCCAGATAGATGTGTCTGTATAACTGCTGCCCATGCTGTAGAGAGAGAGAGAGAGAACAAAAGTTTGATACTGAGGTTCTACATAAGCGTTTTTTGTGCTGTCGGTGATCATGTGACATGTACCTTTTTCATGAAACCCACATCCTGTTTGGACATTTTTTCTCTCTTGATCTTCAGAGCAGCTACATTAGGGATAATCCTACACACACACACACACACACGGTTCAATACACATTAATCAAAGACAAAATTTCTACTTGATCACACACAAGTGTATAAATATCTATACCGTATCCCCCGGAGTTTGGCTCTGTTGTCATGGCGATCAATGATGTTGTGCAGGATCTCGAGGACGAGCTGACGAAGCTCACTGTCTTCCATCAGAGAAATGGAGCACAACGGTTCCAGAAACGAAGCGGGTAAACCAGCACACATCGTCTTACACTTAAACCCCGATGTGACCTACACACACACAAAACCCATAAATATCAACTTTACACAAGTCCACAAGTCAAGAGATAGTAAGCTGTGTTAGACATCAGTCTAGGTAGAAACGTTTTATCAGACAGGAAATGAGCAGGAGGGGGAGACGGTAAGCAGAAGCTGTTGACATCTAAAATAACCGTCTGATGTCTCAACCTGCGGCCCTCTTCCTGCCTGTTGCCGGGCAACGAGGCCTGAAAGGTTGTCCTGTCTAAAACCGGCCATGAACCAGACAGAATTTTCAGAGGGATAATTGGACATTCACAGAGGACAGAAAAAGCCACAGGCAGGAGTAAACTGGTGTTATGATCTGTGTGGTCTGCAGTCTAGGAACCTATAAAAAATTCCCTCCAGGAATGGGAGCATGTGTGAATGGATTCTACACGCCCAGAATGCATGTAAGCCTGATATCTCACCAGTCGTGACCTTAGATTTGATGCGGTACATGACAAAAGCTTAAGTGTGCTTTCTACAACACACCCTGTCATAGAGGGCTAAAGAAAAGAGCTTTACCATAATGAGAGAACTGAGGAGCATCATCTGGATTCTCTTGGTGCCCTGGTGCCTGAAAGAGGAGAATTTAAACAGTGCATCAGTATTATTATCATCTTATTGACATTTTTGCATAAAAAAAACCTCGTAATCCAAATTCACAAACCTTTGATTCCTAACCAAGCGCAAGAGATTCTTGGACGTACTTGGAAAGATTTACTTTTACATTTTTATTTGACTAAAATTTAAAGAAATTATCATAATGATGACTTGACAATGAGCAAACCATTTAATTTTGTTCGGATTATATGATAATGCTTAATGATACATTATGATATTTATAGGTATAGGCAACACATTTCAGGTATTTATTAAGGTCTGCTCAATCATAAGGGAATAGTTCACCCAAAAACGAAAATTCTTTCATATACTTATCCCACATGTAGTTCCAGATCTGCGGAACACAAAAGAAGATATTTTGAAGAACGTTGGTCACTAAAAAACACTGAATCCCATTGACTTCCATTGTGTGGACACAAAACCACGGAGACATTTCAAAAAATATCTTCTTTTGTGTTCTGATGATAAAAGAGTCATACACAGGTTTTGAACAACATGAAGATGAATCGATGATGACAGAATGTTTTATTTTTTGTGTGAGCTAGCCATTGAACTGGTGTGGATGTAAAAGTCTGTAAGACCATTATGGTTTGGAAACAATGGAAGATTGGGTTCTTATAGTGCGTTACAAAAAGTTTAAGAAAATAGACGCTATGTCAAAAAGAAATTGCGTGATGTGATAGCATGTCCAAATTAGCCATACTACTGTGGCTTCATTCATACTCAACCCTTTGTACTTATTAAGCATTTCCGGTTCAATACTTTTTCATACTCACAAGTATGCAAACTGCAAATCAAACAAAGATACCCATCACACACACATTTTAAATATTTACGTCCTTCTCTCTAAGACAAAACAAAAAGAACATAAACCGTAAGAACATGCACACATCAAGAAATTTGCATGTTGAATACATGCTAATATAAATAACTGAATACGGGAATCTCCAACAGGGGGTCTTGCAGCTGTACCTCAGGGGTTCTGATAATTATTGTTTTAACCCAAAAAAAATACTGTATGCATTAAACAAAAACACAAAATAAAAGCTCAAATTTAGCGCGTGCAACCAGGATCATGGATCCGCTTTAATAGTCGTACCCAATCTTGACTGTGTCCAGCGTGTGGCAGGGCGTGCCATAAACTGGAACCTTTCCCATGATGAACATCATGACTTCCGCTCTCTGATAATCAGGAAGATTCCCTCCAAAGAAACCTAGACACACATATAAATCAATGATATTGAGTTTTCTCAGTAATATACAGTATCTGAACATCACAGCGGCTCAGATTTCACAAGTGAAGATAAGATGAGAGTTCCCTCACCGATGGTTTGTATTATGGCGTTCTGAACGATCCGCTCTTCGCTCTCTTTAGTACGGGTGGAGGACAGACTGCTCGCCGAGTTCCTGCGGGAACCCTCACCTAGTTCGAAATCCACACTCATACGCAGATGTTTTAGTAGTGTGTTGAACACCTCTAGGACTGTGGGACCTGTGAATGCAAATAAATATTACAGAAGAAGCCACACAAAAACACAACAGACTCAGACTGATGTTTGAGTTTAAAAGCAATTTCTGGTGTATGTTCATAACACCGCGTCATAACCTGGCACAATGCGAGACAAAACCCAAAAGCTATTTTCTATATTAATGATGCTTTAGGTCTAACCGGACACCTTTTGTGAACCACTTGGTTTTTATTTCTTTTGTGTTAAATTGTATTGCCCCACCCACGGAAGTTAAGTAAATAAAATACATTACAAACCAAACTCAATAATCTGCTCGTCACTTTGTTCTTGGTTAGAACACGGTGCAACACTTTGCAGTACTATTTTATATCACTAATCACTAATATATAACTAAATCTATTTACAAATGTAACTCATTTTTTACATTTAAAACAGACAATGTGACTCAGAGTAGAGGCAGGAAGCACAGATCACAGCTAGGGGGCGTTGTAGTTATTCTACACAGCAAACTCACAAAACCTCCAGCCGCTCATCAAATTCACAACCTTTACTAATCAATACTCAGTCGATACTGCATAACAGGACCTTAAACAGAGGATTATTTCACCCTACACAGACTTAGAGAGCGGCTGAAGATTCTAATTCTAAGTGAGAGCCCTGTTTGTTAACGTACCCAACCATAGATTGGGTGGCATAAAGACGGGGCTGAGAAATGTGTAAGCATTGTTTTCATTGGGGGCAATATGACCTGTGAGAGAAAACAGGTTTTATAAATAAACATGAGGAAGATGCAGAAAGAAAATATAGAATTGAAGGAGGGAGAAAATGAAAAATGCAAATGGTTTGTTATTTTTAGAATCTGTTGTTACTTGAAGTGATTTACACACATGCAAGAAAACAACATCACAAAACAAATGAACACATAATGAGAAAGAGGAGAAAAAACAACAGAACAGGATGAGTCATTAACAAGCGTTTAAAGGGGCCACCGTTGACTACCATAGTATGAAAAATTACCAGGTGAAGTCAAAAGTGAAATTCTTCAAAATATCATCTTTCGTGTTCAACAGAAAAAAAGACATCGATGTTAGTGGTTGCAAGCATTCAAATATCTTTCTTTTGTGTTTTCATCAGAACTAAATTTATACAGATTTGGAAAAACTTGACGGTGAGTAAATGATGACAGATTTTCCATTTTAGGGTAAACCGTTCCTTTAATTCTTAGGGAAGGAGATTGTTTTAAACACCCAAATAAAAGCAAAAAAAAATAGTAATGGTTACATTAGATGGTCTTACCGATGGAGCCCTTGGCTGCTATGGCAACCGTCTCCAGCAGCACCTGAACGATACCTGCCCTCACACGTGGTGTGTTCTTACTGTGGGTGTCAAGGTGAGACAACACTTGCTGGATCACGTGGTGAGAATGCTGGGCCTTAAACACACAAGAACACACACATCTCATAACACATATTGCAGAAGTGTACATCCAGCCACAGAAGATTAACACAAAGTGAGAGTTGCATTTCACCTGTATTGAGTACATGATAATTCTGAAGCAAGAAACGGCAAAATCGTTCGGGTCCCACAGGCGATGGTTGTCTAAATGTCTGTAAGGGAATGACACAGTTTATTAAAACCACTTATGATGAACGAAATAATGTTTCAATCCAATTTAAGATTTTATTGGCAACTTTGGCAACAATTATATATATAACATACTTCTTTAAGATAGGATTTAGGTCTCTTCTTTAGTTTCAGCTTTATCGTCATGTGGTGAAACAAAATTTTGCTTTTATATATTTTGTAAAATAGTACTATTCATGTACAGGTTCACCCAGGATTAGGTGTTTTGAAGAAAAAAAAGTAACCAATAAATAAGCTACACTTACACCAGACAGCTTCCATCAATAAGCTGTCTGCTCAGGTGTGAGGCTACATTCACAGTCAGTGATTTTATAACCGGAGGAGTCAATGTAATGTTGGGTATAGCGGCCCCGCTCAACAGCAGCGGAAGTGCATTCCTGCGCTGCGACACAAATCCTGTCTCCGCACCTTCATCTCTCCTCTTTTCCGCAGTCTGATCTTCAACTCTAAACCTCTACGACTACGTCATCATCGTCTCCCTTCCTGCTGTCGCCATGGTAACGTCAATCTGATCTCTCCCCCCATCCGATCCGAGCTATTTTTAGAACGTCTGAAATCCCCCACCACCCAAAAAAACCCTCTCCCTCCCCGTCTGTCTCCACCAACACCAGCCTTATGTTTTATCAGTGGTACAGCTATTTGCCCCAGAGCTCAATGTTCTCGCAAAATATCACAAACTCCACCGCACACACACACGCTTCATAAAAACAGAGCCACAAGGACAAAGAGAACAGTTTAATCAGCTCAAACCAGAAGAGGAGGAGGAAAACAGCCAATTCTGACTTTTACATTTACACAATGTTGATTCTGACTTTTACATTTACCGAGGAGGTCCTTGAGCTAATACTGATGATGTTTTTCTGGGAAAATAAACTGACCCAAAAAAATGATGTGGGATAGTCAGGAGTCAGTTAAAGAGGTCACAAAGTGCTCATTCCTCCAAGGGTACTTTAATAGTAGTCATAACAGAAATTACTGTTGTATATCAAACAGACAGGATTTTTTTTTTAACTGAATGCCCCCCATCAACACACATTATCTGCACTGCTATTGGTTCTTTTTAGACACGCAAAGAGCCCAAATTTATGATACGGCCAGAAACCCGTCAGAGGCTCAGATTCATTGCAAAAGCAATTATTTGGCCGTCATTGAGCATGTCACGCAAGGCAATTATGGACAGTTTCACTCTACGACGTCGTTCATAAATCTTTCACAAAATTTACCTCGGACAAGACAAACTCAGGGTTAGATTGTTCAGTGTGCGGCAGGCTTAAGTAGATTATGTGTGTAAAACACCTTGTGTTTTTTGTAAGCCACTCGCATAGAACAATAAAACAGGAAATAAAAACCATTAATATAAAAGAATGATGATTCAGACCGTATGCAGGAACTACAGAGCACTGCCACGAGGCGCTAGCCTACAAACACAAAAATCTATGAAGACCTTAAAACAACAAAATATTAAAATCTCTCATAATTTACCATCCCAGACTTCTTTTCTTAAACAATTAACAACACGAATACATTTCTTAAATTATTACATTTTATTTATTAAAAAAGCTGTGATGGCATCTCTATTGTAGGGTTCAACATGGCGAAGCTCTAAAAAGCACAAACATCCGGTATTAAAATGATCCAAACAACTCCGGTGGGTTAACAAATGTCTTTTGAAGCGAAATAAAACATTTGTCAGAGACAATGAATACGATTTTGAGGTTATTTAGTGATCAATATCAACATATTGTACAAATCAGCGTTTAAATATGGTGGCATGTCAATATTGTTAAATCTTATTGGTTCTCGTGACTAGGTTGTCATATTTGTGTTTAATCTTGTGCCCCAAACCTAATGCAAGTTGACATTATCAGAGTCATGTCATATTTCCACCTATTTAGCTGATCTGTAGATTTCTATGCATGTACAACATACCGTGTATTAACCGCTAAATAAGCGAGGTGCGAAAATCATGAGAGAAGTTATATATTTGCGTGAACTAAAACTTCCATAAATCTCTACTATAGTACTTTAAATCTTCTAGAATCCCCAAAATGTGTCTCAAATGGCACTTTTGCAGCAAAAATGCCCACTGTGCACCCGGCTTCTAAGACATGGTCGAGAGCCCTTCTGTTCTTTGACACTCTCTCATCTCAGACACATCACTCAAATGTAATTGGCCAATGACTGAGATGAGCCAAAACGGTCTCATTAATGAGCCCTGAGAGTCTACGCAAACACATGCACGCTGCATCCGGCTAGACGTGTCTGAATTGTGTGCTAATAGGCTGCAGATGGAGAGCAGGTCAGACCAGTCACTCAAAACTGCTCATTTACACACAAATTCTGGGATACAAAGACTGAAGCTACAATTAAAAGTTTAAATAAAAAAAAATTGTACAGTATATACTCAAAATACATACATACGGCTGTCCTTCTGTATCTCCATATTTTGTGATTTTTATTTTTGGACGCAAATCATCATTATTAGTGAAGCTCTATGCTTGTCATTGGGTTTTGCAAATATCTAACAAATAAAATGTCAGAAAAAAATGCTTGTAAACGTAGTATTTCACCACATACAAAGTACAGTGTCCTTTCCATTTTCTTAAAACCAGATTGATATTACTCAATCATATGTCTGTTTTTGAACATTAAATCTTAATTTGTAACCAAACAGATGTGGGGCACCATTGACTACCATAGTAGTTTTCCTACCATCATAGTTAATAGTGGCCCAGAACTGTTTGGTTTCACACATTCTTCAAAATATATATTTTTTAGGTCAACAGGAACAAAGATATTCATACAAGTTTGAAACAGCTTGGGTGCGTAAAGGTTGACAGAATGTTCATTTTTAGGGACAAGTCAACACACTATGGCCAAAAAAAAAACATATTGTAAACCCACTGAGTCAGTGTGTAAACAGACAAATATTTGAATCTGTAATCCATTTAACACATAAATCAAGCTCAGAACAGCTGGATTCAGATCACAGCAGTTTCTTTAACAATAGCCATCTGTGTGTCTCTTTTGTGTTATGTGTCGAGACTCTGGAGTGAATCTCATCATGCCCTCAGCATGAGAGGAAGCAGACGATCGTCTGGCAGTCTGGACACCTGAGCATACAGTCTAAGTGGCGATTCACATTTGTGACCCTGCACAACAAAACCAGTCTTATGGGGCAATTTTGCGAAATTGCGATTTGCATTAATCTGAAAGCTGAATAAATAAGATTTACACAGATGTCCGAGTTGTTAGAATAGGACAATATCTGGCTGAGATACAACCGTTTAAAACTCACGAATCTGAGAGTGCAAAAATCTAAATATTGAGAAAATTGCCTTTGAAGTTGTTAATTAGAGGCACTGTAGAACATCCACTCACAAAAAGAACATATTTATATATTTAAGGTAGAAAATTTACAAAATATCCTCATGGAACATGGATCTTTACTTAATATCCTAATGATTTGTGAAATAAAAGAAAAATCGATAATTCTGACCCATAAAATGTATTTTTGTCTTTTACTAAAAATGTTTAAAAATGCTCCTTAAGACTGGTTTTGTGATCCAGGGTCACATTTCGCGTCTATAACCGTGCTGCTTTCTCTAGTCAAATGACCCCGCAGTGGGCACGCGGCTATAAAATTGTGCCAGCCTGCCGCGTGTATACATTTAAAATAACTTTCATGGATGGGGTGCCTTCAGCAGACTGTAGACCTAGAAACGTTACTTACACCAGTACAGGACGCACAGCATTGTTCATGTTGCCATAAGCAGCGCGACCCAGCAGCTCTCGAAAGCAGCTCTCGGCCAGTGAAGCTGGATTCTCCTCTCCAGCCCTGTGAAGGAGAAAGAGAGAGAAAAAGAGAGATGAATAGTAGCACATGCACGCTCTAATCTCTATAGTTTAGGTTTGTAATGCCGCAGTCAGCCTCTGCATTTTTTTTATCAAATTATATTAAAAGTGTGTGTTAAATGATGCATTAAGACTGACACACACGCACAAACATTTTCTCTTTCAGCTCACGGACAGCCCCTGGAAAGCAATTAACAGAATCCGACGACCTTGAAAAGCTGAACCAAACAAGTGTGTACACACAATTCAGCGCTGTGTGTGTGTGTGTAAGAGCCAATAATAGCCTCTTATTCAACCTGTTCAGCGTGCTGTCACATACAGCACAGTAACAGCAAAAAGAAATCAAACACTAGAATACATTGAGTGCTTAACAAATTTATTAGACCACCACCCAATAAGGTTTTGGCCACAGCACCCCTAAACTAGAAGTACTGGTGATTACCCACATCATTTTTTGTTTCTGTAGCAGTTACGAATGGATAAAGGTCAAATTCATTTCAAAGGAGAGCTGGCAACGTCCGGCGACACAAGCAACCTTTGGCGACCAGATGGGGCGTGTCTAACGCCGTGAGAATGTTGAGAAATGTTAATCTTTATGCAAATGAGGAATGACTTTCAGGAGCGACAGCCAATAAGATGGGAGCTAACGTGAGCGGCATGCAGTAGTGGGAACGGTAACTAGCGACCTAACCTCCAGCCCCTGGTGACTTGTAGACAGTGTCTGGGCATAAGTGAACGGGGCATAAGCTTTTCAGTCACAGTAGTATTTTTTTTACGGTAAAACATGTAATTACAGTCATTTATTTTCAGTAAACGGTTAGATTTTTTTCTGATGAGAGAGAGAGAGAGAGAGAGAGAGAGAGTATGCTATTTTAATAGTAACCAATAGTTTATTCAACACACTGGAAATACAAAGTCAAGCCAAGTGCATTGCATTGTGGGTTAAAGCATGTCACCAAGGTATTCAAATTCTACAGAAAACGTGTGTACTACACTCATGTATGCTGATAAAACACGAAGAAAGTGGTATGGTGTAGAGTGCTTTTTTCAACCAACCCTTTACGACAATACACACAAATAAAATTTAAGCAAATACTTAAATATGTATTTCTAAAAAAAGCAGCTGTTATGTCTTCTGAAAGGTTTGTCCGCTGCAACATTTCCAGGTAAAGTGTAACTCCCGACTAGTACACACATCAATGAAAAGCATACAAGATTTTGTTTGCAACCTTAATCCCGATCGATACACCTGATCGGATTCCAGCTCCTGATTATAGGGCGGAGAGGAACAATTGACGTTTCCATACTGACGAACACAAACAGCCAATTACACTTAAATATTCTGTGCACACAGGTTCACTTCTCTGACACACATTCACACATGATTCTCACACCGTGCACATCTTTAAAGAAATCAGATATCCTTGATTGCCCTCTACAAGTGGACCTTCATTCCTCTCTTATCAAGAAACTCTCTGCTGTTACCCCCCCATCTATCTCTCTCTGGGTTTGGTGGTAGTATTCTGTGCTCGGTACAGAAGAAAACACATCAAGCGCAAATTGAGCAGCAAATATCACCTAGCGTGAAATAGCATGAACAAATTTCCATGATTTTCTTACGCTTCGGTGTGTACGCGTACCTCTCCGAGTCCTCATTATCTTGCATGTTGAACAGCATGGAGGGGATGAGCTTATCCATGTGCTGAGGTTCCCAGATGATCGCCTGAAGTTCATCATTAACAGTCTTTCTGACGACACCCTGGAGACCCTTAATACCCGCCACACGGATCCTACAGTAGGCAACATGGTAAACGCATTAGTTGTCTCATTACGCTTGATCAGTCAAATTAATGTGTTAGCTTTTGAAATGAATTACGTTTGGTGAGCAGCGTTACTTTTAATATGTTTAATGAATGTTTTTCCTGCTTGGCCATGAGTTTTGAAGACTGGTCAGAAAGCATTGACTGAACCACTGCCCAATGTGAAATTAGGGTAAGAAATGCATAATTAATGCTAAATTGTTTTTTTTTTCTCAAGTTAATATAATGATTTAAACAGTCATGTACATCTGTTTACAATGTTCATGATTGATTCAATTTATAACAGCAGGTGACCAATATTCTATAATATATATATTATATTATACGCTCAGACGTGCACCTGTTGCGTGTTTCAAAGTCCTCATGCGTGGAGTGGCACATGGCACTGAACTGAGAGACGAAGAAGTCGTATCTGCGGTGGTAAGACGGCGTGTCCTCCTCAATGTTTGCAAACTTCACAAACTAGGATTCAAATGTTGCACATCGTTAGACAAACACACACACAGGCCTCTACATACACTGCGGGTCCCCTTGCATTGGAAATCACAACGTTGTTTCTACAGTAGCCCTAAACGGAAAAAAACGAGCGTGTTTCGTAAATAAATACATTATCTCCTTTGGCAAAGAATCGAAAACGTGACGACATCCTAGTGCTGTGTGAGCCGCCGTAGTGATTTGCAACGGAGGGGTGGAGTGAGCCATTGGTTACAATTCGCAACCTCACCGCTAGATGGCGCTACATTTCCTACAATGGATATTGAAGACTTCTATAGGGTTAAGGACCTTTGTTTTGACTGACTATCCTCTATGCTTGCATAGTTTACATTCATTACGGCAGGGAACGTTGCTAAATACAGAATTTGGGTTGATGTTTAAATTCAGGCAGAAATGTGTTGACTTTTCATCGTGATCATGCGCTTTATGTTACCATATGCCATCTTCCATATTCTGTTTCTGCTTCATAAATAGGCAAAAATGTGACAAAACAACATCTGTAGAAGGCTTCTGGGCCTTTTACACAGAACATAGCCCTCACTTGCTCTATATTTTCTTGTATTATACTTGGTGAGGCCTTCTCAACAAAATATAGCAGATGACTATTGAATTTGACTATTGAAGTTTTATGAAGAAGGAAACTAATTACTTCTAATTTGTCAATATATCACTTAAGAGAGTCTTCTTCGAGTTTCCTTACGCATTATGAATTCCAGTTTGTAAGCTTTAAAACAATACTTATTTCGGTTCAAGTGAATGTTTTTTTATTATTTAGCTTCGGTTGAAAGAGTAACCATATCAGTAAAAATTATCACTTTCATTCACAAGCTGTTGATTTTTAGTTGTTGTTCTCAGCTCACAAACTTCACATCCGCGTATTGGGAACAAAAACGGAACGATCATTGAGTCGTGAGCCAAAAATGCAACATAACACAGATGACAGAGTCAAAGCCGTTTGTCGTGTTCTAACTTTATCTCTCTCGCTCCCTTTTCCTCCATCGCCTCCTGCTGAGATTTGTGACTGCATCTTTTGATTAGTTCTGTCACACACACACTTACTGAATTGGTGCCCAGCACTTGTAAATCTGGCTCTCTGGACTCCAGCAATTTGGCCACCATGTGTAAGAAGCTTTCCACGAAAGGCTTGATGCTCTGAGAATGACAAGCCATCAACAGCTGATCCAAGGCCTCCATCGCTATTACCACATACCTGCACACAGATATGCATCAGATCGGAAGGTTTTTTGACAAGTATACTGAACTGTATAGATCAATAAATAACATACTGTACCGTCTATCAATGTGATTAATAAAGTGTGTAACAAATATGTAAGTGTAATGTAAAGCAATTTGAAGAAAGCAAAGTGTGTGTTTCGTACCCATAGCGATGTCGTACCACATCTCTGGTGAGGCGCTCGGCAAGGTACGCGCCGATGCGGTCCAGTTTTTCTGGAGCCGACACGGCATAAAAAGTCAACTTCTCCATATCGGACTTCACCAATCCATCCTGAGAAACAATCACGCAGTTTAAGAATCTATATTAAGATCTGCAGAACAGAGGGCCACAGTAAAGACAGATTCGCTATTGTGTTGAATATTTGCATGAAATGAATGAACTGAGCTGAACATTTTGGACAAAGTGTTATTTCTGCTGCCTACTTTTAGACACCGTTAAAAATCATTTTTATCCAGAACCCCTTTGGACGGTCCTGAGGCTTTTGAGGGGATAATCAACTTAACAGGATTTAAACTACAACACATAACAAAACCCTGGGGAACCTGTGTGTGTGTCAGTGGAAAAACTGTCACACCCACACATAAGAATATTACTCACACTTACCCTTCAGAGAAAACAACTGTGTGTGCCATTCTAGCTGAATGCTAATGTAGTGTGACATAAGGTTAAGAACTGTCCCTGTGTGTGTGTGTGTGTGTGTGTGTCTGCATATTTCACATCCTCAAAAAAGGTCCAGCAGGCCAAAGGTCATAATAAAAGAGTAACAATTCACATTCATATATAATAAAATGCAGGACGTTTCTTTTCAACATTATGAATAACAAGTGACAGCTGCTAGTCAACGTTGCTTTAAACTGAGATTTATCGCCCAAGCAGCTGCTATATTATTATGCAGTGGCATTTACTTCAGCGGGTCTCTAAGGGACAATAAGAGCTGATAAGAATATATTTTGATCAGAGTACTTGAACTTCATTGAGTTTGAATTCCAATGTATGAACTCTGATATAAAGATGATATTTAAAGAAGCAAAGGAAATTTTTGTGTGTCACAACCTTGTCTAATGTCTTGTTTAATTTAAGATAAGCTTGACTACTGAAATCACTTGTGCGCTTTTTAACTTTAAATCTTAATTAGCGAATGTCCTTTTTGAGATTTTTGGCCTGTTAACCTTACTGCTTGGCCAATTAACAGGACGTGCTGTTTTCCCTTTTTACCAGTTAAACACTCCTGAACAAAGTCTTAAGACCAGGGGAAACATACAAGTATTCGCATCTCTCGCTGGTGGATCAAAACCAGGTTATAAGTACTGCTTCAAAATCCTAAAACAAGAAACAGGAGCAAGAGACAAAATAACAGAGAGTAGGCAATTTATTGAAAACGTAATTTAAACTCAAACTTTTGATCAGCTGATGAACAGCCTTTTTAAGACCATAGCCCAAAAAAAAACCCACAACCGAGCTTAACGTGTCAAAAATGGACTCAACCATTCCCAATTTTCCTTTCTAGATGTATTGTGCCCCTTCCAGTCCAGTGTCTGTTGAATTTTTACAAAATCAAACTATAATAAGTTATAATAAGTAATTTCTAACTGCAATGTTTTCATGTGTCTTCTCATCTCGCATTGCTTAAAAGTGATTATAAACCTATTTGAGGTCTGAAAAAATACAGAGCATCTTTATTTGTTATTTTGACCTGTTTCTGCAAATAGAAACAATATTTTAGTTTAGGTTTTTGGGTGAAATATTGTTATACAAGTTCACAGAATGAAACAAAAATGATAATTTTACCTAAACACATGACTATAAACATTATGAAAATAATATATTTATTTTATTTAAATGATCTAATTTGAATTATTTCATAAATGTAAATACATTAAAGGAACCTGCTCACAGTTTTAAGCATACACTTCTGCAAAATAGTGCTCGGTTTATGCCCTTCAAAAAAAAGCGAACTCCCAAACACAAACTCATCATATTCACTAAAAATGCTATTTCAAAATGTTGCTCATAGTGTTACCTTGGGGTCCTCTGGGAAAATGTTGTCCACTAGACGCTTGTAGCGTGGCCGCAGAGGACCGCAACATCCACACACACCTGCGACGACAGAATAGCACATACAGAAGACCTTCATTTTTAATCAACGTTTTGCACTTACTGTTCAGAATACAGTCAGAATAGTCTATGCATTGAATCAGATAGATGGGTCTAATGAGATATTGCAAATATACAAAGAAAAGCACTCTTGCACCGTACATTTACACATCACCCATTCAACTCAACGAGAAATTTTGAATCTACATATGCATGACATTAGCTGTCGGAATAAAGTGTGCGTATGTACTGAGGCAAGGCACAATGCAAAGAGCAAGTGTGTGTGTGATGCCACACGGTTTAAAGGGCTGATTAATTATTAAAAAAGTCAACGAAGAAATCTGAGAGCAGCAGAGCGGTACACACACACCCTCACAAACATAGGAACAAACACACACGTTGCTCTGACAGTCTTTCAACATCTACTCTGAAATTGCTCATTCATACATCTCATCGTGCATGCAAATTAGAATTGCATGCGTGTGTGTGTGTGTGTGTGTGTATATGCCAACCAGCAAGTGTGTGTGTGTGTGTGTGTATGTGTGTGCAAGGATTGTAAATTGAGACTGGAAAGGAAGCCGCCATTATCAGCTGAAACACCTGATCCACCTTTAGAAGATTGAAAACGCAAAGAGATGCTGCAATGGAGAGAGAGAAAGAGAGAGAGAGCTCTACCGCAACTGACAAACACAGCAACCATGTTATGATGACAAGGAGTTCAACAGGCTTATATAAATGATCTCAACTGGATCTATCAGAAACACACGCAAACACAGATACCAAGCCTGCTGAGGTATGATCTCCTCTCCCAGGTGTGTCTATATCTGAAGGTTCCGTCAGCTTCTGAGCGCGGCACCTGTCTGTACCTCCTCATCATGATCTCTGACCCTTGATGTCTTCTTTACTCTGGAACCTCCAACCGGGTCCAAACAGTGACCTTTATGCCTTCTATCCCAACCCTGGACTGAAACCCAGCCACACCTGAACTGAATACCTGCACAAAGACTCACCCTCCACTGCGATTGGGCCGTCCAATTACAGATAGACAGCAAGTTCCACCCAACTGTGTGTCTGTTAGGTGGCAGTTAAAGCGATAGTTCATTAAAAAAAGTCTGTATCAGTTATTCCCAAATAGGACTTTTTTCGAGATCTTGATATTTTGAGAAATGTCTCAGCGGTTTTGTGTTTGTACAATGGAAGTCAATGGGGGGCAATGTTGTTTGGTTACCAACGTTCTTTAAAATATTTTCTTTTGTGTTCCTGCAAAATAAATAATGTCATACAGGTTTACAATGACATGACGGTGAGTAAATGATGAATGAATTTTCATTTTTGGTTGAATTATCCCTTCCACAAACTGAGTGTGAAAATCTGAAAATGTAGGTAGGGTATGTTAAAATATAACAATTTTATCCGATTGTTCATTTCTCTTCAATATGTTACTGTACTGTTCTCTGTTAATGTACAATAAAGTTTTGTTTCATAACAGAAGAAATGCAGTCACAGCCACCAGGGGGCGCTCGCCCCGTGCAGCCGACGCTGGAGCTGGGTGCAAATCCCACTTCCCACTGGTGCCTGTTGAATCCCCATTACTGCCAACACGAGAGCGTCTGGGGAAATGTAGAGATTGATTCAGCGCCTGGGGAGAAAATCCTCTTAACCTTATGAGGACCCGAAATAGCTTAAGAGTTTGAAGAGCAGAGCTCGAGAGTAAGCCGCCATAACAGAATTACCATCTATCCCAGAGACCACAATGCATAATAATAAAAAAATGTTACTCCACCTGCGTCTATTACTTACCACATGACCTAAACCAAAAATATATATTTTAGCCGTACATAAAGCATGTGCTTTAATACGAGTGCATTTGTGTGTGTTTATGTAAAACTCTATTATAACTGGCCTGTTTTGCTCTGCCTTTAAGATTTGAAATACATGTTTTACCAAAAAGTTTCAAACTTCTCATTTGTGTCCGATTTTCTGTACGCTTTAGTGTGCATGCATATGGCTCTTTGTTGAAACTTCAAGCGGACAACCAAAGTCCATGAAACACAAACTCCCATAATACTTTGCAGTCCAACAGTGCACAGGTAGAGTCGATATAAATACACACTCAAAAACACATTGATACACAAGCTGTGCGAAATTTTCCGGTATGGTTCCATGGAATGGAGGGCAGATGACATGCAAAGAGCAAGACAATACAGAAAGAAAAAGGAGACTAGGAGAGATGGAGACAGAAATGGAATGCCTCCTTTATCTCTACCTGCCATCCCACCGGTTTTAAAGAAATTCATCACATCACTACACTCATGAGCTTGTTAGACTACTATTTCCCACAATTCAATGCAATTGTCTCATAGGCTTGACTGTAGCTTTTTACAATCAATGACAAAGGTTTACTACGTCTGAAATCATGCTCGCCTGCACACTAGGTAAGATTTAACAGCATTAGGTGTGATGGTATGACAGCATGATGGTATTTACTTTGGCAGTATGTGAAAATTTTGTTTCAAATCTGTTGTCATGTTCCTTGTTTCTCCAATTTGTGGTTGACAAGATAGTTTTTCAATGGCTTATGCCGTCACCGATAACACGCTACGAGCTACCACAGGCTCCTGAAGATAAACTTTATTACACGGCTCGTTGGAATGCTTGATTCTGATTGGTCAGTCGCGACATTTGCAGGTTCGTAATTCCCAGATAACAACCTCTCAAAACTAATAACACGCAGTAACCCAGATGCTCACAGAAGGTAAAAATGAGCTCATCCAATATTTCAATTTTTATTTTTTTCTCATGTGGCAAGTAGCCGTGTAATAACCAGGATAATGTATGCAGCTGGCTGTTATAGCGAAATAAGCCCCTTCAGTGTGATCACACTGTCGGGGCTTATTTCAGCTATAACAACCGGCTGCCTGTACATTATTTTATACAAATTTATACAATATTTACACAAATAGGAGCTTATTTAAATGAATCATGAGCGTAACAAATTTGTACACAAAAGCTTGTGAAATAATTAGCAGATATTTATTTTTAATGCAACGTTTTAATTTAAGTAAAAAGGCTTTAGCAAACAACTTGCATTAAAGGCCAATAATGCGTATCTACAGTATGTATAATATATTTGTAAATTTTGAAAAAGATTGCACCAATATATCGGGTAATAATCGGAATCGGTTTATCCTGTCAATCAAAAGAGGACCGAAAAATCCAATGACTTTGTGCTTTGATCATAGAAAATGTTGAGAAACATCACCAGTTTCAAATATGAATAGTCATTACATGAATCAATAATATTCAGAAAGTTAAGAAATAATCATTTAATCTTCCGAATTTATTATTGCGATCGGTATACCACTCTGAATAATCTGTATCGGTGTTGGAATTTAATCTCTAATTTAAAATATTTACATATATTTCAAATTCAGACGAAAAGAAAACAGTATTGAATAACAAGGTCAGTGGATATTAGTAGAACCACAGATTCTATAAACCAGCCAAACAGTCAAGGTTATTGGATGATGCTCTCGAAATGGCTAAATATTGGCCTAGCAATCAGCCTGCTCTGTATTTTGGGTATAATTTATGCTTTCCTTACAATGTTGTCCTATTTAATACATTTCCAACTATTTCAGAGGTACATAAATAGATACAGACTGTACTTGTAAAGATTATACTAAATGCAATTTAAAACACAAAACCACCAAAAAACAAGCAGAAACACACTATCCAGACCTACCCGCACTAGAGCTCTCGGAGTCCATCTCTGTCTGCTAACTGGACCTGTGACACTATCTATCTCTCTGTCCCTGTCTGTCTTGTCCTTGTCCTCTGTCTGTCTGTCTGTCTGTCTCTCTCTCTCTCTCTCTCTCTCTCTCTGTGTAGATGCTATACAGTGCAGAAAGTCTAACCATATTCTCAATCACACACACACACACACACACACACACACACACACAGTGCAGTATTCATTTCTGATGAATCTGATGTTTTGGCACATTGAGAATTTCCCCGCAGTGTGAACACAAGCATCTGCCTGAATATGGCCACCCAACCTATGCATAACACATGCGTTCCCCTTGATGTTTTCCCTCACTCAGAATCTTCACTAACACGTTTTCCACCGTACATAAAAATGGGACTATGCCGAAAGGAAAGCGATCAACACAAAACAGGCGACACATCAAACACACACAGATCAAACTCTCGTCCACACACTCAAACGGCCAAGGAAAGATCAAACTTTGCTTTGCGAACAAGCACATTATCATCTCAAAGGCATGAGAGAGAGCAAGAGAGATCCTTAAGAGAGAGAGAGAGAGAGAGAGGTAAACACACAAAGAGATCCTTCAGAGAGAGAGATTCATGTGTTATTAGAAGAACACAAGGACTGCTGTGTGATAGCAGCACAGTATGTGTCTGTCTGCCACAGTATGAGACAGTGAGAGATGTGACTCCAGTCTGTGTCTCCTACAGTAAACGTATGCTCATTAACACTATAGGCGTAGTGTTATTCTCTATATTTCGTTCTATTTTATAATAACTTGTTTAATTAATCTTTAATGCATAAATTACTGCTGTCTTTAAGTGCATCTGGAAGACTTGTACACCCGAGTCAGGCAATAATTATTAAGACAGTAACGTGTTCAAGTCTAAATATCACATGGAAGTATCCTGAACAAAACAAAATGAGAATGCAACAGAGTTATCTTTATGAATAATTATTTTTCCACAATAATATATTAAACTATAAAGTGCCACACAGTTACGCATAACAAAAGTCATGGAAATACTATAGTAGTAGTTTTTATTCTTTTACAGTCACATGTACATTTTTTGTGAGTAGAAATATTTGGTTTTCCATATCACGCATTTATAATGACTGGAAAACCAACTCGTCAAATTGAAATATCTTTGCAAAATCACCATTTACAAATTTGCTTTCCATCATGTGGAAATTTAGACAACCCATACAACGCCGCTACTCATAAATCATCTATAATTCCCACAAAACAAAAACGACTTTGCTTGGTCGTGCATGTGCTCAGAACTCAGAACTTCATTTAAATGCATCTTATTTCCAGCGCTGCTTCACACCTGGCTGCAATTTTCATGAACACCTGGATTAGCTAAAACAGGTGCGTATTTAACCTGTGGCCCTTCCAGAGCTAACAACCCTGCTTTAATATATTCAGCTTTGTTTATGAAATGCACTGCTGGTGTCCATTTTATGTCCTTTATTTGTTTGAAATTGTGCAATGTAAAACTGTACATTGCACAATATCTCATTGGAGGCTGCATTTCAGCAAACCCTTTGCTAAACAAACATACTGTTTTTTGTCACATCAACAACAATCACAAAATTGAGAGAATCACCTTTTCTCTCTATTTTCCGTTCTCATCTTATTTCAAGGATAAAGGGCTTGTCTTACAGGGCCTGGCTGCCTAGAATAGGCTTTGTGTGTGTGTGTGTGTGTGTGTGTGTGTGTGTGTGTGTGTGTGTGTGTGTGTGCGTGTGTGTGTGTGTGTGAGTGAGTGAGATCAGAGAGGTTATCATACTCCCTCAGAGGGGTATGAGAGTTGTGTTTGTACTTTAGTAGAGAGGTCAACCAACTCTCACAGACTGTGTGTGTGTTGAGCCTCTCTTTGGCGTGTACAACGTCAGCAGCAATAACGCTCAGGGATGTCTGGTCTGATACATCCAGCTACACAGTTTAATGAACATTGCCACACAAAGCCATATCACAAATGGCCTATATTTATTAAACACTAAAATAAACAGCACTCAAATTACCACAAACTTTAAACTAAACAACATTTAACGTTTACCATAGACTAAACAATGTCACAAGCACCAAACATAACAGCAAACAACACCAACAAACGAAACACCCAAGCACTCATGCGTGTCAAACATTAAACTAAATAACAGGTCATGCCTCAACCACAACACTAAACTATTGCAAAAAAAAACTATCACAAAGCCCAAAGTAAAGCACACATGAGTCATTAGGAAGAGTTTGCATGAGCATCAGCTGAGAGTTGTTTATTATACAGTAAGAATGAGGCACAGAAATCTCTCTTTACTCACAAGCTCTTCAAAAACCCTAAAAACAGAGACATCCAAATACATTATGTAAGATGGCTGTCTTAGATGCTGCAGTTCACGGTCATATTTTATGCTGACACTAAATCTCCTGCCCGTCCACCTGCTGTCAAGCTTTTTGGCACTGTGGTGCAAATACCTCAGATGAATCTGACGCGAGTCACCATTCTACTCTGCAGCATGGGATCATAGAAGAATTGGCATTGATCGTGAGAACCCCGGTAATGCTATGACATGGTACAGAATGATCACAACCACAGTACTGAAAAAACACCATCCCTGATAGAAAAAAAATGCTAATTCTAGTGGTTTCCATTGCAAATACCACAAAAAAAAAAAAAAGCAGGCCTACAATTAAAACCTTTAGAATATTAATCTATGTGGCGTTTCCCATTAAATGCTTTAGTGGTGTTTCATTGGTTTCTATCTGTCAGATAACATCCCACTGATAAGAGACCAACTCATCACTAGTTAAGACTCAGACACTATAGTTTCCATTTAAACCACACACAATATACAATTCCTATTATAAACAATAAATCCATTGGAATTACTGTGATGGTTTCTTTTTTTAGCAAGAATGGTAATACCATGGTACTCTTTTCTATTAATGCAGTAGCAGGGAATACACACACACACACACACACACACACACACACACACACACACACACACACACACACACACACACACACACACACACACTGCAGCAGAACAAACAGCCTGTCAATAGTTTCAAGTTGGGGTCTGTAGGTCCGGTACTTACCGGCAGGCATTCCTTCACTCGGTTCCCTCCAACCCTCGTCCGCTGCACTTCGCCTGGATTAGATCAGCGTGAATGGAGGTTTGGTTTCGACATATGGATCAGAACACGGCTGGAGCACACACACAAATACACACACAGACAAAAACACACACACACAGAGATTAAACGAATCCGATCACGTTCCGTGATATATCCAACGACAATAAACACACAACATCAAACGTACAGACATACTCACACAGCCTCAGTGATAAGATATGATGAAGTAAAGGAAGAGAGTTAAGTGTGAATACCTGTAGATGGTGGATCAAGCGCAACACATCCGCGTTCCCTACCCTGCTTCACGCTCGCGTGACGTCGAGACACGGAAGTGAGAGTCGCGCGCCGGCAGGAAAGGACGCGCTGCGTGCGCGTGTCTGAGAAAAAGCAGACACAGGTAGGAAGGAGAGAAAACGTTTTTGTTGCCTTGATTGCTAATTTGTTTTATTGGAATACTTAGTGGGTTTTTGTTCTAAGGTCTGAAATTGTGGAGTTTCCTCTGAAACCGGGCGTATAAAAGGGCATTCCCAGTTGATGTACATGTGGGTTAATGAAGTGTGTGCATGTATTCCTCGTGAGGAACAACTTTTTAACTTTTAAAAGTGCCCTCGAAAATACACATCCCGTACAAAATATGATCCTACAATATATTTTATGTATTTTTTCACCAGTCATCCTCATACAGACTCGAAGTCCATTTTAAAAATTACAAACGAACAAATACAAAAATGCATAACTATACAGCAGTAACCAAGAAGTTAATGTATTACAAAAATACATTGATACCAATGTCTCCACAGCCTGCTGATGCCTTGTAGAACTTACACTAATATTATTTTTTTGACTCATTAGGTCGACAGATAAATTTGAAAAGTAAAATATTTATTAGTGACTTGAATCTGATACGGGCTTCAACCAGTAGCCAGTGGAGAGAGATGAAAAGGGGTGTCACATGAGCCCTATGGGGCTGTTGGAAGACGAGGCGTGCTGCGGTGTTCTGAACCAGCTGGAGTGGTTTGATAGCCTTTGCAGGAAGACCAGCAAGGAGAGCATTGCAGTAGTCCAACCTTGAGATTACCAGGGCCTGGACAAGGAGTTGGGCCTCATCCTCCGCGAGATAGGGTCTAACCTTTCTAATGTTGAATAAGGCATATCGGCATGACCGCATGGTCTTTGCAATGTGATCATTGAAGGACTGCTGTTCCTCAAATATGACTCCGAGGTTCCTGGCTGTTTTGGAAGGAGTGATTGTGGTATCGCCAAGTTGGATGGTGAGATCGTGTTGCACCCTGTGGTGTGCCGGAAAAACAAGTAGTTCTGTCTTTACAGGGTTTAGCTGGAGGTGATGCTCTTTCATCCAACTGAGATGTTTTCTAGCCAGACTGTAATGTGAGTTGCTACCGTGGTATCGTCTGGGTAACGCAAGCTGTAGATCTGGGTGTCGTCAGCATAATAACAGTGATATGAGAAGCCGTATGATGGGTCCCAAGGATGTCGTAAAGATGGAAATAAGCAGTGGTCCAAGCACCGATTACTGAGGGAACCCAGTGATCATGTGGTGATCAGTGGACAGCGAGCCCCTCCATGATATCCTGAAAAATCTGCCGGAGAGGTAGGATTTGAACCAGCGGAGAGGAGTGCCTGAGATTCCTAGAGACGGCAGGGTTGCTAGCAGTATCTGCTGATTGACAGTGTCCAACGCTGCAGATGGGTCTTGCTGAATCAGGACCGAGGATTAAGATTTCGCCTTGGCTAGCCATAGTGCTTCTGTGACCGATAGCAGTGCAGTCTCGTTGGATTGGTTTGTTTTGAAGCCAGACTGCTTGTCATCCAGAAGTTTATTCTGGGATAGGTAGGAAGACACCTGGTTGAAAACTGCCCCTTCAAGTGTTTTTGCAATAAATGGGAGGAGAGAGACAGGTCTGTAACTGTCGGTAGTAGATGTGTCCAATGTGGGTTTTTTAAGTAGAGGCGTGACCTGGGCCTGTTTACATGTGGATGGAAAAGTGCGGGTGAGTAGGGAGGTGTTGATGATGTGTGTGAGTGTGGTGGATAGGACAGGTCGTGGGGTGGCTGGAGAGAGGTATGGTGAGTTCAGTGACAATATCATGTTCAAAGCCATAAAAATAACATAGGTTCTAGAGCTGCTGAAGACCATCACTACTGGGACTGAACACAACAAGTTCATGATGTGATTCACTGAATTATTCCCAATAATACAACCCGTTTTGCAAGCTTTCAAATATTTAGATAAGTCATCCATGTAGAGGTTGAACAATACTGGGAAAAAAATTCTAACCACATAGGAGCAGAGATTTTATTGCCCCACTTTACTTGCATTGTCTGGTGGGCCTAATAAGCATATACAAGAGCATATACAAGTCAGTGCCATGTTTTTTTTAAACCCAAACTGATTCCCTGTTAAAAAAACAGCAAATGCTGGTTAGGTAACATAGTAGCTGGTTTGTGCTGGTTTATGCTGGTCATGTGCTGGTCTAAGATGCTGGTCTTTGCACGGTATGTGGGAAATACAGCGTTTTAACCTTAAATCGTGTTTACACATTGCATTACATCTAATTCAAATTATAATATTAGATTTAGTCGTGTCATATGAACCCTTTGGGAGATCTCACTTCTTTTAAAAATCTGTAAAATTATTATTTAGAGTCAGCTCTCAAAGCTCGCTAATTTTAACAAACAAACAGATAGCATACTTATATCTTGCTTTGATAATCTTCTTATGTTAAAGCTCAGGCTCTTGTCTGGGTCTCCCTGCCATAATCCATGTATTAGTAGCTTCCCGAGCTTCAGCATGCCTTCTCCATCCAGGCCTGACATTATTTCCTATATTCTTGTGCTTATGACATAACTTGCTACAATTTTAAAGAGCATTTACTATATCATTGTACATTGAACAAATGTTTGTGTGATGGTGTACATCCTTTCAATTAACATCACTACACATTAATGCATCTTTGGGTATATAAATATTACTTAGAAGCTTATCTGTTATCTATCATAATAAGGCATAAGATCTTCCATTTAAACTGATGAATAATACATTTTTGCAGTATTTACGTCGATTTTGTTATTAGATACCAGAATGATACTACCAACATTTATAATCATAGAAATAAGTATATGATCAGAAGATACTGTGCTATATAAAATACTTATACACTCCAAAGAGGCATGAGCAGAAGCAGACGATATAGCATGATGTGGTATTTCCAAGCCTCACTTAAATAAGTAAAACTAGTATCCACAGCCAACAGCACTTTACATGAAAATCCAAAAATGTTATTGTGACAAAACTGAACAATATGATTAGCAAATAATGAAGTCTTATCTGAAATGTCAGCATTCATAACCCCAACAATAGAATACTAAGTAGTAACATTTTCAAAGAATGAGGTAATAAAAGCAAGTCTTAAATACTAATTTTCATTGTGTTGACATTCGCAAGGTCTAAATTCATTAATAACAAATTCCTTTTCATGATGAGAAAACTGAATCGCAATACCCTAGTAAAATAATACTCTCATGAATTGTCTAAACATCGTCCTACAGGTTTGTGTGAGGATTATGTTTGGAGGTAGTCAACGTAAAATTGTACTGTATGAGAACACGGGAACTTTAAGATAATCTTAAAACCTGCATTTCTGACCCGATCAGAACCTAAAATGATGTCTAAATTCATAAACCTGTCACTTACTACTGTACATATCAAACCAGTCAGAATAAGACCATTTGCAGTAGTCACAATGTGATGCAATGTCTGCCTGTGACGGACCTCCTCTGTATAACTGGATTATATTAGAATAAACCACTCCAGCTGCCTAAACTATGAGGATCTCTGTTTGTGTATACTGTATGTGTGTGTGTGAGAGAGAGAGATAGAGAAAGAGAGAGGACCAAATTCACAGATAAAGACCTTTGCTTTACGGGAATTAGTTGTGTTTAAACTCTATTTGATCCAAGCATCTGCTAAAACAGAACACACGTGACCACAATTCTGTGTAATTTTAAAGTGTTTTTAATGTTTCGCTTAGTTGCAACATACTGGAGTGAGAGACTAGTTGCATGAAACACATGCATAATAATTACTGAAATGCTGCCTGAATAATCCTATTTCTTCAGTAATCTCTTATCAAATCTGTGATTTGCACACCAACACTCACACATATTTCTGCCTCATTGATTATGGTGGTACTGCAGAGCAGGAGCAGTTTGATTGATTGAGCATGATGGTTTAGCTGTATGTGCATGTGAAGCTGGTATAGTCATTCAGTAAAGTGCTGCGGTTAACTGATTATTGCACTCAATAATCTAAAGCGGTGTACTGCAGCCCAGCCTCTAAAATATTTTTGGCAACATTTTCTTAATTCTTGTTTAATCTTTTATTTTTATTAATTCCCTTATAGTTCAATTATTATTTCAGGTTATACTCATTAGAGACATAAAACAAATTTTGCCCACCATGACTTAGTTACTGTAAAAAGCTGAATGTAATAATGTTTGTTAATGAGCTTAAAGGGATACTTCACCCAAAAATAATAATTCTGTCATCATTTACTCACCTTCGAGTTGTCCCAAATGTGTATACATTTATTTGTTCTGATGAACACAGTGAAAGATATTTAGAATAATGCTTATAAAAAAACAGATCTCAACAACCATTGACTCCCATAGTAGGAAAAAAACAATTGTAGCCAAAAGTGCGCCAGAACTGTTTGCTGTCCTACTGTCTTCAAAATGTCTTCTTTTGTGTTCGACAGAACAAAGAAAATTATAAAAGTAATTTTTCTTACTATGGGAGTCAATGGGTGTTGAGATGGGTGATGTTTGGTTATAAGCATTATTCCAAATATCTTTCTCAGTGTTCATCATGAACTAAGAAATGTATTCTCATTTGGAACAACTTGAAGGTGAGTACATTTTTGGGGGATCAAACTTGTATAATACGGTGCAGGTTTTATGTATGCAATTTAGCAACAAACATCTTAAGTAATATTTTATCTCAAAACTATAATTTTTTCGTTATTTAAACACGTTTATATTGTTCCGAGCCCCTATGCTTTTTTTCTCATGTGGCACACACCAATGTTAAGATGTATTTTCAGTGTATGTAAAGAAATTTGCGATGAGAATTTCCCTTGTTGTGCTTTATGCAAGAAAAATGTTTGGGTCAAGATGAGTAAATTAGTTGGTTTGAACTGTCCCATGAAATTAAGAAAACCAGTAAAACACAAACCAGTATCTCTACATTTAAGCATGTTTAGCTTCACACAGAGCTTAAGATCAATGCTGACCCATAGAACAATCTGTGTGAGGGAAAGAGAGGCAGTTTGATTTTTTCTCATCTCCTGAGGGGGTTTGACCATGGCTGGGAATTGATTCCAAAAAGAATCGATTCCTTGATTTCAAGGCGTTGAGATTCGAGAGTCGATTCCAAAGGTTGGAAGGTTGTTTTAGAGCCTTCATAAGCACAAGCCCCGCCCATTAGCCGATGTCATTGGTCAACTAAATCACATTAGCTCCTTATCTTAGACATTACAGACTTCAGAAAAAAACTAATGGATGAAGTCTAGAGCTGTATGACATAATGTTCTACATGCATTAATGCAAAAGCTTTGTTTGCACACACATAATGCAGATATAATTAGACGGATCTGCACCTTTAACAAGTCATAAAAGTATGTTTTGTCTTCTCTTACTCTTAATCGATGAGCTCAGTTTGTGTGTGAAGAGAATTGCTTGTATACTGTATAAAGCACCCTCACAAGATATCTACGTCTGTTCAAGGCTGTTAAAGATGGACAGATCTTTTTTCAACACCTGTCTTCACCATTTGCATTTATCATTAAATGAGAAGATAAGAAAGAGCAATAGCAAAAAAGGTGTGTGAGTCCATTAGTCAGTAAAGATAAATAGAGCTACTTCGTAACCTACCTGGTGCCCATTTCAGAAAGGAGGTTTAGTGAAAACTCTGAATATATTATCCCTGAAATGAGGGAAACTATGGGTTTTCCGTTTCAGTATGCGAGGTATGTCAAACCCAGAAATGCGGGGTAACTCAAGCACGTTTCTAAAAGAGAAGAAACTTACTCCGAGTCAGTAACCATAGTGCCTTACTCTGTGAACCTAACCTGGTCGGGAGGAGGTTTTCTTTGGTAAACCCAGAGTTTCTATCAATCTCCTCCCCCTTTTTAAAGCGCAAGTGGTGTCAATCATTCATTCATTCATTAATGCACACATTTTGATCCACACAAAGATCATTTCAGTGATTAATATGTCATATGTGCTTTTATAGAGAAGAGGCTGCATTAATTCATAGGGATTGACTTTGATTTCAGGAGAGCAATTTAGGACCTGAGTGGAATTTTGTCATTTTTTTCTCAACTGTACCATTTTTTTTTCAGTGAATTAGATATATCATAATATATCTCATCCATCTTTAAATCGATAGCATGTGCCATCATGGCTGTGTCATTTTTTTAATAAATATTTTTTATTTCTGTTGTTTAATTCATTTATTCATTCATTTACTGATTAATTTATTTGTTTATTGGCACATTTAACTGTTTATTAATTTAAACTTAATTGATTTTCAGCACATTAGTAAATCCACTGTATGCAGCTGCCTTGTAGCTTCTCTTTGGTGCCATTGCCATGGTGAATCGTAAAATTGGAGCTCCATTGATCATGGCTTGTCGTTGTCATGGTGCATGCGCTTAACTCAAGGTTAGTCTACCCAAAATTGATTGAAATAACTCAAATCAGCTGTTCTGAAACCAAAAACTCAAAGTTTTATATCTCAGTGTAAATCAACTCCGAGTTCACATCTTAATCCGGTGTTGGTTGAACCTCCTTATTGAAACGGGCCCCTGAACTCTAGAAATCTGTCTGTCATTTACACTTATAGTATATGCACAACATTCTTAATACAATTTACTGATTATCGATCTGTTATATTCTGCAAGTATTTCTGTGTACACTGCTGAATGACTTTAAAAATAGTTCATAGTAATTTGACCTGTGCCTTTTTTGAAAACAGCTATAACTAAAAAAACTGATAAAGATTATGAATTGCAGGACAAGATCGACATATTTGGTTAAGGTTTTGGGTATAGAAACAATAAACGATTAATAAATGTAAAAAGTGACAGCTTTTGCATTAAAAATGTGTACATTTTTTAATTACAAATAAAAACGGAATCAAAAACAGAAGCTAGAAATCGATTCTTGGAATCGATTCTTATGATTACCAAACCAGGAATTGGAATCAGAATCGACTCCAAAAAAATCTGAATCGAACAGCCCTATAGGTTTGACATTTTTCACTGCATAGCATTTGGACATCATAGCATTTGGACATCTGTTTGGTGTTCAGACAGAATCAATGTATGGATGTATTACGGACATAACAAACATGAGGTTACTGATTGAGAGCGATTACTAAATATTCCCTAAATGAGGTAAAATATACTCTGCTAATCTCCTACACATTATTTAGTGAACAAAGGACACTGGAAGGCTAAAAATCTTATTCTTAAAGGGATAGTTCCCCCCCAAAATAAAAATTCTGTCATCATTTGCTCACCCATATGTAATTTCATACCTGTATAAATTACTTTGTTCCAATGAGAGAAAGATATTTGGAAGAATTCTAGTAATTTTAAGTTACGGGACATCAATGACTAACATAGTAGGAAGAATTAAATGGTAGTCAAAGGTGCCCGAGAACTCTTTGTTTTCCTAAATTCTTAAAAATTTCTTATGTCTTCAACAGAGAAAAGAATACAAAAAATAAAATCCTATGGTAGTGATGATGTCCCAGAACTGAAAGTTGCTAACAATCTTCCAAATAACTTTCTCTGTGTTCGTTGGAACAAAGACATTTATACAGGTTTGAAACAACCTGAGGGTGAATAAATGATGACAGATTTTTCCTTTTTTGAATGAACTATCCCCTTAATGTCCAAAATGTCTGAGAAGCATAAAGTGATAATTAAACCAAAAAGGAAAATACTTTCATCCATTACTCACCCTCTTGTCAATTAAAGCTTTATGACTTTCTTTCTTCCTCAGAACATAAAAAATGGTATTTTGAAGAAACTTGGTACCCGAACGGCACTGAACCCCATTCACTTTTGTTGGCTAGACACAAAACTAACGGGGTCCAGTTAACAACAATTTTCAAAATACTGTATCAAATGTAAAAGTCAAATGTATCATTCTTTTGTTTCACAGATTTCTTAAACATTAACCCAAAGTCCTGCTCAATTTGTCTCTCTCCTTTGTTTTTTCTTATTATGTCCCTAAGTTTGTGTAAAAAGTATAGACTTTTATGGAATTATGCAATTAACTTGGAATTTCCAGTGATCTGTACTCTTCAGCTAAATTCACTCTCTGCAAAATGGCTCAATGCTCTGACAATGAAATGAAATATAGTAAAAGAAGTGTACTTATAGAAATGTCAGGCATATTTTATGCCGCATACCATCAATTTTGAACAATGTTCAGAGGGAAAAGACTGCAGGGTTTGTGAAAAGCTGTCAGCTCTTGTCATGTCAAAGGTACTTACTCTCTGCAAACAAAAAGACTTGCCATTGTTTGAATGTATCATAAAGAACAGATTCATCTTTTTACTATTTTGCTTTAAATAAACGATGTTGACTTTCAGAAAGATCAGAATATATTTTTTTCACTTATGTCAATGTCACAAGTCCTATTATACAGTATATAAAGTGTAGGGTTTTTTATACATTTGTTAATAGGTTTCCATAAAGTCTATGAGTGCAGTTCTGCATTTGCCCTTATTTGTTGCATGTACTGAAGTTGACAAATGTGGCACCAAACCAAATTGTAAAAACATTGTTTTCAAATGGGTACTACACTCTTCCCATCTGCTGTTGTTTAAAAAAACTTTAATGTACTATAGCTTCTGCTTGCTGTGATCCGAGATGGTAACTGGGGCAACGTCAAGTTCATCTTTAAGAACTTCTTGATTCCAAAATTGTAATGCTTTTCAATTATTGCTTGATGTTTTTGCTTGACGTTTATTAAAGGCGGGATGTCCGATTTCTCATAGCCGTTGTTGATGTTCAAATCACCAAAACACACACACCCCTACCCCCATCTTTCGCTTTCGTCAGCCCTCGGCTTGACTAATTTCCATCCTGTAGACTGTGCACCTTACTACTGATTGGCTACAAAGTTATTTTGGTACTCGGACGACTTTGTCTAAACAAGTGTAATTCGGAAATGGGACACCCTGCCTTTAAGTTTAAGTAAAAGTGATAGTTCACCCGAAAATGAAATTTCTGTTATCATTTACTCACCATCTTGTCATTTCAAACCTGTATGACTTTCTTCCGCAGAATACAAAAGAAGATATTTTGAAGAAAGTTGGTAACCGAACCGCACCGAATAAAATGACTTATGAAATGACTGAGTAAAACGATTTACTTTCAAACCTTATTTTTGTCTGCTACTTGCAACAGTTGCCTATAACAATTCTCAAGCTGGTATTTGGCTGTATGCATGATTTCTCATCAGGTAAATATTCTTTCCATTATTTTTCTATACCTTATATTTCAGGGCATTCTGGTTACGTCTAGTATTATAAGGTCTCTGTGGTGCTGACTTAAGAAAAGAACAGATTTGATATGGAGGCATTTTATTATTTAGTTTCTTTAAGTGTTTTCTCTCGTCCTGTGAAACAGCTGCTCGCACACTCCTCTCTCTCTCTCTCTCTCTCTCTCTCTCTCTCTCTCTCTCTCTCTCTCTCTCTCTCTCTCTCTCTCTCTCTCTCTCTCTCTCTCTCTCTCTCTCTCTCTCTCTCTCTCTCTCTCTCTCTCTCTCTCTCTCTCTCTCTCACACACACACACACACAACATGTTGGCTCTCTCTTAAAGGGAAGTGAAAAAAATGCTAAATGAAAAAGAGATGTTCACAGTAGAGGAGCTATAAAAAGAGAGACTGTGAATTATGAAGCAGGTGATTGAGGTGCAGATAAAAAGGCACATGTGTGTATTTGATAATCTGTGATTTCTTATTTCAAGCATTATCCTGCTCACTTTTTCCTACATGTCTCATAGTACCGGCAGCATGTGTGAAAGATGCTGGACTCGGGGGCTGAGTTTTTTGGATCACACCCACGGTTCTGGAACCTTAAACATCAACAGCAGAACGGGCTGACAGGTGGCTGAATCCAACACACACATACATGCACTACACACAAGCAAGCGCAAGCACACTTTCAACAGCATGTTAGCAGAAACGTGGGTGGGTACATGGGAACAACTCAGTTTGAGACATTACATTTTTTTCTTAGTTGGTCACTGGCCTCCTGACCTTTAGACTTTTGAGAAGTGTTGATGGCAGATTATTCACATGATTATGCTTTCCTGTCGCTCAGTGGTAAGGTTGTGGGTTCGATCCCAGGGGATTGCAATAAAGTCGCTTTGGATAAAAGCGTCTGCCAAATGCCTAAATGTAAATGTAAATGATCAATATGTCATATTACTTTTATGCATCAAATGAGTGTCTGTCTGTCAGTCCATGTGTCTGTGTGTGCTTGTACGGCTGCTCTCTACTGCCTCCTTGTGTCTTCTAATGTATACAGGAAGCTCTTTACCACTAAGTAAATTCATAAAGGTTTCCACTAAGCTGCTTTATGTGTGTATGTATGCGTGTCTATGTGTGCGGGGGTAATCACAGGGACATAATGACATCAAGCAGAGTGAATTAAACTATGACCAGTCATTTAATATTAAACACCCATACTATGAGAGATACAATTGAAGTACCTAACAGACACGCACACACCAGGTCTTTCCAAGCAGATTTGCTATAATTACATAAATGATTCTGCCGAATGAAGATTGTCCTTCATGCTTATCTGAACCCAAACACTGTGTGCGTGCGTGCATGTGTGTGTGTGGCAATGCTGTTTCTGCAGAAGTGCTAATGTGTTTTCGCTGTCTTTCAATGGCATTTTAGGGGAGAGTTCCACATCACTGTGCTTTCAGTAGTGAGTGGGTTTGTCGAGGTGTGTACGTGTCATAACTTTCTACATTTTCCCTTCCCGTACACTTATTCAACGCATGGCATAATGGAAGGTGGGAGAGAGAGGTGTATGCATGTGTGCTGAGTCATATCACTGATGTCTTCATGATCCCATACAATAATTGTTGTAATTAAGATGTTTTTAGCACAGGCCGGTGAATTTTAAGAGTCTATTTTGGGGTTTATCTGGCAATTCTGTGGGGATAGGCTAATTGTCCCCAGAATTTATCTCAATACACTAAAGCCTTCTTTTGGGGACACCTTAGAGCATCTGTAATTGGAAAAATACATAAAGCATATAAAGTACTAAAGGAGTCTGTGTGTATGTGGGTCACATATACATTGTGGGGGAAATAGGGAAAAAACGCATGTTTTAATAAAAATCTAAACATTGTTTAAGGGATATTTTTAATTTTTATATTATCTTGCAATTTACAATATTCGAATTCTGAAAACAAAACATTTCTAGATAAGTCATAATGATAACCTGTTCTTTTCTGATTCACGTTCAACTGTCAGAGAGGGAGAGATATCTTACTCTTATGCCTCAATAGGATCATCTCAAATGTCACACTTAAATTGGAAACCAAACACACTTTCCGTGAACACCACAATGGACAAACAGGCATGCGCGCACACATACACATCAACTTATGGGTCTTTAATGGCACAGTAGCTGCAGTCACAGACTACTATAAACATAAACAGGTGAGAAAGAATAAATGTTTTGCAGAATAATGACAATATCTGATGCTTTCCATAAATTCACCTATGTTTGTATGTTTGCCGTGTAAGTGGCCATATTGTGTTTTGTGACAATCCCCCATTTCCAGCCACATAGACTGCACAACACATACGTAAATACTGTCTTATAGCAAGACATTCATAGGCGTGTACATCACCCCTCCTTCCTATGACTCTGTATTGTACTATACTGAATGCTTGGCAATGAATAGGTTTGGATGTATGCAATATACAGTTTATCTTACTTTGTGAATTTAGCAATGGGCTAAAAATGGATATATCAGAGAAAAGAGTCAACCAAAATGTGTAGTGTTGGGTGTCCTTCAGCAATAAGTATGGGAACTGTGGATTAAAATGCCCAACAAGTCCTATGGGCCCAGTTTCACAGGACTATGCCTTAGTTGAATTAAGATGTTTGTGGCTTTTATGAAAATGCCTTAAAAGAATACATTAATGGTGTGCATCTTAAAACACAACAATGGCACTGATATATTTTAAGATATTTCTCGGCAAGTTATATTCAGTTAAGACAGGTCACACATTCATTTTAGGCTGGGACTAGCCTTAAGCCTTGTCTTTTAAACCGGGCCATGGACTATTATATGCAGTTTTAATGGAACGTTTCTCGTCTTTACATCTTAAATAATACAGCCCATGGTCACTCTTCTTTCTCTGTAGGGGGAATAGCAGCAGGCAGCATTCTGCAAAACCAATTCGTATGTTTGGAGTGATACGAATGAAGTCAATTGTTCAAGTGTACATTTATGTTGCCTCCAGTTTACCAGTTTTATAAGCAGACAGAGAAGGCAAAGCAAAAAGCAAGGGAGTGAGTAACGCAAATATAAACTCCATAAGACTCGCATGGTAACAAACCCACACCCGTTAAAAAAAAGAACGGCGAGTGGGGGATGTGATGAGTCACTCGCGAGGCGCTGTCGGTCCGCTTTGATCAGCCGCAGCCGGGGTCTCGCGCTGTAAAATAATTTTGAGTAGCCGGTGAGTCACGATAGAGGTGTTCGAAGTAAGTGTGTTACGTTTCTAAATATATCCCGATAAATTCGTTAAAGATGCTTAAATCATTTTGCAATATAAAACTTCAATATTTGAGTCTGTTGGAATTCACGCTCCACGTTAAATGCTTAAATAATGTTTTAAAATTGTACATGGATAATCGATTCTATCAACAATTATATATATCATTTATTTCCCATTTTCAAAACATATACTAGCTTTTTAATTCAAATAAGTTGTGTTTCATATTCTATGCCCCACACTGTTCCATCTTTTCATCCTCGCGCTCCTTTGTGGTGCTTGGGGACGAAACAAAAGCTGCGCGGTTTGGAGAAGAGGCAAGGAGCGCGTGACGTCGGTAAGACTCTCTCTCTCTCTCTCTCTCTCTCTCTCTCTCTCTCTCTCTCTCTCTCTCTCTCTCTCTCAGTGTAAATATCAGAACCACCAGAAGAGCTGACGGACCGATGGCTTGACACAGATGCTCTCAGTATCAGGCAATTTACAGACTCAACCTTTGCTGCCTTTATTTTGTTTTAGCTTAATTTATTCTTTGCTATCTGCTTTGTGTTTATCTACCAGGCAGACCCATAACCGTGGAGCCCTAAAGCTGGCCCCTGATTACAACAAAGCTCATTGGAGTCACTTTTTGAGAAAAATATATACGGGGATTGTTTCATCTCGGCTCTACAGAAGACGTCCATAACGGTAAGAGAGAAGCCTATATGCTGCGCGAGGGGTCGGAATGGCGCTGTGGAAAGGACTCTTCAAAATTCTTCCACCTTGGTTGAGATAAAGCAGAAGCACACCAGAACGAGAGAGAAAAACCCCACATCTTATGTACGTCAGACCGTGCACTGCTCAAAGATGTTCGCGCGCATCGCAGTGCGTTAACATGCGCTGTTTTTCAGCACGCGAGCTGGCGCATGCCATGCTGTAGCGCTGCGCATCCTGAGCCGCTGCCAAATGGCACGGACAAGCGCGACCACATCGCTCTGACGGAATAGACATACGATGCTGTCCAAAGACGCGTTTCTCTCAGCTTGAGCGGCGCGTGATGATGAACGGCTACTGCCGTGGGACCAGCCTGCCCCAGCGCGAGGAACCGATGTGTTCCCCACTTTCCGTGGAGTCCGAACCTCACCCTCATCGCTGAGCACACTCGGCTCGCTCTCACCCTTTGTCACTATTTATTTTATTTTGGTAAAGCACATAAATAGGACCCACATATAACAAGTGTGGAAACAATGGAATTATCTGAGGTTCGCTGTTCCAGCGCGAGCGAGGAGCTTTACAGCATCAACAAAACCCCCACCAACAACAGCGGGATCCGACCGAAGCGTTTGCTGTGGCAGAATGCCGTTCGGCACATCACCGAGCAGCGCTTCATTCACGAACACATTCACAAACCCGTATCGCCGGACGAATCTCACGCGCAGGGCTCGCGCAAACACTCTGCCGGCAGGACCTCCGTGGGCGACAGGCACAATAACGGCGGCACAAAAGTCTTCCCCGAGCGCTCGAGCAGCGACCTGGGTTTCCTGCAGATCGATTGCGCGCCCAGCAACTCCGATTTCTTCCTGAGCTGGGGCTACACCTACCGCGGGGTCATTTTCCCCACGCTGCGCTACAGCTTCAAGTCCAGGGACCTCGAGCGCCTGTACCAGCGCTACTTCCTGGGGCAGCGGCGGAAGTCCGTAGTGGTTATGAACATTCTGGACGTGGTGACCAAGCTGACCCTTCTCTTGCTGCACCTGACCTTGGCGTCCACGCCGATGGACCCGATCAAAGGAATGCTGCTTGGATTCTTCACAGGCATCGAGGTGGTCATCTGCGCTCTCGTGGTGGTGCGCAAGGACACGAGCTCACACGGTTACCTGCAGTACAGTGGCGCGGTGACCTGGGTGGCAATGGCCACGCAGATCCTTGCCACGGGACTGGGATATGGGTTGCTCGGAGATGGGATAGGGTATGTGCTCTTCACACTGTTTGCTACCTACAGCATGCTGCCGCTGCCTCTCACCTGGGCCATTGTTGCCGGACTGCTGACCTCTGCGCTGCACATCGCGCTCCAGCTGGTGGTCTCCCCTCGAGCTCAGATCTCTACGAATCAGGTGAGATGAGAGTCTACAGTGAGCACGCTCCACATATCTGTCATCAGCAAGGCGCGTGTCTGAGCTTGGTGACAGACAGAGTCACACACAGGCACACGCATTGTTAGACCTTACTCACACATAGTTGTCGTACAAAGGCTTAAATATGACCATCGTGATGATTTCAGGACGGTAAATATTGAAGGGGATGCTTACCCTACACATTCCTCCAAGCCTGACGTTCGCCATTCATGCTTGTGTGCAAATTGTCGCTGTCCACTGATGTGGTGCTGAAAATGACATTTTAAGGTCGTTGGTCTGCATCGTACGGTCTGTCTGAGATATCGATGTCTGTTTACATTTTCGCGTTCCAAATTTTGTTGAGGTCATTAAGGTCAAAATGATCTCCACCGAGCTGGTGAATGCGGCAAAGCAGAATTATTATTATTCATTTCAATAATTTCGGGGTATAACTCAAATGTTATAAGAGATTTTTTTAATATGCCTGAAGCAAAGGCTAATAAAACATGTCTGAACACATAGAAATGATAGACAGCTGCATCTGATGTGAAGCCAGTTGTGATAAATTCCATGGGGACAGTGATGTGTATGAGTTATCAGATCAACAAAGCCTGTCTGTTTTTCTCTGAAACAAAATGACATTCTGAAGACAAGCTTGGCTGAGGCCAGATCGCCGAACATGTGAGCATGTCAGAGATCGTATATCTACATTAAACTCATATAGGAATTGTCAGTTTGCAGTTCACCTGCACACACACTAAAGCATACCAAGAGCGTACACACACAAACAAGTAGACTGCATTACACACAAACAACAGCAAAGAGGCAGGAAGACGAGTTAATTATAGGTTGCAAAGATTATTCACTGTGATCACAGCAGAGAGACAGACAGACAGAGAGAGAGAGGAGTTGTTTGGAATCGTTTCACACAGATTCTGGAAAAATCCAGTTGTCTATGAACTCAAGCGAGCAGAGAATACCTTATGGCTCTAGCTGAAGCAAATATGCGTTTGTGTGCGTGTGTGTCCAAGCAGTGGTCGAAGATGCTGTGAGGTAGACTGTAAAAATAGCAAGCGTGGGAGGGAGATACGGAGAAGGGCTCTCTGACTCACACACTTGTCTGCCAGCATTTCTTCGTATCCTATCTCCATTCTTTATACAGGACACACGCACACCTGACCACACACCTGTTGCAGTGTTTAGTGCTGTGTGCAATGTCGTCAGTGGCAGGGTAAGACGCACGTCACGTCAGTTAGCTGCAGTTCTTCTCTCTGGTTTTATGGAAACTCTTGCAGGGTCTTCATCAATCATTAATAAGTCACACAAGGTTAGAACACTTCACAAACTCCAACGTACAGCTTTGCTGAACAAAGCAGCTCTCTTTGACAGGTTTTCACTGTGGAAGAGAGAGATAAAAGCTGAGAGAATTATGGCACATGCTCCGCTCCATACAGAATGTTGCTTTTCTAAATACGCTGTGGTCAGCCAGTGATGGACAGTACCTATTGAAACAAAGTTTTTAACAAATCACGAAGGTTGGATTCGGAGTGCAATTACCTGGAATTGCTTACCGCAGGCGTTTGTGAGTGAGATCACATAATCACTGATTTCGAGGGGGCTGACAGCTTAATTGCAGATTTTTAGGGAGGATGAGATGAAAGGCTGAAATAGGGTCTAAGAATGTCTACGACAGCTGAATGCTGACAACAGGAACTTTTGTAAATCTGTACTGTGTAAAAATGTGTACAGGGAGAGCGCACACACAAACACACAGGTGTGGACCTTTGTGATCTTGGAGATGTTCAAACATGTACAGAGATCAATAACAGCAGGCTGCCCAGTCTATTGAATGTTTTTATGTCTGAGTTATTAATAATGTATTAGTCAATTCAGATCGCTGAAACTGTAGATGCCTCGTGTAATGAAAAACTTGAAGAACGATCAGCTGGAAAATGTATATGTGGCGGTGGTAAAGGATTAGTGTGTGTTATCACGCGGACTGAATCCAGAGCATAAGGTTCGATTAGGTTAAAAGACCTTTCAGCTTATAAGAGAGGTTTTATCATCACTCAGTCTTTTGATGCCTTTACAATTAGAAGAAAGTCAAAATGGGAGTTCATTTATCATAATATCACTTTAAGAGATAGGTCACCCAAACATGAAAGTTCCGTCATCATTTACCACCCTCTTGTCATTTCAAAGTTTCAACAGCTGGACCCATTCACTTATACTGTATTGGAACAAAACAAAATGAAATATCGCTATCGGTTACCAACATTCTTCAAAATCTCTTCTTTTGTCATACAGGTTTGAAATGACAAGATGTATTTGGGTGAACTATCCCTTTGACACAAGCTAAATTAACCCGTTTAAAATTAACCTAAACTTTTTTTTAAAGTACAGAAAATAACAGTAGCCATGTAATGATTCAAAATATATTTTATTTTGTTCGAAAAGTTTAATTGGTTTAATAGCATCCAGCAATGAATTCACAGCTGTTCCCACAATGCAAAGAATTCATCACTCCAGCCTTTTCCACGGAGACTGGCCACAGTTGGTTTGCTCAAGAAACTCAAATGGCAAATTTAAATTTCACAGTTTATCAAATGGGCATTAAAAGGTTTTCGTTCCCCAGCTGAGTTATCGGTGGACAACAGCCTATCTATTGCAGATCTCAAAGGCAGCATTTTACAAGTGTAATCAACCCCAGTAATTAAAAGGAGTGTTAATTAAATCTCAGTCCGGCTCTCTAATGTGGAGAGATTCTCTGGCTATAGTACAATGTTGATATCAACAGTTTCATCCGATCTGTTTTTCTAAAAGCTGATAGTTGGCCTAATTTCTCCTTATAACAGAGGTTTTTACTGGCTGTGCATCTGGGTGTCACTCGCTTAAAGATCTCTGCTGCTGTTGACAGATATTTCTGAGATAATTATGTTGTTAGAGAATATAGTTAATGTTTGTGTGTACAGTACATGTATGGTGGTCTGAAGTATTCATTTAGAAGTGAATGAGACGTATAGTTGCTCTGTTAATTCCTTTCTGTATTTACAGCTGTTGAAAAAAATAAGAGACCATTCCCAATTTTCATTTAATCACCATTTCTAGAGGTATTGCGACCATCCCAGTCCAGTGTTGGTTAAATTTCAACTAAATCAAACCTTAGGAGTGACATAAAGTCATCCAACAGCAATGTGAAAAACGCACAGCATGACAAGACACATGAAAACTGGCAAAAAAATAAACATAAAAAATGTATACCCTAATACATGTACAAATATTACTGTTGTATTGCTTGTATTGTGATCTCTTAGAGCATCTTTTCTGTTATTTAGACCTGTTTCTCTGTTTTCATTTTCTACAAATAAATATAAATAGAAAAAAAGTATTTGACAGAACGAAACAAAAATAGGAATTTTGCCTAATCATATAAATAGTAAGCTCATAAAAACTGAAAATGGTCTTTGAAATGGTCTCTCAATTTGTTCTGCTTCGGTATGTTTATCTTAAAGAATTTTACTAAGATACGTTTTTTTTCTTCTAAAATGATAAACCAATAAATGATGCTTTAACTTAAGACAAAAATATATTTGGATACTTGCTGGTGACTAACATTAATGAACTTAAAATTTACATGGAAGTGACATGGAATATTTACTGTTGTTACTTTGGTCTAAAGCTCAACAGACCATCTGTTAATTTGTCCTACAGCTAAGACTGACATACTAAGAAAAACACACACTTAAGTCTCAATGTCACTCTGCTAACTGTACATCTGTTTGCACAGGCAGAGAAACAGATATAATGTGATACGAGGCATTTTGAGGTCAGTGGCTTATCTGGGGGATAGTCTGAAATCATGAGCTGAGCTCTCTTCACATCACAAAGCACTGTGTGTGTTATTTGAAAAATGCGTGTTGCTATGTTTGCAATGATCCTAGAAGTACAAATGGGAAAATTTACAGTTAATCAGTATCTTGTTTTAATATCATATTTTAGTGAGACTGTATGCTGAGGAGGTTTTTAAATGCTATTTTATGTTTACTACTTGGAAAAAGAGAGAGAGTTTGTGTGTCAAATAAAAAAACATTTATTATATATTTTCGATTTTTTTTTAGCTAATTTTGATACTACTTGGAGAATCAGGGAGAGAGAGTTTGTGTGCGCGTGTGTGCACACTTTTCTGGAAACACTTCAGCACTTTCGAAGTCGTCATCTGATTGGTTGAATTTCACAGGAAATCCGGAAGACATGCGTGCCGCGTTCTTTAACGGTCCGCCTGGAAACAACAAAGCCTTCTGATCTGAGAAATAATCTGTTGTGTTTACAATGGTTGCTATAAGAATTCATCACGATCGACTAAACGCTCAATTCTTAAAAGTATGCGTGGTTCATGGCATAAACTTAAAACCATTGTTGTTCCTGTTAACTTTTGACACGTTCATGAATGTACATCGATCTGTTACTGCGGGGACATTTCCACACCTCTAAACATGACGGTGCACAAAACGAAACGTGATTGGTTGCTTTACCTGTCAGTCATATGGCATCTTGGGGGAGCCTTTCCGAAGAAAGTGGCGATAAGTTCCAGACCTATGCGAGTCTACTTTCTATACTACGTCTGAAATGGCAACCCTTTATTGCCCCTATTGGGACATAAAGATGAAGTAATTGAAACTGTAAGGAGGGGGTGTTAATCAGTCATAAAATGTAAGATTCCCAATAGGGATGTGTTCAACTTAAGCACACACACACAATGCCTATGAGGCTTTAATAGTAATAAGTATGGAGACATGCTTAAACATGTTGTTGAGTGTGCGCACACGTTGATTGCAGGTGGTTACATCACGCTCTCTGGAGAATGCACAACCTGTTTGGGAAAGGTTTGTGTTTAGTTCGGGATTCCTTTGAGATTCATCACGGTATATGTTCCAAATGCAGTAAACGAGGATTTGTTTGTGTGTCTGTGTCTAAAAATAAATGTACACCCCTCAGTGCTTTGGAGGGACAGAACAAGTGCAAATGGTTTGTAATGTTTTATAGCTTTGCTAAGACATCAGAAATGAGGCTTTAAAAAGAAATGTATACACAAAACGGCAACAGTTTGCTGTTTATAAATCAAGTGATAAACAGGAGATTTACACGTTTTGTCACACAACACTGATTATACCAAATGTGTATAAAAGCTTTTAAATAAGCACTATGCAAATAACCGTAAATGTTTTCTGACCTCCGGGATAAAGAAGCAGTGTTTGTCTGGTTCCAAGTCTGTATACTGTAAATGTCCTTGTTGTGATGAACACAGAGAAATATATTGCTTGTAACTAAACAGTTCTCTTGGCCACCACTGAATACCATAGTAGGAATACTTGCTTTTGCTTTATAAATTTCTTTGTTCTGTTGAAGACAAAAGAAGATCTTTTGAAGAATGTAGGAAAGCAAACAGTTATGGGGCACTTTTGACTACCATTGTAATTCTTCCTACTATGGTCAATGGTCAATGGTGGCCAAGCACTGTTTGGTTACAAGCATTCTTCCGAATATCTTTCTATGTGTTCATCAGAACAAAGAAATTCCTACAGATTTGGAGCAACTCAAGGGTGGGTAAATGAAGACAAAAAAAATATTTTGGATGAAATGTACCTTTAAGTAAGGCAGAATAAAGAGAGGCACATTTATAGACATTCATTCAGTTTGCTCATAATGTAGCTGTCGGATACAGTTTACCAAACCATAGATATGCAAGTAATACGGATCAGAAATAAATTTGTGGAGGGTTGCTGTTCAGCCCCTGCGTGCAGAATTGAAAAATGTTTCATCAGAATTAGTAAGGACCGTATCACAGTGTAATTAATTGTATCGCAATTAAATCATTTGGCCTGAATAGCAGACATAAAAGTCATCACAAAAGTGATTGCACTTAAAATATTAGCGTGCTTATTAACTGTAAAATATTGTCGTCTGGCTGAAGTATATGCTTGACATTCATTAATTGCACGCTAATGTGCATTTATGTTTGTGAGCGAGTGAGTGAGAGAGAGAGAGAGAGAGGTGACATTTAGCTTCTCTCTCTGAGGGAATAACAGTGCATTCTTTCGTATGCTAATCAAGCTAAATAAGCAAAAATAATATTTTCTCCCGAATGAGTATGTTGTGCTTGAATTGCAAATGTAAGAATCCACATACTGTCACACACATGTGACCTATAGTTAAACTGTGTAGACCAGAGAGTTAAATTGTTTTTGTTCTGTCTTTCTCTCTCTGCAGCTGTTAGCTCAGGTGTTGCTGTTCTTATGTATAAACACTGCAGGGATGTTTATCAGCTACCTGTCAGACCGCGCCCAGCGACAGGCCTTTCTGGAGACACGCAGGTGCATCGAGGCACGTCTCCGCCTAGAGACCGAGAACCAGAGACAGGTCAGTGTGTGTGTGTTTGCAAAGTTTAACACTGTTAAGTTTCAGACATCAAAAGTGTAAATGCATATTGTGCTATAACTATTTAACTATTTAAATGTCTGTTTGTGCAGAATGGTTGAGCATTAGGAACATTTACACAAATAGCATTTGTATGAAAGTTTCCATGATGTGTTCGCGTACGTGTGTGTTAAGCCAAAAAAGTAAGTGTCACAGGGCACATGCTATGATACTATGCTATATCACAACCTTTACCCAGCAATGAGCCCACAGTGAGTATGAACAATTGATTTAAAGAGAAGAACGGTGTCTCATTGGGATGGATGGCTTATGTACAAAGGTTGGGCGACTCCTTAGGGAATCTTACTCTGTCTGCTTCCCTCCTCCTTCTCCTCCCCCATGTCTTTCTTTGAGAGCTCTCAGAGTGTTTGCTGAAGCGGGTTTATTTGCCAGTCAAGTGGAGCACATGCTGGTACCACACTCTGTGTGTGTGTGTGTGTGTGTGTGTGTGTGTGCACATATTTCCTCTTCTTATAAGTCCATCTATCTAAATTCCCCCTGTATTCGGCTTAGCCTATGGCGGATGCAACCTCTGGTTTGTTAAATTCATATTTGAAGTACCAGCTCTTTATTCAAAGAAAAATGTGGGGAATAAAAGCTGAAGTGTGCAGGGTAATTTTTAGTAACTAACTTATTTATCAATTTTTGGATTATACAAATAAATATATAATTGCTTATTCTTTCAATTATATATAATTTATTTTAGTTTTTTCAAATAACAGATCATTTTTTGTATTTTTTAGATCAATTAAATACAGAATATGTAATAGCGTATTTGCATACATATTTATCCCTATGGGTTTAAACCGTTTAGAACTCTGGATACACTGGATAAAAATAGACTTGAGTCTGTTATTCTTGAAATAGGCTGCACAATATGTTGATGTCTTAAACAATAATACAAAACTTGTTGTAATTGTTTTTTTTTTCATTATGACCCCAAGCAAGGTTTTAATGTAACCTATCGTTTGTCAGGTTTGAGTTAAAATGTAAGATTTGTGAACGGTTAATTCTAGTAAACTGGTAGACAGCTGATGGAATCAACACTTATGCCTGATTTAACATGTTTGCACATCGAGGCTATTCATGAGAGACAAATAGACACAAATAAAATTAATTTAAATGTAAATCGTTCATTGAACCTTTCATATTCAGTTCAGTGTGACAATTGTGTGAAAGTTCTTACACACAATTTATACTGAATGATTCTTGAATAGGGACTGGTAACTTGAATGATTTAAGCCCATGTTTATTAAAGTCCATTACTGCATCTGTGTTAGGAGCGCCTGGTGTTGTCAGTGCTGCCACGCTTTGTGGTGCTGGAGATGATTAATGACATGGCCAACGTAGAGGACGAGACCCTACAACACCAGTTTCATCGGATCTACATTCACCGCTATGAGAACGTGAGGTAACTTATTTCTTTGTGTTACATTCACTGTTAATAGAACAGAATGTGAACTGAGTCATGCACCTGCCATTATGGGACTGTCGTCTGATTATGCCGTGATCACCCTCTATTATAACATATATGAGTGGATTCATTGCAGAGTACTTAGTCAAGATAATAGCCCTAAATAGGCTCTCAGTGGCCAAAGAATGGCACAATACAGTCTGAGCAGGTGATGTCACACAATCTGTTTGCATTTTCCATGTTTCATAGACAGTTGACAACACCATATTGTGTGTGTGGAGCATTTGTATGACTGTCTTTTGTTGCTTTCACCTTTTTCTTGTTTTTACAGGTATATGCCTTTAGTTGTTTTTCTTGTATTCAATGTGTCTCATGTACAGCTGCTTTGTAACAATGAAAATTGTAAAAAGCGCTATATAAATAAAGTTGAGTTGAGTTGAGTTTCATCAGATGCACATGTTTGGCCCTAATTAAACTTTGGGTTATGAGTTTGGTGATAATATAACAATTTATTTTGTATTTCATTTATATTAATATTAATTTATTTGAATATTTTATAGTGTATTACTTGTATTTAACTAAATGCCATCTACTTTACACTTATTGATTTTTTGAGGAGCATGACAGGAAGTTAAGTCTGGGTCACATGAGATTTGTTTATGTTGTTGCTCCTCAAACCGTCTACCATACATTAAATTACAGCGTGTATGTATGAATCATCAGAGTTGGAATGAATGTACAAAATGGTGTCTACATACACATGAATTTAAATCTGGGTTATTTCTGTTAAGTTCCTAATTTTAAAACAATATATTTTGGTTTGTAATCAAATTGGGAGTTACTGTATTGGACACTTTTCTGATCATAAAATTTTGTGAAACATGTCCATCAGATGTTATTTTCTCTTTGATTTGAATGTGCAAACCTGTCCAAGTGGTTTTTGTGGCCGGAACAGTATAAACTAAAATGTTTCTGTTTGAAAAAATAGTTTTGATTGTTATAATAATCTGTGTGTGTGTGTTTGTGCAGTATTCTCTTTGCTGATGTGAAGGGCTTTACCAATCTTTCCACAACACTCTCCGCTCAGGAACTGGTTCGAATGCTCAATGAACTCTTTGCACGCTTCGACCGTCTGGCGCACGTGAGTACTCTAGCACAAACATAAACGCATACGATGCAACACACACTAAGACAGTTATACAGCTTATGGTTATTTTGGATCAGGGCCGTGCACAGGGGGGAAAGACATTTCTGAGACCGTGTACTGTCTTCTCCTGCCGCAACCCAAGTGACCCTTTTTTTGTTTCGGCCAATGCCCCTCAAAATGTCTCTGCATGGCCCTATTTTCGGTATACAGTTTAAAATACATCACATAAATATTATTGTGAATCAAGGCATTCAGTTATTTGCTTTATCTCTAGAGAATGTATACAGAATGGATTCTATAAACATGTCTCATGTCTAAATAAACATTTAATAATATTTGTTATCGATATGCAGGTGTTACCTCATGACACTTGGCTTGAAAAGATTTGTCAAGCAGGTGCCTGTGTGATGAATATGTATAGATGTTGGGGAATTATTTGGCTCCAGCCTGTTCACACGTCATATCTACAGCTCGCACAGCATGTGGTGTTTATTTATTATGTAGGACAGATAGCAGGGTGTATATTTGCTGCGTGTGGCACTCTAAACATACAAAAAATGCCAGTAAATCTGTTTCTCACCACAATCTTTTGCAATGCTTTTATATAGCAACTTAAGACAATGGATGTAAGAACTCATCCATTATTTGAAAAAAGATATGTCAGGCACAAAGCAGTGACAGGAATACAGACAGCACTTTTGATCCTGAATGAATCTAGGCCATCTAAGTTTAGAGATGCACTTTGGGGGTTGAGCTCGATAAAAACGAATTACAATTACAACTTCGATGACTTAAAGAGTCACTAAAAATCAAAACGCTGTTGGCGTGTCACTACTGTCATTACTTTGATTGTGTGATGATGTATGTACTGTATGTGTTTGAATGTGGACAGCTACTGCATTTCTTGAAAGAGGAAGAAGCAATGCTATGTCAAGTTCACACTGTGCAGTTTCTTCATTTTAGAGAAATGGGATTTTAGAGAAATTTATTCTTTATGACATCCACATATGCTAATATGATCAGAAGCCTTTTCTTACATCAAAGGATGACAAGCTTCAGTCTTTTAGTTTGCAATTGGCTTTGCACATGAGGTGTTCTTAAAGAAATCTGTGGTTTCTTCTGTTGTTTAAACTGCATTATGAAGCATATTAAGCTCTTCGTCCTTATCCCGCACATCTCTGCGGCTTATGTATCCGCAATAATCTTCTCCATGAGTCACTACAATAATCATTGGAGTTTAACCAACCATAAAGTGGCTTACTGATGCATAATACAAATATTCAAATGTGGCATATGTGTGCATGCAGATGGTTGTATCAGTATGTCGTATTTAAATGTTTGTGTGATTTCTCAGAGTCTCACTGGTTTGGTCTGGCCTTGTGCAGCTCGTACTGTTTGTTCTATTAAATTCTGCTGCAATGTTTATGACGGCGAGCAGCACTTGGTTTTCTCTGCCGATGGCAATGTTTACTCAGAGATGTCACATGTGCTGTTAGTGCATTACTGGCTGTGTGTGGTTGTCATTTTAAAGCAGACTTAAATGCGTTTGATGGCTCGTATCAACACACACATATTTAACGCCTCATCCACACTTCAAACATTGAAGGTCCCGTCTTACGGTTGCATTATTTTCCACAAATCTGTATCGCTTATATCTCTCTCTGGGTTGCTTTGTCTCCTACGCACACATGTGCCTGATGGGAAATGTGCATTAACTCTCAGTGCTCAAGGTAAAATCTAGAATGTATTGTGAAACCAACAAAAAGTACCATGGTGATACCAAGGTTGTATTTAAGTAGTCACCATGTTAATTTTTTATATTTACTTTTATGAAATAAGCAGACACATTTATAATACATTGTACAATGCATTGTTTTTCAAAAGCAACTAAAAAAAATATTTATGACCCACAAAATAAGGGTTATAAAACTGGAATTTAGAAATAGAACAATTTACAATATGTGACCCTGGACCACAAAACCTTCTTCCACAAAAAAGTCTTAAGTAGCACAGGTTTATTTGTAGCAATAGCCAACAATACACAGTATGGATGAAATATTTTTCAGTATCTATTTTTCTTTTATGCCAAAAAATCATTAGGAAATTAAAGCAACACTAGATTTTTGAATAAAGATTATTATAGATTATTTAGAACAACTCTTAACCGGACGAGTCCTACTGCCACTGCTACCTGAGCAGCCTCATAGCGGCTACAACCACAGTTCTATGTTCAAGTCGGTACACACAGCCCCGCCCATCCCCTTCCTGTGGAAAAGTATGATATGGTTTCTAAACAACATTAGGCATTCACCGGTTCCATCAGCATAGTAAACAAATTCATGTGTACACTAATAACAGACAATTCGCTAGTTGCACAAGATGCCGCTGGTGAGCTTTTGGGATGCCAGAGTCGGCAGACTAATGTCCGGTCATATAACACTGTATGGGAAACGAAGGATTTGGGTTTTTTTTTTGATAAAAAAAGAAAAAAGTAATATATCAGCGATATGAAAGATCCTCTTTACATTGCTGAGCACTTTGTTAAGCCAAAACAACTGGTGAGTGTTATACAACCGGAAATTAGTCTGCCGATCCTGGCGTCGCAAAAGCTCACCAGCGCCATCTTGTGTAACTAACCCATTGCACTTATCAACCACATGGGGGAACCGTGAGTAAAAGTTCTATCAAAATGCTTTAGGAAAGATCATGTTCCATTAAAATATTTAGTAAATTTCCTACTGTAAATATATAAAATCTTTATATAAAAACGCCGGAAACACGGCTACAAACTTCGCTCGCTGCTGCTCGCTCGTTTGAAATGACCACTCAAGTTTGGTATCTATGTAAAGCTTAGAGTTTCTGCTTTTGGGTTCATCTAATCTTCACAACAGCATTATAGAGAGTGTTAAAACAAACCTGTTTCTTCTTAGCAACAGCCTGCTTCAGCGCCTCTGACGGACAAATTTGTTTTTTATTTTTTACTTTATTTTATCAAATAGTTGTATCTCGGCCAAATGTTGTCCTATCCTAACAAAGCAAATATCAATGGAAAGAATATTTATTCAGATTTCAGGTGATGTATATATCTCAAGTTAAAAAATTACCCTTATAACTGGTTTTGTGGTCCATGGTCACATACATACACACACACACACGCGTAAATATAAAAGAAGGATACAAAATAAAATAATCTACAAAAAAGTGTTTTGAAACGTTATTAATGTTATAAAACTATATAAAAACGTATGTAAGTAGGTATATAAGAGATCTGTATTACAAACGATATCTCGGTACGCTAAGAATTATTTATAATTTTATGGGACTTGACAGTTTGACTTAATTTCACTTAGCCATCTTCTTTTGTGGTCTGCGGAAGAAAGACAATCATCCACGTTTGAACCTCTAACTGTTGTCATTGGCTACCCCAAAAAATGAATGCCCTAAAGCAATGCTATTGTTCGACGCGGTAGAATGAAATGTATAAACATTGAAAAGAAAAATTCACATATCACCACTGGGTTTTCTATTAGCAACATATTATTATGCTGATGTTTAGAGTATAGAGCATGTCGTTACGATCGCATTTAACGCTAGTCTGTATCTTTATATCCAATAAATTGGCCCACAGTTATGTAAAGGGCATTCAGTTGCCTGCAGTGATTAGCACTAGAGCTTCAAACATATTATTCTGAGTCAGTCCAGAGATGATCAAACTGTAGATGGTGTTTTAGCGTATGATAAACTATGGTTACGGCCGTAGCGACTCTTTGTTTCTATACAGCCGTTTGCCGAGCTTTGAAAAGTCATTAATACAGCAGTAGGCAAGAATATTGGATCACAGAGAGCCCATTGAGTGAACGCCGGCCTTATAATTACTACCCTCCCTGAGCTCAACACAAAAACCTGCCAGACTGAGAGATAACTAATGCAGGTAGTCAAGGCCATAGAAATTACAGGGTGATTGCGGTTATAAAATCTCTCAAACACGTTGGATAAAGTGAAACTGTGCTAATGATGCTTTTAGAAGCTATTTCTAATCGAGCAGATAGCTTGAAATTACTTTTGTTTGGTGCGACTTATAAGAACTGCTCTCCTTTTCTTCTGTCCTCCTCTCTCCTCTTTCCTTCCTCTGTTTTCTTTTGTCTCCTCCTTTCTTCCCATCTCATCTCTCCTTCTGTCTTCTCTTGTCATGTTTTTTAACATCTCAGGAGCATCATTGTCTGAGGATCAAGATATTGGGGGATTGTTATTATTGCGTCTCTGGCCTACCTGAGCCCCGTCCGGATCACGCCCACTGTTGTGTTGAGATGGGCCTCAGCATGATTAAAACCATCAGGTGACATTAAAACATTTATTTGTTTAAGTTGTCAGGTATGTAAACACAAAATTGATCCACGTAATATTTCATGGTTCCTCTGTTTATTCTTAATTAAATACTATTAAAGAACTTTGGTTTGTGTTCAATTGTCTTGGTTGGCCGTCTTGGTTCGTCAAATTTAGAGCCTCAATGAATTTTTAGGTGACTTGTGTTTGTTTGCCACATATAAATATAGTATTTTTTTAAAAATTGTCTATGCTATGTCAATGCTATGTTAACTTGTGTGTGAGCGTGTGTATGAGAGAGAGAGAGAGAGAGAGAGAGAGAGGCCACTAGACCAGTCCTGTTGACCCATAATAGAGGCTGAAGCAGATGAGAGGCTCTTGTTGAGCAGGTGTATACGTGTGTGCTGCACTAACATCCAGATATCACCCAATTTAGAGCACCACTCAACACATCCACATCTGTGACAGCATAACCTCAATTCTTTTTTTTACAAACAGCCATTTACTTTTACCTGTTACCACTCTCAGATGTAATGGTGTCATGTAATGGTATCATATGTACACCCATAAACCCAGTAGCCTATGAGTTGGCTAGCACTATAGTTTTATCAGTCTGTGTGTCTTTATTGTATGTTTAGGTACGTGCGCTCGCGTACAAAGCACGACATAGACATGCGAATCGGAATCCACTCCGGTTCAGTTCTATGTGGAGTTCTCGGCCTGCGGAAGTGGCAGTTTGATGTTTGGTCCTGGGATGTGGACATAGCCAACAAACTAGAGTCAGGGGGAATACCCGGGTAAGAGATGCGCACGCACACATCTACACACAGATCTCTTTGCTGTGGAGATGAAAGTTGGGGAACTACAGAAGGATTATCAGTTTGCCCTCAAACACACTCAGAGATGATAATTGCAGTGCTTAAGCCTGTGTGTGGAGGAGAGAGATTTAATTGTGTTTGGGGGGGTTAAATGAGGTTTTGTGTATGCTCATTTGAAAGAGGTGTTTTGTATGCGCGAGGTGAATCTGTGATTAATTTCGCCCGCTTCAGGAGGATCCACATCTCCAAAGCAGCTCTAGACTGCCTGAACGGCGTCTACGAGGTGGAAGAGGGTCACGGGAAAGACCGCAATGAATTCCTGCGCAGACACAACATCGAGACCTTCCTGATCAAACAGCCGGAGGAGAGCCTGCTCACCCTGCCTGAGGACATTATGAAAGATTCCACCAACCAATCAGAACACAGAACCTCTAACACTTCTTTTACTGAGGGAACGTGGAGCCCTGAACTTCCCTTTCATAACATAGTGGGCAAACAGAATGTGAGTGCAGTACACACACACACATACAAAAAGCAAACCACTCGTGAACATGCACGAGCAACAGAACACATATCAACACAACTGTATTGATTCTGTGATAATGTATATCCATTGCTGGTTGCGTCAATGCATTTCCATTTTCTTGTGTTCCTCTTGCATGGTTTTATTTTGTATTTGTTCGTCTGGTTGGTGGATGTGATGGATTGTAGTCCACATGATGATCTCATTGGGTCAATAAGGGCAGATTTAGCTGATTCTCTGTCTATAAAAAAAAAAGTTTGATACCGTAATTCAAAATCTTCTAGTGACTTGTTGCGTCAACTTTTTTTATTTGGCATTGTAAATGATCACTAGTGGCAACTATCTGTTCCTTAAAGGTGCAATGAATTAAAATCACAATTTTAACCCGAGCTATTTTTATATAAGTGGGAATCGTATTGACTTGAACATCATGTAAGTGTCAGAACTGAAAACGCTCTCGTTACTGAGATTACATCTGTTATTGAAACCAGGCCCAGCGAACGGCAGGTTCTGAAATGAACCTATCTATGACGTCATTGATAGGTTGAACACCGACTTCATAGAAAATATCAACGACTGCTTCTCTAGCCCCACCCACTGGTTCGCGCATTACAGAACCAGTGGCGCGAAACCAGATAAAGCGAGCAAGCAATAAACAAACATGCCGTTAAAGATAGCTTAATATTGTGACACCCCTAGTTGTGGAAGATTACAGTCGCTGCATAACCTTCCTTCGGATTCCGATATTAGGAATGCTGGGTTAAAGTTTATTTTTAAAGACGTTCCCTCTTGTGGGAAAAACATGGAACATTTGCTTGTTTCATTTCTCTGAGGATTCCTTCATGAACAAGGCACAGGTCGACACTGAATTTGTGGAGAGTTTAAAATTAAAAAGCAGTGCTGTGCCTTCAGTATTGGATCCGATAGGAATGGGGCACCAATCTTATGTGAGTAAAACATTTTTGTACTATGGGTCACTATTGCTTTGTTAGAGATCGCTTGATGTGCCCTGAGCACTATTCGCACCTCTAGTCATTTGTATTAATTTATCATGGAAACTCTCGTAACATTTGAGACCCGAGATCGCGGTGATCGTTTGTCCAGTTCAGAATCACGGGTCTCAAATGTTGACAGTTGCGGTCATATATCTTTAAACCCAATACAAGTATAGACTATACAAACTATACGCAAAGCCTTGCCATCACATCCAGGAAATAAGTCAGTAAATTTGAGTATAATCATAGTGTGTGAATGCGTCAAATGAAATACTGATGTGGGGAGGTCATTTATTATTCACAGGAGGTCTTCAGATAATACTAATGCCGTGCGAAAACTGTGAATGGTGCTTATGTGTAACCTAACGTTACGTCTCGAAACAAATTCACAGAAGCCTCCAACTACGCAAACTGCTATCCAATCAAAGCGGTGGGCGTTTCCTTCCAAGTGTCTTCAATGCGGCACACACATTAGAGCATTGCAGAGCAGGCTTCAAAACCTGGGTAGAAAATAGCCTATGACTTATTGATTTTGATGTTTTTGGATGTAAAAAACCACCCGAGCATCACAAGTAGACCACATATAACAGTAGAAAACAATAAACCACTTCATCGCACTTTTAAATTTGAAGAACTTGTACTGAGCCAATTGAAAAATTAAAGGAATAGTTCACCCAAATGTGAAAATTCTGTCATCATATGCTCTCCCTCAAAATGTTCCAACCCTGTATACATTTGGTTGTTCAACTCAGCTCAACGCAACAAAAACATTAATTTTTTTAAACAGTTCTGGGGCACCGTTGACTTCCATAGTGGAAAGAACATCTGCTATGGTAGTCAATAGTGCCCTTGAATGGTTTAGTTTCCCCCATTTTTAAAGCATCTTCTTTTGTTTTATACTTAACAAAGAAATGTAAATAGGTTTGGAGCAACTTAAGGGTGATGACTAAATTCGTTTTTTGGGTGAACTGTTCCTTTAAGATGCAAATCTCTGGAAAATTTATAGTTAAGATCTGAATTATTTTAGGATAATTTAGGATTTCTGTGCTTTTGCACCCAGAGAACAACAGAATACTGCTTGTCACACTAAGGTTACATTTTTAAAACATGAGCCATGCGAAATGTGGAGAGAAATGTGGAGGACTGAAATGTGCTACTGTGCTTTAAAACTAGCACTGTTTCTACGCTACCGCCTGGAGAATTTTTAAAATAACTTGCCGTTTGAGTAAAAAAGCCCCTGCGTGTAATTCAAATAAAAATCAACACACCACTTGTCATAAACAGTGAAAAAGTAGCGATCTAAAAGGTTCTCAGTGCTTTAAAGGATCCGTTTCAAAGGCTATGAGTAGTGTTCAAGAGCTTTTCCAACCCCATGTGACAAGTATAATAAAGTGTCCAAAACATTAGAGATTATTCAGGCAGCTGTGGGATTTGGATAGTGTTCTTCAGGGTGCTCGGGGCTATTCAACAGTGTTGTGAAACGCTGTAAGACATGACAGTGTGCCCGAGGGTCTACAGAGCCGTTGGACATTGTTGGGCATCTAAAAAATCAATGGTGTTCTAGAAACGAATAACCCAGAACATTTTAGATGAGTTTAATCAGGTGCTTTAATTAAATTAAATCTAAAATATTCTAGACCAGGGGTTTTTCAAACTTTATTTGAATTTATAATGTATTTAAAATTTTCTGAATGTACTATTTATATGGTATGTGTTAGGTTTAGGTTTCATTTTGTGAACTACCTACAATATTTCTGACAAATTTCAAATTAAAATATTGTTTCTATTTGCATTTATTTGCAAAAATGAAAACTGGACAAACATGTCAAAATAACAGAAAATGTGCTCTTTATTTTTTCAGACATCAAATACAAAGCAAAGAAGCAAAAATCATATTCACTTTTAAGCAATACAATAGTAATATTTGTACATATATTGTATTGTATCGTTTTTCGTTTTATTTACATTTTAAATTAGCTTTTATTTTAAGATTTTAATTTTAGTTAAAGTTTTAGCAATTTTGGTATATGCTTTGTCATTTTATTATTTATTGGTTCATTTTTAATGTTGCTTTATAAGATTAATACATTTTTATTTTAGTTTTTGTTTATTATTATAATCTTACTACTTTAAAATTGTTTGAGGTAACATTTAAATTTTTCCTTGATTTAAGTTATTCCAAAATGTTTAGGTCAATATTTTATTTCAATGAACAGGAACATTTTCAACGTCTTTATTTTAGTCAACTAAAATGGCAGCAATACATCTAGAAATGCTGATTAGAAAATTTGGAATGGCCCCCTATTTTTTTCCGCGGATGTACATACAGTACATGTATAAATGTATTTATAAAAAAGCATTTACACTTTGTTTGAGGAAGAGTAAATTTGATATGAAGATAACATATTGCTGGCTACACTAATGTATAGCCCAGAAGAGGAAACAATGCATGTAGCAAAACAGATAAACAATTAGAAATAGACTTCAAAATGTTTTTGTTTTAATCCCTGTTCTAGAGTGTTAACACTGGCTTTATGGGACAACGTTCTAGACTGTTACTAAGGAAAAAGGGCAGGGACATTGTTCTAGAGGGTTCTAAAAGCTGTTGTGTAGGTCCGGCGCTCTGGAGGGTTCGAAGGGTTGAAAGGCACAGTGTTCTGTATGTTTTTGTGGCATGGGCTGCTTATTATGATGCTCTCCCTCTTGGTGTGGGCCGAGTTTCCAGGCTGTTGCTATGGTGACGTGGTTAACATAAGGGAATGTTGTCTTTCATTAATGCGGCGCTTTTGTCATGCAGTCATCTTAACACATCAAAGAGCTCTCACTCTATGACTGGCACAGCGACCAGCCAATTACACATCAGCTGAGAGCACAAACTTTCAGCTTTACCAGACGCATGTGTGTGTCTGAGTGCGTGTCTGAGGTATTCTAGATGTGTTCAAACACAAGTATGCTGACATAATGATGTGTGTATGTAAGATTATAGAGGCGGTCTCCATGACAACAGGAATGTCTGGAAGGCAGCAACCGGATTCTTTTTCTCCTTCACGCTCCGTTTATGCCTCTTCTCTCTCTCTCTTTCCTCTTTTCTCCTGTTCTTTTACTCTCCTTCATCTCACATCCTCTCCCTCTCTTCTCTGTCTCCCCGCTTTTGTCCTCAGTGACGCATTGCAGCCTGTGTGAGCGAATGTGTGTTTCATTGACTGTGTGTTGGTGAGTGTTTCTATTGTGTATAAGTGTTTTAATGAATGTGAGTTAGTCAGTGTGTGTGTTTAATGAATGTGTGTTATGGTGAATGAGTGAGTGTGTGTAAGACAGAGAGAGAGAAAGAAAGAGAGCGAGCGTGGATGTGTGTGCGTGTGTGTTTTAGTGATAATGTGAATACTGTTAAAGTATTTTGTGGTTTTAGTTATTGAGTGTGTTAAGCTTTATTTTAAGTGCAAAAAGTATTTATTTGACTGGTGGTTATATGACTTAAACCAACATACATTCTTACACTCACACTAAAAACACAGTAACACACATCAACTCACAATATTTTTAGTGAGATTAAGTGAATGCGTCTGGGTGTTGTTTGTGTGTGTGTTCTGCTAAAGTGTGCTTCTTGTTAATGGTTGAAGTGTTTTGAGTGTCTTGGATGAGTGTCGTTGTGTTTTTATGTTCGATCCAAACTTCATGGTCGATCAAACAGAGAGCATATCCTTAAATAGAGACCTTGTCTCTTTCATTTTTATTCAAGGGAGCAGTTAGTAATGATCAGCCAAAATATGTCTTTAATGCCATACCAAACAAACAAACATTTACATTTATGCATTCGGGAGACGCTTTTATCTAGAGCGACTTACATTACATTATACTACACATTGTTTTTAAGTATGTGCAATCCCTGGGATCGAACCCATGCTCAAACCACTGGGCTGCAGGAAAGCAGACCATGTATAATACGAGAGAAAAGGAATAGATATGAGAAAATATTTTTAGTTTCTACTAAATGATGGTAGTGTTTTCATGATGTAAATTTCACTAAGGGTCCATTTTAGGACAACACACACACATGCAGCTACAAAGAGTATATTATCACAAGCAGCTCTTGGCATAAGTCCCACAACGATAAAGCAGAACTACTCATGAGAAAAGACACCAATCTCTCCTCTTTCATCACAGTATCCTTGACCTGTGACTTCACTCCATCAGACTTCAGGGTCAACAACAGAAGTGAACGACTTAAACTCCGCCCATATGACAAAATACAGGACGCATTTTTCTTAACCGAGCATTCAGTGCAGTGTCATACCTTCTTACCAAATACATAGATGCACGCGCAATGTAGTGAAGAGGAATATACGTCTAAAATGACTGATACATGTTCGAACAATGTCATCATTTATTTCACGCTCATGTCGTTCAAAACTCTCTTCAGTGGGACACAAAGATCTTTTGAGAAATGTCTCGGAGGTTTTGTGTTCATACAATGTCAAAGGGGGCCGATGTGTTTGGTTATCAATGTTCTTCAGAATATCTTCTTGTGTATTTGCAGAAGACAGAAAAACTTTGAGATTTTAAATGACAAGAGGGTGAGTAAATGATGACGGTGAACCATCCCTTTAAAAGTCACTTTTCTATGGACATGTACCACAAGCTTGACACCCAATGTTCAAATACTTTTTTTCCCTTATTATGATAAATATATATTTTTTGCTTTTTTGATATTTCAAATAAAGTCCATTTGGATTGATATTTTATTATCTAATGCAGTAACCATCATTTATGTGTGCCCTAAGTGTCCAAGTATATTTGGATTAGTATATAAAAATATTTGGATTTGTATCATGTTTTTACATGAGAGGCCGTGTTCCTCCAGACTTTTTAAGAATGAGTCGCCATTCACAGCGTCCACGGGAATCAAGCTCACGGCTTAAATGAGCTTTGAGATATTACGCTTTTAAAGACAAACTCAACAGTCAAAACAAAATCAAATATGTGTGTCAGATCCTGTTTATGTAATAGTTTGTTGTAGTCACGCTTTCATGAGAATAGTGTGCTATTTCACCTCTGCCCCTGACATTTTTACAGTTAAATATGAATACAACACAACCCACTACTCCAGGAGCGACTAGTTTTGGCTGGATTTTCCAGCAGGGAGAGCTTAGCCTCGTACTTGTGATAGTTAAAAAAGCTGATACGAAAAGCTTTCCGGGTTTAATGCGACAGAAATGTTTGACTTTTTAATGGGTGTGCTGATTTTTTACATCCAATCCAAAAAATGGCCTGAGCTTTATAGGCTGCAAGAAAAGCCTGTTATTTACAGTCCAGAGCATGTGCAGCGCAGAACATAATCATGTAATGTGCTTGTGGGGGTGTGGGTGGGTTTCATTTAGTTTTGTTTGGGGACACATTTGTAATTGTGGGATTGACAGCAGAGTGGAGCAAGCGGCTAGAACATCGAAGTGCTCAGCATAATGCAAATAAGTCATTTTTTTCTAGATTCGATACTTGTATCACATTATGTGTTTATGGCTGTGTTAAATGCACAGTTCATCCAAAACTGAAAATCTGTCAGCATTCATCATGTTGTTCAACACCTGTATGGCTTTATTTCTTCTGTGGAACAGAAGAAGACATTTTGAGAAATGTCACAGTGGTTGGTGGTCATACAGTGTTAGTCAATGGGGTCTAATGTTGTTTGGTTACCATACAGTGTTCTTCAAACTCTCTTATTTTGTGTTCCTCAATAGAAAGAAATTCATAAAGGTTTGAAATGACAAGAAAGTGAATTTAAATTTTTTGTTGAACTGTAGCGTGAATAAATCATAATATAATGCATGTTTTGATATCCATATAGAATCTGTATTGAAAGTGTTATAAACCAAACTGAGGACAACCCCCTCACTGTATATTTTACATTTACAGTAAACATGCATTTGTCTTTGTTTGTGTGTGCGCGCAATCCATTTTCTGTACTTTCTTCTATTCATGTTCGCTCATGTCGTTTGGATGAACGGATGCACACACGCACAAACGCACAGTCTCGCTCTCAGACTCATGGGCGCTGCATGTGCTTTCCTCTGTAGACTCTGGCTGCGCTCACACGTCACTCTATTAACCTGCTCCCCAACCACCTGGCTCAAGCCCTGCATGTGCGCGCCGGCTCGCAGGAAATTAACGCTCGCATGCAGAGCACCATCGCCCTGCGCAGCGGGGACAAGCTCCGCCAAGAACATATCTCCCCCTTCTCTCTCACCTTTAGAGAAGCACTGCTGGAGCACAAGGTAGCCTGCTCCCCTCTTCAAGCCACCCTGTGTCCCGCCTCTCTCTTCTCTGCTGTGTCGCTCGCACATTTGAGTTCTTCTTTTGTTTTGGAGGTGCAGGAGAAGCGGGGAGAGAGTGTTGTTGTCATGAGTAAACTAAAGGGCATCATGTGCCGGCAATAGCGATCGATACTTCCTGGAACACAGACAACGACGCATACAGCAGCTCGATAAATATTGGTGGAAAAACAAAACAGGGCATGCCGGCTTGGTTTTTGGGTTGTTGGTCCAAGATGGTCAACAGCTTCACCTACCAGATGTTTTCCTCTTGATCGATCATCTAAACCAGCTTGGACTATCCAGAAACCAATAAGCTTCAGCTGAATTTATTTTCAATACTCCTCAGACAAAATGGATTCTCTCCGTCTTTGGCTTTAATCCGGTCGGCAATTCAATTAAGATTTCAATTCAACACTTAGCATAATGACTCAAATGTGAATGAGTGAATTCACACCTGATTGGATTGATCTCTAAATGAATTGGTTTTAATAGCCATCCCATATGAGCTCTAGATTAGCTGACGGAACGAACGTGCGGAAACGGGTATTTGACCTTTAAAAGACCTTCAGATTACTCATGTTCAACTTTCGTGCATGTTACCATTTCTGTTAACATACAATTGCTATTTTATTTCACTCCCTCTCACCTCATTTGTGCTCGTGAGTTGACCGTTGACCCTTGCTTGGCTTTGTGCTTGAGTTTATTGCCTGCCCTCACATCACACACCTTCTGACTAACCCTCACAGTTAGAGAACTTCGAAGTTTGTCTGTCTCTCTTATACAATATTGCTTCAATAGTGTGATTGGCATGTGATGAGGAATATCTGGGGCCAGTTGCATAAACATAGCAATTAATTCAAGACTGTGTCTAACAATTAGTCTGACTAAGATGTCGGAGGAAGCCGGCCGCGGTTAACAAGCTGTCTTCAGAAACACAGACAAAATTACATTGTATAATCTTCAAATCTTTATGCAACTGACTTTTTAGATGCTTAGAGTAGACGTCTATCTTATAAGATTAGTCTGAAACAGATGTATGCCACCTGCTCTGTCTGACTTTTCTCTTTGTATTTCGTTTTCAGTATTCCCAGATGAGAGACGAGGTGTTTAAGTCTAATCTAGTGTGTGCCTTTATCGTTCTCTTCTTCATCACCGGAATACAAAGCTTACTGCCCTCTGCAAGGTACACCATTCACATAAACACATTCAACAGTCAGTATTGGTTTATTTTAAGAATTTATTATCGGGGATTCATTTATGGAAAAAGTCGGCAATGTGTGCTGTTTTTTTTGGCATGGAATACAACAAACTTTTAGTCGTATTACCAAGGGTACCATACAGCATATGCCCACATAACTTGATTCCCTTTATTCAAGCATTTTCGTATATGATCTTTATTGTTTGTAGGATGGTCACGATGGTGATACAGTTCTCTGTCCTCATCTTGCTGCACTGTTGTCTCGTTGTCGTGACGACGGCAGAAGACTATAAGTGTTTGCCATTGGTTTTGCGAAAAGCGTGTTGCTGGGTGAACGAAACATACACGGCACGAAACGTCGTCATCTTCCTCTCCATCCTCATCAACTTCCTGGCAGCCATGATCAATATAGTAAGCAAGATATTATACGTTATATTAAAATAATAAATACAAGCATGTATCCAAGACTTGAACCAACCTACATGTTGAAACTTCTTGAAAGTTTTAATGTCCTTCATAAAGCTGAATTCTCAAGTGAAATCTACTGTCTAACATCTGCCCTCTCTTTCTCTCTTATTGTAGCTTTGGTGTGATTTTGATAAATCTTACTCATTCAGGAACCAGACGTTTAATGCATCAGCTTCAATCCCGGATATCTGCTTCTACCCGGAGGTACTTTCATTCCCTTCCTCCCACACTAACATATTTATGTCTTTTTGCCAATGTCAGCCTGTCAAAAAGATTAATAGACCCTTCACATTGCCCTGAAAAGATAACTGACCAATCTTAACCGTTGTTGACATCTGCCATATTATCACAAAAAACTTAAGCTGTTAATGAAAATCCTCTGTGTTGGGACTGTTTGTGGACTGGGAGGATGCCTTTGCATTGTTTTGTTTATTTTTACATTTTTAACACGGTATGAGCAGATTTTGTTGTTCACAGAAGTGGGGTGTTTGGGTCTGTGTGACCTGTTTCAGTGGACAGTAAATATAAGAAATATTGTTTTTAACCTTATTAGGTTAACTTTTTTCAGGCAAGTCATAGATTTTAGTGCATTTTTTACTAAAAAAATCATAAAAAATGATATGCGTAATATACATGATTGTATTATTCATGATTGTTACAGGGATAAAGTGAATAATATTGTTTTTTTTTACATAATTTGTATGCCTTTTTACATTTATTGAAGGTCAATTTGACCTGCAAACATTGGCTGGGTAACAAAATACATTAACAACATACAAGGCTTAAGGGACATTCTGTTCCCTGGCACAAAACGAACACATTTACTGTATACTCAGTGCCCTTCACTATTATTTGCACCCTTGGTAAATATGAGCAAAGAGGGCTGTAAAAATAAATCTGCATTGTTTCTTGTTTTCATCCTTTTTTTTTAAATCTGCAAAATTCCAACATTTCATTCAAGTAAAACACTTTGATGTGGAGGAATATTACATTTGAAAAACAATGTTTTTCTCTAATACACCCTGGCCACAATTATCGGCACCCCTAGAAATCTAATGAGGAAAGTATCTCCCAAGTATATTCCCAAATTTTCTGAGCACACCAAGGTGACTAGAAACATGATGTTGTCCAGTCATGACTTCTTGTTTCACAGGAAAATAATATTAAGTAACACAAAGCCCAAACCCCCTAAATGATTCATCCCAATGGGTAAAACCAAAAAATATAGTTCTGATGTGCAGCAAAAGATTGATGAGCTACACAAAAAAAGAAGGTGGGTTTAAAAGGAGATGGTTGAAACAATAAAAACTCATCAGGGCAATAAGTTTTAATGTACTGGAGATGTTGCAAATCTGCCTGATAGAGAATGTGTGTATACTGTATATTGTCTTAAAGGCAGGGTGGGTCATCCTGTACAGAAACATTTTTGCCATGTTGGTTGGAAATCTCTTTACATCCTGATAGCAATCAAGAAGTACAGTATAGTGGTCAAATAATATTTTTATAATTTTATATCATCTGTGAAAAAAAAATCGTCTGGATCATGAAAGATGAAAACTCGAAATAACATTGGTTCAGATTTTACATGATTTTTACATTTCAAGGGAGCCTGAAAGACGATACCATGGTCACTCTCTTTTTTTCAAACAGGTATTTACATGCTTCGAGAAGAATTTAACAGATTTATTTTTTCATTCACTACGTGGATTTAAGAAATACATTAATGTGTCTGGAGGAGGCGTGGCTTTGGACGGCGAATCGCATAGAAGGTGGGATTATAATTTCAGTGCTAGAAGGCTTAAATTAGCACCTTTCCAAATCAATCACCCCACCTTTAATGCACAGCAAAGATAGTATTTTGAGTGGCCAAAGAATTTTCAAAGAAAACAAGAAACATCTTCTGCTCTCATGCAAAAATGAACTACACCATATTAATTTGCCATACTGGAACATAAATTAATTAAACTCATGAATGGAATTCAACCATGACTGGGGTCTATGGCCATGTGAAACGAAAAAAGATTTTTTGGGGGGCAGCAATAACACAATTTGATAGGTTTGGTGAACACAGGGATAAAAAAGTGCCCCATGTCCACAGTTAAATATACCACCAGGTCTTCATTAAATGTGGACCTACTTTTATACCAGAGGTTCTGGACATCTTGATCAGATACATGGCATCATGTATTATATCAAATATCAGCAAAAAAAAACAAAACCGGATTTGCTCTTATAGAAATATTATAAGGGCTTGTGGTTAGATCTTCCATCAGCACATTGGTTCAAAACAAACATCCAAATCAACAAAAAATGGATCACTAAAAAAACTAAATCAAGGTCCTGCCATAGCCATCCCAGTTCCCTGACCTGAACCATAGAAAACGAGTGGGATGAACTGAAGAAGAGGGAGCACCAACTTTTGAAGGATCTGGAGAAATTCTATATGGAGGAATGGACTCGGATGACTCTCAATGTATTCTCAAACCTCATCAGACTGAATAGAAAACACTCAAAGCTGTTTTTCTTATAAATTGAGATTGCGGGGTGTATTGAATACAAGGGTGCCGATAATGGTGGCCAACATGTATGGAAGAAAAACATTTGATATTCCCCCTACTTCAAATTGATTCCTTCAATGAAATGTTGGAACTTTGTAGATTTAAAAAATAAAAGATCAAAACGAGAAACAGTGCAGATTTTTTTTACATCCTTCTGTGCTCATATTTACCAAGGCTGCCAATAAAAGTCGAGGGCACTGTAGGTTTTCATTTTTACAATATTCATAATGTATCATATTGAGTATAATTATTTGATAAATTATTTATAGAAGTTCTTTTACTGTTGTTTGAGTGATGAATGTTTATTGTCGTTTGTTGGTTTTTTACAGTATTTCGTGTTTACCGGAGTGTTGGCGATGGTGACCTGCGCAGTGTTCCTGAGACTAAACTCAGTTCTGAAACTGGCCATTCTTTTGATCATGATCGCCATCTACGCAGTGCTGACTGAGGCGTTCTACACACCGTTATTCATCCGCTACGACACGCTCACGCTCAATCAGAGGTACATCCACACTCTCACCTTCAGCCAAATACAATAGGCCTAAACCATACTAAAACAGCGTTTTTTCGGACGGGGATTACTGTAAACCTAGGACCAGACTAAAAAATGTTTTTATGATGCAAACCTCATGAATGACAAAGTCACCCAACAGCAATGTGAAAGACTGAGAGAATGCAAAGACGCATGAAAGTAAACAAAAATCATACTTGTTCCATCATATATTCATTTTGAACTGATCTAGATGTAAAAACTTGTTTGTGAATGTGAACCTTTTTATTTCCAATGTTCAAAATCTCCATCTTTCTTGGTTTTTTTGACCAGTATTTTTTAAATTATGGAGAAATGTCTCTATTTCACAGAATGAAAGAAAACATTTAGTTTTTTTTGGATTATGTATGTGATTCAGATCTTGACCAAAATGTTGGAGTGGTTAGATTTCTTTCTGCAGCTGTTTATCACTGTCTTAATATGCACACAAGTTATGTTTTTACATGTTTTTAAAAAAAGCAAGTTTTTCCCAAAGCCTAGTCCTCTAATCCTTGTCTGAAAACCGCCCATAAACGAATAACAAGAACTAAACCTGAAACCTTAATTCATAACCAACCCTTAATCCTAGTGAGTTACCGTCTAATAAACAGAACTGTTTTCATATTAGAACTTATAAGTGTTTAAAAACCACAGCAATTATAGAATCAGGGTTATGACACACGTTTGGCGCATATTTGCCTGCTTTCTGAACTCTCTGAATGTATCACAAGCCTCATGAGCCTTTCTTTCTCGTTACCCCGGTTACAGCAAAAGCTTCCTGGGAACCAAGGAAACATCTCTGCTTCTCATGGCAATGTTCCTTTTAGCCGTCTTCTACCATGGCCAACAGGTAACACACAAACACGAACACACACACACAAACCTGACAGGGGTTCAAGGGCCGCTCGGTTACTCTTTTATAATGTCACGTTTCTAAGAAACCGAGGCAAGGTATTGGCCGTTTCATAAGGGTCTCGCCGTCAGTATAAAAGCACTGCTCTCTGACGCACTGCATGTGCACCAAGCTTTTTAAGTTCACTCTTCTGATTGTTGCCTTTGATGCCTTAGATCAGGGAGAGGGCCGCTTCGAACGCGTGAGAGGTTTGTGTCGGCGTTAACACAGCTCTGATAAAGGCTCGAGGCTTTGCTTTGCTTTTCACTTTGTGCCATGTGTTGTATGTCTATTGAATCAGTTTGCAGCAATAAACTCGGAGCACCCCAACCTCTCCGGTAACCATGGAAACAGTGTGTCATTTGGGCGGATGGTGCCAATGGCTTTGCTTGGCCTACAGTTTGTGGTTTGCTGTGTGTGGGACAGTAATTTGATCATTTCTTATTTATGTTCATCTTGGTGAGCATGAGTGTGTGTCTGTTGCTGTGTGTGTATGAGTGAACAACCGTTCTGAAATCCAGAAGCAGACATTTTAAAACAAACTTTCAAAGTTGCCTCATTGTTATAAAACATATTAGTATTACTTTGTCAAAAGTTATTTGATTGATGTGCATTGCTTTGATTGTCTTCTGTAAAAGTGTGCGTCTGTCTGTCTGTGTGTCTGTCTGTCTGTTTGTGTGAGTGTGTGAGTGTCTGTGTCTCTGTGTGTTTGTCCGTGTGTGTGTCCATGTGTGTGTCTTTGTCTGTGTGTGTGAAGGTTAATGGAGGTTAGTCTAGTTGATGTGTTTTTAATAATCAGTCGGACAATCGTACCCCCGTCCATGCCACTTGCATAATTGCTACTCATAAAATCATCTTTCACTCCATATTCATACGCTCACACACACATATATATATTTTCACTCTTCTACACACACACACACACATACACACACACACATCCACAAAAACTTACATCATGCCCTGGCTGTTAGTAAATTAAATTTTCAATCTGGACGCCTTTGTGAAAGAGTTGCAATTAAGTCTGGATATTAATGTATGCAGATGAGCGTGTGTTACTGCTTCATTAGGGGAGATCTTGTTTGAGCCGTTGGGCTGGAAGAGAGCTGATGTAGGCAAGCCTTCTTAACTGAGACATCTGACACAGGGCCTAACAATGCTCATTTACTTGCTGTTAGTGTCAAGAATTACTGAGAAGGTTCACAACACAAGAATCAAAATGCTTACTGAGCAGAATATGAAAAAAATCAATAAATACTTATGACAATTATTTCAGCGTCTACTCGTCATGTTTAGCAGAAAATTAATATGGTTCTGCTCACAACAAGTAAAGTAAATAGGGACAAGTGGCTGTCGAGCATGTTGTCCTTTGCAATTTTTTTCATAAAAAGTATACAAATTTTATTAAATGTACTTAAAGTTCAAGTATATTTTGGAGCTTTTATGCAGTAAGTATACTAACATCAATGCAAGAAGTATATTTGTGTATGAGCTTTTGATTTTAATATTACTTGGGACTGCATTCGTCTACTTTTTAGTTACTTTAGTTCATACTTTTAAGCATACTTTAAGGCCCAGTTTCATAGACAAGGTTTAGGCTAAGCCAGGACTAAGTTAATTTAGGCAATTTAAGTCACTTTCATTAATATGCCGTTGAAAAAAATCATTAGTGATGTGTATCTTGACACGAAAAATGGCACTGAAATATTTTAAGATAGGCATGTTATAAGACGGCTCAAAACTCATTTTAGTCTGGGTCTCATCTTAAACCTTGTCTTTGAAACCGGCGCTCTGTATAACAACGAAAGTAAACTTTGAGTTAATAACTGGTTTACAACATTGTTTTTTGTTCGCAAATATGCTAAAAGTAATTTTATAAGTTTACTTTTTGTTTAGTTCAACTCTTGTATCACATTTTAGTTACGATAGTACGCTATGAAGTATATCAAAAATGCTAGTTGAGTAGTTTTTTTATACTGTAAGTCTACTTGAAAGTGATTTTTGTATACATTTTTATATTCTCACTGTGTACAAAGAAGAACAGGTTTATTTCCACACCAGTACAAGTGTAGTACACCGAGTGTCATTTTAAATATATTTCTGAGAAGCACATTAAAATAGACTGAAAGCGTCACATTTTTATACAAGGATCAATAAATGGATGTTGGACAATTCTTGGAAGTCCTGCAAAACAACCTATTGCCTTTAGTGGAAAATACTGGAGTACACTTTTTATTTTAGGTAAGAAGGATGCTGTAACACTAATGGCACAGTTGAGAAAACTTTTTGTAAAGGGTTTTTGGAGGGTGAAGATGGAGTTTGTGTTGGAAGAAAGAGTCTTAACCCTCACTAAACTCACATTTGTGTTTCAAAACACCGAAATTTTCATTATTTTAATGTGATCTCTAGAGATAATTATTCATGTTATGAAACTGAAGGATAGCTGTGATAAAAACAGACACTGCCTATCAAAGACTGTACCACAAAACTGTGTGCATACAAGCAGTAAAAGCCACAAAAAACGCCATGAACCGGATCAGATACCAGATTCCCTTTATATTCCAATCTCATTCATTCGTACGGTTGCTGTGTCATGTGTTTATGGTCTGAGCTTTGGCTTTATACATGAATATATGGATGATGCAAAATTCTAGGAAGACTTTCAATACGCCCTTTTCACAATGACGTAACTTAACTTCCTCCTTTTCGCAAAGTAGTCTATCACAACATCCGTCTTCCAACAGAGAAGGAGAAGAAGAAGAGGAAGAACTTCCGTTTTGCCGTCGCGCTGGAATTTAACAACAGTGAAAAAAAAACTGACAGAACATGTATTCAAGTACTTATCCTAGCACCTTCGACACAAAAAGAAAACTAAACACTAACCTTCATAATCAAACTGGTACTGTTCAACGAAGCATTTGTATCCTTTGTCTAGCTTTGATCTTGTCGTAAGCAAAAATCTGTCAGCAACATGTTGTACATTATCTAGCCGTATTTGTGTCCGCTTTGCAAGGGACTTGATAAAGTCCATCTGAGGCACTAGTAGAAGTTACACTACACTGCTTTGCGGCACGGCAGGATACGTGACGTCATGTGAAAAGGGTCTATGATGCTTTTAGTGGCTCTCAAAGCCAAACAAATCCTGATCAGGAAAGGTAAATAACCTTTAATGGCCCAGTTTAAGCCTCGCTATTAATCCACCTAACAGAACAATGTTTTGATAATAGAAATCATCCTCCGGAAAACCTCTTTTGCCTCTGCACATGAAACTGTGATAGGAAGTGGTATTTTACCATGGAATGCACACTTCACCTGTAAGAAGAAAGTGCACCTGGTTGATTAACTACAGATGCTTTCCTCATCTGGTTGCCAGGGTGTTTGTTTGCCTTCCTTTTCCAGTGGCTGGATTATGTTTGCTAAGTGTGTGGTTGGTATTTATCTGCCTAGTATTAATGAATTTGATCAGATACTTTTTTTGTGATACTTTTTTTTTATTGGTTTTGTGCTGCTTTTAAATCTTTTTCTGACTAGTGCTATTCTTTCTCTCTCTGTCGCTCTCAGCTTGAGTATACCGCTCGTCTTGACTTCCTGTGGCGCGTTCAGGCGAAGGAAGAGATAAATGAGATGCAAGAGCTGCGTGAACACAACGAGAACATGCTCCGGAACATTCTCCCCAGCCATGTCGCCCGCCACTTCCTGGAGAAAGACAGAGACAATGAGGTAAAAAAAGAATGGATCTGGGTGTCCCTCCACTTCAGTCTGACATGGCACGACAGAAAGAGCATAAGAGAGAATAAATTAATCATCACTCTTTAAAAATTTTCTCTTTCTTAAGTCTTTATTGGCATGTCATCCAATGATTTGAAGCAGTTAGAGCTTGGCTGCAGATGATGTGCAACATAAATAGACGTTACATAAATACATACTTAAAAATGATCAAATAAGAACTGGATTTGCATTCCCTGAAGGAATGACCGGTGCGTGTAAATAGTCCTTGGCAGCTGTAGCTGGTTCAGTATGTGCAATGATGGTGGGAGTAATCACAATTCAGCATGCAAGATGTTTAAAACAACACCAGTCACAATTAAGGATGCCAATGCCGAAAGGACATCCTCAGTTACATCACCAGTTTGAATGCTGAATGTTTAATTGTAAGTCAATGGAAGACACACGTTTAAGAAAAAAATAAGCATGTAAAAGTTAGAGATGTTAAGGTTACCCAAACATAGTGACTTTATGCACGGATAGACAAAGTAGCTTCTCTTCAGGATTTTGTGGGTTAAAGATGCACTCAAGTAGGGATGCACTGATATGTACATTTTGGCAGATAACGCTAATCTTTTAACATTGGAAACCTTTATTCGTTATATTGGCCAATATGCAGTATCTAAATATTAATATAGAATTCCCTTAGACTGAAAGAAAAGGCAAAAAGTGAACAACTGTTTTTATTTGAAAACACTCACTGCAGAACACAAGGTAACCATCAGTTTTTTTTCCCCCCTGAAAATAATGTACCAAGCCTACTTTACACTAGTTAATGATTCTTTAACCTTTAAACTTTTGTCGTATCATTTTTGTTGAATAAACAAATTGTAGATGTTCTTCCAGAGCAGCCCAGAAAACTGTCCTTAATAGCCACATGTCTAAAAGGTCTCAAGACAGAAAGCATTCAGACAGCAGTCTGATTGCAACAATATGCTTTTCTTCCTATAATTTACACAATGAATCTGAATCTACATCAACAATGTTTTGCTAATAGCAGTAAGTGAATGATCACGACAGAGAGATAGTACAGCACTTTAACTGTGAGCAGCATGCAGCTGAAGAAGTTTAACCAGAAGAAATGATTTATCGGCTGTATATTTTATTATCGACGGATACCCATGACATTAAAAATGACAGTTTATCAACAATTTTATGTTTGAATGCTGATTGAATGCTGTTGTCTTTGCCATTTAAGTTCTATCTTGTGATCGTGTTTTTGTGTGCCTACAGGTGTCAGGTTCTTCCTTTAATTTATTCTTTCCTTTTATCTTTTTCTTTCTTTTATTCCCCTTATTTTGTAATTAAGGGCACTGTGTGTGTTTGTGTGCGCGGGTGTGCGCTTGCTCTCTCTTTTCCTTACGTGAGTTGTTTATTTCTGGAATGTTCCGCTGTCACTCATTCAGACAATAGGGAGGCTCAATAATAGACCTGAATAACTCACGGATAAAGAAAGAATCCATTAAGCTTTTGTATGTCTGTGTGTGTATTAAGTTGCTTTAATTATCCCATTCATTTATTATCAGGTGGAGTATTGATGTATGACTTAACTGGTGACACAAAATTTTTGTGTGTCTGTTCTGGAGTGTGTGAAGCTGTAATTGACGTCAGTCTGCTGTTATGATGATGAGAAAATGATCCCTCTATCTCTCTGATACATGCACACACACACGCTTTCTTGCTCACATTAACCTGCCACTTCTAAAGGGCACTGCAGTAGTTTCCTTCAGTGACTAACACTTACTTAGCGTAATGATACCTGTTGTGTAATTTCCCTTGACGTGTGACATGTACCGTCATTCTAAAGTATTGGCACACAGTGATGACATCATGCATCGGAGAGGCGTATCAGTTTGGTATCGGTTTTTGTTTTAAAATCCTTTAATTCCTTGTTAAAGACTTTAAACCATCCACTCACCAGAATTTCACTATTAGTCAGATAAATAATTGAGATTACGATAAATTGTGAAAGGTGACCACACTTTTACAACACCCATTTAGATCTATTCGTGTTGCATCAGCCGTTGATATATATCACACAAACCAAATCTGAAATGTGTTCCTTTTAGCTCGTATAATATGGGACTTTCATCAGAAAGTTGAAATTCACATTAAGATAAAGTGCAATGAAATTTTATTGCTATACATATGTAGCTTAAGATTCTCTAAAGCAGTTCTTATAACAGAGGGGCTGTGGCCCAAAAGGGGGCCCCAGCTGTCTTCCAAGGGGGCCTCAGGATGAATAATAATTTAAAATGAGACAAAAATTAGCATTGAAATACGTTTTAAAACAGCTAGAAACTTAAGCTAAAAAGTAATTTCTTATTATTTTTCCATTTTTATATTGAATAAACACTTTTTCAGTTAATATCAAGCTCTCAAATATTTAATTGGGGTAAACATTTTGAGTTTTTTTGAGCGGGAAGGGGTCCTTTGAATTTTGTTGAATACAGCGAAGGGTCAAAAAGGTTGAGAACCCCCCTCTTGTTATCTAAGATTTTTATATTAAGGTATCAACATTATATGCGTCATAAAATCAAAAAAGTACATATGTCTTTCTTTCATGACTGTAGGTTTAGAATCAGTGCATTCTCTGTACGTCTTCCTTCCGATAAATTCAGAGTAGGCCTACACATAAAAGAAGTTGCGTGCAAATACAGTGTGTTCTTGTATATTTCGGACTGTTCTGTTCAAATTTGTTAAAGCGCTTATTTGGCAGGCAAATGGTACCACACAGCTTCTGCATTATAAACTCTGACAAAACTATCGTACGTATTTAAAATTCAGTGAAACGCGTTCACCAGGGTGAGTCATCTCATATAAGCCTTAATAAAAACGAAGGTTCGTGACAAGTATATGTTTAACTGTCCATTTCATATTAAAATGAAAATGTATGATGCTGCAAATCCCTAAAAATATTTGAACAATCTATATTAACAATAAAAATAATACACAGAGAAGTATGTATGTGCAACAATAACATGCGTCATAGTGCTAATGTAATGTCTCAACATAATATTGCATTGACAATAAGGATTGTTTCTATTTAAATTATCTCTAAATTATACATTTAGGATAAGAGGGTCCCTGCTCCATGCATCTCTCATCAAAGGGGTCCTTACTCTGAAAAACGTTGAAAACCCCTGAGCTACACCATTGTCATTGTTTGAATGTGCGCTGAGTGACCTCTAGTGGCCAATAATATATACGGTGGCCTTTTTAAAATTGCTGTTTTTAGGCCGAAATGTACTGTATGTTCATATAACAAAGCAAAATCAAATTCCACGTACCCATCCCCCTCAAGTACGTTGGATAAACTGGTTCGGAAATAGTGTGAAATACAGACATCAATTATACCAGACCTATCAGCCTTCTGTTTTTGAATCACCTCCAGTATTTTAGTTATGAAGCAATACTGCCCTCTAGTGACGAGTTCAGAAAAGTCAACACTTGTACAGCAATAACAGCCCAGACTTGTTGAATAGAAATGTGTTAAACTCAAGAACTGTTGATTTTAAGATATAACCCAATTTCAATCTTTGAAGTGACTTCAAAGAGTTCAAAGAAGTTTCTGATGTGTGATCTCTGTCCATAGGAGCTGTACTCTCAGTCGTATGACACTGTTGGAGTGATGTTCGCCTCCATCCCGGGCTTTGCTGATTTTTACTCACAGACGGAGATGAATAATCAGGGCGTGGAGTGTTTGCGGCTGCTGAACGAGATCATCGCTGATTTTGATGAGGTCTGAATGCTATTACACGCACAGACACATACATATAGTCAATACTGATGACCCACACGCATTCATCTCACAGGAACCTTGTCAAGATGTCTTGTAGGCTGTTTATTCAATTTTAATGTTACATATGTAGCTTATTTAAAGATTCTCTCTCTTCTTTTACAGCTGCTCGGGGAGGAGAGATTTCAAGACATAGAGAAGATAAAGACCATCGGTAGCACATACATGGCCGTGTCAGGATTGTCTCCAGAAAAACAAGTATGAATTCAAATGCATGTATTATTGGGCTTGCTTGACGCTGTCCTTTTTATTTGGAATGTCTTTAGTGCGAAATATGTAAAAACAGGTTGCAGTGTTTACAAATTTTTCTATATGTGTGTGTTCCCATAGCAATGCGAGGACAAATGGGGGCATCTGTGTGCGCTGGCAGATTTCGCCCTCGCTCTGAATGAGAGCATTCAGGAGATCAACAAACATTCTTTTAACAACTTCCAACTCAGAATCGGTAAGTCAAATTATTCAAATATAGAATATTCAGAAACACAGTTAATAGTGATGGTGACCGTATAGCACAGCTTTTTACTGCAAATTTTCACTTTCAAATAGGCATTAACCAAAAAAATGGCCAAAGCCAAAAGTTATTTAAATGATTGAATAAATTGTAATGAAAAATTATATTCAGAGAAATACTTTGCTTTTATCACTCTAGTGCAGTGGTTTTCAAATGGGGGTACGCGTACCCCCAGGGGTACTGCAGGGGGTATGTGACAGAAACTGACATTGAGGAATAAATAATGAAATTCAATAAATTATGATAATAGTATTTATATGTGAAATTAGGACTACACAAAGATGCATGAAAATAAATTCATAAATTTAGATATAACAAAGGTTTGACTCTCATTTCACTGTATTTTAAAGTAAAATGTTGTTGTCTGGTCAAGGGGTAAAAATCATAATAAGGGGTACTTAAGCCAAAAAAGTTTGGGAACCACTGCTCTAGTGCATTGTCACTTCTTGGTGTCAGTTGTTTGCTTGTTAACAGTAGCCGGTTTAGTAACAGTTAAACTTTATTTTAAATAGCTAAAATAAATGCACTTTTTTAAAGCTTCTACAGAACCATATTCTATCACATTACTTATTAAATGTCTGTCCAGCAAAGTTTATACATATCGCTAATTATACATTTTTACCTCCAGAATTCAACTTTTGTGTTTTATTAAATGTTTCAATTTAATGATTTCTCTCTTTCTCAGGTATGGCACATGGCTCAGTGGTGGCAGGAGTGATCGGCGCTAAAAAGCCGCAGTACGATATTTGGGGGAAAACTGTAAATCTGTCGAGTCGCATGGACAGCACGGGTGTCAGCGGGAAGATCCAGCTCCCGGAGGAGACCTACGCCATCCTGAACGAGCGCGGCTTCGCCTTCGAATACCGCGGTGAGATCTACGTGAAGGGCATCAGCGAGCAGGAAGGAAAGATCCGCACGCACTTTCTGCTGGGCCGCGTGCAACCCAACCCGCTCGTCCTACAGCCACGGAAGCTCACGGGCCAGTACTCGCTCGCCGCCGTGGTGCTCGGCCTGGTTCAGTCCCTCAACCGGCAGAAACAAAAACAAATTCTTAATGAAAACAACAACTCAGGCATCATGAAGGGCCACTACAACCGCAGAACTCTGCTGGCGCCGGGCGGTTCTGATAATAGTCACACCGAGGTGACAGAAAAAAGCGATCTGGCCTAGAGAAAGACTGCATACTTAACCAAAAGACTGAGCTCTACTTCAGACCGAGTGTCTATTGCTGTCTGTGTTTCTTTTTGTATTTCTTTTGTATTTGAGAAACAATAAAGGCGTTTAATTTTTTATAAGAGTCTGATCTTCTTTTTGGTATGCATTCCACAATGCTTCCTTTTTTGCTTGCTTGGAGCACTTTCTTATTAAAGGGAGAGTTCGACAAAAAATAATTCACTCACCCCCAGATTTTTCCAAACCTGTAAACGTTTCTTTTTTTATGCTAAACACAAAGGATAATATTTGGAAGAATGTCAACAACCAAGCAGTGTGTGTTTTCCCTACTATGACATTAAATGGGGGATGAGATCTGTTTGGTTGTTGACATTCCTCCAAATATCTTTCTTTGCGTTCAGCAGAGCAAAGACATCTATACAGGTTTGTGTCGCCCTGAATGTGAGTAAATGATGAGAAAATGTTCATGTTTGTGTGAGCTATCCCTTTAAGTTGTGTGATTATTTTAAAGCAAGGTTTTTGTATTTAGAAATATTCAGTATTAACAGCACTAAACAACCCTTATAAAAAAAAACCATCTATGTCAAGCACTGAGATGTATAACTGGAAAGCATATGTAGACTTCTTGAAGGCTTCACACATATTTCTCCTGAATAATTTAATGTTTCTGTAGTTTCAGAAGAGGTCTCAACAAATCAACTAATTTCTGATACAAAACATTTGGACATTTATCACAACACAGAACTAAAAATGAAGAGTGCAGAGCTGCTCCAGAGCACCTTTCAGACAGTTAAAGGTTTGTCCTGTAGAGGGCGATGTTCACCATCCTTCAGCGATCGCTTGAATTAAAACGCCATGTGTGTGTTTGAAGGAATCTAGTGTAGTGTGAGTTTGTGTGTAGTGTAATTACATGAGAGTAATAACAGTAAATACGACAAGACATGAAAGGGTATTGTTATTTAGTATTGTTTGCTATTTTACAGCTTCAATTGTTTGATTATCTTTTTTTGCTTCTTCCCACTCTCCTTACGTAGGTGTCGTCACCATGGAAACCCAGATCTCTTCATTCTGTCGGTCGGACAGACCGCTTCCGACTGTAGTTCCGACCAGTGGGAGCATATTGGAGGAGCTGGTCATTACATCAGTCTGTCACACTCCTAACAGCCAATCAGGAATGACGTGAAATTCGCCGCCGGAAAAATGAATGGACGGAGGTAGTTGTCATGGTGAACAGTGAAAAAGCTTGATGTTGGATGGACAGAGTGGTGTATGTGAGGAAAATAACACTGGATGGGAGAAAAAGAGGACGGTTCAATGATCAAAGAGTTAAAATGTCTGAAAACTGGCACAAATACGACCTCAGCTGTGGCGCTGTAGGGTGTGTGTTCGCGTGTGCATGTGTGTGTGTGCTGAATGATGATCTGTGTGTGTTTGTTGCTTGACACGCCATCTGTGAACCGTTTCCTCAGCTTTGACTGTTCACTCACAAATATAGACATAAAACACACAGTTAGAATATGGAATCGAACATAGACGGTTTCAACTAAACAAACGACACTTTTGTGAACCCAACTGAACTTCCGGTACACATTCACAAACAATAGTGGGCCTTATTTCAGAAATGTCCTACAATATGGTTCCTGTAGTGAGACCGATGTACATTACCCTAACCATACCGCATATACCATAGTTAGGCCGTAACATAAAATAATTATCTAGAATAATAAATCAATTTATCTGGAGTCCATTTAACGCTCTCTCTAATTTCTCTGAGTCTGATACAGTCACGGTCCCGGAAATGGCGTATCTCCTGTTGCTTGGCAACAAACGGTTTGACTCTCCTCCACCAATATGCAGCTGTTTTGGCTGTTTGTTTATTATAGCAGATGGCGGTCCATATTGATCATTCTTTATGCCATTTTTAATCACACTCATTATAAATTCTCCGTTAATTATCATATTTCTTTTGATAGGAGAGGGAAGAGCTGAGGTTCCATCAGCCTCTCAGTTTCTGGATCACCAGTCAGGTACATTATGCATGAAACCTTAATATTTAAATACAACCGATGAGAAATTGCTTAGGTGAAGTGTTGCTAGGATCATAGGGATTACTTTAACTGTCCAGATTATTATATTTTAAGACACAAATAAGATAATTGTTTGAAGGAATTATATGAGTATAAAGCTTTAAAATGAGCTTAAATTAGTCTTAACTTCATAAGGAATGTTTAAGTTCTCATTAAAATAATTTTCAATTTAAGTGTGATTTATTGACACAACAAAACTGTTCATTTGTATTACCAAAGACTACAACATTTGAGATGTTGTTGGGATCTCAAACGTCTTCTTTTGCTCTCCCTTTAATCTCCTCTCAGCCAAAGAAGAATAATTGATTTATGTAAGAGATCGCAGTTGTTTATAAGTGGGGTATGCACATCTAAATCTAACATACCACATTTATGTTTTCTGTATTTTAAGTCTGCTTTAGCTTCTGTACTATTCTGGTTTAATCTTGAAACTCACCATGATATTTTTGGCTCTTTCATGATAAATTGCTTGTGATGTTCCTTAACTGTAAGTCACTTTGGATGAAAGCATTTGCTAAATGATTCACTTTTTCTTATAGGAGTTATCTGACATGCATATCTCAGCAATGTCACAAAATGCTTTGCCAAGATACGAAAGTCAGAGATTTCAGTATAAACATTTCTAATAAAAAGGTTCCAAGGCAAAATCATCCAAGCTACAGTTTACATTGAATTGACGTTATAGCTGTAACGCCGGCTTCACACAGCATGCGTAAGCAGCGGATATTTTTTTCGGCACACATATTAACAGATGAGAGCATTCATACCGCACGCGTTAGCAACAGTGCAGCAACGAGATTTTTTTGCTGCGCTGCTCCCCTCCAATTAAAGCAAAAGGGGATTCTTTGCAGACAAAATCGACATGAATTGACAGGAAAAAGTAACACTATTACCTTTAAAGCATGCAACTGGTGCCTATTGTGTTTTTAACAGTCTCCATGACTTTCAAGAATACTTTTGCCAGGAGTTTTTTGGCCAAAACCACAACAGCACATTTAAAGGGATTTATAAATACAAGTGTATCTTAAATGTTATGCTTATATTGCATATGAAATTGTGGTAAACGACCGCATTATGCTGTCAGTGAACCTGCTGAAAAAAAAAACAGATAAAACAACACAGACATCGTGTTATATGCTCATATTGCGTATTTGTGTGAGAAAAGCGATCGGATCACAAGTCAGTCACTTTCTCCTAAGATGAGTTAACCCATTAGTGACTTTGTATCCTTAAAAGCAAGATGGCCTTTTATTTATAACTTGTACTATGTAGACCTAAAAGAGCATGAAACATGCGGATATAACAAACCATAGATAGCCAATATACTTAAAAAGTGCTTTAAGTTCTGGAAGATATTTTGCTCATTGATGGAATTAAGTAAGGCATTGCGATATTGATTTGTTGTATAATAGCTCTCCTTCTGTATGTTGATAATATTATCTTGTTTTATTTTTATATCTCTTATAGAGTATACTTTAAAAAAAAACATCTGAGATAAGTTTAATTGTTAAAGACCATTAAAAGACCAGTGTATGAAATTTAGCAGGATCTAGATCAAATTGCAACCAATGGCTCACTCCACCGCTCACTCCTCCCAATCAGAGTCGACCCGTCCAACAGGCACTACAGGCGATTGCCTGGGCCCCCATAACAACACAGGGGCCTCTAAAACCCCAAAATTATTTCGCTATTTGACCAACCGCGCAGACACGATCCAGCGGAATTGACCGCTACATGCGCAGGGACCTTATTGATTAACATAAGAATCACAGAAACGATAAGTAAAAAAAACACGAGGATTTATTAACAAGATAAACACTCCACAACAGTAAAATGACAATAAATACAAAACATCAGCATAAATAAAGATGGAAAACATTAGAAAATAAGAGCAGAGTGGGCTAACCTGCATAATGTTTATGACGCCATTGCGGAAGTGTTTTTGGATTATGGGTAATGTACTAAGTCATAACAACCTACTGTTCATGTTACATCAAGCAATTTGCATCATCATCTGAATTGCTTAAGAGATAAAGAATGAATGACTTATTTTAGTGAGGTTGCATCAAAACTGTACTTTTCAGGAGCTAAGAAGAGAAAAGCAGAGGAAGAAAAGCAAGCTCACAATAAAGGTATGTTCTGCTTTACATTGTTTAATGCGTAAGCGTATTCAAAAACAATACCTGTTGAGAGAAAGAGAGAGACGGTTATTGATTTTTTTTCATCATTTGTCTGTCTAGGGCCTCACAACCCCCCGAGCCGGACCTGCTCCCATTAGAAGCAATATGTTGCATTTCTGTCAACAGATCCTCCAAAAAATTACACATTGGTTTAAGTGTTCTGAGCAGTGAATGACAGTCCATTTCCACTGGCTTGTAGTCAACATGGGGGGATTCATAAATATTCTTCTTAATTCTTCTCGTAAATTCTAATGTAAGAAAAAAATATGGAATGTTTTGTATTCCCGAAAAAACTTCTTAAAGGGAAAGTTCACCCAAAAACTCCAATTTGCTGTTTATTTACACACTCCCAGGTCATCCAAGATGAAGGTGAAATTTTTTCTTTAGTAGATTGTTTGTTAAATCCGCAACCCTCTCTGCTTCATATAATGAAAGTCTATGGGGTCCACCTGTCTAAGAGTTCCTAAAGCACTTAATTCCAAAAAAGCGACTGTCGCTCAACACTCCCTTTCTGTAGGTGGCGCTAAACGCAACAGTAAATAGTACAAGAAGAAGATTGCGATCGGGATGTTTGCAGAGGCTCCACAGTATGACTAATATCATTAAAAATGACGTTCAATTTAATGAAAATATCAAATGATTTGCTTCACAAGACGTCAACATGTCACCAGGAGGTGCTCTTTTGGAATTATGTGCTTTAAGAACTCTTAGAACGGCGGACCCCATAGACTCCCATTATATGAAGCAAAGAGGGCTGCGGATTTACCAAACGATCTTCTTTATAGTTCTACTCAAGAAAAAATGTCACCTACATCTCGGATGGCCTGGGTAAATAAACAGCAAATTTGAGTTTTTGGGTGAACTATCCCTTTAAGATAGCTACATTTATTTCTCAAGATTGATTTACAAATCATGTCATTTTATTTTTATGAAAAAAATGAAGATTTCTTAAAAATATATATTTGAAACCTTCTTAAGAATGTACATTCTTAAGAGCTTCCTGTGTTCGGTCTTAAAAACAATCTTGTAATTTGTTTTAAGAATAGTTTCGTGAATCTGGCCCCAGGAGTTTTCAGTTTGCAAATATAAGACACCTGCACAAGTAACCGGTTCAAGTTCTTGTCTCAGGCATTGGATGGATCTAAAATCATTATTGGCTTGGCCAAGATTAACACATACTGTGTTTCTCTGTCGCATGCACAATCGCATCTGCAGCTGCGTCACCATGGTGATGCAGTCAGCCAATGACAGGCAGCAATTTCCCCTCCAGGGACCCTGCTGATTCGGGCTGGGGGGAGTATGGGGGCGTAAACAGGAAGAAAAAAAATAGAGGAAGGAGAATTGTGACAAACGAGAGACTGTGTGTGAGCATGTGCAGGTATGTGTGTGTAAGTATGTGTGTGAGAAAGTGAAGGTGTGTGCATTGCTCAGCTTCCTTTAGGAAGGTGGGATTTAAAATGTATCCACCTGAGCCTGTTGCTAGGCAAGAGCAGTATCCATGGTTACCTCCCTATCCAATCAGGTGTTAATGTTGATGTTGGTGCCTGTTTCATTCATCTATATGTGTGTGTGCCGTGTTATGTGTGCCAGTTCTTTCATGTTTGTAGCTACTGTTTTATTTCCCGTTGGTTCTGATCTGTTTTTAGTTTCTGTGATAATGATTTCAGAACCAGCATTGTTACTGTGTGATTGTGAATATATAAGCAGAATGATCTGATGGAGGTCAGAAAGAAGAGTTCACAAACCACTTTATATTTAGACTTGAATTTGCAGGTTTTGATAAACAAACAGAAAATCATGTTCAGATGATCACCAATGGTCATTTTGAAATAAAAAAATACAAACTCCTCGCTTGGAGTCAGTCAGAATTGTGGAAGTGTTAAATTTGGTGTACACGCTTAAAATAATAGTGCTTAAAAGGTTCTTCACAGCGATACCATAAAAGAACCACTTTTTGTTCCACAAAGAACCATCTTTCTATTACCTTTTTATGATCTGAAGAACCTTTTTCGCCACAAAGATCCTTTTTGTTCTTTAGGGAACCATTTAGACCAAAAAAAGGTTATTCTATGGCATCATGAAGCAGCTTTATTTTTAAAGTGGTGTGGATTATGTACCCACAATGATATTACAGTCTTTAACTACAGCAATTGAAATGTTTAAGTAAAGCCATCAAAAAGCCATTTTGTCTATGGAAAGTTCCCAGAACGTATAGATTTGTGTCCCCACTGTTGTGTGTTTCTCTGTATTCTCTCTTTCTGTCTTACAAAACGAAGTGACCGTTGCCATGGGATCAGAGGCTTAGCGACCGTTTCTAAGGCCCAAAGGCAGTCATTCACGTATCCAGTCAACCCTGCGAGATATAGAACAAGAGCAGATCTGACATCTGATAAACAAACAACCTTGTATTCAGATACAGTTCTACAAAATCCTTAAATAATGATTAATTATTTATAATTAATCGTCTGTTTATTTACTCAAACCAAAACCAAAGCTTAAGAGACAGACACAGATGAACTAAGGATACAATATGACATGGATAGCAGGATATACAGTAGGCCTATGTATTTCTTTGAAAAAAGTATGATAACAAATACTATTCAAGAACAAACTGCCTGACTGCACTGCTCTCCCCCACAATTGAAAGAAGAAAATAGGTTAAATAAGTTGAACTATCCAAGCTCAGTTTGTAAAAACAAGATAAAATCAAGTTTACAGTATAATGCGCTTACAACCGAAGACTATGAGACACAGTACTAATAGACCTTAATTTGTTTGAAACCAAAATATCAAGATATCTGCTCTAGAAGAACCTAAAGAGAGATTCTCTCCTCTAAATCTGTTTTACACCCCACTTGGCAAACAGAAATCAGTCTGTGGCCATCTGATCTGTGCTAAAATAAAGGCGTCTTTACACTCCAGTGTTCAGAAGACTATGACAGGGATCTGTGCGCTTACATTAATTCTGTGTAAAGATGCAGTGCCACATAGGCATACTAAAATATGCGGGACCTAAAGTATAACGGATCTGATGTGGCTTTGGTTTCGTACGAATGAAATGTAAAATTAAATGACAAAATATCAAACCTTGTGGTCCCTTCAAACATCTAGATCTTTGTCATGCGACTTAGAAGACTATTAAAGGCCCGGTGTATGAAATTTAGCTTTTGATACCTTTAAAAGGTGAAGATTATCTGTGAGAGCAAAAGAATGAAGACGTGAAATGATTTTCAATCTGTGGTTCTTTCTTTTTATTAATGTTGCTCCATGTATACAAGTACATTTATCTGGATTCATCCATTTCATGTTTTTTATTTTAACAGGGAGTTTGGGAAAGAAAAGGAATGATAGTGAAAGAAACAGATAGAAATAGAAAGAGGGAGTGCGTGTCTGTTTATTCAAATGAAATTTCACCTGTAGCAACATTTATCTTCACAGCAACCAAAAATACACAACAATAGGGCCAACCACTGACATGCAAAACACACACATTATTACACAACACACAGCACTCGCATTCATTCAGTATTTGGCGAGAATGATGTGTGTTTGTAAGAAGTGTGTCCTGTTCGGTGAGTTTGGAGGTCTGGGCTCTCTCTCTGTTTCGCTCTCTTTAATATCATGACAACTGCAGCTTTCAAAGAACAGAAAGACCAGAACTCCAATAACACAAACACACACACACACACGCAAACTCAAACACTTACAGATGCTCAAATTGTGCATCACTTCAGAAAAACCGCAAACACTCATTTTATACTTTGTGTCATACCATTTCTCTCATACTGTCTCCACACACACTGTCATACCTTTAACATGGTTAAACACATTAATACTTCTAACATTCAACAACACTGTATTTGTGTGTGTGTGTATATGTGTGTGTGATGCATTGTGCTGTCCAATGATTTTCCACTGATACATGAGAAAGAGTGAGAGAGAAAGAAACTTAGGTGAGAAGCAAAGACACAATGCCAATCACAAACTAGAAAGCCGCAAACAGGAACGATGAAATGTGTATCAGGGAGGCGGGACTACTTATACCACGCACACACACACACGCACACACACACACACGCATACAGTATATATTAACCCCACCCACTGCCATTACATCACACTCAAATGAAGGGAGGTAACGGCGGCAATGAAGGGATTCATGTTTCTTGTTCCACCCCCTCATTAAATAGAGGTGGAGGAAAGGTACGAAGAGAGAGAGGGATAGAGAAAGATAGAGAAAGAGTTGGGGGGCTGGTGGTTTGTATCAAAGTTCAATTTAAAAGATAGTATCTTGACATAACTCGTTGGTCTTATCATCATGATCATGTCCATCAGCAAAACGATGATCAAAGTCCAGCCTGTTAAAATCATTATCGTTATTGTTACTATTATCATTATTAATATTATAATCACTGATGTTGTTCAAATTGGGCGGGCTAGTTTTATTATTTCAATTTGATCTTGCTTGCATTTTCACATTAATCTTGCCGTTCACTGTTCCTTCTGTTAATCTTGCACAGCCACTGCTTGCTCCTTATTAGGGGCGGGGCTGGTCTCCTTGGTGATTGGCTCTGCAGGGGTGGATTCTTTTGCGGGCGGAGCCTCAGTCTTTTTAGACTCAGTGTCAGCCTTGCTCTCCGTCGCTGTAGCTACAGGGGGGGCGGGATCTTTAGCAGGAAGGGCGGCCTCTTTCGCTGGCTCTTTCTCAGTTGCCGGGGTGGATTTTTCCTCAGCTTTGGCTGGAGGGGCATCAGGACTCTTGGCGGGTTCCGCTTTACCAGCCTCGGCGGTCTTGGATTCAGAGGCTTTAGGAGCACTAGCATTAGCGTTAGCTGCAGGCTCATCCTTTTTCGCAGGGGCAGATCCTTTCTCCTCCTCCTTGGGAGCGGTGGAATTGCTCTCAGCACCAGGCGTGGCTTCTTTGACGGCTGCCGCCGTGTCATTGGTGGTCTCCGTGGTAGTGGTAGCTTCATCCTTGTTCTCTTCTTGAGCTTCACCTTCTTCCGCCGACGCTCCCTCCGTCTTTGCGTCCTTCTCCTTTGCCTTCTCGTCGTTCACATTGTATCCCTTCTTCTTTTTGCTTAGCTTCCCTCCCATTTTACCTCTGAAATAGAGTAAGAAAACAATCAATGACCAGACAAACACACCGCGAGGTCTTTTTCTGCAGTGAGGTCTATACAGTACATGTGCTTTCATCTCGATGTGCTTTGATGTCAATTATAACTCATCTATGCTGTTGTTATATGTGACCCTGGACCACAAAACCAGTCATAAGTAGCACGGGTATATTTGTAGCAATAGCCAACAATACATTGTGTGGGTCAAAATTATAGATTTTTCTTTTATGCCAAAAATCATTAAGATCATGGTCCATGAAGATATTTTGATAAAACTTATTTTTGTGAGTGGATGAAGACAAATTGCAAAGAAAAATGGTCGGAAACATGCAGTTTCTCGCTGCTGCCTCCTCTTTGAGAATTACCCACTTTGGTGTCTGTATGTAAAGCTTACAATTTCCGTTTTCGAGGTTATTTATTCTCTACAACGTCATTACAGTAAGCCAGAGAGCATTAAAATAAAAATGTTTCTTCTTAGCAACAGCCTGCTACAACGCCTCTGACGGACAACCTTAATTTCGGCATGAAACGAAAGTAGCGATCGTATTTTTTGGGTATTGTGACGTTTACCTGAGTGAAACGAGTTCTAAAATGAGAAAAATAAATTTCTAAACATCTAGAACTGATTGGATCGTTGAAAGTTTGGCGTGGTCAACAAAATGGGAGCAGATTTAACTGCCAGTTTGCAATCAGTCATTGCACCCCGTCCTCGCGCAATTCCTAGTGACCAGAAGTGAAAGAGGTTGTTATGAGGGGGAGGAGGTTAACGTTTTTTATTAAAGATTAAAAGTGCAAATGAATGATAAAAAAAAATTATGTCCACGGATTAATAATTTATAATAAATACTGTACCACTGTGTAAAACAATTGGAATTAGTATTTTTTATTTCATGCCGACATTAAAGGTGATTTTCTCAATATTTTGATTATTTTGAACCCTCATTTTTCAGATTCCATACTCCAGAAAAAATTTTATTAGATCTTTTAAACATCTCAGATATTTTGCATAAGCCAATGGTGAAATGAAAATTCTTACATTATTGACCCACCATTATGTCAGTCCAAACCTGTGTGACTTTCTTTCTTTCTTCTGCAGAACACAAAAGATACTTTGAGAAACGTTAACCAAACAACATTGGCCCCCATGGACTTCCACTGTATAGGCACAAATCCACGGATACATTTTTCAAAATATCTTCTTTTGAGTTCCACAGAAGAAAGAGTCATATACAGGTTTTGAACCACATGAGGGTCAAAAATAAATGTAGTATATGATTCCATGTTTTATTCCACCCCCATTCAAAAAAGGAAAAGGCAAAACCTGGTCTGGTTGTTTTAAAATCAAAATTCAATGGGATTTCAAAGATTTAATCTGATTCATCAGATCAGGAGATCTCAAAACTGGCCACAGATTTGCCTAGCCACCAGAGATTTAAATGATAAATCAACATAATTGTTAACAACAACATTTTCCTCATGTGTTTCTCTGGAATTAGCTGCAAGAACAAAACCAGATAAGACAAATTGATACATAACTGTTAATCCATCAAGTCTCCTGAGCTATGAAAGCGCAACCAGAGCGATAACAGCATTCCTCAGGGATTATTAGTGGAAGTGCTGCATGTCAAATGCAACTTGTCATGCATGATTAAAATGACATGCTTGGACATCAAATGTATTTCATGCTTTGAATAAGTACAGATGAAATCATATGCATCTCTGCACACAGGCCTTACACCCGTTCAATAATTTAAGAAAGCAGACAAAATGTAATAAACCTGCAGTATCTAATGTAGGTTTATTCTCTCTATACAGCAGAGAGGTAAAGATGCTCAGCCATCAAAACTCAATCTCTATGACAAAGTCCATCAAACTTCTTTCATATCACACATCAAAACTATACATCATTAATCTGTAACCAGACTCTGTTGCTGATGCGTAAATAGATAGACGTGGGGAGGGAGGGTTACAGAGGATAGCATCTCTGTGCCGCACACAGTAACTACCTGCAATTCATAACCGTAGTTACCAAGCAACCCCGGTGGTCATGTGACCCATTCCCAAGAAGCAGCAGTGCAAACTCTCAGTTTCTCTCTCCATCCTCCCTGTTGGTTGCTTTAGCGTTCCTGATCTCAGCAACCAGCTGTGTAATGACACACTTGCACAGACGCGCAGACAGAACGGTATTCATGTGAAGGAAATGTGTGACTTGACGGTTTCTTACGTATGACAATGGAAACATGGAAACTGTTTCTTTGCGGTGTGTCTGTAAGAGAACAATAGACACTATCTGTCCCGTCTCCTCTGATTCAAGCAGACAGCAGCACGCTGTTTCAGCGTTAAACAATACGTTGCAGTGTGTGGGTGTGTTCAGTGGGGTAGAAATTCACTTGTTTTATGAAACCTGCTGATTGATAGTAAATATGATCCTGAAATGGCTTGTAAGATGTCCGTGCAGAGACTTTGTGCGAGTTCATAGTTTTTGAAAACCCATCAGCAATTTCAGAATAAAAGTAAAAAAAGAATAATAAAATACATGTTGAATCCAGACTAGGCCCCAGAACAGAGCCGCATGGTGGAGACTAGAGCCTGAGATAGAGCCGTATCATATGAATGTATCTGCAATGTAAATTATTGGTATCAAAATGAGTATGCTACTAAATCCCAAATTGCTTATGTAACTTTAACATACACACATTCACATTGGGCGTAGCAGGGGGGTGAAGAACTGGAGCAGAAAATCTGACCCAATCGCTGTTCTGTAACAGCGGTAAATCATGCTGAGAACACCAATTTATGGCATTTCATATTTAAATACCTTAAACTACAACAGATACATATCATATTACATTATCATTTTCTCATATCAGTTTCGCTCCTAATTCATAGTTTATTTTTAGGTTGAAGAGATATTTAATGCAACAAATGCACACTAATGCACCCCAACATCACAAGTTTATGTAGGACAGGGCTGGTCAAAAGGCGGCCCGCGGCCCGCCAATCATCTTTACCTGGCCCTCCTTAAGATTTCAAATAAGAGGAGAGACTTTAAGAACAGTGTGCTTTAAATCAGTGGTTCCCAACCTTTTCTCCTTGGGCCCCCCACGTACATATGACAATCGGAGCCCCCCCAACCCCAACACATAATTGCTACTCCCATATATAGATAGTTAATATAAATAAATTAAATTGTTAAGGCGAGTAATTTAAAAGATTTTAATGACATTTTTACTTGAATACTCAAACAAATGTTCAGGTTATTTTTCAGGCTACTGTCAATAACTGCTTATTTTACAAGGTGTCTTTTCATTTTACTTAGTTTCATGCTGATATTTACCAATTTTTCACCACAGAACACATATTCTGGCCGAGACTTGTCTTGTCCTTCAATAAAACCTCAATTTAAGTAGGTTTTATCAGAGCATCTAAACTTTTTCTTCATTTCTGACTAAGATTCACCGAAATTAACGTATGTAACAAGCAAGGGGGGACGATAGCCATGAGAGAACGCGAGTGATTAGTGTCAGCTGCGTTGCACCGGTCTCGCATCTCTCACGGAGGAGATCGGAAGCATGAAAGGACAAGCGACAGGAGTGTACAACGAGGGAGGACCAGGTCTGGATTTTTAAAAAATGTTTTATTATGTTTGGGTGGCCGGCAGTCGACCCTGAGGGAGCAGCCGTCATTCTACTTTGTTTTGTGGTTTGTTTATTTTAATAAAAGTTGTTAAATGTTTGCCGGTTCCCACCTCCTTCCTTACTTACTTGGAACTGTGTTACAAGGTTTCCCTCCTCTTTTTTTTTTTATGTTGACACGAACGTTGCCGCCTGATAGAGGACAATTCTCACTTGAGTCGAGAACAGCCAATGTCAGTACTTCCAGCTACCGCAAAGCCCTGTGTGAATGTCTGCCGATGGAGCCAGATATTTAAATAATTGTTTTATGTAAGATATAACTATTTTTGACTACATTATCTCGGCATTGTAAGGACATGATTTTTAGATAAATGATTAGTGGAACATTTTATGCAACTTTATTTAACCTCAATGTATGTCAGCTCCTGCGCCACTCATGTGAACTCTGGGACCCCAGCTTGGGAACCACTGCTTTAAATGCATATCCTCCTGAGACGCCACATCTTTAAAAGTCCAAAACGCTGCTACATTCAATACAAAAGTAATTCCCGTGGCTCATAATGATTTACATTTTTCAAAGCGATTTGATCGGTCAGTCCAAGAAACGTTATGTTATTTACAACGTTATAATCAGAAATGCATTGCGCAGCCACAGGCAATCGGTTTGCACACGCGATAGGTCGTGTGTTTAAAATGGGTTTTGTGCCCTTGAAAGTAGGCTAACTGTAGGAAGTGTGAACTATTGTTTCAGATAAGGGGAAAACGGTGTCGTTTTTATTACTGCATTCATTATGTGTTGCGGCTATATTTACGAAAAATAGCAGTATACAAAGGATCTGCCCGATAAGTGCGTGGGGCACATGAATGCGATTGGATTCACCCGAAGATGTGAAAGTAGTGTTCAGTTTCTTGCACAGATAGATCAATTGATTTGCTTTATAAGACGCTACTTTAACGTCACAAGGGGCAGGGATTACTTTTATGTTGAATGTATTTGCGTTTTTACTTTTATTGATTAAACCTTAATTCACCCAAATATCTTCTTGAAAAAACAGTGCCCTCTTGGATGTCCTGGACTCTTTTTTTAGATAAAGTAACACATTAAGGAATATAAAATACAATTAGAAAGACAATATCCCTTGTAATTTAATATCATGAAAAGGCACAAATACTGGATGCAATATTTGTGTGCATTTTTTAATATATGGCCTATAAGTAACAGCAACAAAAACAGTATAAAAGGACCAAACGCAGTAAATAGCCTAACAGAAATACAAAACAGCAGAAGAAATGAGGATATGGTAAAAACTGGCCCGCATCCTATTTATACTTTCGGAATCTGGCCCTCAAATAAAAGTAGTTGAAGACCTCTGATGTAGGATAACAAAACAAGTATCTCATAGCTCCAGGTCAGCAGGGGGCAGCGTGGCACTTGTTTATTACAGACTGGACACAATTAATGAAGGAAAGTATGAAGTGAACGCGACAGGTCATAGAGGATGACACGCACTAATAACTCTTGACCTGTTCTCAAACAAAAAACACCTATACGCACACACACAATCTCATAACCCTAGAGATGTGCTCAAACAAAACACAGACTAGTACATTGTTGCTCCGGTCACTTTGCAAATAGGAGACCAAGCTAATGAATAACTTCAATGTGCAGATACTGAAACTGGAAGCTCTTGTTCTTTGTTTGACTGGCTGAATGATTTGATGAATAAATAGTATAATTAAACCTTAACCAGGTTAACCATGTCCCGTTGACGTTTGAATCTCTTTTACGAGAGAGAACGGGCCAAAGAAAGCAGAAACTTACATAATACAAGCTAAATGCAAATACAAGTCCATGTATGAAATGAAATGACACTCCATGATTACGTAGAATGGACCCCAGAGGTAGCAGGTAAAGAGAGAATAGGGAGGGAGCTAAAACCGAGCCTTGAGGAAGGCCACAGGTCAGGGGTGCAGGAGAGGAGGTAAAATTTCCCAACTTCACTAAAAACTTTCTATCAGACAGGTATGACTGAAACCATCTCAGAACGTTAGCTCTTAGACCTACCCAAGATTCCAATCTTGATATTAGTGTGGAGTGGTCTATGGTACACACACATCAATTCCTGTAGTATAATAAAGGAAAACATAACGTTTGGGATAAGGACAGTGATGGTATGCCACAAGATAAGTCACAGTTGTAGCCAACTGTGGCTCTTTATACTCTTGAGGTATGATTGACTGGAAACGGCACACCAACTCCTTTCGGAACATTTGTTTAGAATTCCAATGAAATCACATCCGTAGAATTCCACAGAGTTTCCTCTAAATTCAGTTCAGACAATTCAAAAAGATTCCATCTAAGCACAGCCACAGGTGTGCATTTATAGTCAAAAGCTTTTTACATGGCTCATTGAATCAGAATTTAGCATCTGAAGAATCCTTTTATAATAAAGCGTTTAGACAGCATCTTGTGAAACATGAAAACTTTGACCTGGTAAAAATCCTTCATCTCCCCCACACACAGAGCATCACTCCGGATGGAAATTGCTCTAATGAAAACAACAGCGAGGGAACATAAACACCACTGGCAGACCAAAACACACACACAAAGACCTTGAGATTCGTGCTTCAACAATGTAGTGACCCCACATTATTCTGATGACTGTTTAGCTGCTCGCTGATGGAAAAATGCACTGTGACTGAGTGTGTGTGTTTTTTTATACTGTCATCGTTCCTGAAGACACCCACGCCATTCCTCTACAGTAATACACAATCTCTTAACCTCACCCTAGCTTTCTGATGTGTAATGACTTTAGACCTCACATGATCTCTCATTTATATAAAAGAGCCTATACAGTATCTGTGATGTTACATATCTGTAAAGCTCTTTAAAGATAAGACAGGCACATAATGCTGTCTTGAATATCTGCGATTTAGCCCTAGTCTAAACATAATTCCTACATCACCAGAAAAAAAGGGACACGAAAATGTACAGTGTTTAATATTTTCATTCTTGAGGGAAACTGGCTGTCCAAACAAAAGGACACAGCATTGTTCTTTAAAACAGGCCTTGGTTATATACAGTGTCTGGTTTGGCCTTCACTCCTCCTGCCACATCCTTTCTTAAGGCTCTAAAAGTGGGTTTAGAAAAGAGCGCATCAAGCATAAATATGGTGAAAATGTCAATCTTTTTGAAATAGCACACCTTTTTCAATATCACCCTCGTCACTAAATAAGACTTATTTCCATTTTTTAACAAGCAGAGAGGATTGACATAAAACTAATAATCTTTTGGTTTTTACCAATACTGTTTTGTAACTGCTGTTTTGTATATTCTTGCACTTTGTAAAATTACATTGTCATGTGTATCCTGCCTAATGTTCCTGAACAGTGTGCATCTCTCTCCAAGGGACTATAACAGACAGGTGGGGTCAGTGGGGGTCTGGCCTTTGATTGGCTGTTGCCGTAGGAACCATAGGAGAGCTGCCATTCTGGCTCATTCTTACAGTTCCTTCAGGTCATTGCCATAGAAACCAGGAGAGAGATTCCATGATGACACACGGAATATCAGAATCAAAAATCTAAGCCGCTTATTTCCCTCAGGGAACCATTCATAATTAACACAATCATGCACGTAAGTAATCAGACACATGTAGTTAACTTGACAAATTTGCATCTTGTTGATTCTCAACAGTTTTAAACCATCAAATGTCCTGGCCATTTGCTTAAGCACTGAAATCCCGCTAAATAAATATTCAGAAAGTATATATGCATATAATGCAGTTTTGTTTATAACTGTGAAAAAAGAAAAGGTTCAGTAGTTCAATTCTGCTGGTTCATAAACCCACCAATCACATTCCACCCAGTGCACACAGACCACAAAGCATGATGGGACAGAATCTGACCAGTGACTGACACCAAAACTTATCAAGTTTTGCCAGCAACACTAAAGCTGCCCGGGGAAAACATCAAATAAAAGAATGCTCCACTAATCAGAAGTAGTTAACAACGGTGTGACAGAATGGGTACGTAGACTTTTTTTTAAACACGCAGGACCAAAAATAACATTGATTTTGAATGCATCTCTAATTCTGGACTGTCTCAGATGTGCCTGACTTAACTGTCCCTTTAAATGATCTTCTTCAAACACGCGCACATACAAACACAGCTCTGCTTGGCTGAGCTGCTTCTCTGTCAGTGGCATCCTGCCTTCTTCCTGTTTCTCTCTCTCTTTCTGACAAAATGTGAATCATGATCAAAATATAAAGATCAAAAGCACATGGAGCGCCAAATTCAGTCAGACATTTTTCCTCAACTCACCATCTTAAACTACACAAACTTCTCTTTCCCTCCCTCTCTTTCTTTCTCTCTAATGCATCCTCGGTACAACTCACAATAGACATATATTGATATGTATTGATATATCTATATAGATAGTTCTTCTCATAACTCGCTTCATATCAAACAGAACCGTGATATTAGACTCTATCAACAATCTTCTTAATGCAGCTGCCTCAGGATTACGAGACTAGTCCTGCTTTCATGTGTTCTTATGATAATAATCTCCAGCTGGGCTTGGAATTCGGTTCCACACGCCTACAAACACACCTGAGCACACTAGTAATTCACCTGACTGCTATTCTTACTTCTGCACACAAAGGGAGTTTAACTATATCATCTTATCATTAATATATCACCATATAACCATTATATAAATAATCAAACCACTTTATTTAACAGCCCTAGGAATGCTCAACATGACTAGATTTGAGTTACCAAGTGCGTGCTTTACAATGGGAAGATAAGGGAGAAAATCACTTTATACTGTATAAACATCTACGTACATTTACCCAGGTGACAATTTCTGGTGGATATTTCCAATTGTAATACAATAACGCCTTTAACTTTTTTTACAAAGAACAATTTATTTGCAATATCTTTGGTGAACTAAACTAATGATTAAACTTCCTGGTCAGTTTTATGCAACAGTATCTTTAAGCACTTAACACAGACTTCCTTTTGCAGTTTGTGTTTTGTTTGAAAAAAAAAAATGCTTAAAATTGTATATTGTTATAAAGAATTTCCCTGTGCTCATATACTACGTCACAGCTCTTACAAGGCCGTCGTCTTAATGGTCACCTCAGACATTTCAGCGCTCAGTTTTCAGAGGGTTTGATGTTTCCTGGTTGAAGCGCGTGACTCATTCAAGTGGTTTAATGTGTCAATGTGTCACCTGCACTTTTTCCAAAATTGGCACACAATCAGCTCCTTTTCCAAAAAAGCCCGAAATATCAGACTGATTACAGCAGAAATTGTGAGAAAGAAGCGATGTTCTTGCGCCCCTACAGGAATTCACAAGGGGTGTGAGCGTGCGCTCGTTTTTCCTCGCTGGGAAATCAGAAGGCGAGCGCGCGGTCACTCGGTTCATTGTCTGCGGCAACGCCGTAAAACGTAAATTGAACAAATTTTGTCTTCATAAAATGGAAAATGATTTACTCCTGTACTCAATTTATAAAAAAAGCCCTTCAAAAAATATATCACATTAGAATGCCAATGTAAGAGAGAAACAGGGGGTAAAAAGCATCTGTTGTCCATCCACACCCTACGCGCAATGCGCATGTGCTCCGCGGAGACAAAGGATCAGACAATTACGAATGTACATCGAGATAATAAATAAATGAACAATAATCATGATAAAAAAACACATTGATACAATTAGGTATAAAAGCAATAGATTGCATTTCACCTAACATTGGTGGGGGTTTAAAAGGTTGAGGAAAAACAGGTACTTTAAAACATGTTGGCATTACAGTGTCGCTAAATCGGGATGTAACTGTAAATCTTAATTATAAATATTTACCATTTGTATAATATCCATCAATAAGTATCTGTTCTGTAGTATGTGCGCGCGTGTGGGTGGATGAGAGTGCGCGCACGCGTGTGCACCAGTTAAATGTAGCGCTGCAAAATGTGCTCCAGCACTTCTCTCTAACAAAAGAGGATGCAATCCGCGTCTCTGTCATTCATCGTTTGACTCTTTATTCATAACATCACGACACCATAAAACAATGAGTTAAAAGGTAAAATCCAGTAATTTATTAATTTGCGCATAAGAAAAAACCTTTTCACTCCTCTAATTTCCTTAATAATTTGTGAGGCTTTTTTGTTGCACATTAGAAATAATTCATTCCATGTTGAGAAAACGACTGATGCGCGCTCATAGACAGCGCCTGTCTGGCCGCACACGCCCCTCTCCACTCTCAGATCAGCCGCGTGAATTCCGTGGCTGACTTCAACCTTTTTGCTCTCCTCCAGAAATAAAGCATCCAGAAAACACACTCCCTCTTATTCACGCTTGGAGACGAACTAAATTGTGTACATAGTTTGAATAAACTCTCGGTTTGTCACCGTGCGAATTGAAATCACCAAATAGAGATGGTGAAGCAAGCTGATCTTATTGATCACAGACACTCCAACTAGAATAAAATTGCGAATAAAAACAAAATCTAGTGAAAAAGTGAAAGACTTACCGTCGGCGGTGGCCTTTCCTGTCGCTCGTTAAACAGGCGTCTGCTGTGTTTTCCAGTGGGGTTTTTTCTGTGCGCGTTGATTCGGTGGGTTTATATGGACTGCTCGGTGCGTGTCTCGCACTGCATTTCTCGCGCGCACTCTCGTATTCGGTTTGGGGGCGGGGGGCGCGCGACGAGCTTCGAGCCACTGAGGACGAGACACGGTAGCGCGCCACACGGTGATCAAATACAAGAAACACTCATTTCTTTTAAATACGTTCCAAACACAGCAAGTTTATTTAGTTGGTTAAAGAGTAAGATATAAGGCAACACCAATTATGTTTTATCAGTGTGTAATACATTTAAAATGCTCGTACACTTATGCCACCTTATATTGAGTCGTAAAATAAGCACGCTCAGACACTCAGAAGGCAATTGACTCAATGAATCTAACTTTTGTCTTTTCACGCCCCCTGCTGAGAGCAGTCAAAACTGCACTGGACAGAAATAAAGTGAGCTTTGTAAAAATGAGTGCAGGGATGTGAAAACATACGGCGGTGGAAGGAGTACTGGAAATTTGTACTGGAGTACAAGTAGTGTTATATTGATGAAATTGCACTCAATGACAAGTAAAAGTAATGGTGTTATAAAAGTAATTGAATGAAAGTAAAAATTACTCTTCTCAAAAACTACTCCGAGTACTAGTTACACGTTACTTTTTAGGCGGTGTTATTTGTTGAATTTAGAATAATCAAATGTGTATATATAAAATAGCTAATTTTAACAAAACACATCTTTGCCTTACTGATAAAACTTATAACTGGATACAATTCAGACATAAAAAAACATTCAATGTGTTGTTCGGTCTGTCTGTCTATTATGAGCCGGTTTTCCAGGTAAAACCATTATACACTTCCAACACTGTTCAATAATCTGCACTAGCTACCAAATAAGAGCCTCAAATACTGCATGCAAAAAAATGCAAAACATTTGTAACCCAAATTGCATTGGATTACCATTAAGTATCATATCTGTAGAGGAGCTGGCTGATCAATTACTGAACCTCAAGCCATCACAGGTGTATACTGACATTTTTTCTTAGGTGACGTTAGAACAAAAATGATTTTTACCTGGAGTTGTGGTCCATGGTTTTTCATGGTTCATGTCTTTAAAAGTTCAACATATAGATAGATGCAACATAAAAGTAATCCCTGCGGATTCTTTCGATGTAATGATGTTTTATTTAAGCGAATCGATCGAACTGTGCAATTTGCGAAACTGCTTCGCGTGCGTTACAATCGCATATGTTCCCTACTCACTTATAACCGCAGTGCACTTGATGTAGAGACTTTGGAGAGAGATGGACAATTTTACCTCATGATATAGCGATTTGGATGAAATTTGACGAACGGAGTGATACAGAAACTCAATATTTCTTTATATGCGGACGAGCCTTCGTATTGTGTCCCTTTTTCACAGTGACTTTCAAGTGCGCGAAACTGCCATTTGATACGCGCCCGTTTTACGCACACGCTGGTTGTCCGCCATTATTAAACTAAATTGGCGGCAAATGTCTTGAAATCTGTGTGACGCAAGTTTTCTATGCGCAATTTGAGTGGATGGGGTCACGTGACGGGACTGATTACTAGTCTTAGCCAATCGCATGAAAACTACACATATAAAGTAGCGACGACAAAGTGAGGAAAAATAGCGCAGTAAAAGTACCGATACAGCACTAAAAATGTACTTAAGTAAATGTAAAAGTACACTGTTTTTAAACTACCTAAAAAAGTTAAATTCCTGAAAAAATATACTCAATAACAGTAATTTGAGTATTTGTAATTCGTTACCTTCCACCCTTCATTATAGTTAAAGCATGGTTACGTCAACAAAATTAAACTCAATTAAAGGGTATTCATCAAGCAAATAGTTCTGCATTTATTACTTATGTAAAATGTGAGACAGTAGAGAAATAAGTTTGATGTACAGCCTTTATAAAGCCAAGCTGTAAAAAGACAATCAGATGGAAGTTATTTCTTACAGTAAATTTGTTTAATTGTACTATGTACTAATTATCTGAATAATTATTATTGAGAACTCGTAAAATCACAATATTATTTTTCTACATAATCGAAACAGAGATGTGATGTTGAGAGAGTCTGTAGATCCAGGAGGAACAGAGAGAGACAGCCTTAAAACTACACAGACGCAAAGACAAACAACAGAAACATCAACTACTGACACAGAAACATTTTACATTTATAATGCATATATTGCAGAAATATATCATTTATATTATATCAGATCTATGTAATTAGCTCTTCAGTTTCTCTACCACTTCAGCCAGCATTGTGTTTTTTCCTAAAACAGGTCTTGGAGTGAAGGTCTGTCTGCACTGAGGGCAGCTGTAGACTCTCTTCTGATCATCCTGATCCCAGTAATCCGTAATACAGCTCATACAGTAACTGTGTCCACAGGGAATGTCCGCTGGATCCTTCAGTAGATCCAGACAGACTGGACAGCTAAACTGATCCTGGGCCAAAGAAACAATGGCTTCTGCCTTTCAATGTTTGTACACACAGACAGAGAAACATTATTAGTGTTCAGAGTGTTCATTTGTATTTTCCTTGAACTCAAGAATCCCCTTGTTTCCCAATGTCCACAAACAAGTGTGATCATATAAAAAAACAAATGAAGTGCTTGATTCCAAAATGAGATAACTTCATTTTTTTTTTAAATCATGTTTTTTTATTATGCATTGCAATTAATGTCAACCAAACTGCAATTGTTTTTTTTTCATCATAACTAAAAAAATACAGTAACTTAACACTAAAAACATGATAACATAATAAAAACATGATTTTTTTGAAAATTGTATCTCATTCTGGAACCAAGCTCTTCAATCCACTAGATGTCAGTCTCACTCTCACAGACTCACAGATAAAGTCAGTCACCACCAGTGATAGAACACAATGGAGATTCAGGTAGGTTTTTCTCATTTTATTTACAATTTATATACTCTTACACTTTATTTAAATTGTTTAATTATATTGGATGCTCAAACTTGTGGTATGGCAATATTATCTGTACAATTACTATATTTTCTATACTATTACTATTAGGTCTCCATAACATTTTCTATTTAATGTGAAGTAAGTTTCATTACTATTGATAGTCATGTGGGAATTATATGACCTGCATCAAACTGCAACATAATTCATATATTTTTTACAAGCAAACAAGCCTATTAACGTATAACACATTAACCCAAACACAATTTTGCATCAAAATGTTCACACATGATTTTTTTAGGTTTTTTTAAGAAACATCTTTATACATTCCTTTTGATTCCAATCGAATATGTCATCAATCATTTGATTATTCTGAAGTGATGTTAAATCATATCTGACATGTTTCATTAAGGGCTTGTATAGCCTAGTTAAAGATATGGGTTTCTAATTAAGTTCCTAGTTTAAACCTGTTGACTGGGAATCAAAAGCCTGTCATAATTTCCTGGGGACTGTCTCTATAAATTGTAATATGAAAACTAGAAAGTTAATTATTGTTGAGACCCTGTGACAACTATATCACTTTTAAAAATTTGATTTTTATGTAGCAATATTTGTTACATCACACAATTTTACTCTTGATACGATTTTATCCAAAACTGATCCGTGAACCCAAAGCCCAAGATAGAGAGGCTGAGTGAATTTGGTCTGGACTCTGTGTATGAGAGTCATTGTGTCAGAGACGCTGTAGAACGACAGAATTCCTGCACTGTGATCAACATACATCCCTATTCTAGAACATCTGGGCACTACACAGAGTTTAGTGTTTTTATGATTGTGATAGAATGAGTAACTATATTCAGAGCAGTATAAACACCAGGACTGAACATTATGTCCAAACCTACAATTATTATCCGTTCCTTTCCTGCTGATGCTCTTATATGAGACTGATATACCAACATTACTACTCCACTCAAACTCCCAGTAACTTCGTCCACTCACACTCTCTCTACTCAACACTTGAGCTGTACCATCAAATCTGTCTGGATGATCAGGATACGGCTGGTCTATCCCAGTGTGAGTAATAATTGTGTTCCCATTAGACAGACAGAGGTGTTTATGTGGTGTGTTTGGATCCATTGTCAGCTGGTGGGAGTCTGAGAAAATAAAACATATAATAATTTTGATTGAAATGTGAAAACTTCAAATTGACTGATGATATAAAAAAAACATTTTCTCTCTGTATGTCTCTTTGTATTTATGCTAATAATAACTTACATTGGAGGAAATCCGTTCTGGTCTTTGGTTCGTGCCTGAATATCTCTTTGTGTTTCACTATGGAAAATAAACTTTTACTGTAAATATTGTCAATTGAAATAGAACCTCAAATATTTCAGACTAATTTTATTGTACATTGTATTTCAACATAATGATGCATTGTAACAAGCCAATGAATGACACTTTACCTTTAACAGATAGATTTTCTATCTTTTCTCTGCAGAAATTCTCCAGATTCTCTTTAAGAAGAGACATGGATTTTCCTACATCATCAAAAGAGAGGAGAGAACTGACAGTGATGTTGAGTGAGTCTGTAGATCCAGGAGGAACACAGAGGGACTGGAAACTCTACACACACACAAAGGCAAATAATATAAACTAAAGACACATTTGATAGAAAATACAATCTCTTTAAACATGCTCTTCAATTTATAAATGCTACTGTACTGTTTTTCCGATCTGTTACCTGAAGGAAATGGATGTGATCATCTGTGTGTGAAAGCTGCTCTAGTTCATCGTCTCTCCTCTTCAGATCATCAATCTCCTGCTCCAGACGCTTCAAGAGTTCTTCAGCTCGACTAACTGCAGCCTTCTCTTGATCTCTGATCAGCTTTATCATCTCAGAGCGACTTCTCTCAATGTAGCGGATCAGTTCAGTAAAGATCTTCTCATTGTCTTTCACTGCTGCCTGTACAGAGCGCTGTTAGGACACACACACAGAGAGAATTTATTTTATTTTAAATAACTCTATAATTCAAGTCACCAAAGCCACACATCATATTACCACAAAGCAAAAGATAGGGAAAGAAAATTAAGGAAAGATAAATATTCAAATATATAAATTACAAGAAATGAGTGAAAACTAATAAAAGAGATAGAGAGAGAGAGAGAGAGAGAGAGAGAGAGAGAGAGAGAGAGAGAGAGAGAGAGAGAGAGAATCACACAGTCTATCAGCCACAGTGGACTTCAGTGAGACTGTAAAGTGCTTCAGCACTGGACTCCTCACTGACTGACTGGAGGAGAGTCCTAACAGAGAGTGAAACATCTCTTCCAGCAGTAAGCAGTACTCACCTTATGAGTCTCCACAGCCTCTCTCAACTCCTGAAGCTCCTTCTGTCTCTCCTGGATTCTCTGCTGGTATTGTCTTTGTGTCTCTGTCAATTGTTTCTGTAGGATGCATAATTTACAAAGAGATAAATTGAAATAGCTGATGTTTAAGAAGGCCTTTCAATCAATATAACAATGTCATGAGGTGCGTGTGAGGTTTATGTAAAAACAGAAGCTAAACTCTATCCTTGAGTGATCCTTGTACAGAATCTATTTTATAGGGATTATTTTTAAGGTATAGTTCTCATTAAGGTATCATGAAGGAATATTTCTGAAATGGTTAGAATAACCATACCTGTTTCTTAGTCCGCTCTTCTTCAGTTGGTACTGTATTGTGTTTTTTGTGCTTGCCCACCATACACAGAAGACATATACAATGCTGATCAGTACGACAGTAAATCTCTAAAAGTTTCTCGTGTTGAGGGCAGATCATCTCCTGAAGTCGCCCTGTGGGTTCTATCAGCTTGTGCTTCTTGCCTTTGAAGAAATTCTCATGTTGTTCGAGATGATTTTGACAGTAAGAGTTGAGACACACCAGACATGACTTGGCAGCTTTGTGTTTTCTCTTAGTACAGACGTCACACTCCACATCTCCAGGTTCAGCATAACAGAGATCAGGACGAGCAGCTTGTAGTTTAGTGTTCCTCAGTTTCTCCACCACTTCAGCCAGCATTGTGTTTTTACCTAAAACAGGTCTTGGAGTGAAGGTCTGTCTGCACTGAGGGCAGCTGTAGACTCTCTTCTGATCCTCCTGATCCCAGCAGTCTGTAATACAGTTCATACAGTAACTGTGTCCACAGGGAATAGTCACTGGATCCTTCAGGAGATCCAGACAGATTGAACAACAAAACTGATCCTGAGCTAAAGCAACATTGGCTTCTGCCATATTTATTATGTACACAAAGACAGAGAAACACACAGCGCCCAGATCAACGACTGGTTAGTTTCGTTTCCTTGTTCTGTCAAAAACAACAGTTGTGCTTGTCATCATATAATGAACAAGTCCACTAGATGTCAGTCTTGTATAGAAAGCTAGTTACCACAAGTGATAAAAAAACGAATTCAGTAAACACATGATTTTATTCTCACTGCTCGTGATTTACCACATTTTAATTGATAAAATTATGCTTGTCATCATATAATGAACAAGTCCACTAGATGTCAGTCTTGTATAGAAAGCTAGTTACCACAAGTGATAAAAAAACGAATTCAGTAAACACATGATTTTATTCTCACTGCTCGTGATTTACCACATTTTAATTTCTAAAGAAGCTCTAGCCTGTGATATACTATTATTATTATTATCAAATTTGTCTGTATTTTCTATACCATTACAGAACAGTTTCAGTTTTTACTATATATTAAAAAAATCATATTCAGTACCCAAAAAGGAAATAATAGAGAAATTGAATGTATGATGTCTTCAGCAATGTATGCAAAGTCAGTTTCGTTATTTTTAACAGTCATGCACGATCTATATCACTTGCGTCAAACTGCAACATATTCACTGAATATACAAGCATATTCACATGAAAAAATTGACACAAACACATACATGTATACACCCAAATGCTCACACATTTTTATTGTTGATGTCAAAGGAAAACATACAGGGGAATTAATGTCTCTAATATTTGTATTGTAATATGTAAAGTGTTAAGCCAAGATTTATTATAAAGAACATGTGACACTTTTATTTGAAGAATGTCAGTTATTTTGGGGCATTGCATAGTTTTAGTCTTTAGTCATATTTCTAAAATCTAAACCCAGGATGGAGAGGTTGAGTGAATGTGGTGTGGCCTCTGTGGATGAGGGTCATTGTGTCAGAGATGCTGCAGAAGGACAGAGTTAGCTGTAGACTCTCTTCTGATGGTCCTGATCCCAGCAGACTGTAATACAGCAAGTTTTGGGTAAGTTACTCTGAAAAAGTAATTAATTACTAGTTACTTATTACATATTCAATAGTGTAATTAGATTACTGTCCAAACTACTCTGTCCAAAAAGTATTTAGTTACTCATTACTAATTACTTTCTATAACCTACATTGACCTCGATTAGTTAAGTGATTCAAGGATAGACATGAAACGGCTTATTTAATTCATTCAAATAAATAATATTATTAACTGACAAAAGTATTACAAATGTGAGCACAGATTTTAAAGTAAGACTTTGAATTTTGATGTCAATTACACCATTGCACATGCATATATTTAACAAAGTATTTAGTTTAAGTACATCAAAAGTAACTGTAATTAAATTACAGAAAACATATGGGTAATCCCTTACTTTACTTTTTCAAGGGAAAAGTAATTAAAATACAGTAACTAATTACTTAGTAACTAGTTACACCCAACACTGAATACAGCTCATACAGTAACTACGTCTACACGGAATAATCACTCAATGGATCCCCAGGAGATCAAGGCAAATTAAACAACTAAACCGTGAAAAACTGAAACACTTGCTTTTTTAACCAACCATTTTAATATATACAAAGAAAGAGAAATGTACATGATTAACAGTCAGTTTTCCCAGAATTTTAGCATTTCCTTGTTCTGTAGTTTGTCATGCTGTGTAGACTAGTCTAATAAAGTCCACTAGATGTCAGTATTACAGAGAAAGTCACAAAGGTGCGCATTCTATGTCTTGATAAAATTGTATTTATACAATTGTGGTTTGGATCTTATGGATGATGGTCATGCCATCAACTATTTAATGTAATGTACAGTAAATTAAGATTAAGTTTTAAAAAAGTTCACACGTGAACCGTCACATTTTGTAGATTTGGGGAATTTTGGGAGGTCAGCGGTTCTCAAACTGGGAGCCCCAAGATGGATCCAAGGGGACCACAGATTTCGTAATATTTTATGAAATAGAGAAATATTTCATAAATTATATACAATCAAACGTCAGAAAAATAAGACCACCAACCCAAAATATCGATGTTCCAGCATCGTATTACTATATATGTTTTAATTTAATCAAAACAGGCCAACTAAATTAAGATTATAAGTATTTATTTGGGGGCCACACAAAGGGGGCATTACAACGAAGAAGTTTGAGAATGACTGGTGTAGTAGGGCATTTGTGCAGGGCAGCTGTTAAAAAGCATACTCAGCAATCGTGATGATGTCCTTTACACCCTCACCAGACATGACCATTGAGTTCCTGTGACCTGTAGTCTACACACAACACAAACGCGCAGAAAGAGATCGAATCCTTCATAATCACTCTGACACGAGCGTTTAATGCTCACACACTCGAACCTAAAATGATATTAACAAAAAAATATAAAACAGTTTACTGTCTTCTGCAACGCACCTAGAGGAATAAAAATAGCTCTCCGTTTGGTCTTCGTTAGATTTGGCAAACAGCGGCCTCACCACGGGAACGGCAGGCGCTCCGCTCCGCGCGAGTCTACGGGGCGTCGAAAATTTTGCCATTCAAACCGCTCGCGGGGCGGAGCCACCGGTCAGCGATCAGACTCAGCGGAGTCGCTGCAAACTTGGCAGGGGACGAAACCCTCGCTGTTTACCGAGGCGCGTGTCACGCCGGCATACAAAGTGGCCTCGCTGTGTATTTTTAATCCCGTCACGGACATCCGAAAGCCGCTCGTGAGACCCGGTGGCACAGCGCTCGTGAAAGATTACTCTTTCCGTCTTACAGCAAAACTCATTATAGTTTTTAACATCTGTATGGTCTGAAACAAAGACGCGTCTCTACGAACGGTAAAGAGAGAGAGAGAGAGAGAGAGAGAGAGAAGGAGAGAGAGAGAGAGAGAGAGAGAGAGACTTCATTAGTTACCAGAGTTCAGTGAGATGCGTGAACTTTCCACGCTGTTGTCTGTCACCGATGGTTCGGCTCGGAGACTCATATGAAGACCACAGACATTAATAATTATAAGGACAATGGATAACTTTTTCACAGAGGTAATGTAAAAGTACAGTTTTACTGTTTGTATAACATGTTTAATTTCACCTGTTTTTGTTATCAAAACACATGAAAGTTGCAACAGTTGTAACAACTACGTTTTGTAAGTAAGGGAAACTAACCGGTTGTATGTCTCTCTTCAGTGTCGCTTTCAAAGTTGTTTAAGTGTGTGTGTGTGTGTGTGTGTGTGTGTGCGTGTGTGTGTGTTGACCCGTTTCTGGACTCGGTTTGGTCTCCTGTAGTTTGGGATTGTTCCCAGCGGAGATCGCAGGCATTTCCTCACCTTTCTTCTTTCTTCCTCCTCAACATCCCGTCGCTATTATTAGAAGTCCAAACATAAACTCACGGTGTACACTAACTGAATGAACAAGTAGTGTTTCGATCAGGAATACTAAACCTTTATTGTATATTCATGTAATAACCAATATTGTAGTCCTAACATAAAGTAGGCTATTGAATTTGTAGATGTAATATTCTGTAATACTAAGAATGTGATATGATAAGTGTGTACATTTATGGTCTAATAATATAACTAGTAATATTATGGACACATGATTTAATTTGAAAGGGATAGTTCATCCAAAAATGAAAATTCTGTCATAATTTAATAATTCTCATGTAATTTCGTACCTTTATAAATTACTTGGTTCTGATTGAAAAAGATAGTTTGAAGAATGTTATTAGTTTTCAGTTCTGGGACATCGTTGACCACAGTAGGGAAGAATTAAATGGTGGCCAAAGGTGCCCGAGATCTCTCTTATTTTCCTAAATTCTTTCAAATATCTTTTTTTGCGTTCAACAGAACAAATAAATAAAATAAAATCCTACTATGGTAGTGGATGATGTTCAAGAACTGAAAATTGCTAACATTCTTCCAAATATCTTTCTCTGTGTTCATTGGGACAAAGACATGTATACAGGTTTGAAACAACCCGAGGGTGAGTAAAGGATGACAGATTTTTCATTTGTGGATGAACTATCTCTTTTATGGTTCATTATCATTTTTAAACATTTGTGACTATGTCTTTTTGTGATTTACTGTTTTCTACATAAAATGATTCTAGATATTGTAAAGATTCTGTTTAAATCTAATCATGATTTCTATAATATTGACTAAATAAGATCGAAATCTTAGTAAAATGAATAGTTGCAATCAAACTTCATCTCCCAATTAGATGAGGATGAAGACTTTTTCCTGGATTTCACTGACAGGCTCACAAATTTTTTTTGAATATTTGTTTTAGATGTAATTTTTTTGTTTTTGATTATGTAAAACTAGAAATAACACGACCAATTATTAATGGAATTTTGGGGAATGTTTGTTTGGACTGATGATGGGAATCAGACAGTGGTATTATTCATCCCTCATGGCCTGATGGTGACATGAGCTCGAGATGATGATCAGCCGCACGGGCCGCTCCCTTGAGTCAGAGCCACGTGAGTCACAAACAAACTCCGCCAGTTTTCCCTTGAGGTGGCTCATTGGGATCCCCAGACTGCGCTTTCACCTATGGAGGTGTGGCCCTATTAAATAAACCTATAAGACCATAATTCACCTGTGGTATCTCAGAAATATTGATTATACCAATGGTTAACTTATTAACATTGGTCCTGGCTTCCCATTGAACTGCAGGTTTTTGTCTTTTTATCTGACACTCATTTTAGTTCACGAAGCTTTCTGCTAATGAGCCGATGATTTGAAACACATGAAATGTGCAGTGTTGTGCGTCCCAGAGAACCACAGGAACATAATCCATGTAAAACATAATTCCTGGATGGCCACGTGCCTGCAAAGGGGAGCTCCGACCTTAATAAAACGCACCTGAAACAGCTAAAAAGGTCTGCAGGATTACTTACAAATTACAGACGGGTGTGTTGGAGCAATGTGGGGCCAATACCCAGCAGTACAGTGGTCCTCCAGGACAGCATTCTGACAGCCCTGGGCTATGTACATTATATATGAAGTGCTTTGTGGTCTTGGAGGGAAGCAGTGAGCTTCCAGAGCTCGATCTGCACCAACTTTACACAATAGTGTCAAATATCCGGCGGCTGCTGCATATCTAGCAGGCGAATCGGTTCTGAACAAAAGCAGCAGTCTTTAAAAAGAGAGAGTGCAGCGTGCACGGAAACCGATTCAGCAGAAGCTTGTGGGATGGGGGGATGAGAATCATGACGCTTTTCTCTCACATAGCTCTGTCTACAAGACTGACCTCAGCCAGAGAGAGATGAGGCACCATGATTCCTGTCTCACACATGGCTGTTGTACACGACTCCACAGAGAGTATATAAAGAGTGATGAAGTTTGTTATTTCTCAAACATAACTGACCCGTTCTGTCTCTCCAGCTGTTTGTGTTTTGGTTTAGCATGGATGCATATGCACACATTTCAGTTTGCAGTTATGGTTGCAGGTCCGTTTCTGCTTTAGGTGTGTTTGTGTATGGCTGTGTTTGAACAGCAGTGTCAGCAAGGTTAATGCCTCCCTGCAGTCGCTAGGGGTGGAGCTAAATCAAAGGTGAAGCTCTTTGTTTTCCTATGAGTTGGCCAATCAGAGTTGTAGGTATTGTTTGACAGTTTTGCTTTGGTAGAGAAGAGCGACGATCAGAGTGAAACCCTCCAGGAGGCTCTTTTCCACTGTGTGATTATAGTGGCAGACCGATCGGAGATCAGTGAATGTGTGTTTTGCAGAGCTGTGGATGCAATAGTGAGGTCTCATGCTCAACTTTGATTTGTGTTTTGGTTGTAACTTTGTTTACTGTTGCATTGCTGTTTAAGGGAATACATGAACATTCTGTCATCATTTACTCACCCTCAGATTGTTCCAAACATGTATACATTTCTTTCTTCTGGTAAACAAAAAGGGAGATATTTGGAAGAATGTCAGTAACCAAACAGGTCTCATTCCCCTTTGACTTTTTATTTTGGGACAAACTATCATTAATATTTTAAGCAGATGCACATGCAGAGTTTGGGGATTTGAACTCCTTAAGGCTAAAATACACTTGAAAGACTTTTGCTCAGATTTCACCCAGATTTTCAGTCTCGACTTGTTTCAGAAAGTCTTTGCCAGTCTGCAGATTTAACCAGTAAGCATGTTTCTATCTGAAACTTTCAGTTAGTCTTGTGTATTCCAGCCATTAGTAAAACACACATTGGGGGGTGGATCATATTCAGCACCTGGTTTATAGCAGCCATGGCCGAGTAATACTATACACAAACACATATTTACCTATCCAAATGAGGACATGCTCTTAAGGATCAAGTTAATTATAATTACTGCGATAATAGAGTTTTTAGCCAAAGTCAACGAGTGTTGACTTTGAGAACATCTAGCCTATATGCTAGTTCACTTCTAAACATTGACAAAATTAACTTACACCGTGTCTACACCGGATGCGACCATCACAAAGGGACACAACACACGGGGTCTAATGGGATGGTCTAGTTACGCCACATCCAGTGTGGACAAAATGAAAATGTATAATGGCTTCTAATGCGTTTTATTGTCTTTACCGTGTCAGGTGTAGACGGTGTTGTTTTTTCTGCTCTGAAAATACAAAAAGGCCGTATATGACAACAGATTTTTGTCCAAATGCTCTTTAGACTGAACTTCTACAGAGTAGAGGAAGCAAATGATCCACTCAGGGTCCAACTTGATTTGACTGACCAAGTTTAAAAATAAATATAAATAAGAGCTTTTTGTCGGTGCTGAGAGAGGGAGAGGATCCGCACGTTATTTCAGTGTCACATGCAAGAACATTAAAATAAACTTGATTAATCAAATGAAAGGTCCAGTGTGTCCTTTTTTGGAGGTGTATTAACAAAAATGTATCTCTTAAAAAAAAGATCTCTTCAGAGGTGTATAAAGATCATACATAATAAAGCGTTTATGTTTTTATTGGCTCAGAATGTGCTATTTCTATTTACATACACAGCGGGTCCCTAACATGGAATTTGCAATGTTGTTCGCCATGTTATCAGGCCGAGCATGTTTCGGAAATATGTTATCTCCTTTGGCAATGAAGCATAAACTTGACAACATATTAGTGCTGTGTCAGCCACCGTATTGCTTCGAAAGAGAGGGGTGGAGTGAGGCGTTGGTTGTAATTCGCAACCTCGCCGCTAGATGGCAATAATTTTCGCATACTGGACCTTTAAAAGAAATAGGTTTAGGTTCATCTCGGGTGCACATAAACACTAACAGCTCTCTACCACTTCAGTTCCCTTTTATTTTACACACACACAATAAATCTTGTGAGTAGCTTAATGATTAAACAGCAGAGTTAAAAGCAGCTTCTAATGAGGAGATTGATATCCAGAACAGAGTGAGAGAGGGAGAAAGAAATTAGAGGAAAGAACTGTTAGTAGGTTCATTTTGCATTTAACCATTTGTTTTGATAGTTGAGTTTGTTTTGTGAACAAAAACATGAACACAAACACTTTATTGCTTTACTGTTTTATTTGTTGACTAACGCACTATAACGGCTTAACAGAGAAATAAACGAACTTCCCGTTATGATTCATCACAATTCCATTTCTGTGCTGCTTCTAATTTACAGCCAGGTGCAAAGGCCACACGTACAGACATGGTCACACACACTCACTCGCACGCACACAGACACACACACGCACGCACGCACGCATACACACACACACACACACACACACACACGTGTGTACATGCATGAAGATGATCTTTGTCTTTGTTCTGCTGTACCTAGTTTATACCTCTTTCTCTCATGCTCTTACACTTATTCCTCGTTGTGAAGTTTAAACACACATTTTTAAGACACAGTTAAGGAGAGAATTTGAGATGGCTTTTAAAAAGTAGGTCAGGCAGCCATGAAGTATAAGATGTGTGCGCTTTAGGGGGTTGCTTGGTGAGAAAGGTTTGATTATGTGACTAGAAAACTTGACAAAACTCTCCACACAACTCCAAACTTTAAGTGCACGCATGTAGATCACTCTTGGATGAGATCTGGATTTTGGGTCTACTTGGGTTCGAAGTATGCAGGAATGCCCTTCATCATTTGTCTGTCTTCCTGTTGACCCAAACGATATCTGATCCCCGACATCCTGCAGCCAATTGAGGGAAGCAAAAAAGGGGGAAGAGAGAGAGGCAGACATTAAGGGAGAGAGAGAGAGTATGTGTGTGCGGTAAGCTCTAAACATGCCCAGTAAGCAACAGTGAGATTACAGAGTTACTCTGGTCTGTTTCATCCTTTACTCCGCCCAGCGTGACCGCTCTCCAAAACTCTGATATTATTTTAGGATTTTAGAAACACAATGCAAGGGAACACTGGCGCATACACTCACAGAGTACAGTTTTAGACATCAAAGCGAGAGTTTTTTCTTTTATCTGAAGATAAAACGAAATTTGGAGTGGTTGATGTTGTATTTGGGAGCTGTGCATCAGTTGTGTGTGTGATGTTTTCCTTTGAGTCTTTGCTACCTGTTTAAATCCGTGAATATCCTGAGACATCTGTTTTAGCACAGGATCTGAGCTGATGCCCAGAATATCCCGCTGACGCTTCGTCTTTTTATTTCTTCCTGTTTTTTTTCTCTCACAATTTCTCTGTTCTTCTTTCTGAAATAAATGTCTTGTCTGTTAAAGTTTTGTGCCATTTAAAAAGGTCACGGAAATCTGTGTGAACGTTCAAGCTGGATAGTTTTCATGTGATGAGAATATTAAAAAAAAAATTGGATGAACGTGTGGGTCATAAACTGGTTGAGCTGTCCTAATCTCCTAATGTTTGTAGATAAATACAAGACACAGTCAAAGCCGCTTAACTCGAAATACACTTCTGTCAAGGATATGTACATAGCATATCAACTATTGTTATTACGTCATTGCATTTGTAGACCAACCATAACCTTAAGACTTTTTCATAAAAGCTTCTTTCTATTTTTTAAATGTGAACAGCACTTTTTTATTCTTGAAAAACATGTATTTTGTGATGTTGCTGACAAAAGATATTGTCTGGTTTCGCTTGCATTGGGGAAATTTAGGATGTCCTCATTTGTAAAACACTAAATATATTTTTTAATAATTCTAAAAATGCAAAATGTTTTGTTAGAATTAGGGTGTTGGTTAGGGTTGGTCCAGAGTAAAAATTACCTGTGTTGAAAAACAATAGAAGCCTATGGTATTTTCCCATTTAAATAGCTATGTAAATATGTGTGTGTGTCTAGGGATCAATGACACATTAACCCAGTACGAAGAGAAACATGCGTGTTTGCGATTTCATTTGGGGGGGTTCATAATGCTTTTTACAAAGCCCATGAGTGAGACATTGAGTAAGCAGTGTGTTTGGTTTATTGCAGAGATGGAGAATTGGATTAGAGGCCCAGAATTCCTGAGATAAATTCGGTTTGGGGTGAAACTCAGCTTCCTGTTTATGTGGGTTTGAGACATTAACTTAATGAGACAGACTTTGAGATATGAGATTTTAAAGCAATTTAAGACTTATTCAGTACAGAGTTGATTTATATGCGCGTTGTACAACTTTGTGTAGATTTCATTTTAAAGTTTTTTGAGCTTGGTATTACTTGTGTATATTGTTCAACAGAAAACGCTGGCTGTGAGCTTATCGATACATAGCATGTTTTAAACAGCGGGCGGTACACTTCACTTGTTCGGATTACTAGAAAGGACCATTAAACTGTGTGATTTTCTAATTAAATGTCTACCATTGCATGTAATATAAACACTATATGTAATGCTTTCATTGGTGAAATCCTTTTACCAATCTTTATTTCTCTCTTGTTTCTTGTAATTATCAGATAACATTAGCAGGCATGGCAGGTTAAAAGTGAACTCAAAATGAACAAAGCTATAAACTAACAAGATATACAGTAATGTTAGTAACAGATGTTAGCAGTCATTGTCAAAAATTGTCGATTTCCTCTGCCCACTCGTGTCCCTGTTTTAGCAAATGAAAGCTTGTTTTGTGGTTGTTGCAGCCGTTTTCAACTCCATGACAATTATAATAATGTAATAATAATAATAATCCTGTTTCTAGTTTACATTGAATACCTGGGGGAGTGTGCAACTATTATACATTTTATTGTTATTCATTAATTTGTTGTTTTTATTATTTTAGGGTTTAATGATCTGTTGAACAAGGGATAAATTGAAGGCTACAAACAAAAAAGAAATAAACAATATTTGTCCACGGGTTGACAAACAGGTCAACAGTTTACATGAAAAATGTTAAATAATGTTAATACATTTGCAGTCTCTTAACAAAAGTGGTAATGCAATACTTTAATCAGCTGCTTTCATCAGTATTTATTTTAGTATTTACTTCCCACTAAACTCAAGTTGCATAACTGATGGGCGTTCTCTGTCCCACGGTGTACAGACACATATTTTAAATAATATTTTTTATAATATTATTTTGTAACTCTCACTCCCTGTGTGTCCAAATGCACAGCTGTTCTTTAAAAGTTCAGTCGAATCATTCAACAGTGTGTGTGTGTGTGTCTGCGTGTGTGTGTGTCTGCGTGTGTGTGTGTGTGTGTGTGTGTGTGTGCGCGTGTGTTCTTCTGCTGTTCTGGGTTATAAAGGGCTGTTGAGTGTATGCCACTGCATGAATAAGAGGTTATGAGAGAGATAGAAGGAGATAGAGCATATTTGTTACTGTTATTTGTCCTTTTTTCTGATTCAAGAGCCTTTTGGTGACTATTTAGTTTTTACAGCATTTATGTTATCCTGGTCATACAATTATTCTTATCAGGAAAAATATGTTTACATATGGATAATTGTTTTAGGACATGTGCTCAGTTTATACAACTACAGTACCCATAATGCAGTTTGTCACTTGAAAACAATGCCGCATTGTTTGATGCATTGATGACAGTGTGTGTGAGTGATTGAGGGTGTATATGTGTGTATCCGGCTAGAAGTAGGGAATGGGGTTAAAGTTCATGTGTGTCTCGGTGGGGCCTCACAAGCGGTCATGCCAGTTCACGTCACCATGTGTTTTTTTCATCAGCCGGTAAATTAAAGTGTGAGAGAGGAATTGGTCTTTAATGACTTTGAAATATTTGTAGTACCTTGACCTACAGTCCTAATTAGTAGACTCTCTCAGAGGAAAATGTTTTCGCTCAGATATTGATCTTTCATTGTTCTGAAAACTTTGAGCTCTTACTGTAGTTACAGTTGGCTGCACATTGCACATGTGATATGCTTCTATTTCACATTTCACAGTTTAATGCAACAATGATCGTCTTGGCATGTCCCACTTTTGCCTTGATGACAGCATGTATTTGAGCTGGCATTTAGACTTTGGTTTCTTGGCAGATCTGAGCACATTTTGTGGCATTGTTGTAATGTCTCCATTTGCTTTGCATTCATTGTTGACATGCATGTTGAAACGATTAAAGATATAAGTTACCCCGAAATAAAACTTATGTCATCGTTAACTAGTATTACTACAAACTTGTATGACTTTTCTCTGCAGAACACATAGAAGGATATTTTGAAGAATGTTGGTAACCGAAAAATTGACCCCAATGACTCATCCACTGAGACATTTCTCAACATATGTTATTTTATTTCCCACAGTAGCTAAAGTTCTATACATGTTCGGAATGAAGGGTTAATAAATGATGCAAAAATTAATTTTTGGGGGTGAACTGTCCCGTTAAGAACTCCGCAACAACTTGTTAAAACTGTTATAACATTGTTATAACTTAAGATCACATGTTTTTACTCTTGTTCTGTACATTTCTAACAACTGTGAATGTGTTTGTTTGCAGGGCTGTCGTGTTTGGCTCTGGGTGGAGGATCATTATGTCCCCAGCACCGTGGATTCGTGCTCTGGTGGGGTGGTGGTCTTTAACACAGACTATGGACAGGTAAGGCTGTAGGGATGGTGGTGTATGCATTACACAGGAACTGTGGCTTAACATCTGCTCCGTGCACCTCAGATCAAAACACGCCTCGGAACAGGTGGCATGCTCTCATTTTACACAAACACAAACATCTCTGTGTCGCCAATCGCCACGTGTGCACAAGAGGCTAGCGGCCGTTTCGTCGTCATGGAGACGGTCACAGAGGTACACAGAGGCGATCTAGAGGTCCGCAAACTCTGTGAACTGACACGAAACCAAACGCACTATAGCAGTGTTCATGCTTCAGTTGTCATGTGTGTTATTTGAGTTGAGTCTGTTTTTCTTATGTACAGATGAGCACACTTGAGAGTTTCTGGCTTTGGTTCTTGTGTTACCTACATGAGTTTTTGTAGTTTTTCTAAAGCACTTATAGCTACGAGGGGCTCTGTTACAGTGGGTTAAACATGGTTTAAGGATCAAAGACAAGACGGTCTTTAATTATAAACACACAAGTCAAAGTGCTATACAGTTTAAAGAAAAAGCGAAAGGGCAAAGCAAACACAAAGAGATGAAGAACAAAGACATGACACGACAAACTTCAGATTGTCTTAAACTCTATAGAATAATAGAATAATATTAGAAGTATATACAGTTTATCATAATTATATTATTATATACTGTAGGGTATACACTTATTTATTATATATAAGTGTCTAGGGTTGATTGAGAGATATCTATGGAGCGAGAGGACCTCAGATAAATAGGAAGATAATTCCAGAGCTTTAATGCATAATTTAGTTCCTATGCATAAAAACCCTCTTAAATCTGAAAATATTACAGTAATGCATGGGGTATATGTTTTTAAACAACATCAGCAATAACAGACACATGTGCAAAGAATAATTTAATAAATTAAAAAATAATTGTAATTATTTATAATACATGTGTAATATACCTGTAGGCTCCATTCACATCTCGCATCTAAAACCACGAGGAAAACGTGAGCCGCACTGCTTTCTCCTTTTTTTCTAAAGCGCCTGGACTTTGCGCTCTCCTGGCGTCTGTCGTTCCTAAGCAACCAGGGACCACGATAGACGTTGAGATGAGGATGTATAAATAAACTAAATACTGAAAATACCTTCCAATAACTCTGCTACTGATTTAGTTATGTAGTGATCATCCGTGTCTCCATTTTCATTGAGCTTGTCTATTGGCTGGTTGGTTCTTGTCACATGACGGGTTTCTGAAAAGTTGAGATTTTGTCATCTTGATGCTGCGCCAACGCGCCTGAAAAATTGAGCGTGTCGCAACCGCGTCGCCCCCTATTTCCGCACGTCTACATTTAAAATAACGAATAGACGCGAAATGTGAATCGGAAGGGTTGCCATGGCAATTGCTACTTCATGAAATATACATTTCAATCATTTTGCATTCCCAAGCGTGTGTAGAGGTGCCATTAACAACGGCTCCAAACATAGCTCATCCAATCAGATTTCGTAGACATAGACATAATTGTTCACAGTTTATTTTCGTTCCCTCTGTGTTGCTCTGTCTTTTGTTTCTCTTGTCATCTTTATGTACGTTTACTGTAAATGTGCATGTATTAACACTTAAACTCAAGTAAAGGAAAGAGATAAAGTACTGTTAATATATGTTGTAAATGTGTGTGTTGCACAGGTGTACACCTATAAACAGAATGCAGTTAGCAGGCAGAGGGTGTATCCCATGCACAGCAGCAGTATTTCCGGGGTGGAGGACATGGCAACCCTGCAGGACCTGCACGATGGGGCCATTCTACACAACCTACAGCTTCGCTACAAACAGAAGAGGATCTATGTGAGCAAACATGCATACAATAAAATAAACAATATTTGCAGAAGGGTAGTTGATGGACTAATAGGAAAATTTGGTATGGTATTACAGCAAAAATTGAGAAAAAAAACAACAATGAAGATAAATCTATCTTATGCTATTTCATATGATAAATATAAATAGTAATAATATAAAACATTGTAATATTGACTGTTTGGTTTCAATTCTGCTATATCACACCATACGATTTATAAACACAAGCACTTTGGTGAATGATGTGTGTGTCTGTGTGATTGTTTCAGCTGTAGGGAAAGACGTAATTGTCATGGATACTGGGTTGTTGTGCAGGTGGCTGGATGGCTTTTTGTTCATTAATGTGTCAAAGTAAAATATATTTGCGCAATTACTCCTCTCTTTCTCTCTCTGAATCCTTCCTCACAACTGTGTGATAAAAGAGTTTACTGTGTTTTCGTCTGGAGCTGGTTCAGCTGTGTTGAAAGTGTGTGACTTTGTGTGTTTGGTGCGCCAGGGATGTTGTCCGTGCCAAAAGCATTTAGTCTAGTTCCAGATTTGCAGACTGACTCTTTATTTGATTTTCAAAGTTGTCAATCCAGTCCAATAATACATCTGAGACTGCATATCTGCAATATCTGTCCGTTTGTTTCCGTATTCATATAAACGCAACATTCGGTCTTGACACACTGATGTTAATACTTCTTTGTTCTTTAGATCAGCACCATGTGTGTATATCAAAAAAGAGGAATAACCTATTTTCGTAATGCACATGCACACACACACACACACACACATTAGCTGTCTGTTTGTTTGTCACGTAAGGCTGTGTGATTGGTTGAGTTTGAGCGCCAGCTGTCCTGTCAGAGTTGGTGGGTGTGGTCTGCAGGTATGTGATGTTATCAGAACAACGTCAGACTTACTGTCACTTCACAGGGGAAAACTACACCGGCACCTGTTTCGACATAACCGGAACCATTTCCCACACCTTGTTTGAGGCGTGTTCCGACAAGATAGAAATGTCCCTGAAAGGGCAAAATAGTGTTTATGAAATGTCTGAAAATGGCAAAAGGTGTATTTTAGAGTTAGTCTGTGCATTGTAAAAAATAACAGGTGCATAAATGTTAAACAAGGCAACCTGCTGCATTATTTTTTATTTTGGCCAACTTAAAGGGATAGCTCACAAAAAAAATCTGTCATCATTTACTCGCTCTCGAGTTTTTCCAAATCTGTATAAATGTCTTTGATCTGATGAACACAAAGATATGTGACCCTGGATCACAAAACCAGTCTTAAGTAGCTCGGGAACATTTAAATTAAAGAGTAAGTAGCATATGATTTCCTACTTTGGTTTATGGAGTGTCCAACAACAAGTTTATGTACATAGAAGGTGTAAAAACACTATTATGTCATAATAATAATAATTATTCTTACCTCACTTCTTGACTGACTCTCAAATGATTCGTTCCCTAATGTGTTGCAAATGGAAAGCCTACCATCATTGCTGGATTACGGTTTACAGGTTATATATTATATACAGTGTATAGATCGAGATGGCGGGGATTTTACCTTACCATCTTGAGCCCGCGTGTGACGAAGAAACATCTGAAGACGATAGTAGATAATAGATAGACGATAATAGATTGAACACTTAAATTAGCTGAGTTCATAGCTAGATAAACAAACTGTAATACACCAGAAATAACGGTACATGTTAAAGTTAGCGTCAAATGCATTAGCTAAACACAGATCTAAGATACACAAATATATCTTGAAGTTCAGACAAAAATAAATATTCACACATAAAGGTTTCGGTGGAGCTAACAGGTCTAAATAATGTTGGTACTTCCCCCTTTCAAGGATAGTCTTTTAACATATCCTGCAGTGAACGTGCCAAGATCATTGAAGCAATCTTTGGTGAAATGATGCGCGCGCAGTAAAACCCTGGGTTTATACTCCTTTGGTGTCATTTGAAAATGAATTGTAACCATTGTTTCCTCAGAAGTTCTTCCTTTGGTAGTTTAAATAAGACGCACTTAGTTTCACAACGTAGAACACAGGTTTTAGACGGCACACGCATCACGAACGAGCGACAGTGTTTTGGGGGAGGACCGTGAAGTTTTCGCGGCAGTCCCAGCAAAACGTAGGCGGGGACTATGTCTAGTGACGTAGATACGCTGCAGTTAAAAACACGTCTCGTTAGCGTGATTTAGAGTCGACTCCCTTTTTTACAAGCCAATAACTTTGTTATTTATTCACCTTCGGACTTATAACTTGGCGGACAGCTTACTTTCAAACACGCCAACATAACACAGTAGATGAAATGGAATTTTCATGATCAAATGCTACTTACTCTTTAAAAGACAAAAATACATTTTATGGGTCAAATTGATCGATTAAGATATTTTGTATATTTCCTAACTTAAATATTGAAAAACTTTGTTTTTGTGAGTGGATGACCTGCTACAGTGCCTCTGATTAACAACTTCAAAGGCGAATTTCTCAACATTTTTTTTGCTTCCTCAGATTCCACAGTTTTAAATGGTTATATCTCGGCCAGATATCCTAACAACCCATACATCCATAGAAAGCTAAATTATTCAGCTTTCAGATTATGTAAAAATGAACAAAAAGTTTGGTTACAAGCATTCTTCCAAATATATTTTTCTGTGTTCATCAAAACAAAGAAACGTATACAGATTTGGAACAACTTGAGGTTGAGTAAATGAAGACAGACTTTTTCTTGTTTGGGTGAACTGTTCCTTTAAATGTTTTGTACTTTCAGTGCTGATTTTGATAAACAAGTCCACCCAAATGAAAAACATGTCTTATATTGAGAGGTGTAGATTTGACTAAAACGCACCCTAATGGATCAATATTGTTGTCAAGGTGAAGCGTATGAAGCCGTGGGAAAGTTTGGAAAAAAATGTTTTTTTTGCATATCCTTTTGGTGCTGCAGAAACATCACGTTTTGCCATCACGTTATGCTATAACATCACAGGAATTCACAAGCTGCAGTCTACGCCTCTTCCACATTTTTTAGACCTAATGAGTTGATTGGCTAATTTCTGACATATGGGAGGAATCAGAACTCATTAGGATGTCATTTGTTTGTGGGGTGGGTGGTTTGTTTTTGGTGGTCTGTGCTGTGTCCACTTATTCAGCTTCAGAATGATAAAAAAAACTGAGTGTATAAACACATCTGAAAGGATGGGGGCCAGTGAGAAACGGAGATCAGAGAACTTTATTTGCTTCTCAAGATGCTGAGGTTAAAGTGATTAGTTTCACAACGCAAATAAACGCTTACATTTTCCATGCCATTAAAAACACAGAAGACAGGATTGAAAGAGCTGTGTGTGTGTGTTTCTCCTGCAGAAATGTATTGTGGAATGTGTGTCGCATGGAGCTCAAATTCCACCGCATTTAAGACACAAAGAAGTTTCTCTCTCGCTGCAGCTCTGATTATAAACAGCTGTGGACGTTTTTTCAAATTACATTTGGAGAGAAAATGGTAAGGCAGCTTTCCACATCAAACACACACACAGTCTCACGAGGGGGCTGGTGATCCAGAAAACTTCTTTAGCATGTGAGGTTTGCCTCTTTTTTTATTACTATTGCACTCTCTCTCTCTCTCTCTCTCTCTCTCTCTCTCTCTCTCTCTCTCTCTCTCTCTCTCTCTCTCTCTCTCTCTCTCTCTCTCTCTCTCTCTCTCTCTCTCTCTCTCTCTCTCTCGCCTAGTCTGTCTTTCTGCAGTGTGTGTGTGTGTGTAGCAGGAAATAGTTCTGCTCAGTTGGGCCAGATCATATTTCAACTCTCACCCTACACACTCGATTTAATGACGAGTGTGTGTGCGTATTGAGTTTATGATGCATTGCTATTCATAGTAGTTAATCTCGGCTGTGTCTCTAAAGTGTAACCGTATGTCGGCTTCTGTCTGTGCATGGATCATGTATAACAACTGCATATTAAAACACGCACATTCTTTCGAGTACATACATACATTAGTGATCTGTACAGTCTCCATTATGATCATTCAAATGCTATTAATAACATTGGACCGAGTTCAATAAAACAAGTAAAACACGCAGGGGGAGGTGACTTTAACCCCCAATTAAATCCCCAAGTGAGCTGTTAGACATTTTTAATCACACATTTGCAGACACACCCAGAAGGTTATGGGAAGGGCAGGGCTGCTGTATTCCTGAAGTGGCACTTTAATGGATATTAAATGCCTGTGTGAGTGGCATCTGAGGCAGTATGTCAGACATGGCTTGTCCAAGTCTTTCGCAGACAGGAATCTACAGCTATGTTTAAAGCACACTTGTCTATGTTGAAAGATAGAAGAATGCAGTATGTATGTTGTGTAGAACATTTCTTACTAAATAGGATGCTGCTTATGCCAAAAGGTGCATAATCTAAAAACAGTTCAAGTGGTATTGTAGCCCAGTGCCCACAATGCATTGCTCTCAAATTGTTTCAGACCAAAAGAGATCCTCAGAGATGAGGTATTTTTATACAAACCCCAGAGGCCATTTTAGCACTTCCTGTTCCATCACCCCCAAGGTCTATGGGTTTTTTGAATGGGTTTTTGGTAAATCGCCTGAAATAAGGTCTGTGGTTAACAAAACCTCTAAATATTTTCACGTTTTATCTATGACAAAACAACAATAACAACCCACTCATTATTTTTTTAAACTTTATTGTGTCTTTAAAACGGCGGTAAATAACAAGTTGCTAAAAGCGACTTGGGGCGGGGACATTAGTCAACATTGTGCATATTAATCTCATGTGCTCAAATCTCTAAAAAAATGTATGGGAATTCATTCATTCATTAATTACTTACCAGGGAACTTGTTGTAATGTACAATGTAGTAATGTAGTCTGTTTATAGCCTCATGTTAGCTTTTTACTTCTATAGATTGTATTTCGGCTTCAAACCTAACAAGTGGTGTTTTAATTTATAAAGATTACCTTTATAGACAAAACGTGTAAACATCTTTGTTAAACTCAGAGTTTTATTTATTGTAATCTTCCAAAAGTCTATGGGAAAATGCATAGGCTTTCAGTCGAGAGACTTCCGGAGGAACTTCCAGTTTGGCCTGCAAAAATACGTCATCCCTGCACTACTCCATTGATAAACAGCTTACACAAATGATTTATGCTAAATTAGATCCAAAACTAAACGTAGAGTATATACATTTACATTATGATTAGTATGTGAGGCCTGTGTCCGTATACATCTTACAAAATGAATCAAAACTACATATTGTCATTATTTTACAATCTCCTTTATAAAAAACAGTATGTAGTATACAGTGAATGTATATAGGGAAGTTACCAGTACACTATCCTTGCATACTCAACATGGCCTAAGCTAGTTCTGTTAAAGTAGATGCAGCTTCTGTAAGGACCATGCACAGTTTTGCAGTAATGGAGATCGTTCTTTACTCAATGACTTCATCTCTCCTGTTCTCAAAATAAGAAGGGAGTCCTGCCAAACCCATTTAGAAGAAACTGATAACACCTGTGTCTCAGGGAAAAGGGCTTTTCCTCTGCCAAGGTCCTTAAATTGAACGACTGACAGTTTAATGTTTGCTTTAAACCTTTAAACGTTCTCGCCTCTACTGTAGTTCAGCCAGAAGCAAACAGAAACGGAAGCGTTCATATTATTACTAGACCTACTTTTTTCAGATTTGACGCAACAAATCTCATGAAGGAGATTCTTCATAGAAAATTTGAGTTTAAAAGTTAGTAGATTGAGTAGAGACACATCCGCATGATAACAGCAAAAAAACGTACTAAACTTGACATTTGTGCAGTTAATTCTTTCCTTTTATATTCATTTGTTTCAAGTTTATTTTTATTCTTTTTAAGCGTTTCGTACTGAAAGCTCTTTTAGAGTAGGTTGGAAATGTTGCATTTTAAAGCAGTGCATCAGATACAAGCAGTTTTATTTGTAATTATTTTGATCATGTTTGTTATTTTTGACACAACCCTCACAAACTTTTAACTTTTAACACATATGTACACACACACAGCATTCTCGCACAACATTTTTTAAACCCACATTAACTTGTGTATTTGTGTGTACGAGTGACAGAAGTCCAGTGTTTTTTGAGTCATGACCTCACCTGACTGACCGTTTAGATGATGATTTGCATTTATTTGGTATTCAAATCAACACATTTCGACAACCAATCAAACCATTTGCATCAGTGGTCAGTAAAGTAGGTTAGTAGTCACCAAAACACACGTGCACGTCTTAGTGTCCACATCCACACACAGACGTGTTTTCAAAGTGTGTTATGCATGTTTGAAAACTAAATCCTATTATTTCTCTCTGTCTCTCTGCAGACATACATCGGTTCTATTTTAGCAGCAGTTAACCCGTATCAGTGCCTGTCTGATTTGTACGATGCCGCAGCCGTGAGGCAATACAGCCGACATCACCTGGGGGAAATTCCACCCCACATCTACGCCATTGCTAATGAGTGCTACAGGTCGCTGTGGAAGCGTTCGAACAACCAGTGTGTTCTCATCAGGTATGTTTAATGTTTCTAATGGTATTCCATTATGTTCCTAACCTTCCAGTGATTTGTGCAGGCTTATCTTGAACACAACCTTTTGCATACATCCAATTCTTTGTAAAGCAGTCTGAGCCCTAGAATCTCAGCAATGACCTTAACCCTCAACTGTGACCTCCGTCTAAGGTGCGAGGTCAAACTCATGGCTTTCCTGACAGCCCTCATTACACAAGCACGCAGGGGTCGAAGGTTACAAACTGCTGTGTTTGTTCTTCACACTGCACATATCGTGCCACAGATCTCACATCAGGTTTAGTGAGAGGCAAATTCGGCAGAATACCTGAACACTGTGACCAGCTCTCGACTAGTAAATCCCTGAGCAAGTAAAGACTCAGCCAACATGCAGACACAGATGGGAAAAGTGTACTAAACGTATTGAGCACCAACAAGGCACAGCACTTCTTGTCCTGCCTGTTCGCAAATTAGGATCTCTTTTCCATATCGCAAAACCCAACAAAGAATTTCAATAGAAATCTAATACCCACAAATTCACAGGCCTGCTAGGTGAAACCGCATTAAGTGCAAACAAGTTTTGGCTTTAAAAAGGTCAACCAGTTGGAGACAAATATTTTGAACAGCTTTGCACAGACACACAATGCCCATGAGTTAACACAAGGCACAGCTTTAATGTTATTGCATTAAATAAACCAAAGTGGCATTTTAAAAGCAATACGCGACCCATGTTTATTTAATCAAATTATTTAATAAAGTAAACATACATCAAAATTCAACAAATCATTTATTTAAAGGTGCAGTTTGTAAGAATATTGTAAGAAAAATATTGAAAACCACTAGGCTAGTGTATATATATATATACATATATATCTCAAATGTTTCCAGCTTGTAAATCGTGGGAAAATCGCCATTCTAAACAGTGACACAGGACTGTGCATTCGCCTGTCAGAGGCGTCATATCCGCGTTACCCTTTGTTACCGCCTTTCATAACTTAGAAACCGCATGAGAACAATGTTGTGGACCAATGCGGAAGTAGAGTCTAGCATCTAGCAAGCCACTAGCTTTTTTCGAGCACTCCCTTATTTATGGACCACAATTATTCGCAACATTTATAAAACTTTACTTCATCCGCTAACATGATTTCTCATTCCTGTCTGATTGATGGGCATCAACGGTGGAGTTGAGGACAACAGATCCCATCATTCCACGTTCCTTCACAGCGTCATCAAGCTACAGCATTGCTGTTATTGTTGTTGTTTTGATCATGCGCCCTCTAGCAGCAGTTTCTACAAACTGTACCTTTAATACAATTATTATACAATAACATTATAATATAAATTTGCATTAAATATTAATTGTTTTATTATTAGCCACTAGCCAGAAGGAAGTTGTCTTTCGTCCAGACGCGATTTTTAAGGGTTTCCGGCCTAATTCAACTTAATAACTCCTAAAAATCATTGTTATAAGCTTACCATTGTGGATCAGGATTAGAAGTATACACTTAATATATGATTTTTGTTCATTGTTAACCAAATGAAAATCACAGATTGCAGCTTTAACAGCAATTGCTTAAAATACCGATGATATTATAAGTGTGGCCTAAAAATGTTGAAATATTTCTTTCCCATTCTTGCACACATTGTATTTTCATACTTGAGTAATGATGACCCTATTTTGGCAGGCCGGTAAAACTTGCTAAATCCTTATTACTCAATTATTGAGTAACTACTGAATTTGGCTCTGTCTGCCTTCTGCTGGCCACTTCGGCTTACTACACCTCATTGAGCTGTTCTCTCAACCACACATATATTTTTGTCTGTGTTGAAGTGGAGAAAGTGGAGCGGGTAAAACCGAGAGCACGAAGATGATCCTGCGGTTTCTGTCTGCAATGAGTCAGCAGAGTGTGGAGCTCTCAACAAAAAAGACTGCGTCATCTCATGTGGAGCAGGCTATTCTGGAGAGCAGGTACATACACTATATTACAACGACAAACACTGTGTTTACAGGGAGCATTGATGCTAATCTGTCTCTCTTTATCTGTGTAGTCCAATCATGGAGGCTTTTGGAAATGCTAAAACAGTTCACAATAACAATTCGAGTCGCTTTGGGAAATTCATCCAGCTTCATTTCGGCCAGCAAGGAAACATCCAGGGAGGGAAGATCACAGACTGTATCCTCTACTGAAACCTGCATTTGTGTGCCGAACGGTTTCGCATTGTTTGGATGTGTTCAGTTGTGCATGTGTGTTTTATTCTTGCTAAAAATGACCAGGTTTGTAGCCTATGTTGGGTGTGAGATGCTGGTTTAGATGGTTTGGTGTTAAACAGACATACAGTATAAACACTTCCCAGTCCCATACAAACCTCTGGATCTCAAATAGGTCTGCAAAGTGGTCCTCTATTCATTTACCGTTGTTTTGCCTTGACTTTTTTTCAACACAGACCTTTTAGAGAAGGTGAGTTTTCGAAGACTTGTATTTATGAATGTAGGTCACTGACCATGTATTTGTGAAAGACTGTGGATTCTTATTGTCTGTGTGTGTTTCTGTCAGAATCGAGTTGTGCGTCAGAATCCGGGTGAAAGAAATTATCACATATTCTACGCTCTGATGGCCGGAACCAGCGCAGAGCAGAGGGGTAAGTGTGGTCCGTTTCTCTCTCTTAATTTCCCTCACATTGGGGTTAAATTCATTTCAACCATTGAATCCTCAAAAGTTCGCATTTCACATCCTCCTTATTCCCATTCATGTTTATGTGTTGGACCAGCATGCTGTGTCCTACTTGTTAATGATCAATCTTTATATCACAAATAATAACTATAATTCTTGTAAGAACATTTTATCAAGAATTCTGAAGCTTCCTCATTACTCCATTTAGTCATCCAGGCCAGACTTCATTAACAGATGAGGTCACTGTTAAATGAACAGAGAGGTTAAAGTGAATCAGTGTTGTCTGTGAAACGGTATCAGTTTGTTTAAGGTCTCTCTCTCATTGGTTTTCTCACAGAGGCGTTTTCTCTCTCACCTCCTGAGAAATTTCATTATCTGGCTCAGTCAGGATGTATGAAGGACAAAGCCATCAATGACTCGGAGACATTTCAGGAAGTTTTGGTGAGACAGTCACAACACAACAAAACCTTACTGTGTGACTTCTGTATAGCACATGAACTTCTGTATCCCGACCGCATTACTTTACAATCACACACATTCGTTTGGAGCTTACTAATCACTGTCAATTGTTATGTTATCATAATTACATTATAATTATTTTATTATATGATCATTTAATAACCATGATTAAACCACAGTCTTGTGTTATAAAATGTGTTATTTACATGATTTTACCTGAACAGTAGCCATGATCTTTCTGTGCTCTATCCAATGTAATAATAGGCAACAGGAACATAAGACACCAGTGTTCAAACATGATTACATTCACAAATTCATATTTATTTTTCATATTCATATTATATGTATTTGCCTTAAGAGTATGTTACAGTTGTCAAACTGTGTTGATAATTATTTTTTCAATCAGATAACATTTTATAAACCAATAGTTTGATGATTGTGCTGTTATTGAAATAAAGTCACGTGTGATCTCACATGTATGTACATAGATATCAAAACTAGATGTCAAAACTAGATGATATCTAGCTATCCTGTAGCTCAGTGGTAAGAGCATTGGTTGTGGGTTCGATCCCAGGGGATTGCAGATAGCTAAGTATAAATGTATAGGATAATGCAATGTAAGTCGCTTTGGATAAAGCGTCTGCCAAATGTATAAATGAAAATGTAAATGTAGATTCCGCATTCAAGCTCTACAGGCACGTAGATGCGTCCGCCATCTCTGAACAGTCCACTGACGTCACTCACAGAATGCCGCAACATTTTAAGTCCCGAAAAATTGGATGCGCTTTTATTGTCGTCATGTGTTAGTGTAGGAAATATAATGTTTACGTTTACACAACAACAAATATGTTTTCACAATCATACACAGTCAGCTTGCTCTTGAGTGTTAAAGGTGGAATAGACGATTTGGCAAGATGCTAATTTTAGCCTGCCAGCACTGAAATCATGATCCCACCCTCAATGCGAATCGCCGTCCAAGGCCACGCCTGCTCCAAAACACATGAACGTGCACAAACCAGAAGCTCTTGGATCAATTCCAATTAAATCACATCTCATTCGCCAGTGAGAACATGTTACAGTACAAAGTAAATAAAGTTACTACAATAGGGAAAATCGTTACCATAAACAACAGCTTTAAAACGGGATTAGATGCAGCATAGTTCCCGTTAGACGCTGGGTAACGATGTCATACAGAAAGGTTCACAAACTAAATAAGCAACATAATCAACACCCATCATAATCGAATCATAACATGACCTACCTGTCCAGAAGTGACCATGACATCATCTTTGAAACCCTTGACTCCAGTAGCTGCTCCCAGCGTGGAAAAGCAACACTGATTATAATCATACACATCAACTCTCCCGTTTGGGCCATTTTTCACAACCATCTCCCATTGAAACCTCCAGGGACAAAATCGGGAACAGACCGAGCGGGAAACTCCTGCGAACTGACCGTCAGGGACCGGAATGCATTCTCGAATGTCATTCTGCTTTCAGCTCTTTGCTGATTATACGTTTTTAGTCGTGGCGGTTTTTAAGATGTCCTTTATTTTTGTTCGTCCTTTGCAAGTGCCACTTATAAACATGCACACATTTAACAAGGGGGAAAGTTACTATCCAGGTGTTGACCTGCCATTCTCCCGCTGTGTCTGCACAGGATATGTGAACGCGGAGATGATGTATGGTGTCAGAGTGAACGGGGTGTGCAGTGGGATGCAAAATACAGTGACTGAAAATGGACACATGACCTATCGTTCCCCTCGCACAGAGAACAATGATTGGGCAAACGTTTTGTGATCCAATGCCTTTCACAGACAATATATAAAAATACCAATGTATCACTTGACTTATTGATTGCTATCAGGATGTTAAGAGATGTATACATCCCTATAGTCCAAATAGCATAACTTAACATTCATAAATAAACTCATCTTAAGAATGACAGCTATATAACAAAATCCTTCCACTTCTAACCTGTGGATAAAACAAACCGGAGCAACAGTTACAAAGTAACTGGAAAGCCGCAGACTTTGCAACACAGACCGGCTTGCAACGTTCCAATATGGCGGACGACCTACGTATAGCGGCTCATAGAAATGGATGCTAATGCGGCATTTAGTTGATATCTTTGTGTATGTATATCAGCTACCTTGACATAACAGCTTTGAACATGGTTCGCCCCTGTTTATGTTTTTGTGTTTTAACGCTTGTTGGTTGTGTGTTGTGCATCAGGACGCTTTGAGGACAATGCAGTTTGGGGAAGAAAACATCAAGGAGGTGTTGAAGCTCTTGTCAGGAATTCTGCATGTGGGGAACATTGAGTTTTTAACTGCAGGTGGAGCTCAGGTGTGCTCGAAAACAGGTAACCACACCATCCTGCACTTTCTTTTGTCTCGCCTCTTGTTTTTGAGTTCACTTTCCTTTATTTATTTAATCACCTTTGCTATGCTATCAGACTTTCAGGGCTATTTGTAACATACTGATTGAAGCTTTACTGATTGTAAATGAATTGATTTATATTTATAATAAAGTCTGTTTGTGTGTGTAGCTATCAGTAAAGCTGCAGACCTCTTGGGGTTGGATTGCGCACAGTTGGCTGAAGTTTTGACCCACAAATCAATGATCCTCAGAGGAGAAGAGATCAGCACACCTCTTACTGTAGAGCAGGTGAGGTTTTGTTGAAATAGTAAAGTGTTATTTGTCATGATTGTTTGATGTGTTACCTTTAAGATGTTCTGTGCATAGATTATTTTTAACCAAAAGTATTACAGTAGCAGTATACCTGAAGTTTATTTGGGGGGGTTCAGAAAGCTTCATGAATTCCCTAAATTTGTTTATATAGTAAAGTTAATTGTAAACCATACCTCCTACGTTTGCCAAGTTCAGAAAACAGAACAGAGCCTCTCCTGCCCTCTAAGGGATTTTGTTTTGAACTGCAGTCTCTTAATAAATCAGCATTTGTCTCCTCACAATAACACAGCATTCTCATCTAAGATTCACAAGCATTACATGATATAAAATTGGGTTGGATATGTGAATTTTATTGCTCTTAAAACGTACATTTTGCTACATGCTGGTATTATTTTAAACGGATGGTTTTCTGTTCATGTATTTTATTGAAGTGCAAAATATTTCGCTTTTTGACAGTTACTTTACCACCATTGTCATCATCAACCTTGTTTAAACTAAATTAGTTTCTTGTCATTTTGTTAAGACAAGTTGGACACGTGAACTTCTGAAATACTTTCTAATAACATTTTCATACCAGATGTATTACCAAACACTGATAAATCCATGTTTGTATTTTTACCAGGCGGTGGACTCCAGGGATTCTATGGCGATGGCTCTCTACTCTCAGTGCTTCACCTGGATCATTCGTAAATTAAACAGTCGTATCAATGGTGGTGAAGACTTCCGATCCATCGGCATCCTCGATATCTTCGGGTTTGAGAACTTTGAGGTGAGAGTCATGCTCGCCAGTTTCACATGCAGGTGTTATGCCACTGGACATATTTTAAAGGAAAAGTTCACCTAATCAAAGAGCAAATCAAAGATGTGTTATTTTTTACTCACCCACATGACCTTCAACATGCTTGAAGACCTCCCGGCGTCTTCAGAACACAAATAAAAGTTTTTTTAGGGACATGTGAGACATTTCAAGGCCTCCTCATAGACATCATTCATGGTTATAGTTGTTGTCAAGGTCCAGAAAAGTACTAAAGACATTGTTAAATTGGTCCATCGGTCATTTTATATTTTTTTTAGTTAAGAAATTACATTGTGTGAAAAATTAACCAAAATAATGAGTTTAAGCAATATATTCTCCTCTGTCATGCGGCATTCGCCGAACAAACCGTCAATGCGTCAAAGTGCTCCATAGACTGGTAAGATGAGAATATATTGATTAAACTCTTTATTTTGGTTTATTTTTCGCACATAAAGTATTCTCTTCGCTTAAAAATAAATAAAATTGAAACACTATGAGCAAATGGACCAATTTAACAATTTCTTTAGTACTTTTCTGGACCTTGACAACAACTATAACCATGATGTCTATGAGGAGGCCTTGAAATGTCTCGGATGTCCCTAAAATATCATTATTTGTGTTCAGAAAACGCCGGGAGGTCTTAAAACATGTAACGTCATGTGGGTGAGTAAAAAATATCACAATTTAGATTTTGATGTGAACTTTTCCATTAATGTGACTTCACATCATTGTTTTTCCTTCCCTCAGGTGAACCGGTTTGAGCAGTTCAACATTAATTATGCAAATGAGAAACTGCAGGAGTATTTCAATAAGCACATTTTCTCCTTGGAACAACTTGAGTATAACAAGTCAGTCATCATTAATACTAAAGCCAATGCTTAATACATCACCAACACACACTGAACACAAATGCACATTCAATACACTTTCAACACATTATCAAGACACACATAACGCAAATCCAGACTAAACCAGGTTACTGGTCTTATTTATCATTTTGATTCTGTGTGTTGACAGAGAAGGACTAGTGTGGGATGATGTCAACTGGATGGACAATGGAGAGTGCCTTGATCTTATAGAAAAGGTAAAAAATACACAAATGTAAACACAAATGCAACACTGGATACATTCTGTTATTCCTCTCCTGAGTCTGTATGTGTATGTGTGTTTTCTGCAGAAGTTGGGTCTTCTCGCTCTCATGAATGAGGAGAGTCATTTTCCTAAAGGCACAGATGAAACGCTGCTGGAAAAACTCCATAGTCAACATTCTGTACGTCACACATGCATTCATTATTATTTCTCTTAAGATCAACAGCTATAGCATGTAACCATTTAAGCTTTGAAGAAGCAGAAGTCCAATTTTAAGAGTCGGTCATTGAAAAACATTGATTCACTACAGACCCTCTCAATGTTTTTCTTTACTCTCTTATCGCAATAAACCGTCTCTCTCTCTCTGTGTCTCTCTCTTTCTTTTTCTCTGTAGAGGAATCAGTTTTACACTAAACCTCGTGTTGCAGTTCATCAGTTTGGAATCAAGCATTATGCTGGAGAGGTACAGTATGCATATCATTGTGTATCTAATGGCTAATATTTGTACATACATTTTTATTTTATTTTGACCTTTCATAGGCTCAAGTCAATTTCTATAATTACAATTTCTTTACATGGGAGGTTTGTTTATTTATTAAAGGTGTCATGAATTGGACTTGTTTATTGTTTTATACTGTTGTACAATGTCTACTAATGACGTTTGCGCGGTTTTTACAATCAAAAACATCAAAATCTATAAGAAACAAGCTATTTTCTACCTGGGTTTTGAGGCCCGCTTGACAAACGCTTGTTTTAATGGACGTGCCGCATTGAAGACTTGGAAGTAAACGTCCACTGCTATGATTGGAGAGCAGGTTGTGTGGTAAAGTTAGTTGGAGTCTTCTGTGAATTTGGTTAGACATGTAACTTTAGGTTACACATTAGCTCTACTCGCACAGGATTAGTATTATCTGGGGACCTTGTGTGATTTATAAATTACCTCCTCATATCTGTATTTCATGTGGCACATTCGCATATAGTTTGTAAAGCCTATAGTTGTATAGTGTTTTATGATACATGACCGTACCTGTCAGCATTTGAGACCTGTTATCTCGAACTGGACAGAAGATCACCGCGTTCACGGGTGTCAAATGTTACGAAAGTTTCCATGATAAATAATCAAAAATGATATATGAGCCCACCAAATTACAGAGATGAGGATTCGCACGAGACGTATATTATCACCGGACCTCTGTGTTCTTCAAAATATATTAGGTCATTTGTGGGGGAATTTTATCTTTACAAATTACAGACATGGCCGATTTGCATTGGGCTATTATCAGGGCATATCAAGTGATCTCTAACAAAGCAATAGTGACGCAACGTAAAAATATGTTTTACTCACATAAGATTGATGCGCCATTCCTATCGGATCCAATATTGACGGCACAGCACTGCTTTTTAATTTAAATCTCTCCGCGAATGTTACTTCAGTACTGTGATGCGCCAACCAGTGGGTGGGGCTAGAGAAGTATTTGTTGATATTCTTCAATGGAGGCGGTGTTCAACCTATCAGATAGGTGCATTCAAGGATCTGGTGTTCGCTGGGCCTGGTGTCAATAACAGCTGTAATTTCAGTAACAAGGGAATTTTCAGTTCTGACATTTACAGGATGTTTGCTTGAATACGATTCCCTCTTATATAACAAAAGGTCGGGTTAAAATTGATGTCTTAATTCATGACTCCTTTGAATTCTGTAACATGTTTCAGAATATTTTGCCTAAAAACATGTACAGTTTGCATGTTGTGCACATTAAAATGTGTAAAGTTGCAATACAGGAAATACTGTTCTTAGTCGTTTTTCAAACACTTGGAGAGAATGTGATCTGTCTGTATGGTCTGTATTCAGGGCTCAGATTCACTTCCTGTTTTTTGTTTGCAGGTTGTGTATGATGTCAGGGGGATCCTGGAGAAGAACAGAGACACATTCAGAGATGATGTTCTTAACTTACTCAGGGAAAGCAGGTGTGTGCACGTTAGGTTGCTTGCGTATGTGTCCGACTGTTTTCTGTGATGTTACGTTCACACACTCTTCTACCGTCAGGTTGGATTTTGTGTATGATCTCTTTGAGAGAGTCAACACATGGACTGGGCAGGACACAGGAAAGTGTGGATCAAAGTATCGCAGACCTACTGTGAGCTCCCAGTTTAAGGTAAGATCTCGCGTAATGCCCTGAGCTGAAAATTTTATTCTACTTAAATGTCATGTTAAAGCTTAAATGTTACTCTATACCAGTATTTTTAAGTTGTATGTTTTTAAGTCTTATGGACATTTTCATCTGACGCAAGCACCTGGCCCAACGTTTGGTCTGTGTTTGGTTATAATATAATAATTTATTCGTAATTATATTTATATTATATATATATATATATATATATATATATTTTGTATTGTATTAAATTATATTAAAATTACTCAGCAGCTATTAATTCTTTGCAAAGGTCTACCAGAAGTTAAGTTAGGGCCAAATAACATTTGTTTATGTTATTGCCGCTGAAACCGTCCATACAAATAACCAAAACTGTTAGTGTGAATGTATGTCTGTGAAACTGTGGTGTTACAATAAAAAAAAAATGTTTATTCTCACTATATTTGTGAGAAACTAGCTGCAAACATTTTTTATTTTAAGAATATAGAAAGTATTTACAGTATTTAAAATGGATACATATTTTTATGTCCACCTAGAATTCGTTGCACTCCCTGATGTCCAACCTGAGTACCTCCAATCCATTCTTTGTGCGCTGCATTAAACCCAACAACAAGAAGGTATGTGCCACACAGACATACACATTAGACTTGCAATCCTACAAGTTGTTAAACTGGTCAGGTTCGGTCAATTTGACTGAAATGTAACTGCAGATGTGCAACAAGTTCAAGTTTATTATAAAAAAGCAAACACATTTTTGTATCCCACTTTGTGTAAATGCACGCTGTTCCCATCCGTGCGTGCACGAGAAAAACAAAGCATACCCCAGGCTAGACAAGCAAACACCCTTGTCATTCTTGTTTCTTATTTTGAGAGTGAAAATGTATTGTCACCGGGAGGAAAGCCCACAGCTTCCAACTGCTCCTCTCTCACCTCACCCCTGACACAAACTGACAGTTCTTCTGTCGAGGTTATATATTTCTCCCATTGGGTATGTGTGTGTGTTTTCATTCAAGTGACAGAAGGATGTTGGACATCATAAACTAAGAGTGGACATATAATACTCCTTTGAGAGAAAGAGAAAGAGAGAGAGACACACGCCCTACACACTTCCCCATTCAAACCTGGGGCTATTTAGACCGCCAGTTAACTCTGCAGCAGATGTCAGACTACACACGTGTGTGCTAGGCGAGTGTCACTGTCGCTTTGTTCAGTGCTTTGAGGTCACTGTGGAAATGTTAATGGGAGACATTGATTGTGTTACATACGGTTATGGCTTGACAGTGTTGGTCTATGCAATAAATTCATGGCATGCTGAAATAAATGATTTGTGCAAGACTGAGAGAGGAATTTATTGTAAATGGCACAAACTGAAAATGACCGAAAAATGTGTATTTTAGAATAAATTATATTAGATTTAATTCTAATAAACATTGTTAAGATATTTATACACTATTTAAAGGAATAATATATATATAAATACATTAAACAAATACATTAAATAAATACTGTACTATATACTAACTACAGTATAGCTAATGTTGTAGAGTTATGATCGTTTTGATTTGAGTTTTATTTAGTTTTTATACATATTTCAAATTAGCTTTTATTTTTAGATTTTTGTTCAATATTTAGCAACTTTGTTATATGATTTTTTTATTTTATAATTTGTGTATTTCTTTTTTTATGTTGCTTTATAAGATTATTTTTGTTTTCTTTTTGTATTTAATTTTAGTGCTTTAAACTTATTTTATTTTATTTCTGAGGCAACATTTACATTTTCTATTTGGTTTAAGTTTTTTTTAGGTCATATTTTATTTAATCTCAATGCAAAGAAACGTTTTCACATTTTTAATTTTAGTAAACTTAAATAACCTTGTAATAAAATATAGTATACTAAAGTATACAATATTGTTCACTCTCTCTGTCCGTCCCTTTTTCTTCACTTTATTTGAATGTAAACAGCTGGGCTGGCTTCTGCCCCTTTTCTACCCATAATGCATTTCCCTCCGACACCCCCCTCCCCCTCTCTGCACAAATTAGCCCAGCATGGCTCTGATCTCTATGGTAACGAGGAGTGTGTGAATGAGAGGGAAGAGGTTGGGGGTGTGTGTGTGTGTATGTGTGAGTTGACCAGTTGATCTGCAGCTTACAGTCGATCAGAGTTGCTGACGGTCACAGGATGAAAATCAACGCTTCTCTGGACAGTAAGAGCTCAAATAATACTGTACTCGACAGTCGGCTGGTGCGTAGAACCAGTCGATTTTAATAATGAAACAGCGTTTCTTAGAGGGACTTAACAGAGGTGGGGATGTTTAGACAGAGTTGTTCCACAGGTCTGCTTTTTGTGATTTGTTGTTCCTGTGATGGTTTGTGTGACGGTTCAGCTGAGGTTTATAAATGTTGTATTATGTAGATGAAGATTTCAGTCTGCTAAATTATGATGTATTCAGATCGTATGTGTTTCATTATTTTTCATTTGTACATTTAAGAGATTTCATTGAAGAAACATGTTTATGAGCATGAATGAGGAATTTAAAAGAGACCATCATCAACTACACAACCATCAGCCACCCCCCTCATGAAATACACACACACAGACACAGACATTGATTCTGTCTGGATAGTGTGACTTGTGGTGCATGTATCAGTATGTTAATTTTCCTCTGACAATAATGAATGAGTGTGTGCGTGTGTGTTGGTATTAACCTCGCTCTCACAGACCTCATTCAGAACCCATCTCTTCATCTCACTTTCATTCGTCAGTCGCCACGCTCTATCCCTTCTTCCACAGAGATGACATTTAGAAGCGGGGATCACAGTGCCCCATTTCCGACCTTACCCCCACAGGGGGTCAAAGGTCACGGGGAGAGGGGTGATGATAGCTATTTAGTGTTTTGAAGAATGAATCCACTCAAATTCGCCCATCTATATTTGAATCCAGAATGAATTCAGCTAACCCCCAAATTAAAAATATTTCTTTCTCTCTTCGTGCAGATGCCTGATCTGTTTGAACAGTCTGTGGTCATCAACCAGCTGAGATATTCTGGGATGTTGGAGACAGTTAAGATCAGACGTTCTGGGTTCCCGATCCGTAGAACATTCAAGGACTTCTGCTCCAGGTTGGTCCGGAGTTTCACTTCAGATATTATAAGCAGACTTAAAAATTTCATTCTGATTATTGTGAGTCAGCTTTTTGAGTGACTTGGTTTATTTTGTTATAAACAAGCATATTAGAATATTGTTAAGCACTATGGATTGTTCGTTGCCTACACATTATACATGACCAGAAACGAATGAGTAAGATCCGTTTTTGGAGTGTGACTAAAGACAGATTAGTGTTTAATCTAGCGAACGTCCATTGGTCAAGTGACCACAATAGATGTGGTCAAATGACTTTCACAAGCGCTTGTATGGCTTTCCTCTACATTCACCTTTGTAGTCCAAACATGTATAGATTTAAAATTCAAAAGCTTCGTTGGTATGGTAAAATAATCTTTACATTGTCTAAGCACAGAAACGTTAAATATAAACATTTTCACACTAATACACGTTTAAAGAATCTATTTATACAAACTCTTCTGTGAGACCCCTTGTTGTGAGTTATCTGTATTATTCAACAGTTTGTCATTATTTTAAACGATTAAAAAGCAAAATTAAACATGTTTCTGTTTGTCAGGTATTATGTGTTGATGAGGGGCATGGCTTTGTCAGATGACCTCAGGGGGCGGTGCCAGCTTTTGCTGCAGCTCTACGACAACAACGGTGGCGAATGGCAACTGGGAAAAACCAAAGTGAGTTTCAAAATGATCTTGAGTGCTTTTAAGAACTCTCTTAATGGTTTTGAAAGCGTTCGGAGGATGTTATATAATATTTTTATAAAAAGTAGTTATTGATTTTATTTAAACTACTCGTGATTGGTGGATCTAGTGTGAATGATGGCTTTTGATTGGTTGTTTTTTTAAAGGTGTTTTTGAGAGAAGGTTTGGAGCTGCGGTTGGAGAAAGACAGGGAAAAGGAAGTGCTCAAAGCGGCTTCCATTATCCAAGCTCATATACTGGGCTACAGAGCACGGTAAACTCACACACATTTATTTTTATACACTGTGCATAATTATACATTAAACATTATGACTTTTATACTATACAACCTATACTGTAAAACCCCTAAAACTTTTCAAATTTCAAATAAATTGAATACGCTTGATTAATAATATCTTTAAATTTTGGGCCTGTTGACTTTTACTATCACTGTGGGGACACTTACACTAACTTGAACTCAATCTCTTTACCCTCTGATGGCTTTAGGAGGCAGTACAAGTGTCTACTGCAGTGCATTGTGGTCATTCAGAAAAACTACCGTGCACTGTATTGGCGCCGGCGCTATCAGATGATGCGCTGGGCCACCATCACCTTACAGAAGAGGCTCCGAGGTCAAAGGGCACGGCGACTTTACGCTCACCTGCTAGAGGAGAAGAGGAGGCGAGAGGAAGAAGAACAGAAGAGACGAAAAGCAGAACTGGAGGCCTTAGAGAGGTGAGAAAACATGCTAGTTTTAGTGTAATCCATTTGTGACCCTTGCAACAAAATCAGTCTTAACATCATTTGAAAGCGGTATAAATAAGCAATCTATTTCTATATGGTTTGTTAAGGACAATATTTGGCAGAGATACCACTATTTAAAATAAAAAAATCAAAGCATTGAGAAAATTACCTTTAGTATGTTAACCAGAGGTGCTGTAGCAGTCCGTTGCTAAGAAGAAACAGGATTGTTTTAATGTCTCTATTGGCTTATCGCTGTTATGACGTTATGGAGACAAGATGATGCCTAAAGCTTCATAGATACCAGACTTGAGTGGGTAATTCCCGAAGAGCAGGCGGCAGAGAGTGAAGTTTGTAGGTTAGCGATTTTGCTGTATCCACCAACAAAAATAAAGTTTTGATATAGTTACGGAAGGATGTGATTATGATTTTTGGCCTAAAAGAAAGGTAAATCATACACATGAATTTTTGGCTTTTACTGATATTCTGGTGCAACTTAAAGATTCTGTTGAATACGCAGTTTCTGCCAATCTCATATTAATCTTGAGTAGTCCTTCCTATAGAGTAGTATTGTATACTTCGTATCTTCGAAGAGTATTTAGTTTGATCGGCTGTACGATTATTTCCGAAAAAAGATGACCTCCTGGGGGTGTGCGGGAGGGGGAGGAAAGAAATCACAAGCCCACAATACATTATTGATTCACTAAAAGTTTTTGTGTGTTTACATTATGCACCTACGTGTCATGTCCGGCATCTTTTAGCACTGGGACCACACCATTTATCAGGTTCAAACGATCTCCAAATCCAGCTTTATATCCACCGGTAATCTAACATCCATCACTGTAATGCCGTGAACAAACAAACACACCTCAACTTCTCTCACTATAACAAGAGCAACGAGCTGCAGGCCCAGAGAGCCGCCAAGCTTCATCGTAATAGCGGATCTTCCTATGGCTCGTCGGTTGATGTGCTTTTTTACGGGAGAATTGCCCAATAAGGGACTAAGAAAAGTTGTTAAGTAACGGTTTTTCATATTCGAAAAAAAACTTTTCGAAACCCATACGAACTTTGGGGGAGGGTCTAGAGCACAGAAATACTACGTAATACGTCCAACACCTTTTTTGACAAGTTGACCATGATAAGAAGCCAGCGCATTTAACATTGAAGTCAGAATGCACGAAACACCATTAAATCATCCCTTTAAGACTGGTTTTGTGATCCAGGATCACATATGTTGTGTTCCTGTAGTTCAAACCATAGTAATGGTGCTAGCAACATTAAGGTCATGGGTTTGATTCTCACGAAATACACCATGAAAGGTATATAGAGATATAACAAAAAAGATGTGGGCCATCAGGAACTGCGAAAGGTTGATTTTTGGACAAATACATTTGTTAGACTATGTTAGACAACAGTTCTCAGTATCATATCCAATGTACAGCTCCTGGTTGTTTAAGCTGCATCAGCTGTTTGTTCTTGCTTATGATGCAGATCAGCTTTAATCTGCATTGTGTTATTTGTGACCTTGGGGCGTGTGATTTCCCAGCCACCAGTGATCAGGGTTGTGTCAGAAACATATCTGTGGCAGGCATAAATATATACTTTTTAACTGTTTAACCTTGAAACTTTAAATTGTATATAGTTTTTCATTAATATGTCTGGTCCTAATGACAGTGGTGTGGTTTAGCTGTTTTTCTTGCATATAATTACAAACAGTCAATTGCCACCGTCAGCTTCAGGTTAAAAATTCAACGCACACTCACAGAGACAAACACATTGTTTAATGGATTTGTTTTGATGATTTTATGTGAGTAATATTTAACTACTATTGGTTGCATTGCTGTTTGTTTCTAACGTTCTTTTTTTGTTTTTTTTCAGAGAGAGACGGCAATTGGAGTTGGAACTCCAAGCATATGCGGTTAGTACAATTTTGTTTTCAAAACACGTCCTCAAAATTAAGTGTTTCTTTACCAGGGCTAGAGCCTCAACATGGCTCAAAATTATTTAAAATAAGATAAAACAAGCATTAAGATTTTTTATTTTTATAACAAATTTATTCTTTCTACCCAAGCTCTAGATCATTAAGAGATTGTGAGTGGGCTGCTTGAAATATTGTTCTGTGACAATAAAAGCAAATAAGCTGGTCTATAGAGTCAATAACATTGCATTTTGAAAACCACTGACAGTTCCAAATGTCTTTAGATTTACTACTTTTCTTTTCCATTGTGTTTAATTAACATTAATGGAAAGTAGTACAGTAGATTACATCATTCATAAAAAAGCCTAATTAAATGACATTTCCTTATATTTAATGTTTGGTAACAAAACTATTCTGCCCTCTTGTAGGCAGAGGAGGCACGAAGGTTAGAAGAGGAGATTGGGAAAAACAGCTTCCCTCCTTTGCCATTCCCAGCAGAAGACACCCTACCTGCCACCTTCCCCCTCGAGTGTGGCCCTGTGGCAGAGCGCTCCCTGGTGGAGGAGGTGCTTGATGCTGTGTTTGAATGCGAGGTGAACCAGGCGACCCAGGTGGAGGAGATCTTACGTTTGGAGCGTGAAATCGAAGGTCTCCGGCGTCAAAAAGAGGCTCAGGAGCAGAGCCTGACTGCGCAGTCGTTGCAGCGTCTGCAGTCGCTGCGTGATCAAGAGCTGCGCAGACTTGAGGAAGAAGCCTGCAAGGCCGCGCAGCAGTTCCTTACCTCGCTCAACTTCGATGAGATTGACGAGTGCGTGCGCAACATAGAGAGTTCGATGGAGGGCTCGGCCGGCTCGCAAAGGGGGGGAGGCAGAGGTGAGGAAGAGGAGGAGGTGGATGAAGGGCTGGGGGTGGAGGAAGATGGTTTTAAAGACTCTCCTAACCCTAGCGAGCACGGCCACTCGGATGGCCAGCGCACCAGTGGAATCCGCACCAGCGACGATTCTTCCGAGGAGGATCCTTACGCCAATGACCGCATGCCCCCACCTCCAGCCCCGCCCATTATAATGCCCTCAATGTTTTTTTCTCCGCCCTCTTGCGCCAGCTCCGCCTTTTCGCAAATGCTGCAGGAAGAGGAGGCCGAGCTAATCCCTCCTGATGAAGACTCGGATTACGATGCGGATGATTATGATGAAGGGCTCATCATGAGACCTCCCAGCCTCCCGCCTAACAATGAACAGTGGTCACGCGACCACCGCAGCTCCTTGGCGACGAGCACCAGTGTGAGTTCAGGAGCGTATCGCTTTAGCTCAGAAGGGCAACAATCTTCTGTGAGTATCAGACAGAGTGCATTTATACACAAACACGCCAAACGCACGAATTTGTTGATTTTATAATCTTGCGTTGTCTTGTTCTCACTTTCAGTTTGAGGACAGTGAAGATGATTTTGATCGGTTTGACACCGACGATGAATCTTACCGGCGTGATTCTGTCTATAGCTGCGTTACTCTCCCCTACTTCCACAGTTTCCTTTATATTAAAGGTAAAACTCCCCCTAATTCTTTCTGAATGCCTTTTCTATGTATGTTGTCTTTGTTCCATTTGTTAAGGCAAGTGGCACTACTTCAAAATAAGGCCCATTGACTCAGTAATTTCTAGTCCTACCATGGAAAGTCAATAGGGGCTTATTTTAAAGTGGGCTATTCCTTTAATACTGATGATTGGATTTTGAGTTATTTACCGTTCAAGCATCAAAAAATACGAAAATGCACAATTTTCATAATTCTGTTTGGAGACTGAACAATGACATTCACAGGCAGCACACTAAAAAATTTAGAGCGTAACATGAAATAAAATTCAATTCTGTTAAAAAACAACAACCAAGGTTTGTATGAGTTGTTATAATCTTAAATGGGTTGTTGCAGGTGGCCTGTTAAACACATGGAAGCGTCGCTGGTGTGTGTTGAAGGATGAAACCTTTTTGTGGTTCCGGAGTCGACAGGAAGCTCTTAAACAGGGCTGGCTCCTGAAGAAAGGCGGGGGCTCCTCCACGCTCTCGCGTCGCAACTGGAGACGCCGCTGGTTCGTCCTGCGACAGAGCAAACTAATTTACTATGAGAACGACACAGAAGAGCGGATGAAGGGCATGCTGGACATGCATGAAGCCAAGTAAGATCTCTGCAAGGACACCAAATGCCACCAAAGTTGAAAAAGTTCACCCAAAAATAAAAATTCTTTCATCATATACTCATCCTTGAGTTGCTCCAAATCTGTTTAAATGTCTTTGTTTTGATGAACACAGAGAAAGATATTCGGAAGAATGCTTGTAACCAAACAGTTCTTGGCCACCATTGACTACCATAGTAGGAAAAAATAGTCGTCAAAAGTGCCCCAGAATTGCTTTCCTACATTCTTCAAAATATATTATTTTGTGTTCAACAGAACAAAGAAATTGATCTTACTATGGGAGTCAGTTAAACTTGAAACTTTAATTTAAGGTATAATTGAATAAGCCACTATTTCACAAAATTATTACATGGCTGCGTTTATGTATTTTAGTGTATTAAAGCCTCACCTTGTGCTTTTATTCGCACTTCTTGTTGTTCTAGAGAGATTATTGATGTAACAGGAAAGGAAAACGGGATTGACATTGTAATGCCGGCGAGAACTTACCACCTCATTGCAGACACAGCAGAGGATGCCAGGTGAGCTTCAGGCTTTGACACTTAGTAGATTAGTGATGGATGAAACCGCTCAATACAGGTTTTTGATTGGCTGTCTCTGTGTGGTTTGTGCGCAGTCATTGGTTTAGCGTGTTGACTCAGGTGCACACATCTACAGAACAGGAAATACGAGAGATGCACGATGAACAAGCGAATCCTCAGAATGCCATAGTAAGTTACACACGCACATCTATAGATACATTTACAGTAAAAGCATGAATCATAAGATGATGATGTACAGTGAGTGTTTGTTTGTTTTTTAGGGCACGTTAGACGTGGGAATGATTGATTCTGTCTGTGCGTCTGATAACCCAGAAAGGTAAAGAGAAATTTTAGAGACATGGATACCTTAAGTCTTCAAAGACAAGGAGTATATGATGCACATTTTATACTTTTCCTTTTGCATATTCATGTTCAAATGAAACATTTACTTACTAGCTAGTTTATTTTTAAATTTAGATCCAAAAATCTATAAGGAGGTGGATCTTCACATCAAGACCAGTTGAAATACTATAAATTTACAAAATGCAAAAATTTTCTCGCTGTCTCTCCAGGCCAAACTCATTTGTGATAATCACAGCTCATCGGGTGTTACATAGCATGGCTGAGTCAGCAGAGGAAATGCATCACTGGATCACGTTGCTCCAGCGCACAAAAGGAGACACACGTGTCCAGGGTCAGGAGTTTATTATCAGGGGTAAGCAGTCAAAGACAATGCTGACATTCTATAAATTAGTAGTTCATCTGATAAAACTTAGTTGTGTTGTTATAAGCATCTGTCATTAGTTTTAAAACTTAAATAACTGTTTCTTTAACATACCCTTTTTAATTGACAAATTAAAAGTTTTAAGAATGTAGAAGTCTCATTCACATCTGGATTTTAGGTTGGCTATATAAAGAGATCCGCGGCAGCAGTCATGGGAATCTTAAACTGAAGAAGCGCTGGTTTGTGCTGACTCATAATTCTGTGGATTATTATAAAAGCTCAGAGAGAAACGCCCTGAAATTGGGCTCTCTGGTGCTTAATAGCCTGTGTTCTGTGATCATCCCGGACGAGAGAGTCTTCAAAGAGACCGGTTAGCACACAAACCGCACACATAAATGAAACATAACTATATTTCATGACACATGAGCAACTGAGCTTCTCTGTCTGTCCAGGCTACTGGAATGTGAGCGTGTTTGGTCGCAAGCATTCGTACAGGTTATACTCTAAACTCCAGACGGAGGCGAGTCGATGGGCCAGCGCTGTGCAGACAGCCATCGACAGCAAACCACTCATGGATACACACACACAGCAACTTATACTGGACATCAAGGTAACACGCATACAAATGCTCACACAAAACATTCATAAATAAAAACATCTAAACAAACCCATCATAAATACACACACTCAAAAAAGCTGTAAAAACACATGCAACTTAAAAAAGCATACAAATACACACAAGAAACATCTATAAATACCTCCTAAAAAATCCACAAATACAAACAAACCACTCATAAAAACACACACATCAACTAGACATCAGGGTAACACACATACAGATATACACATAAACCATCAATAAACTATGCACACTATGCACACACACAAAACTTTCATAAACACAGGCATCCATACAAACATACCATAAACACATACACACACTTACAAAACAGCCATAAATAAACACACATCCACACCATCCATCCATGAATACAGCCTCCCACACAAACCATCCATAAATATGCACAAACACATACACGCGCGCACACACACGCACACAAATACACACACACACATCAACTTATACTGGACATCAGGGTAACACATATACATATATACACATAAACCATCAATAAACTATGCACACACACAAAACTTTCATATACACTGGCATCCACACAAACATACCATAAACACACACACACTTACAAAACAGCCATAAATAAACACACACATCCACACCATCCATCCATAAATACACCCTCCCACACGAACCATACATAAATATGCACAAACACATACACGCGCGCACACACACACACACACACACACAAAGCAACTTAATCTGGGCATCAGGATCACACACTTACAAATACACACACACACAACATATGTAAATACACACACACAAACTGTATACACACACTGTGTGTATATGACGTGAGTGAGTGTGTGTGGGTGGATAGGGTAAACCCTACCCCCACAAAGATGGCAATATCCAAAATCCTTGTCCTTTTCTTTACCCATGAGGAAACAAGCTTATAAATAATACAGAATTAACTTCTAATTATTAAAATCTAAAAGAGCAGAAAATGTTGTGTGATTGTTAGGGGAGGGAAAATGATAAACAGTTTGTATAGAATAAAAACCATTGCGTCTACGGAATGTCCCCATAAACCATGGAAACCCAACATGCGTGTGTGTGTAACTATATGTTACTATGCTGTATGTACATCACTGTCTTGTTATTTTGTGCTTTCAGGAGAACTGTTTGAATTCAGAGGTGGTAGAGCAGATCTATAAGAGGAACCCAATACTTCGATACACACACCACCCTCTACACACAGCACTGTTGCCCTTACCATATGGAGATAGCCAACACAGCTGTGAGTAACTTACACACATACCTCACTTCTACTGGGATGGTGCTGTGGGAATTCATCTGATAAAATGAGTTCATCAGCTAAATGTGTTTACGTTGGGATGTTTGATTTTGGCACTTGTTTTGAAAACTAACCTTGTAAACAGCAGCAGCTTTCCCTCCCTACAATAACATGCAACACACAAACCTTCATATTCATTCTGTACGAATGTGTGTTTTTTTAGCCGATAACGGGAGAAACTACGGCACACTGCAGGCCGAAGCCCTGAAGCTCTTCAATGTTCTTCACCAGCTGGAAAACGAAAACAATCCCATACCTCACATCCAGAATCTCCTGCAGACGGTTCATGACCTGCGACCTCTCAGAGATGAACTCTTCTGCCAGCTCATCAAACAGACAACACACCCTCCGAAGCCTGCCACCCCAGCCCACATCAGCGGCTGTCGAATCATAGCCTGCATGTGCTGCACGTTTAGCCCGGCCTCCAGGAGCATTCTCAAATACCTGAAATTTCACCTGAAGAGGTCAGTGTGTGAACGTGTGTGGCTTTTTGAGGTATCCAGCAATGTCAGCGTGAAAAGAGAAATGAGATCATAGAAGCTCACTAGAGACCAAGGACGAGAAAGAGATTAAATGTTTAATGCATACTACAGTTGGAATAGTTATACAAAAACAATTTTATATAGCATATTATACAACAATCAACATTTTAGTCACAGGGGTGGGAAATGGTGTCTTGGTGTATTTTGGTGCAACTACGGTAACAATAAATGATGACGGATGTTTCCACTCAGGACACGTGAGCTGTACCCGGGCACAGAGATGGAGCGCTATGCTGTATTTTCTCAAGATGCTTTGAGGCGCGTGCGTGGCCGAGAGTATGTTCCCTCACAGGAGGAGTTGAGGGCCATTCTGAGCAGACAGGAAATGACATCAACAGTGTACTGCCATGGCGGAGGATCCTGCAAAATCACTATTAACTCGCACACAACTGCAGGAGAGGTACACACACAGAACAAACACATATAAATCTTAATATGAAGTACACAGGTTAATCTTGGATGTGTCTGTTGCTTTTCAGGTAGTGGAGAAGCTGCTGAAAGGTCTTTCCATGGAGGACTGCAAGAATATGTTTGCTCTGTTTGAACATAATGACACCACAGATAGAGCCATTGAAAGCAGGACTGTGGTGGCCGACGTCCTCGCCAAGTTTGAAAAGTGAGTCTAAGAGGATTAAACTCTGACCCCTGTGGGCTTCATTTCACAATAACGGTTGTGATTGACCAATCAGAATTATTAAATAGAGTGTGAAAATGAACTATATATAGTTTATAATAATGATGAACATGTTTGGTTCTCTCTCAGGTTGGCGAATAACGGGGAGGAAGGAGAGGGTTGGAAGTTTTATTTTAAACTTTTTTGCTTCTCTGAACCTGAAAGCGTTCCTGCAGATAGTGTGGAGTTTGCCTTCATTTTTGAGCAGGTTTGAATTCCATTCAATAAACAAACATTTTCTCATTCCATATTATCCTAGTTTTTCCAATAAAAACATTCTTAAATAAGATATGAAAAAAAATATTTATTATATTAAATATTAGGGCACTAAATGATCAATATCAGATTTGTACAACTGGGTTATTGTGGCAATACCAATTCACAATAATGAATAAATAAAAAAATAGTGTCAGTCATGTAAACATATCTTTGTTCTGATGAACACATTTGAAAGATTTTGGAAGAACGCTTGTAACCAAACAGTTCTTGGCCACCATTGACTACCATAGTATCAAAATCTGGATTATTAATTTCTTTGTTCTGTTGAACGCAAAAGAAGTTATTTTGAAGAATGTAGCAAAGCGAAAAAGTTATGGTTGATATTTGACTACCATTGTATTTTTTCCTACTATGGTAGTCAATGGTGCCCCTGAACTGTTTGGTTATAAGCATTCTTACAAATATCTTTCTCTGTGTTCATCAGAACAAATAATTTTTCACAGATTTATAAGAACTGGAAAGTAAATGATGACACATTTTATTTTGTGATGAACTATGCCTTTAATTTTGTTTATTTATTTAATTAAACTTTTTTCTCATGGTTAGCAAATCATTTGTAGCAATTATGACTTGTAAGGCAAAAGAATAGGTGCTGAATAATTTACGTTATTATCGATAATTGTTTTAATATCACGGTTATTGATGGTGCCGGTACATTGTTCATTACTTAGCTGTAAACATTAACAATGTCATTTCAACGCCTCTTTGTATCTTTAAGGCTCATGAAGCTGTCATCAGAGGTCAATATCCTGCCCCAGAAGAGACGCTGCAGTTCCTGGCTGCTCTCCGCTTGCAGTATCTATTAGGAGACTACACTACCCAGAATGCTTTGCCTGAGTTGGAGCAGGTGTTCCCTATGGGCCGTCTGCGTGCTCGAGTACAGCAGTCCGCACGGACTTTCGCGTCAGGAAACGGCAGCATCGCAGCATCCACTGAAAAGAAAAGGGGTAGTTTCCTGGAAGGTACGCTGAGGCGGAGCTTCCGAGGGTCATTGGGGCGACAGCGCCAAGGGGAGGGGCCCACTGCAATAGAGGCGTGGCTACAAGATGAAAAAGCAGGACTGATAAGCTGTTTGGTGGAGAAATGGCGTAAACTGCAGGGTATGGAACAGGAACAAGCTATGAAAAAATACATGAGCCTTATTAAAGAATGGCAGGGGTATGGCTCCACCCTCTTTGATGTAGAGGTGAGAAAACACACACACACACACACACATACACAAAATGCTTCAGCCATCAGAAGAAATCTTGAATAAAATGTGTTTTTTTGTAATTCAGTGTGTAGATGCCACGTATCCAGGAGAGCTGTGGTTAGGTGTGAGCCGTAAAGGGGTGTGTGTGTATAAGCGTGGAGAGGCGTGGCCTCTGGAGGTGTTTCTTTACGAGGTTATTTTGTCCTTTGGTGCGCCACAGCCCAACATCTACAAGATCAGTGTAGAAGGACGTGAGCTGCTTTTCAACACCATCATGGTAGGAATTTTCTTTAAACATATTGGCAACCAACAGCACTGCCTTGAAAAACACTGACCAATGAAAATGTCACTATAAAGTCTTAAATAATTAAGTTTCTCTTCTTCTCAACCTATCTTTGTGGCTGCAGGTGATGGACATCGCAAAACTCATGAAAGCCTACATCAGTCTAATAGTGAAGAAACGTTTCAGCACTTGTCAATCCATCAGCAGCCACGGCAGCAACTGGTGATCTCTGACCCCTAACCTTTAACCTCACCACTATATTTTATACATGTGCCTTTGAGGTTATACATCATCAAACAGGACTGATTGAATATAAAATCACGGAAAATGCGTGACCCTTCAACCCAGTGCGCAAAGAATCACATGTTAACCAAAGATGACATCATGACGTTTTCAAAACAGACAGTATCATGGTCCTATACAAACACATTCAGTTGTGTTGAAAACTGTGCCATGCATATATTCTGTGCACTGAGCCCTGTATGTTGCCTTAATATTCCTGATATTTTGTATTAACATTTTATACAAAAGTCCAATCACATTTCTTTGGAATTCTGCGGGCAGAAACTCCAGTCAGTAATAACCAGTGCCTATAAAAATATATAAAAATGTACAATGATATGCAAACACACACAGAAGGTGCCCTATAAGTCTGTTTTATATATGTGACAGTGAATATGTGCAATGTTTATATGTTATATATTTCTGGAGCTGTTTATTTTCTAAACCTCTCTGTGCAGGACTTTGATAATACTGTTGGAATTATCCCAAACTTCCTCTGCTGTTTTTGTACTTTATGCCTATAAAAAACACTAAAACAACAAGAATATCTTTTCAGTTTTTGTACCTTTACTGTGTATTAGTTTATAGGCAATAAATGTAACAAAATTTAAAAGGCTATTACATTCATTAAAATGTACATCCTCCTCATTCTCTGTGCAGTAGAGAGCAATTTATCTGACCAAAAAACATATCTCGAGGCCATCCGAATGAAGCCTTTTGTATGCTATGCTAATGGCCTAGCACCAAATAATGTATGCCGGTCAAATATTCCAGCGTCTTGTGACTCCAAATGGAGTTATGCTTTTTACAAGTCAAAATGATTATCTGTTCTTACTCTCAAGTGGACATTGGTAAATATCTTGTAGTTCGTACTCTTTTAAACAGCTGAAGAATACACCCAGTATGAATCGGTGGACTTCACATGCATTGGTTTTTTTTGGGACTAAAATAACACAATGGATTGGTCTGTAATGTCTACACTCCCATTGGTCACCGAGAGCATTGCTAAATTAGCCCAATTATTTCACAAATAAACATGCAAGGGCCGCTGGAATTGTAAACCTGTTTCAATGACTGGTCATCCAAATTCTGTCCAGTGCTTTCTGAAAAGGTTCTTTGTGGGCTTGAACCACTGCGACACATCTTGGCAGCAGTAGTGATATCCAAGTCTATCAATGTGCTTATGACTCTAAAACATATATTTCTCTTTTCAATTCTTATCCTTTATATCACATATGCATCTGGCTTAAAGTAATTCCCCTCTTGCTTTAAACAGCCAATCACCTGGCAACCCACCCCGGTTTGGTATCTTAAAGGGATAGTGCACCCAAAGGTGAAAATTCTGTCATTTGAGGTCACCCTCATGGCATTTTAAACCTGTGTGACTTTCTGTTTTCTGCACAACACAAAATTAGATTTTCGGAGGAACGTTGGTAACCACACATCATTGGCCCCCCATTGACTTCCATAATATTGACACAAAACCACTGAAACGTTTCTCAAAATATCTTCTTGTGTGTTCTTATTCATATACAGGTTTTCATTGACATGAGGGTGAATAAATGATGATAATTTGTATTTTTGGGTGAACTATCACTTTAAGGATACAATGGTTATTGAGCACATGTATTTAAATGTATCGCCTCCGTGTTACCGACACAGTTCTGTAACCATTCTCAGTTGACCAAGAACTCCATTACTTTTAAACTTTGATCTGAGCCTAAAAAAATAAATCTAGTTCGTGTTTGCTGTGTTATACTCATCAGACATTGTGTGCAGGCATACTAGAGACACAGCGTTTGACATATTGGAATGCAAAAGATCCATTTTGAGGATACGTAAAATACCGTGTCCATTTAAAATCAAGCGCAATGAACACCAATGATGAGAAACCTGAACACAAAACCATAGTTGGCTTTCAACAAACATTCATTTGTCTAACAGAAGTATTATTTCGCAGATGCTATGTATGTGTGTGTGCTTTGTAGGCTGATCAAGAGTTGGTGATAAAACTCTGGAAAACTCACTTCGGTTGTATTACACTTCATAATACGACACCGTATGTGACTCAGTTTGTGTATCTTTTAAAGTGCTTTTCAAGTAAGGCTCCTCCCAACTCTGAGGCTCCCCCCATCATTAAGCCCCGCCCATCATCGGGCAGTGCAGGGAGAGTGGATTGGTCCCTGAATGAGTTCATATGAGGTCAGACTGACGTGACTCTAACAACAAGCTCGCCTGAGTTTTGCTCCAGTGGGGACAGGTCAGAGGTCACGTTCAGGCACATGGAGAAAAGATGAAGGGGGCACCGGGGCGATGACTCCAGTTGGGTGGTATGCGAGTGTGTGTTTGAAACTGTATGCGTGTGCGTCAGAGGCAGCCACATGTTGCGATTCGGACCGTGTGTGTTGTCCAGGTCGCGACTTTTATCGTAGTTCTGAACGTCCCAGAGAAGGTTGACAGCTCGCCAACGCATGAGCACGTTGTACACGGCACCGCCTTCATGAACAATAAGACCTGCAAAAAGAACAAAACGCTGTTTTAAATCCAATTTGAACATATTTGTGTTACATGTAGGTTTCTGTGTCTCACCGATGCACACAAGGTCCATGACAGCGTACATGCCATAACAGATTTGAAACAGGATGTCACTGCGTTGCCAAAGCGCTTCCGGGCTCAGTGCTGACCACAGCAGCCATGACACACTAGCCAACAGAAATATGGCACCCAGGAACACTGCAATGACCTGAACTTTTTCCACCAGAGTCATTGTGACCAACTGCCACTGCAAAACGCACAAGTTAACACATGTTAATTTCATGTTTGTGTCCACAGAATAGCCTATTCTAAAGGAGTTGTGCTCATATGTGTCTTTATAGTGCGTCTATATAACCTGTATTTACCTGTTGTGGTGGTTTGATATGTATAGGCAGTATGTTGAATCTGTAGTTGCAAAGTTCACAGCTCCAAGAACCTTTTTCACTAATCCACTTGAGCAGACACTGCTGATGTGCATGCCGGACACTACCGGCACAGCGACACGGACTCAGCAGCTCTCCCTGCCCAACACAACACACAGCTCATTCAGACCAACCACAAATATTACAGTCAAGTTACAAGGGAAAATACTGATAAGATGAGAATACGGACTGTTGGAGACATACTGACAGGAACTGAGAGAGTGGAGGCATTAACAATGAAGATGCTCAAAGCACAGTCTGTCTTCTAAATGACGGAAAGCAAGCCAGAATGTGAATAATGACCGAGAATTGTCTTTGTGAGTGAAGGGAAACGATTGATTGTAGATTCATCAATAATTTCAGAAACATGCTCATTTAGATCTATAATGAGCTTAAGAACACAGTGAAACGCACACACACACACACATACCCGCGCACCCACATGAGGCGTCTTGAGAAAGCGCATTAGCTGCAGGAAGTGAAAACCATTAGAGATGAAACAAGCAGCAGGTATTCTAATGGATCTGACATCTCACGCACACGCGCACAGACTGCACGCGTCAGTCTATTTAAATCATTTTATTTGAGGGAATGTAAAAAATTCAAGATGTGTTTAGAAAATTTACAGGAATTTGTAGATACAATTTCTGCATTTAAATAGAGCGCATTGATTTGCAAACGTGTCAGCGCTTTTCAACATTTCGCATTGTTGCAAAGCAGCTTTACAGAAAAAAACAGAAGGATATAAAAACAAGATAAAAGGGGGAAATGATATAAAACTATAAAGTACATGGTTTTATAAAATGCACTGTAGGATGCATGGTATTCATTGTTTTAAATTCCCCATTTGATGTGCATTAAAACTGTCAAAAATGATTGTCAACAGTTATATATGATATGATTTAATTATCATTAATATAAATATTATGTGTCTTGATAAATGATCACGAAAAAAAACAAATACGACCAACTAACACATCAATGCATGCCAAATGTGAAAAAGATAGACGTGTCCGCATCCGTTTCAGGAAATGGACGTGCGTCCAAAGCACCTGTCGTTTTCCTCAAGCGTGCATGTTAAGGGCAATCAAATAAACCAGATTGAGTGTAACGGCATGGAATAGTATACATTATAACAGTACAATTATTTCTAATGTAACGGTATTGAGTGAATAACTCGCATGACATGACTTGGACGCGACGCAAAAGCTCACCCATCGTGACCAAACGCGTTACGCGTAAAAGGCCCTTAATCTGCTTTACCTGCTCGGCTCCTTGAAAGCAGATTCGACAGCCCGGGGTCGGGACGCAGCTTTCGTTGCTGCAGCTGGACCCCACGGTTTTCCCCGCTCTCTTCCCTGCATCCCAATCGGCCTGTCTGTCCACCTCTTCACGGGCAGCATCCTCGCTCTCGATCTCTGTGATCGGATCAACCGCTGCAGGTGTTTGGGCTTCAGCGCCCGACTTCAGCTCATCTTCCCCTTCATCACACCCCGGTACCGATCGGACCTGAAACTCTGCGGTGGTGACAGGGACCGTGGCGCCTCCCGGTGGCTCATCCACCGTGTGCACGTGCGGCGGGCACGCCTCTGCTTGCACATCCATGAATGACTGCACTAAAATCAGAATGAAATAGCAAAATCTGGAGTTTCAGCTCCTACGGGCCTCTATCAGAGTTCCCCCAGCCCTTGTACCGTCCGCTGAGACACAGCTTGTATCGTCTTGCCATAGATATGTGTCTCAAACCGTATGCGTTCTTGGAAAGGCACGGGCTGCTGTAAAAAGCTGCAGATGTCCGGGCTGCGCGGCGTGTTGTGCTCGGTGTTTCGTTGGCTGGAAGCAGCTTTTCCCCGGAAGACACATTTCCGTCCGTGCGCGGTGCTGGAACACCGAGGAGTCGATACACGAAGCACGCATAACCACACAGTCCCCCTTCATAAAAGCATGAAACGCGCCTTTAAGATCCGCTTTAGGACGCGAATGTGTGCGCGTTGCACGGAGAGCAGAGGTCCGCGGCGAGGCTGTTTCTGATGGAAAAGTCGTTTGGGTAACAGCTCTGTGATGGACCATCCTTCTAACCCACGAGCGAAGACAAACGTTAGGTGCGCCCTACAAAAATGTGCATTGGTAACCATAGTAACTAGGATACAATTGAAACGAAAGACAACACTGTTATCCAAAAGTGTGAAGATAAAATTACACAAAATGACCAAAAGAAAACGAAAGCTTGTTGTGTTCATATTTTAATGTCCCGTGTTCATGTGGCTCCATTGCGTTAAAGTCATGTTAGCATCGCAAAGGCCATGGGTTCGATTCCCAGGGAACACATCAGCTGACTGTTAGCAATTAAGTAAATGTATGTGAGATCAACCAGATTGAAAGCGTTAATATATTAAAGTGTGTAATCTAAAACAATAAATGTTTGAAAGTTAAACATTAAACAGTTTTGCAGTTTATTTAGACATTCATTCTCTGCTTAAAGGTGACATGTGTTTATGTGAAAGAGAAACATGGTATCCATTTACATCAATCATTACATTACATTAATAATTACATTACAATTCTATATTAATTAGTTACTTCTTGACAATACTGGGTCATGTTAAGGTAGCACATTTTCGTGTCGTAGGCTATACGGTCTGCGCAAGACTATTTCAAGCAAAAAACTCTATTCATGTAACCCTATTTCTATATTTATCTAACATTTAAGATCGTTTAGAGCAGGGGTTTTCAACCGGTGGTCCGCGGCCCCCTGGTGGTCCGCGGCGGCATTGCATGTGGTCCGTGACATGCATTCCAGCCTACCTAATTTCACTATTAAAATCACTTTTTTTCCATAAGTTATTTTTCCAAAGATTTCCAGAATATTTGCGCATTGGTGGGAATACTAAATTTAATGAAAATATTTAAAATAATTTGAGTTTGAGTTGAGATGCAAACTGACACAGGATAGGCTTGCTTTGCACCTATCAGGTCTATCTTATGCTTTGCTAACGTTGTGTTTTGCTTCCCCAACGTCATATACGTACATGTACGTCCATGCCAGTGTTGCCAGGGTCGCGGTTTTCCCGCACAATTGGGCTCTTGTGAGAATGCAGTTGCGGGGTAAATTATGGAGCCGCGGTTTGCGAGTTTTTGGGCTACTTTCATAATGTACTGCGGCCGCCAAAATGTTTATTTATATCCTAAGGATAAATGATAACTGATGCGTTTCTTATTGTATATTCAAACTCCGAATGAATACCTGGCAACTCCAGGACCGGCCCGTTCTCAAAAGTGTGGAGAACGAGTCTGACAGACAGGCTACGGTACAGGGAGGAACGCGGGAGCTCATCTCAACCAAAGAGGAGAAATTAACGGTGGTATTAGACACAGTGCATCAGAATGATGTTTTTACCAATGTTTCATCAGGTGAGTGTCACGTTGCACAATGAAAGAAATCACTCATGAGGGTACAACACTTGATTCTCCCGGCCGCCAAATATCACGTTTGAGCAGCGCTATACGCAGTCTAGAACAACTAAAACATTGACGTGCTTGTACACATTATATATTATGCAGTAAATGTAACCATCATTATTTCTTAAGCAAGTTTCTGAATGTCTTACGAAGAGAAAACATGTTTCTCGTACATTTGCGTGCGTGGCAGATGTGGGATATTTTTAAAGGGACACTTCACCCAAAAATTTTAATTCTGTTATGAATTACTCTAGTTGTTTCAAACCTGTATACAATTATTTGTCCGGTTGAACACAAAGATATTTGGTAGAATGTTAGCTGCTGAAAATTCTTTGGCATCATTGACTACCATAGCAGGAAAAAATTAATGGTAGTCAAACATGATCCAGAATTGTTTGCTTTCCTAAAAATCCCAAAACGTATTTTGTGTTCAACCGGACAAAACGATATATACAATACCCAGGAAACCATTCCATTCCATTCTCTACCGCTTATCCGAACTACCTCGGGTCACGGGGAGCCTGCGCCTATCTCAGGAGTCATCGGGCATCAAGGCAGGATACACCATGGATGGAGTGCCAACCCATCGCAGGCCCCAGGAAACCATTCAGATAAAAAAATATGGCAATAGAAAGTTTTTAGGGACTTGTTAACTTTGATTCAACACAGGGAAAAAATTGGGCTAGTTTTCATTCCTTTTTGGCGGGTTTTGAGGGGTTATGGGCATATAATTAAATATTTCTTGGACCTGGCAACCCTGGCACATACACACACACAATAGTGGGCCGCCGATTACTTGGTAGTCAGAATGGTGGTCCCTGGCACAGAACCAGTTGAAAACCCCTGGTTTAGAGCATCCTTTAAAATAAAGTTAATGCTAATTTCTCGGTTAGTTTGTTAAAATGTCTGCTGAATAGTACTGAAATAAGAGAAAAGAGTGGAGGGAGAGTAGTCTGAATTGGGTTCTAGCATCTTGTGCTAGCTCACACATCGTACTCATAGCGCCAGCCGCGAGCGTTTCCAAGTCAACCGGGATCGCATCAGCTGGTGTGCTGAATCTTTAGCACGTACCAACGTCTCGTGCGTGAACACCGCGGTTAGACCCGTATTCTCTGTGCGCTCGCTCATCTCGTCAGATGATGCCCTGCGAGGGCAGCGATTGGCTCTTGTCTCAGACCTTCCCCGAGGTGATTGGTCGAGTGATTGCACACTCAGTTTGTAACCTCTACAGTGAGCTTCCTTCCTCTCCGTGTATAACGAGCGTCCCCGGCGTCAATATATAGCCACGTCATGTAGATATGCTTTTCCTTTGTGGTAACAAGACAAACAAAGAACACCATTCGTGGAAGGAATGTTTATATTAATCAAGCCGTGTTGTTTTTAGTGTTGGAAATATGTTCATGGTTATATTTTGTCTTAAACAATGTAAATGGTTCTCAGTTAAACTGTAGAGGCGGGGCGTATGCAAAGTTGTTCTCTGTGATTGGTCAGATCTTTGTACTCATGTTTTACGTCTCATAGTTTTAAGACGATGTATTGTCCGTAGGACTTCTTGAGTTTACTCATTTTAAGACAATCATGTAACAAAAGCTATTTATAAATATAATAAATATTTACAATGTGTCGTATCACACATTTAATAAAAATTGCCCTTAAAATACGGATTCATTTGCTCTTTTCACAGATCTTCTTCATCACACGTTGATGTTGTTTTTATGTGGCAAAAACAAATGTGTGCTATGGTTTATAGCTTACTGTCTGCTTTTCTGATTACAGGCAACGTGTGTTTCTTTTATGGCTATTATTGCATACCATAAAGGTGTACTTTAGAACTTAACAAGCAATACGACTCTGTACTTTGACCCAACTATCTTAAATTGTCTCAAACATAGAGGTCAATTATTAGTTATTTTCGTGTCATATTTATACATTTATACAAGAGAGGAAACCATTTGCTAAGAGGCACGCAGAACATATTCCTGCACAGCTGCTATATGATTTAATAATATTATTTATTTTTAAGGAATAAAATGATATTACATTAATTTAAAAAAATATATATAATTCAAATCAATGTTAATCTGCATTGTATATTTTAGCAAAATGCTTACATTTTTTCAACCCATCTTTTGAGTATGTCCCTTTCGACCCAATGGTGGGTTGAAAACAACCCAGCATTACTTTATAGAGTCATGTGTGGAGTAAATGGGAACGTAGGTTTTTAATTCTAATATCAACGGACATGAGTAACATGATGTAATCATTTAAGCTCCCATACTGTCACATCATTGACAGTGAAAATCTAGTGTGCAAGTTGTCAATGCATTACTTCACTTCTACCGTCATACCACCACTCGCCAGCAGGAGGCATTGCACCCTTTCTAAATGTAAACTTCGTGATGTTTCCCCTAAAATGACTTAAAACTAATAAAATCTGCTTTTATATGAAAAAATCGTATGATAAAAATCGTGTTGCATTAAATGATGACTACGACGATGTATAGGACTGTATATCTTTTCATATAATTCACTTGGATATGTCTCGTAAAAGTATTGCCAGAATATTCATAATATCCTTCAAAAAAATGACTCAAAGCACGGATGTTCAGCCCCCCACACCCGGGGCGTTTTTGATGGAACTGAAGATCCTTATCCCCGCACAGCTGCCCCTTTCCGTTAACAGTCGGTGCGCGCGCGCTCTGTCGCCCTCATCTGGGTTTGAACACCAAGGTCACGTGAGCACAACGGCAGCAGCGGGCACGGTGGTTGTGTGGCACCGCACTGGCTGATTCTCTCCTGTGCACCAAAACACTCCCGCATCAGAAGCTATTTAACAAGCAGCACGTCTCCTGAAACCTCGGTGTGATGGCGCTCCGGTAACGCGACTGCGCGCTCTTCATTCGCTCTCCACGCACACTCATGCGGTCTATTTTTGCACCGTGAAATACACGTTGGACGCCGTGAGCTCGGGAGACGCGGAGAGGAACCGAAGCTCTGGTGTGTTGGGATCGCAATGGCAGACCGTGATTCGTTACCGCTGTCTATGGAGGTGCGAGCCCGGCTCGCGGAGCTAGAACTGGAGCTATCAGAGGGTGAGTTACCCGTGTGTCAGAGGGATTCGCAGAAAACGGTGCGAGAAAGTGAACGACAGAAGCGCTCGATCCACGTATCAGATTTAAACCAGCGCGTGTTTGTTTGCAGAGCGTTTCCGGTGACCTTGGATTAAGAAATGTATCTTATAAGACGATTTAATGCACTCCTTCTGATTATGTATTCAAGGTTTCTCTTATAGTTATTTGCATTTTACACTCGAGTGAGCTGTACTGTATGTAACAGGGCCGCCCCCTTTGGGAATATACAGGGCATGTTAATCAGTATAGGAAGCTGGAATGCGCAAGGCATTGCGATATTCCTTTCTCATAAAGTTTTAGGGCAGACAGAACACACAGTGCATCTCTCGCTCGGTCTATGTTTCTAATGATTCAAATAGCTTTAAAGGCATTGCATGTGCATTTAAACGTTACAAAGAAATATACATGTTACATAAATAAAATCCTGACAGAATCCTAATTTTGTGACATGTTTCGGTTATTTCCTGGTCGTGGGGCTGTTCCATTGGTCTCTCTTTTGGCCCTGAATGTAGTTCGATCTGTTTCAAATGAATTGTGCTTTATTAGAATGACTCAAAGCATTGGCAAGCGCAATGAATTAGAAAGTTTTCTGGTTTAATATTGAGAAAGTTGGGGCCATAGACAAGGTTTTCACAAGAAGAGCAATGATCATTGAAAAGTCCAATAGTAGTCAATCTACAGTATATGTCCTTGTTGTCTATTTAGAGAGAGGACCCCATAATATGTGTTGTACGGTCAATTTAATCCAAGGTCCTAGCTGCTTTAAAAATGCAAGGACATATTTTTTGTTTACTATACGATTAAAATGTGTATTTCTGTGCAGTTTCACATCCAGTGGGATGACATGAGTTAGAGTCATACATCATCCATAAGAAAGAGACCATAAATAAGTATAGCATGTCTCAATGCATGACACTGCTGTCAGTGCTCCAGATGTCATGGGAACGGCCCTGCTGTTGTGATTGGGATGATGACCGTGTTCATAGAGACAGTGGTGCCACATGGCCAGTGCCGAAATGTGTGTGGGTTTTTGCGGTTCTTGTTTCATGTAGATTGCATCATTTTCTCCACACAGAGCAGGATGATTCCCCTTATTAGGGCACATCTGCCACCATCCCTCTGTGCATGAGGCAGCGCTCTGTTATTTTGTATACTTAATTCAGATATTAAAGAATTTCCCCTCCACTGCGATGTTTATTCCAGCACAAACTGTTTAGAACGCTCCCATTGACTTCTGACCTGGTTCAATGAAATGGACTTAAAAACTTAGGGGGGGATATTTTCCCGGGATGCACTATGTTTTGAAGTTGTGTAAACTTTACACAATAATTCACACGACAGGATTGCATGGTGCACAAGTGTCAGTGTGTCATATGACTGTATATGTTTGTATAAATTAGCATGTATGACATCATGTAAATCCATAAGGATGTCATATATAACAAGATCTGATTTGTGTGTGGAGGCATCTGTTGTCACTGTTCTGTTGCTTTGGCTTCTGGCCTAGTTTCCACACATGCTGTCATCTCATTGGCCTTCTTGCCTACAGGAAATTGTTTCATTGGTTTACAGTCTTTCATGCTGTGTTTTGATTTGCTCGGAGCACAAAGACTTATTGGGGCAGCAGAGTCATCCTGCAGGATTAGGGTCTTGATCGGAGTAATACTAGCATTAACACACTTATGCAGAATTTAACCGTGTTGTCTTAACAGATCCTGTGAAAGCAAGATAGTGATGTTGGGGCTTTTAGTACATGTGAGTTTTGAGGCTAAATATGTGATTTTCTACTCCTACACAAAGTTGACAAAATATACATTTAGTATTTACATTTCTATACAGTGTCCAAACCTATTGCTTACTCATTGACCAACCAGGTGCTTTCTAGAATGTTATTGTGGTTTCATATACCACCTGCAGTCGACAAGCACGTAGGCAAAATCACAAATAATTTCCACTGTGCATACAGGTGTGTTAATGGTCATCTATTTGGTTGTGTGCACATGCAAACAAACCTTTTATGATGCTGCAGAATGCATCTTTTGTGTCAATTTTAGCTGTGTTACACATGATGTTTAGAGCATGGCGCTAGCTACACCAAGGTCATGGGTTCGATCCCAGGGGACAACGCAAGTCGCTTTGGATAAAAGCGTCTGCCAAATGTAAAAATGTAAATATGGTTATCTGTATCTGAATGTTTTGTCCTGCATGAGGCTTTTCAGAAATGCCAAGCGAGATATTGTCTTTAACAGAATTCACTTTTCAAGGACTAGAGAGAACAGCTGGAATTGACTACAGCCCTCTACTTCCCGGGTACATGATGTCACTATTCCGAGGGCTTTTAATAACCTCCGGCCAAAGGAATACGCCAAAAAAGGGGTGAGACCTTCCTCAGAGAAGAGGCAGAGCCTCTGGAGTAGTTTTTGGTTATCAGAGATTGTAAACATTTAACTGAGTTGCGCGCTTTATTACTTTCACTTTCATCACAGTCCAACAGCTGGTAATAAGAACTCAGCTACACACATTCTAGGATAACCAACGGTCAAATACCAGCTTCCATGACTTTTACATCGGCTGTGAAAGCTGTTCTGTGTAATACACTGTTATTGTGTGTATGTGCGCATACCTATGTCTAAAACACTTCTATGAAACGTCCTCTGAAGTCCTGCTTGCAGTCTCCTAGTCAATCTGCTTGTTTTATTATTCAACTCGGTTCCAATATAAAAAGGCAAAACTAACGCTTCTGTTATTAGTGATAATATAACCTGTCTGACCCAACCGGCCAAAAAACGCGATCTCTAACAAAGATTAACGTTTGCGTATGCACTAGAAGACCTCCGTAACACTTTGATCGATCCGAATGTTTTTAACAGATGAAGTGAAGTTGATGCCATTTGTTACTGTTTATTGCTAAAGCCAAAGCTTATGTTATGAATACACGTGCACTGAGAGGGGGCAAACCAATCACAATGGCACTGGTCAGGTGTAATGGATGCTCGGGTTGCTTTGATAGCGGCCTTCAGGTCATCTGGATTGCTGGGTCTTGTGTCTATCATCTTTCTCTTGACAATACCATAGATTCTCTTATGGGGTTCAGGTCAGACGGGTTTGCTGGCCAATCAAGCACAGTACCATCATGGCCATTGAACCAGCTTTTGGTACCTTTAGCAGTGTGGACAGGTGCCAGGTCCTGCTGGAAAATGAAATCAGTATCTCCATAAAGCTTGTCAGCAGAAGGAAGCATGAAGTGCTCTAAAATTTCCTGGTAGATTGCTGCGTTGACTGGGGACTTCAGAATACACAGTGGACCTGTATGCTATAATCATAAAAATTTCAAGAAATAATGACTTGAAATATTTCACTCTATGTGTAATGAATCTATATAATATATGGGTTTCACTTTCTGAAATGAGTGACCAAAAATATTGACCCTTTTCACGATATTCAAATTTTTTAGATGTACCAGTAGACCGGAAGAAATCCAGTCATTTTGTTAGAAGAGGGACAGCGGTGAGCAATAGACTTGAAATATAAATGGTTTTTTTAAACTAGAAACATGAACATCCATTATTAAACAACCGAAAAACATAATTGAAGCAAAAGAATGGCTCCTTTTAAGTTACAGCAACTTATAACTAGCTAAACTTTAAATGTTGAAATTACTTTCCGATTTAAGTATACTTATGAATTTAATGGTCGATTGTATGAAATTTAGTGGGATCTCGTGGTGAGATTGCAAATTGCAACCAACAGCTCACTCCACCCTTCCCTTTCGAAGCACTACAGTTACTTACACAAAGCTAAGGTATTGTCACGTTTTCGCTTCTTTACCGAAGGATGTGACGTATTTACGAAATGCACTCTGTGGAGAAGTTTGTCACATCATTTTTCAGATAAATATAATACGCCATATATTAGGTCATAATTTAAAATAATAGGTTAAAATGACTTGTACTGTCAATTTAAATATACTTAAGCATTTGAGGCGACCAAGAGTGTACAGAGTTGACTGGACTTCAAACTGGGCCTTAAATTAACAAAAACTGTTTTGTGTTTGCAGTCTAATGTTCTTGCCTTATAAGGTGTAGTTTTATTGTTTTGAATGCTGAAAACTAAATGTTATGTTTTAGCTGCCTGTTTCAGTAATTGCACGCTGTACTTGGTCACAATGGTGAGAAGGGGTTCAGCCATGAGCCGAAATGTGTGTCAAATTGTTCAGAGACTCTGGGAATGTGGAGTTGGCAGCGAACTGGGTTTGTTGTAGTTTCTGTGGTGGATAATAAATGGACTGTTCAATCCAAAGCAGGCATGTTTGAGCTGAGAAAAGCTGCTGTTTGTGAATATCAAAAACATTTGTGAGTCTGATTTGAGCTTTTATGTTTATACCTTCTTTTATATTGTACAGTCTAGAGCGTGTAGTTTAAAATGTATAGTTCAGATTCAGAAGACAAAAATGAAGTAGGATCTCTGTATCAGATCTTTAAAACGCAAAGGGAGTGTAAGTGTGTTTTGTTCGGTTGTCATGACAAGCCAGAAACTGCAGCTGTCTGGAAGCTCCTGATGATGCTATTTTTATTCTCTCTCTCTCTCTCTCTCAGTCTCTCTCTCTCTCTCTCTCTCTCTCTCTCTCTCTCTCTCTCTCTCTCTCTCTCTCTCTCTCAGTCTCTCTCAGTCTCTCTCTCTCTCTCTCTCTCTCTCTCTCTCAGTCTCTCTCTCTCTCTCTCTCTCTCTCTCTCTCTCTCTCTCTCTCTCTCTCTCTCTCTCTCAGTCTCTCTCAGTCTCTCTCTCTCTCTCTCTCTCTCTCTCTCTCTCTCACTCTCTCTCAGTCTCTCTCAGTCTCTCTCAGTCTCTCTCTCTCTCTCTCTCTCTCTCTCTCTCTCTCTCTCTCTCTCTCTCTCTCTCTCTCTCTCTCTCTCTCTCTGTCTCACACTTTCTTTCTGGTGTACATACATATCAGCCATCCTTTAATAATTATACAATTATTTATTGTAGAAAAATCATTTGAGAGTTCAATTATAAATATTGGAGTTATTTTATAAACTCATATTAATTTCATAATCGCTTAAGAATCCCGTTCTTTGCTAATTTTCATGCCTTTGCATTCATTAAAAGCTGGAGGCGCACAGAGCAGCAGTGTGTATGTAACACTTGACCTACATACAGTTTTATTTTGCTGGTCATGATGCCAGTGACATTAGTCTGTGGCTTACGCTCTCACCTGCTAGTCTTACATCCATCCCTGGAAACCTGCAGAACTTCAGCCAGACACATGTCCAGAGAGGCCATCTTCACTCCCACAAAAATTACAAGCTATTAAATAAATGAAGTCATTCCAGAAAGGGAATAGATTCTGGGTTCATTTGGGATTTTAATAATAGCAATACATTTAATAGTTATTTTATTAAGTGGATCAGGGTGAATCATTTCATATCACATTACTGTTTCTGAAACAAGCGATTTACAATCAAATGAATCATTTTGTTACATGACCTAGACAAAACATTTATGGGACAAACACAGTTGTGGAACTTGGTGGAAATTTCTAAAAACAACGTAGATTTTGAAACCTGATTGACTTTCTTTTTGAGAACATAATTTTGAAGAATGTTGGTGACCGAACCACAGTGGTACCCATTCACTTCCACTGGTTTTGTGTCCATTTGGGATGTAACAATATCAAAATCTCACTGTACAATTATACCTCCTTATAAAGTCCACGGTACAATATTTATTGCAATATTTAAAATGACAAATGATGACTTGGAATTGTGCCATAAGCATCCTCTTTTCTTTATCCCCTAATCATAACTGTTGGTTAGAGGTATGAGTTATAGTATGAGATGGGTGACCTAAAAATACCTTTTAGAAATAATTGCACCAGATGGACCTTGCCCAAGATAACATCTAATATTTTTTCTAACATTCTCTATGTTAGGCTCGGAAGACCTGTGACCACAATATTATTGAGACTATTTTGCTATAACAATAACAGGATATCGATGATATTGTTATATCCATAGTGCCATACAATAGTAGTCAACGGGTACCACCATTGTTTGGTTAAGAAAGTCATACAAGTTTGAAATGACAAGAGGGTGAGCAAATGATGACAGAGTTTTATTTTTTGGGAGAACTATCACTAAAAGTAAGGCTTTTCTGACTCCGCATATGATTCAGCTTCAAATGTCTGCAACGCTATTGTTTTTAGACATCAGTGAAAAAAAACAAGAGCTTGTCATGTTTGTCTTCTGAGAAAAAGACTGCCAAGATATGCTGCCTTAGAAAACCGAGGAGATCTTAAACTCTTTAACTCTCCAAAGGCCCAATTTCCTGTGTTAGATTTATTTTTAGCTTTACAATCTTACTGAATGTCAACAATTGTGTAATTTGTTTCTATTTTAATTCTCTTATTCTGTGAGGGTCATTTAAGGCGAAATTGACACTTAAAGTTAATGATAACTGGGATTTTACAAGTCTCCTCATCTATGAAAGAGAAACAGCTGAGCGATAATATTATCTCGGGCATTAACTCATGTCAGTACTGCTTCATAAACCATAATGTTTATTGTTCAAACTCAATTCTGACGCACTACTTTTATATTTGCGACAGAGATCAGCATTTGTCTGAACACGCAATGCACATCCACATGGCAGCAAACGTTTACAACCTTCTTTTGTAGAGCAGCATTATGAAGAGAGCTACAGTGTTAACTCCTGAGCTTCGTTTAACAAGGTGTTTTCGCTCACAAAATCTGATTTCACACCGCGTTCTCGGTGAACCGATGCATGTTAATCCCATGAGGTCCACCGTTTCTGAGAAACCTCCCTCCCACACTCATTTGCTCAGATCTCATGCCATAACGTGCCTTTCCTAATGAAGCAACCAAATCGCCATGATGTTATCTGCACGCTCTAAATAGAGTTGCAGCCACACGTTTGCACTGTCGTATTTAATTAAATAGCACCTTATTGTATGTCTGTTTGCTTTGAATGTATAATAGAGTGTATTTAGTTTGCTTTCTGTGATTTGCTTACTTGTCTGTGTTTTCTTGGCTCTCAGTATATGATGCTCTTGTTTTTGTGCATCTTTATTATGTAAAGACCTGTGTAGATTGACCCAGTAACCCAATTGTGCAGTGATGTCTGGTTTTGCCTTCTAGGTCTGTGTGTTTGTGCGCAGTTGATCCTTTATGACCTTCTGTTGAACACAAAAGAAGATATTTTGAAGAATGTTGGTAACTGAACAAAACTGGACCCCATTGACCTCTATTGTATGGACACAAAACCACAGAGACATTTCTCAAAATATCTTCTGTTGTGTTTCACGGAAGAATGAGAGTAAAGGAGATTTTTTGGTGAACAATCCCTTTAATTACATCTAACCATGCATTACCAAACTAACATATCTCAACATTTTTATTTTCTGCTGTTCTCTGTAGGGGGACACCACACCTGTGTTGCCATTGATACTGTTTGTAATATTATTTTCGGATGCTGCATGCTTAGACTTGCCAGACACACAAATTTATTTAAAATCTACAATGAAAGCTGAATATTTATTGTACATGCAATTTTTCTGTCAGTATGTCTGGTCCACTGAGTATTCTGTGTGTGTGTTTATTCATGTTTAATGAAATGGAAATAATTTTTGTCCCCACAAATGTAGTGAAAGTAAAAAAATCCAAATTCCGTGATTGTAACTATTTACAAATAAAATGTTTTCATTCTAGTTGTAAATTGTAAATGTAAAAAAGTGTCTCAGTCATTTTCACATGCTGTTTCTCACGTGACGTTGAGTTTGGTAAAGAAATATTGAGAAAGATAAAAACAGATCGTTTCTTCTATGTGCAGTGTTACAAAATACATGGTTTGGTTTCTATACCGAACTATATTGTAATATCATGAAACCAAGGTTTATGGTCAAATTGCCCACCCCATAATCCGGTCCGTGCAAGGGTTCAGTTCAGGCCAGGAGTTGGGAGATAGAAAATATCTATATCTATAGCCTGGTGTGAAAACAATGGAAGTTTATGAGTTAATGAGTGCTCATAACATGTGCATGTGTGACACTAACAACATTCTTGATGTTGGTCTGCTTGTCCATTCAGTCTGTACTGTGTTGCTTTTATGCAGTTGTGGATGTTTAGCTTAATTGATATAACTTGTTTTGTACAGGTGACATCACACAGAAGGGCTATGAGAAAAAGAGATCCAAACTTTTGCAAGCTTACCTACCTCACACACCTGGTAATAAAGACATTCTGGTGACACTAATACACAGACACTTCTTTACAAATTATGTTACACATACACAAACACAATGTTATGGTATGTGACCTGATTTGTCTTGGTGGTAGGGGCGGAGCGTCGCGTTCCAGTCACACCCTCTTCATCGTCTTCCTCATCCTCCCGCTATCAGCGACGACGGTCCACAGGCTCCAGGGATGAACGTTATCGCTCCGGTGAGATAACAGCTGGACTGTGGTTACCAAAGATCTTTCAAAATAAATTTGATGAAAGGCCACAGAACTGTATTTCACACATGCTTAAACGTATTAAAAAATCTCTTTCTCCATCAGATGTGCATTCAGAAGCTGTTCAGGCTGCACTTGAGAGACACAGCGAGAGGAAGATGGCCGTGCTGTTGCCGTCCAAGCGGCGGTCGCTCATGGGACAAACCTCAATGGACACCTACACACCTCCAGGTGTGTACGTACTCATTTCTGTATTTAATCGTACGTATGTGCATGTGTTGACTTCTGTATCTCCCTGTGATTGTGCAGACTCATCCTCTGGCTCTGATGCTGAGGGGTCTCTGGGGAGGGCGGGGGGTGTCAACGTGGACTCCTGGATCAACAGAGCTCTCCACGGCTCACCTTCAACGTCATCATCGTCCTCGTCTCACAGCAACAGCTCTGTTAACGCTGCTCGACTTGCGGAGACCAGTATGCACTCCTATGGCAGTAAGTCTGTGTGCAAATACACAAACTTGCAAGTTATTCACTGGGAAATGGATTTATGACATGTTACATATTACATATTTTTTATTTCACAGTCGGTCCAATGTCTCATCTGTCTCTGAAAAGGCGGGGCTTAAGAGAAATGGGTGTGTCTACTGACAATGGTTTTGTCATCAGACATTCCACTGACTACCAGTCAGATCGCCCCTGGTCATCGCTGGATTCTGAGGGTCAGTATCCCATAATCCTTTGGGCTGAATATGTGACATCAAACACAAGGAGTTAAATTTTGTATTTTGGAGCATGTGTGTGCCCGCATTTGAATCTGCTAGTGGTTTTTATCAACATAACACATGACGTATCTGTGTCAATAAGGGCCTGTTGCTATAGGTAAAAGGTTGCACAGCCGTGTTTGATATGTACACACTTAAGTTTCGCCTTCATGCATTTTGTTGCTTAAGAGGTTTTAATTAATTGCATCTCATTACAAGAATACCATCCAAAATCATTCTTGCAGTTATTAGAAAAATGGTTTATTATGCTGTATGCTACTGTACTGATACAAGATTGTTTGTGCGGTGCTGGGCAGACAGTCTATCGGCTCCCCCAGACATCACCAGCTACACACCAGACCCCGCCCCCTTCTCTGTGCAACGGCCACAGGTTGCCATAATAACCAAGGCTCCACCCAAATATGGCAATGCTGAGCTGATGGAGACTGGAGATGGTGAGGAGAGAGAGTCTGTGTGCATGTCTGTTATTAAGTGTGTGTCTGTTTATTCTGCATTGATAGTGTTTGCCAACTACTGTCAATTTAAAGGGATATTTCAGAGGCAAAACAAAATTTCGACATGTTTTACTCACCCTCAAGGCATCCTGACTCAATATGACTCTCTTTTTGAAGAATAATGCAGTCGGCGTTATAATACTACGCAACGTTTTTCTTCCAAGCGGTAGAATGGAAGTGAATGGGGGCAATTTTTTGAAGTCTTATAAAGTGCATCCATCCATCAAAGAACTGCTTGACACGGCTCTGTGGTCTTAACAAAGGTCTACTGATGCGATTCGATGCATTTGTTTAAGAGGACTATCAATATTGAGAGCGCTATTAACATCAATATCTATTTGTTCCAATACGATACGGTCTCATCTGTGCGGGAGCTTACATCACCATCATTTGCCGGAAAAACAAGCCTTGAGTAGACCTTTGTTCAGAAGACAGAGCCGTGTCAAGCAGTTCTTTGATCAATGCCTTGAGGATGAGTAAAACATGGGAAATTTTGTTTTGCCTCTGAAATATCGTTTTAAAATTAGTTTCAAATGTCTTAACTAAATTAATCCTTGACATTCTTTTTTTTTTTAGAAAATATGAAACATTTCAACCTTTAAAAGACAATTATTATAGATGATACAAACACTAATAATGCTGGGATAGACTTTAGCACTATGTGTATCTCCATATAGGATAAGCGATATAGAGAGTGTAAGAATTAATGTGTAATATAAACTTTGTGTAAACTTTTAATATATTTTTTTATTCTTAACATTTTTATTATTTGTATTCAAATGTAATTGTTTGTGTGTGTAGGTGTGCCTGTCAGTAGCCGTGTTTCAGCCAAGATCCAACAGCTGGTTAACACATTGAAACGCCCCAAACGAAAACCTTTGAGAGAATTCTTTGTGGAGGACTTTGAAGAACTGCTGGAAGGTTCAGATGTTTTCCTCACTGTTTGTGCCACTGTTTAATTTAAAATCTGATGTAAATATTATAAATCTAAAAGTAAAATTTTGTTTAAAACTCTACATAATTTGACAGAAACCCTTTTTAGACTTTCACCGTTTGTGACAAGGTAAAGGTCTTGAATCTCATTGCGTCATCAAGTCTTCAAGTCCAAGTCATCAAGACATCCTGCACAGAAACACAACATTTGATCGAGACATTTTGAGATCCATAATGCAGATTACTTAAAGATGTCACAGTTAAATGATTCAGAAAATGCTGTCACGATTAAAAACTTTTAATATATTTATTAATTTTTGCATGAGCTGTTTTTAAGCTTCATAAATTTAGTTAACATGGTACACGTGTATCTATGTGTAATATGCATCATGCTAACTTTATAATGTTTGCCTTAAGCAGTGCAGCAGCCAGATCCTTCTCTTCCACACCCAGAGGGTGTGGAGTCAACTGTCATACAGGGAGATGAGCTTGACAGAATCAAAAACTGTCCTGCTTCCCTGGAGGCGGCCCTTCTGCGCTGGGGAGCCATCGCACCCAAAGCCCCCTGTCTGACCACCACGCATGGCAGTGCCAAACAACCAGACACACTTACATATGGTGCACACATTCTCTTGGTCATTTTAAAAGTATCTGACTTACAATCTGTTGTTTGCATACTTATACGTATTTATGTGTGTAGGTAAACTCTGGTCCAGAAGTTTGAAACTGGCATATAATCTTCTCCACAAACTAGGATCCAAACAAGAACCAATCCTTCACCCCGGAGACAGAGTAAGAGGAACCTTAAATTAGTCTTTTAGATAATTGCTTGAAAATGTATGAGGCAACACAAATTATTAAGAGCACTTGTAAGGTCAATTGATGTGAAGTAAAACATGATTATGGAAACTTAAAAAAAAGCAATAATGTTATTTATTCGTCAGTATTTTATAGGTTACAGTTAGACCCATCAGCTGGTATTTCATAAGACGTTTTAGTAAATAGGAGTAACTAATAATAAAGTAGCAAAAATTCAAAGGTTTGGTTTAAATTCAAGTAGTCTTAAATATTATTGCACATATTAAATTGATGTTTTTGTGTGTAATTTTATATACCAGGTTGATATGTTTTTAGTTTTAGAATTGTCACCATAATAGTGGTATAAAAAGACCAAAATAGTTACAATAATAGTTCATACTATGATATTTAATGTTTTCAAAAAAATTGTTATTTCATATTATTATTTATGTTTTTTAATATGTAAATAAAACATGTAAATCTGTAAAAACAGTGACATTTATATTAACATTTTCTTTGCATTTACTAGTAATATTTTCAGGTACATGATAGCAGAAAATCTGTTTATTCTACAAATAAAACAGATATTATTTTAATAATAGTAGTAGTATTAATTTGTATTATTAGTAATATTAGTTTCAATTGGTTTTAGTTTGTGAAGGAAAATGTGAAAAAAGGTACCGTTGCCCCATGTACCTCCAGATTGCAGACATATATCCAAAAACTTGTGAAGAAAGAATTACATTTTTGTGCACTGTGTGTGTGTTTCAGGTAGCGCTGGTGTATCCCAATAATGATCCAGCAGCATTCATGGTAGCGTTTTATGGCTGTCTTTTAGCTGAAGTCGTTCCTGTTCCAATTGAGGTGCCACTTACAAAGAAGGTAAAGCCCGCTGAACAGAACAATTTAAAAAGGAAATGGAAAAATCTTGCTCTCTTGTGGATGAAACAATTAAAACTACATGAAAACTTTATTGAACATTTTTTAGTTTTGGTATGAAGTTTGCCCTTCCTTCTCTTACCTCAAAGGATGCTGGGAGTCAGCAGATCGGTTTCCTGTTGGGCAGCTGTGGAGTAGCAGTGGCATTGACCAGCGACGCGTGTCACAAAGGCCTTCTCAAGAATACTAGTGGTGATATCATGCAGTTCAAAGGTCAGAGAGGTCACTTTACTTTCCCACAAATCTCAATAATGGCGCACACCTTTAAATATGAATATAAGTGTGTTTGTGTGTTCAGGATGGCCAAAGTTGCTTTGGGTGTTGAGTGATTCTAGACATTTATCAAAACCCCCGAGAGAGTATTTCCCACTCATTAAAGATGCCAACAATGACACAGCATACATAGAGGTAACACACAGTGTGCTTGTGTGTTGAAGACTGGACGTTCAAATGATTATGTGTGGGGGTATTTTGTTGGGATTTCAGTGCAGTTGTAATGAGAGTGGGCGTGTTTTTCGTTTGATTGACAGTATAAGACCTGTAAGGATGGGAGTGTGTTGGGAATAACCGTGACCAGGATGGCGATGTTCACACACTGCCAAACACTCACGCAAACCTGCGGGTACACCGAGGGTAAGACATTGGAATACACTAACACTTCCCATGTTCACACACTTAAACATAAACAAAGGAAGACACAACTCTGATTCTTGTCTTCTTATTCTTCTTAATTTATGGCCTTGATGTTTTATTTGTTTCTGTGTTTCAGCTGAAACGATAGTAAATGTGTTGGATTTTAAGAAGGGCATTGGCCTCTGGCACAGTGTTCAAACGGTAATATCAAGTTATTTTGCTACATTATTTTTCATTAATTTCATTCAATTTTTGGTTTAAAAAACACTTTCTCAGTCTCTTTCTCTCTCTGTCTCTGCAGAGTGTGTTCAATATGTTACATGTGGTTAGTGTTCCATATGCTCTCATGAAGGTAAACCCTTTATCTTGGATCCAAAATATTGGGAAGTGGAAAGGTACACACACAGCACAATGCCCACTTTTTTACTTTATTTTTATTTTCAAAGTACTGTCCATCTCTAATCAAATGTCTCATTTGCGTGCAAATAATAATTTTGTTCAACTTTGTGTGTGTGTTTTTACAGCTAAGGTGGCATGTGTAAAAAGCAGGGATCTACATTGGGCTTTGATGGCCCACAGAGATCAGACTGACACCAACATGAGTTCACTGAGAATGCTGCTGATCGCTGACGGTTCGAACCCTTGTAAGTGTGTCTTAAGCATTCAGACCCCAGTGAATGTGTTTTACTGATAAATCTTTGCATACATTTCAATTCGATGTTCATTTTGTAAGGGTCGATATCCTCCTGCGACGCGTTCCTAAACGTGTTCCAGAGTATGGGCTTGAAGTCAGAGGTCATATGCCCATGTGCCGGCTCCCCTGAAGCCCTAACTGTAGCTGTCAGGAGGTATAAAATACACCCTCATTCTGTTTGCTCAGTAAACAACACATGTGCTTTTCTGTAAATGCTCACATGCATATACGCAGTCAGTAACCACAGACATACATGTGCGCAAGTCATTCTTGTGTGGAGAAATCTGTTTTAAGTTTCAACCCTTAAAAACGGGAGGTTCGCTTTTCGTGGTCGCACATTACAAACAACATAACCAGACCTAGACACATTCATACACATAGACACACAAAGCCAATTAGAAACCCATCTGATTTAGATTTCACCTTCGTTTGAAATTTTGTGAAACGTCTTGGTTTTGCTTGTAAATTGTTAAAATATCTTTAATTGCGTTTGTGTGGTCTGGGATTAAATACAGTCACCACATGTTGGTATTTCTTTGGCATATTCAATTCTAAAATGAAATAGGTCTAAGTATTAGAGGTGTGATATGGGCGCCAGGGTTTTTTGGAAAACATGCCGGATTTTGTCATCAAGATTTCAAAAGCTTGTGGCTTGAAATTCTTAAAGATAGAGATCTTCTGTTAAGAAGAAAATGTTGGGCATGTCCGAAAGTTTATTTGGGGTCTAAATATACTTATCTAATTGGCATATTATGACGTCATCAGGGGCGGCCATCTTGAATTTCATAATATTCAGGAAATAGTAGATATTGAATTGATGTTTGAACTTATTGGCAGGTTTTTTTTTGTCTTTTGATCCTCATTCCAAATGATCAGAAAAAAAGAAACCAACTATAAAACAGGAGATAGTACTAAATTATTACTATACTTTATAGTAGTAAAACGCATGTGAACGGTAGCCTACTTTCTGATCAGTTCATCAGTAATATTCAGGAAATAGTAGATATTGAATTGATTTTTGATTTTATTTACATGTTGTTGGTCATTCTAAATGATCAGGAAAAAAGGAAATCAATAGTAAAACTATTAGTAACTATTGTAAATTATAACTATATTACTGTGCCATAGTAAAATGCATGTGCCTAATTTTTGATCAGTTGACCAGCTATCTGCCCAATCAGCTGCCTTTACCACTAGCAACAGCTCTCCTATGGACACTGCGACCAGGTTTATCACTGCCACCCCCATCTCCCCATCTCCGTTAGGCAAAGGGTCGAAATGATTGCTCCTTTCAAACATTCGCGCCTTGAACGGCGGCACCATTGCACTGCACAGATTTACCGGGAGACGTGCAGTCATTAGACGAGCGATCGTGATTTCCAAAAGGCAAATATTCCCCTTCAGAGTTAGAATCGGCAAATAACATTCGCAACACATCCTCATGGTACAACCTTTTCTAAGCCATTTGGCGATTTTCTCTCACAAATCTCACAATTTACTCTGACGCTCTGAACTGAACTGCTTCCGCTTCAATGACACGATAAGATAGCTCACTTGCTCTGCTATTTCCTCGAACACTTTGAATAGGAACATGACGTAATTTTGGTCTAGAAGCGAAGTACTACATATCTGCCATCTAGTGGTATGGGATACAAATGAGATATTACACCTATTTTATTAAGTATGACATCTTGTCGCAACTCTGCAACTTTGGCGCTTAGAGGGTTAAGGAGGATCTATTGACAAGAATTCAAAATAATAAACATAACTATGTGTAAAGAGGTGTATAAAGACCTTTTTATAATGACTTATGTTTTTATTACCCTAGAATGAGCTTTTTCTATCTACATACAGTGCGGGTCCCCTTACAAGAAATTCGCCATATTGTTTCTACAGTAGCCTTAAACGGACAAACTGTTGTACAGACACATTTCATGAATATTGTATCTCCTTCGACAAAGGAGCGAAAACGTGACGACATCTTTGTACTGTGTGAGCCACCGTTGTTCTTCTAAAGGGAGGGGTGGAGTGAGCCGTTGGTTGCAATTCGAAACCTCACCGCTAGATGCTGCTAATATCTCCACATTGCACCTTTAAAGCTACAATGCATAATTTTTGGGGGGTTAAAAATAAACAAAAATATATATTATCAAGCAATGATATAAAGAAAAATTAATGCAAAAATCTTAAGCAACTACAAAAAGCGTACAATTGCTTGCCATCGTTATTACATTATGTGCTCTGTATTGTAATGCCGTCTTACTAGTGAATGAGACATGAGGTAATTTACATCAGGAGGCGTTGCTTTGAGGTCTGAAGGAAGGGAGGAATGTTTTCCCCTTCAATGCTTTCAAAGCTAGCTTGCTATTGCTAACCTCTATGAAACTGCCTACCGTAACTTTAAATGACTCGCATGTGCTATCTCAAGAATGACACCTCATTGGATCTGTCAGTCAAACCAGCCATGACCAGTTAATGTCAGTGTATGTTGAAACTGAGTGTAATAAAAATACCATCAAATGTTGAGTTTTGTGTCGACACATTTTTTAGCCTTGACCCTAATAATGCTTTTCACAAATTAGTTGTAACCGTCATGTGGAGTTTCACATCAAAAAGGGTTTTTGTCAGAGTTTACAGGACCACACACTCTAATTGTTTATGAATCCAGGAAAATGATTGTCTATGCTAATGTAATATTCTGTGTCTAACACATATGCATATGTTTCCGTCAGGCCTCAGGAGAGCGGCTGTAAGCCGGCCGGTCGCGGGGTCCTCAGCATGACGAATCTCAGTCACGGGGTCATCAGGGTGGACACGGGGGAGAAGCTTTCCGTCCTCACCCTGCAGGATGTGGGCACGGCCATGCCAGGAGGTACAGAGACACAGGGACACATCCTTAAAGCATTTTATTCAGTTCCAACATAAACCTCATGGAGCAGTTTTCCTCATGTGACCACAAACCTCATCAAACAACTTTATAATTCTCATTAAACTCTCTTTCATCGTCTCCCTCAGCGATGGTGTGTGTAATTAAACTGGAGGGCGTTCCGCAAGTGTGTAAAACCGATGAGATTGGAGAGATCTGCGTGTCGTCTGTTGCCACAGGGATGTCATATTATGGGCTTATGGGAATGAGCAAGAACACATTTGAGGTGCGAAAATCCACTACAGGCTGTATTCTCATAAAGTTGTACTATTATTAGACACAAAACTTTATTTTAATGGAAAGTTTTATGTGGTTTCTAGCTGGTCTAAATAGCCATAATCCTGCGGGTTATGAAATGGGTGTGTGCTTCTGGGCTGCAGGTATCTCCAGTGTCGTCTGACGGTGGTTTGGTCACAGACTGTGTATTTGTGCGGTCTGGTCTCCTGGGGTTCGTGGGTCCAGGCGGCATGGTCTTCGTCTCTGGGTCGCTGGAAGGACTGATGCAGGTCGGGGGGCGGAAACACAATGCCGATGACATCATAGCAACCGCTCTCGCTGTGGAACCCATGAAGTTCATCTATCGTGGAAGGTTTGTAAGAACGAAGACCACAGATGAATGATAAACAGATAGCTGGTTGTTCAACCGAATAAAACTGTTTTTTCACTGTTTGTATGTAGGACGGTTGTGTTTTCAGTGACTGTGCTGTATGATGAAAGAATCGTCCTGGTGGCAGAACAAAGGCCTGATTCAACTGAAGAAGAGAGCTATCAATGGATGAGCCGAGTGTTGCAGGTACACACATACTGTATATTTTTGCACTAAATGCACATTTAAAGCATATTTTCGGTGTGCTTTATGGGTAACATCTTGTTAAAATTGTGTTTTCAGGCTATAGATGGGATTCATCAGGTGGGGGTGTACTGCCTGGCGCTAGTTCCTGCCAACACCCTCCCGAAAACCCCTCTGGGTGGGATTCACCTGTCGGAGACCAAACAGCTCTTTCTAGAGGGGGCGCTACACCCCTGCAGCATCCTCATGTGTCCACACTCCTGTATCACCAACCTGCCTAAACCCCGACAGAAACAACCCGGTACACAAGCCTCATAAAACTCAATGTGTAAATAAAGTGTGTCTGTGTGCAATATTTAAATAATGTGTATTAAAGTGCACACTGTGTAAATAACAAGCATTGTGTGTTTTGTGTGTGTGTGTATAATAAGTGGTGGTTTGGCTTGTAAGTGTGTTTAAATGTATCATAAAGGACGGTGTGTACTTTGTTTGTATGTTTGTGGTGAGTAAATAGTGTTTTTGTGTGTTGCAGAGGTGGGTCCTGCCTCTGTGATGGTGGGGAATCTCGTAGCAGGAAAGCGGATGGCTCAGGCCAGCGGACGAGACCTAAGCAACATTGACGACAATGAACAGGTTAACAAAACGTGTTTGTTTTCAGGGGTGTGTGAGCGTGCGTGTCATTATTGCTCTGTGACCGGTTACTCTTTCTCTCGTATTCCAGTTTCTTTTTCTGTCGGAAGTGTTGCAATGGAGAGCCCAGACAACACCTGACCACATACTGTACACACTCATCAACTCACGGGTAACACATGCAAAAAATTCATTTACACAAAGAGCTGGGTGTGTTAGGAAAATGATATCATATTAAACTGAAGTTCATGATTTCAGATGTAGTTGTGTTTATATATATGTTTGTGTGTGTCCAGGGGGCAGTAGGGAGTTCTCTGACCTGTATACAGCTTCACAAAAAAGCAGAAAAAATTGCCACTTTGCTGTATGAGAGAGGACAATTGCGAGATGGAGATCATGTAGCTTTAGTGTACCCGCCAGGTAACCACATACTTCTATTTTAATGAAGAAAATTTACCATGTTAGTGAAAATATGCACTTCAGCTTTTATTATTTTGTTTCTGAAGCACTGTATTATAAACGGTTCACTCTTTACAATGTGCCTCATTTCTGTCGCAATAGAGATTGTAATTGTTTGCTTTTGTTACTGTAGTCATCATTGTAACTTTTCACGTCATTTCATTTAAATAAGCCACAGCAGTTCAGTCTGTCACTCTGATATGCATTCAATAGCCACCCACTCCAATTAAATCTGCTCATACTGCTCGTATTTAATTGAAAAGTTTAAACAACACATTTCAATTAAACGCTTCAAAAACAAGAATGATTAAAATTGTAATAAATGTTTTTTTCACTCTCTGTGTGTGTGTGTGTGTGTGTGTGTGTCAGGTCTAGATTTGATCGCAGCATTTTACGGCTGTCTGTATGCGGGCTGTATCCCCATCACTGTACGACCACCTCACCCTCAAAACATCTCCACCACACTACCTACAGTCAAAATTATCCTGGAGGTATGAACACACAAAAATACACTCACACAAACAAACACAGACATATAGCTGTACAATTTTTTCTGGGAAAAGAAGAGGGCCTGGAGGCGTGTGGGGAGGGCGGAATTACAGCACGAGCACACAATACATCATCGCATTGATTGACTACAGACGGTTTCATCTTAACAACATAAACAAACGTTGCAACATAACATAAATTCTGGTAGACGTTTACAAACAGTAGAGTGCCTGTAAATTATTTCTGATAATAATCAAAAGATACCGAGAAGAACCGTTACATGGCTAAACTTGTCTCTCCAATATTTTTAATTTTAATGTTGAGTTTATATTTTTAATTTAAACTCAACCGCTAGATGTCAATGTAACATACGTTTTTGAACGTCATACGTTTTTGAGATACGTTTTTCTACAGAACCCATTTAATAAATTGAACATTTAATAAAATAAACAAAATTCAACAAGTTCTTTATTTAATACAATTGTTATACAATCCAATAATATTATTAATTAATATTAACATAAAAAAATTGAATATAAATGGTAATATTATTAGACACTAACCAACACAAACCGGAAGTTAACTGGGGGTCATGCGCGCACACGTCCAATGAAACTGTCTATAGGTTCGTATTGTTTACATTATGCACTTAGAACAACAACAAAACACAGACATATGATGTAGTTTGACTTGCCTCGTACGGTTCATGTCCGGCTTCTTTTAGCGCTGTGATCATGCCATCTACAGTATCATTATTAAACAATCTCCAAATCCAGCACTATATCCACCGTTTATATAACATTCATCACCAAAGTGCAGTGAGCAAACAATCACAGCTAAACATCCGCCAGCTGAGTGAAGGGGCAGTGATGGGCGTACTCTTTCACGCTGACTGGTTGACGCGTGGGCGTGCTCTTTCGTTTGCTGGATGACACGTGGGTGTGCATTTCCGGGAGAATTGTCCCTTGTCATACCTTCAACTGGTGGACCATGTTAAGCTTGAGAAGCCAGCACATTTAACAGTGTAAAGAAGTCAGAATGTATGAAATAGCATGTTCCTTTCGCTTTAAATACAAAGTGCTCAATATACATGCCTGTTTGTATTTAAATATTTTTATTGCATGTGTAGGTGAGTCGTTCAGTGTGTGCTATGACCACCCAAGCAATCTCTAAACTTCTGAAGTCCAAGGATGCGTCAGTTGCCGTGGATTTTAAATCATGGCCTCTTATCCTGGAAACAGGTCAGTTTCAAATGGATCAGTTTAGCATTTATATCACCTGAATATATAGGAATCGGTCTGAGAAGTAACATTCGCTTAAATTACTGCGGATTAATGATAATATTGAAATTCTAAATGTATTATGCTAATTGTGTTTGCCTAGATCCATAATAAGAATTCTAGACATGGAACCAAATTTGGTGTGTTTGTGTGTTAGATGACCTTCCAAAGAGACGTTGTCCACTGCTGTATAAACCATGTGACCCAGATTCGTTGGCGTATTTGGACTTCAGTGTATCCACTACGGGAATGCTCGCCGGAGTGAAGGTTCAGCTTTTCATACCTACTGTTAATACACATGTGTATTTACATTTAAAATTGTAAATGAATAAAAATTTCCTTGTGTTATTTCAAATCCAGATTATTTCGTTTTTAATATCTTTGTTTTCAAACACCTCTCTCTGAAGATGTCTCACTCTGGCACAAGTGCTCTGTGTCGCTCTATTAAACTGCAGTGTGAGCTTTATCCTTCACGTGAGGTCGCTGTGTGTCTTGACCCCTACTGCGGCCTCGGCTTCGTTTTGTGGTGTCTCTGCAGGTATAGACCACCTGACCACTAAATTGTCTTCACGTAAATGTATACAGTATTCGTTATTACTATGTTTAAAACTTCCGTCATAGTATAAAAACAGACATTGAAGGAAAGTCCTTGTGTGTTTATATGCAGTGTGTATGCGGGACAGCAGTCTGTTCTGATCTCACCCATGGATCTTGAGGTAAATCCTGCTTTGTGGCTGCAGTCCGTCAGTCACTTTAAAGTCCGGGACACTTTCTGCTCGTACTCTGTGATGGAGCTCTGCACGAGGTCGCTCAGCTCGCTCACGGACTCTTTAAAGGTGTGCACGCAAACATACATGCACACGCGCAGCATTTGAATTTCTTTGTAGTTTTATACCTGGGTTTGTCTGCGTTTATTCTCAGGCTCGTGGGATGGATCTGACCCGTGTGCGTTCGTGTGTGGTTGTGGCGGAAGAGAGGCCTCGTGTTTCACTGACTCAGTCATTCTGTAAACTCTTTAAAGACGTTGGTCTGCATCCACGTGCCGTCAGCACCGCGTTCGGCTGCAGGGTCAACCTCGCAGTCTGTCTGCAGGTCAGCAATAAAGACTCATTTTGTCCCCCCAGTGTTCAGTGTTTTAGTCATGCGTAATTCTGAATTCTTCCATTTTTTTATCATTGTTGTTTGGTTAAGTTGAATTTGTTTGTCTTTTTATTTGCTTTTGAAAATCTTATTTATACATCACATTTGTTCCTTTCCTCGTGTAGCCCCATAGGTTGGGAAAACTTGCCGAGCAGGTATGGCTGATCCTTCAACGAATCATCATGGTTTCATATCTCAACATTTCCTTATTTCTTCTCTCTCTCTCTACCTAAGATCATTGTCATCTTATAATGACAAAAGTACAAAGAGCTAATCTTAACTGTGGTGGATTTGGTTAAACCATGTATAAAATTACAAGCACAGAACAAATAAGCAATTAAACAGTTCAAGTCACTGACTGGGAATGTTTGCTTGCATTAGTAATATAATGCACACAACCACATGAACAAACAACACAAGGTGTGGTGCAAAATTTCTCTGGCACAAATCAGGACCGCAAAAAGAAACATTAGTTAATATGATAAGTTGACAGGTTGCATTACTTTGAAAGAGCAATTGTTGTCTCTAAATAAAAGGGATAGAAATAAGTATCGCCTGTGCTGGTTAACATTTTCTAAGCACTATAGTATAAGCACTTTTGCAAGTTATTTTGCTCTTAACTGTCTGCCAGACATTTAGCGGCATCTAGTGGTGAGTTCGCGAATTGCAAACAACTGCCCACTTCACTCCTCCCTTTCGGAGCACTACGGTGGCTGAATATTGTCACGTTTTCGCTTCTTTCCTGAAGGAGATAATGCATTTATGAAACGCGCTCTGTAGATGAGTTTGTCAGTTTATGTATGTATTCATGTATCCATTATGTAAGGTCATTAAACACCTCTGAACACGTAGTTATGTATATTATATTGCATTTCATTCAATAGATCCTTCGAAAAATGACACACTGCACCTTTAAGCATCCTGCTATACATAAAATATATTTGACTGTTATTTATAGTCGTTTATGTTTGTGCAGGGGACATCAGGACCTGATCCCACGACTGTCTATGTGGACATGAGAGCGCTGAGACATGACCGGTAAGACACGCACTGTCCTACACATACTCATTCATAGACCGAACAAAAACATGCACATACAGTAGAGGATAACCTGCATGCTTCTGAAGTGTTTTGTGTGTTCTGAGGTGGGTTTGTGTGTGTTTGTAGGGTGAGGCTGGTTGAAAGAGGATCTCCACACAGTTTACCTCTCATGGAATCAGGGAAGGTTAGTTTATTTGTTTTCTTAAATGAAACATAAACATGATTGATTCGGAGACTGATCAATTTTTGCTTTTCATTTAGGTTTTGCCAGGCGTGCGCATCATCATCGCTAACCCAGAGACAAAGGGACCAATCGGAGACTCTCATTTAGGAGAGGTTAGAAGAGTATCTCAGTTAACTTGTACAAAAAGTGTACCTAAATGCACTGTAAGTGGCTTTGGAGAGACATTAATTTGTAAATGTATGTGTGCAGATCTGGGTCCATAGTCCACAGAGCGCTTGCGGCTATTTCACCGTGCTCGGAGAGGAAAATGTAAGGTCGGATCATTTTGTAGCCAGGTTGAGCTTTGGAGACACACAGACCGTGTGGGCCAGAACAGGGTACCTTGGGTTCCTGCGCAGAACCGACCTAACAGATGCAAATGGAGGTGTGTTTACATGCGTGTTGAAATGTTTGATCGCAATATGAATGGGCTGGTTACATGAGATTTTATTTTATTTGCGTGTGTGAACAGAGAGGCACGATGCTCTATATGTGGTTGGAGCGTTGGATGAAGTCATGGAGCTGAGAGGGATGAAATACCATCCCATTGACATTGAAATGTCCATCATCAGAGCCCACCGAAACATCACAGAGTGGTGAGCACACACACTTTTGCTACAAAATCAAAATGGGTTTTTCTTGAGTAATTTAATGTCCGGTTTTAAACCCGCTCTCTGTCTCTCGCAGTGCTGTGTTCACTTGGACAAATTTATTGGTTGTAGTGGTGGAGTTGGACGGTTCCGAGCAGGAAGCTCTAGATCTGGTTCCCATGGTAACTAACGTGGTTCTAGAGGAACACTACCTGATTGTGGGCGTGGTGGTCGTCGTGGATACAGGCGTAATTCCCATCAACTCTCGTGGGGAGAAGCAGCGCATGCACCTGCGAGACGGCTTCCTCGCGGACCAGCTCGACCCCATATATGTGGCTTACAACATGTAGAATGTCGATCTCATCGGCACAGACACGACATCATTGATTTCCAGCACTATCCTCAGACATTCAGCTCTTCAGCCTGTTAACAGTAGAACCCTCCACATAGCAAACAAACACACATTACTTCACAGAGGAACTTAAAAGGCTCCTGTAGCATATCTTCAAGCCTTATTTAGTTAAATAAGTTTTATTCATGTTATTTTACTGGTATTGCTTATTTTTTTAATCCACACTAAATTTGATTTAAAGCACAGGGGTTTTATAAGATAAATATGTTGCCATTGCCGATTCAAGTCATGTTATTTATTTGTGTATTCACAAATATATCTGTGTTATATTTGTGCTTTTTTGTACTTTGGCCATGTTGTTTTACGCTTGTCTCGCTGTTGTTTTTGAAGGTGTATTAGAATATCACAAATCGACTCGTTTAGCATGTTTGTTATCATTTTCAGACACTGTTATATCATTTTCATTACTGTTAATTATGTACAGAAATTAGTGAGTTTTAATTATGTCTAGCTTTTGAAGTATCGGTTCTGTGCTTTTAATAGTTAAGCGTAACACAATAGAGGTAAACGTACCATGTATATAAAACAACATATCTGCACTGTGAGACAGAAATATAGATGTATGTGAACTAGAATTTGCATTCTAGATTAATTGCCCAGCAACAGCTAATCTCTCCTGTTTATGTCTGTATCTATGGTATCAGAGATGGGAGGGATCAAAAAGAATGACATATGCACAACGTGTTTTTATTATATTCTTTATTTATTTTTGAATCTTCCATGACCTGTAAGAAACTAGAGCACTTTGATTCTCTCGCGATGTCTTTTCATATGTCAATAAAATATTTTCAACTATTCTTGAAAAAGCTGACTTGACAGCATTTGTTTAAAATAAGACTAACACTGACTGTCACCTGGTGGACAATTTACGTCAACGCACCATTTCCAGTTTATCCCACGTTCGCAAGATCTTGACCACAAGTGGTTAAAAAAAATTGATGACTGCTTTTGACGCTTTTTTATAAGTGGAATGTGTTCTCCATGGTCTAGTAAACAAGCACTAAAATCTTGAGGGTTCATTAATAAAATTAATTGATATAAAATGTACTTGATTTGTGTTCATGCTATTTAGTTAAAATTATTATTGAAAACTCAAATCATATTTCATTTTATATTATCAAAATTTGCCCCACATTTTTCCGGGTAGTGATGCCACCCCTGGCACAGATACACAGTAATGAAGCGCGCACATCAAATATTTGATTCCAAAACAATGTTTATTCCTATACCAAATTGTCAACAAAAAGTAAAATAAAATAAATCCAGGTTATATATGTCTCACTTAATACATGTACTCGATATTACTGTAATAAAAATATCAGTATGCATGTGTGTGGGGGCAGGGGGGGCTTGACTTTGCTTAGGGCCCCCAAAATGGTAAACACGCCCCTGCATGTACGTATTATTATTAATAGTAGTATTTGTAAACTTAAAGATTGAATATTATTATATGTTTTATGTGGCAATATTGGGAGAACATTTAATCATGTCCATGAAATAACTTGCTTTTGAAATCTAAATATATGTAAATATCACGTGTTTATGTGTCCTAATATCATTGATCATGTCCATGAAATAACTTGACATTAAATCCTAAATAGATTTGTCACGGTATTTTGGAAATCAAACGCACGTGACTGTGCACTTTACTATCTTTCGTGAAGTGGAGTCCACAGGATGGCGCTTACAGACCGTTGCCACACCGGTGAAGCTTCCTGGCTGTATCTCACAGAAGAGGGTTTGGCCAGAGCGCTTGTTGGTGCAGGATGTGGTAAGCGCGAGAGGTGGTGCCGCACTCAGCTCGCGCGGTGTACGTTGTGAACGCGAGACGTGGCGCGAGCAGAGACGTCCAGCAGCTGGAAGACTCGAGCGAGTTAAAGTTCGTTGGAAGGGCGGATAATCGCGGGCCCGCGGCTCCATACAAGGCAAGGTCGGGTGGGGAGCACTTTAGGGAGCTGCGCTGATCCAATCATCTGCGCCCCAGGAACGAGCCCGGAACCGAGCTTTTAGCTTCTTGTCAAGACTTTTACACGTTTGGGATGTTTCTATAGAAACTCTCTCTGACTTTTTTGTCTTTTGTTTTTAGTTTGTTTTTGTTTTTTTTATTTTGGATATGAGTGCGTCGGTCAACGGAGTAAACCCCAAACCCGGACCAGCGGTCAGTCCGAACGGACCGAGCTCGGTTTCGAAACCCGGAGATGTCGGTCAACTCGAGCCGGTGGTACCGGACGAGGAGCCACAGACTTCTGTGGCGGACGCCACGCAGATGGGAATTAAATTCGCCAAGACATTCCTGCTTATCTTCCCCATTTACGTCCTGGGATATCTAGAGTTCAGTTTCAGTTGGGTTTTGATCGGCCTGGCCGCCTTGTTCTGGCTCAAACGGAACCGGGGAGGAGAAAGATTCGCTCGGGTGAACCAGGCGCTGGCGTTTCTGGAGCAAGAGGAGCGGACGGTGCGTCAGAGCGTCCAGACCTCGGAGCTGCCGCCGTGGGTGAGTGACACAGACAGACTGCTATTACATGAATCTAGTTATGATTCGCATTGTGAACTTTGACCTCGTCGCCCCCAGCCTTGTCCTGTACATTAGGGCTAATTCCAGTTCCTTCTAACCCAGTTCAACCGGTGTGTCGTTGCTCTGTGTGGGGTGTGTGTACATGGTTTAAAGTGTGATGCTGCAGTGGGGTGGTTGGATATTCAATGGCATTGCTTGCATGCATGCCTGAATGACTCAGATGATCACAATTTCCATCAAGAACACAAATTCAATGCGAACTCTCAGCAAAGAGCACGTAACGTACATCTTTCCCAGTAAACTGTTGTTGTATGAAGGATGAGGTCAAATATTCAAGACTGGACCAAAACCATTAAGTCTCAGCCATTGAATAACGTTTATTGATCGACCACAAAGACTTCATTATTCAATCAGTACTTGATTTCTTTCATCACTTATCTTTTAGTACACACATATTTACAAACTTTAAAACACAATCATGTTCAAATATTTACAAACATGCTTTAATCTAGATTGATTCATTGAATAAATTATCAACCACTTAATCAAATAATGCATTCAGAATAAGCTCTGATGTCATAATTAGAAAATATCCTTTTTGTGTGACAAATCAGGTTTTCATATGGTTTTACACAGTGTTAGGTAGTTTTTTCTGGCCTTCCAAGTGTATTCAGGCACTATTTGTTACTTTAGAGTCTAAAGACAAATGTGACCCAGGACAACAAACCCAGTCATATGGGTACATTTTCAGAAATCTAGATTTTAACATAATCTGGAAGCTGAATAAATAAGATATCTATGGATATATGAGTTGTTAGAATAGGACACTATTTGGCTGAGATACAACCGGGTAAAACTCAGGAATCTGAGAGTGCAAAAAAAATCGAAATATCAAGAAAATGGCCTTTGAAGTTGTTAATCAGGGCCACTGTGGCAGGCCATCCACTCACAAAAATTAAGTTTTTATATATTTAAGGTAGGAAATTTACAAGATCTCTTCACGGAACATGATCTTTTCTTAATATCCTAATGATTTTTGGCATAAAAGAAAAATCGATAATTTCGACCAATACAATATATTTTTGGCTTTTACTAATAATGTTCCTGTGCTACTTTGTGATCCAGGGTCACATATGAGTGTTTTGTCACAACTGAGATCATAGTTCTGGCGTATCAGCAGCATGCTTGTGTGCCAATTTGACAAAAAACGCATTTGGAGACAGAACTCTTATGTGTTTGCTCCGTTTGTTAACTACAACGCTCTTGCTGGCCCAGGACGGATTTCTTTTGGTTTTAGGTTGACGTTCAGTAACATGAACAGGTAAGTCGTGAAACTCAGGTTGACTGATTATGATTTAGGATTGGTTTTCTACGGTTGGACTGTTCCCTGCCTGTAAATGAACTCGAAGGCGTAGTGTTGTTTTATTTCTTTATCTGCGGTTGTTTTCAATACCAAAGAGCAAAGACTTCTTAAAGTGTCACCCACACTTGCGTAATGCTCTAAAAACGCTTTGATCAGTTTTGGTCTTAATCACTTGAAGGGTGTCTGTGTGTATGTTTGTAAACAGATGTATGTGAAATTGTTCATTTTTTCCAATAAAAGTTTTGTAGATGGTAACAGAGCTTCCTCGTGGGTGTGGCATGTTGCTAAAGAGACTTCATATTATGAAAAAAAGTATGATAATGATGACATCACCAGCTTGCACTGACTCACATGCTTGAGGAAATGTTTTCATAGTAATGTTCCAACCAGATGAGGTATACCATTTCTGCACTGCGGTTTGTAGAAGTACATTAAATGACTTTTTACCTGGAGGGCAGGCAGCTGTGGTTATAAAGGGACTCCTCCCACCCTATTGTGTCCCAGTATTTGTGTGGGTGTCAGTAACAAGAACATCACTATATTAAATATGAAAATGGAAAGTAGCCTGGAATTTGGATCATTTTTTTTGGAACAAGACACGTGCACACAAGGGTTTTTGAGGGGTTTGGTTACTCCCAACCCTTTCATAAATCCTCAAACTTAAACTGGACCACCAGAGAGTATATCTGTTTAGAATTTGCCCTGCTGTCTCTTAAGGCATTAAAGGTATAATTCGCCAAAAAATCAAGCGTAGGGTCAGTTCTGGTAGGTCACGTGAGTCGAGCATGCATCAGCGATCACATGAGGTGCAGCAAATCTACGTTAACCAATAGTCATACAACACATACTAGATTGCGTCCTATTTAAATTGCCTTTAGCCCTACACGCGCTGGACTAGTATTAACTGGGGACCTTGTGTGATTTATAAATTACCTCCCCACATCTGTATTTCATGTGCCGCATTCGCACGGGATAAATGAAGCCTGTGATTTTACAAAAATTTGCTGAGTTAGTTCCCGGATGTGATGGCAATGCTTTGCGTATAGTTTGTATAGCCTATTGTTGTATGGTGTTAAATGATGTATGACCGCACCTGTCAGCATTTGAGACCCGCGATCTCGGTGATCTTTTGTCCGGTTCACGATCACGGATCTCAAATGCTGACAATATTACAAGCGTTTCCATCCATCCATCCATCTTCTTCTGCTTATCCGGGGCCGGGTCGCGGGGGCAGCAGTCTAAGCAGGGATGCCCAGACTTCCCTTTCCCTAGACACATCCTCCAGCTCTTCCGGGGGGACACCGAGGCGTTCCCAGGCCAGCCGGAAGACATAGTCCCTCCAGCGTGTCCTAGGTCTTCCCCGGGGTCTCCTCCCGGTGGGACATGCCCGGAACACCTTCCCGGGAAGGCGTCCAGGGGGCATCCGGAAAAGATGCCCAAGCCACCTCAGCTGGCCCCTCTCGATGTGGGGGAGCAGCGGATCTACTCTGAGCTCCTCCCGAGTGACCGAGCTTCTCACCCTATCTCTAAGGGATCGCCCAGCCACCCTGCGGAGAAAGCTCATTTCGGCCGCCTGTATCCGGGATCTTGTCCTTTCGGTCATGACCCACAGCTCATGACCATAGGTGAGAGTAGGAACGTAGATTGACCGGTAAATCGTGAGATTCGCCTTGCGGCTCAGCTCCTTCTTCACCACGACAGACCGGTACAGCGACCGCATTACTGCAGAAGCTGCACCGATCCGTCTGTCAATCTCCCGACAAGTGTTTCCATGTTTAATAAATAAACGGGAGACTCCCGGCCAAAACAACAGTTTTGGCAATGTATGGAACTGACCCAGCAACCAAGTTAATACCAAAATACTTCAAAACAGCCGCCATTATTTGCAAACGGTGGATAAAAACTTGAAAATGATTTATGAGCCCGCCAAATTACAGACATGCCAATTCGCACGGGACTAATATTATCACAGGACCTCGGTGTTCGTCGAAATATGTTAGGTCGAGGCTGAATGGACAGACGGAGTGTTTGCTCGGAACAGTTTCATTCCGCCAACCTTAATATTGTTTAAATATTTGACGACAGTGGACCTGACAGAAAGGAAAATTCTGTCATCATTTACTCACCCACTTGTCATTTCAAATCTGTATGACTTTCTTTCTTCTGCAGAAAACAAAATAAGATATTTAGAAAAATGTTGGTAAAGGAAAAACGGCGGTACCCATTGACTGGCATCGTTTTTTTACCCATACGATAGAAGTGAATGAGTTTCGCCGTTGCTCTGTTACATTCTTCAAAATATCTTCTTTTGTGTATCTTCTTCGTTTGCAGCAGTTTGACGTTTTGAATGTTTGAGTCCTTTAAAGGCAGGGTGTCCGATTTCTCATAGCTGTTGTTGATGTTCAAATCACTAAAACAAACCCCTACCCCCATCTTTCGCTTTCGTCAGCACTCTGCTCGGCTATTGTCCATCCTGTGCAATGTTGTGGTACTCGGCCCGACTCGGTTGTCTAAAACGTAATTCTGAAATCGGTAACCCCGCCTTATAAATTGTGATGGAAGAAGATGGCCTAAAAATAATCCCAACGATATCATTACAAAACTATCAAAAAAGATCCCAACAATTTTTTTTGTAGTACAGTCAGTGCAGAGATCTATTTGAGACTGTTTTTGGTTATGATTCCTCTGGTTTTGCATGCAAATAAAAGTGTAGAGAGTCTGTCTATTGATTTTCTCCCACAGCCGCCATCTCATCTCTAAAGGAAGCCCATAGTTCATGTTGTCTCTCTTCGCTGATCGATTCCAAAGTCCGTTAACGGAAGTCGTGTCAATCGGCGGCCATGTTTGCAGCGCCTCTGGTTAGTTGAGAGCAAGTCCACAGTCCCATCTACATGAATGAGGGTAGGCAGATCGCTGGCAAAAATCACAATTAAACAGCATGTCCTATCAATAATTCAGCCTGACATAAACTGTACCATAACTTGTATTTGCCAAGCTTAAATTGCGCTAAAAATCACCTTTTTCTACTGTGCATGCACTGGAATCTACTTTTATTGGAAGGTGTTACTTTCTTCCCTAGAGCCGCCATATTGAGCGTTGCTCAATTCATTGTAATGGCGCATCTTGTTAAAATCACAATTTTAACCCAAGCTTTTGTTATATAAGTGGGAATCATATTCACGCGAAAATCATGTAAGTGTCAGAACTGAAAATGCCCTTGTTACTGAGATTACATCTGTTATTGACACCAGGCCCAGCGAACGCAAGGTTCTGGGACATTGATAGGTTGAACACCACCTCCACAGATAAATATCAACCACTACTTCTCTAGCCCCGCCAGGGATTAGAGATCGCTTGATGTGCCCTGAGCACTGTTCTGACCTCTAGTCATTTGTATTAGTTGCAAATGTTGCCTGTGATCTTAATACCATGCAAACCTCATCTCTGTGATTTGGTGGGCTCATATTTAATTCCTGAGAATAATGAAGTCTGTTTTGAAGTGTTTTGGTATTATTTTGGGTGCTGGGTGATATCAATAAGTTACCGGGAGTCTCCCGTTTGTTTATTTGTCATGGAAACTCTCGTAACATTTGAGACCGCGAATGGTGAAAACTGTGAATGGTGCTAATGTGTAACCTAATGTTACGTCTCGAACCATATTCACAGAAGCCTCCAACAACGCAAACTGCTATCCAATCAAAGCGGTGGGCGTTTCCTTCCAAGTGTCTTCAATGCGGCACACACATTAAAACTGAGCATTTGCAGAGCTGGCCTCAAAACCTGGGTGGAAAATTGCCTATGACTTATATTTTTTGATGTTTTTGTATGTAAAAGCCAGGCGAACGTCATAAGTAGACCCATATAACAGTTCCATTCCATTCTCTACCGCTTATCCGAACTACCTCGGGTCACGGGGAGCCTGCGCCTATCTCAGGAGTCATCGGGCATCAAGGCAGGATACACCCTGGATGGAGTGCCAACCCATTGCAGGGCACACACACTCACTCATTACCCATATAACAGTATAAAACAATAAACAAGAACAGTTCATCAGACCTTTAATATTTATCTCTTTGTCGATTCTGATTAAACTCGAACCGTCCCCTCTTACCTCAACATATCTTCTCTTTCATCTGCTCATCATGTCATCACTGTGAGTGCTAATGGGTGTCTTTTCCACATCAACGGAGACCCTTGTTTACCTCCGCTTTCATCAAAAACGCAGAAAACCCTTCATCACATGTGAAGTAAATCGAATGCGTGTGAGTAGATGACAACAGACATTATAGGGTGAGCCAACGCTGATGTCGATCTTTCAGCTACACCAATAAACAAAAGTAATGCTGTCCAGTCCACATCCCTGATGGATAAGGGCTTAAAAATTGCAAGTCCCTTCCGACCGGTTCATAATTTTTGCTGAGTCATCTTATCTCAGAGTGCCTGTTATGCTTCACTTAATCATTCAGTTTACAATACAAGGGTCGAATGAGGTCAAATCTATACTGTATAACAACATCCTTCCTCATCGCTCCTGCTGCTCTAAGAGCGTGTGTGTGTTTCTTTGTCCTCAGATGGACAACACATCTATCCCATGACAGTTATTTGCTTAAACAGGAAATAGCATTGCTGAACATCAGATCGTAAACAGCCACACACACGCCCATGCAAATAAATCAAACGTACATTGCAGCGGTTGGTCAGCATGTTACTGTGTGTTTGTGAGTCAGCTTTACATGTATGCGCTAGCTCACCATGTCATGTCAAGTACAGCCCTGTTGTGACAGGAATTATTGCGTGAATAATTTTTTCTTCTTGTCCCAGATCAAGCATAAAGGGGTGAAAAAAGATACACAGTCACAAGAAAAGTCTTTGACATCCAGAGAAGCTCTTTGAAGGCCGTGTGTCTAATGTGTTTGTGGAAAAGATAAGACATGTATACAGATGGTTGTCTTTGTGTAATATCATATCGGCTTAGAGGCCGCCGCTGTCTGACAGTCCTTGGGAATTAGCAAGCTAACTATAGCCGCTCTGTGTGCGTATAATCAGGAAATAACACAGCTTTGAGTCATAGGCTGGTGTTCTCCCTAAGGAAAATATGAGAAAGTAATGGAGCCACAAGCAAGTCAGGGATTTTCCATTCTGTTTTTCCGGAATCTCTCTTTCACATACTATTTCCACCAAGTTCTTTTCATTACCCATTTATAGTATCTAAAATAGTTTTTAGAGAGAGAGAGAAAGACTATGCTTTTGCTGATTCAACAAACCTAGAGATACTCTGTCATTTTAGGCACATATCATGTGATCATATTATCAGTCCAGCTTTAGTATGTATGAAGTAGTCTTGAAGAAGGCATGTTTTGTGGCCTAGCTATAGACGCATTACGTTCTGGATGATCCTAAACAACTTTTCTCTCTCAAGTAAATCTAAAAGTCTCGTATTTGATATTTCTATCAATAAAAGTGTCTTAAGCCCAAAATGATATTCACAGTCATGTTTTCATATGCTAGGGCATGTGTCTTATTTCTGTTTGGCACCATGTTTAAACAAGTTTGAACACAAGTCTGTGAAGAATGGAAAGGCAGTCTGCAATAGGTTATACTGTCTTTATGGTCTTGAGTCATATCTGTTGCACAATCCTTGAAATCATTAGTCATTGAATCTGAATTTTTGGTTGGCTGAAGTACGCAAAAGTGCAACCTGTTGAATGGATGGTACGTTATGTCCGTTTCTCACAGCCTCGTTTGCATCTACCCTTAATAAAATTCAAAGAACAGTTTAAAGGGATGTTTTGCACAAAACATGACCGACAAACCTCAGGCCAGCCAGCAGGAATCTACCATAAATAAGCTTTCATTCATTTGCAATTCCATGCAGCTTACTTTACATCTTTTTACTCCATGTGATGAGCTGCATTCAATTTCTCAGGCTGATTAAGTGTGAAAATATAAATTTCTTTTAATTGTTTAATATTTTATCTGTGTCCTTTTCCAGGTTCACTTTCCAGATGTGGAGAGAGTGGAGTGGCTCAACAAGGTGTGTGTGTGTGTGTGTGTGTGTTTTATACGAATAGACATGGATCTGTGCTAACCCAGAAATGTCTTCTCGTGAGAATTAACTCTTTTTCTCTCTCTGTCTCAGACAGTACAGCAGATGTGGCCGTATATTTGTCAGTTTGTAGAGAAACTCTTTAAAGAGACCATTGAACCAGCAGTACAGGGGGCTCATGCACAGCTCAGTACATTCACCTTCTCCAAAATAGACATGGGGGACAAGGTACAGACGCATGTTGATACTATTATCATTACTTTAACAACTTGTAATTACTGTTCTATGTATTTTCTGTCCCCTTACCATCTTTGTTTTTTTGTTTATTATGTTTTTTAAAGCATTGGAATTATACATTTTCTTAAGTGTCCTACTTTGTGAGAGCATATTCCTCCCCTTAATGTAGGTCAAAGCAACATGCATTGGTGTAGTTTGGTGTGGTTTATCTAAATGAGCACATACTACTTATGTTGGCTTTTTATGAAGCATATTAGAATTGCTATGGGCTAAGCTTAACCTTGATCTTAATCCTAAAAGAAGACTGAATGATTAATTATTTACTTTTCAACTAAAGGGAGGTTTTGTTAGATTTACTTTAGTTAAAGGGGTCATATGGCAATATGTGTTTTTTCTGTGTCTTTGGTGTGTTATAAGTTGCCCATGCATGTATTAGACATGTTAAATTGCAAAAAATTCATTGTGGGAACAAAAGATGCATTCTATCAAAAAGCGAATGCTCACCCACATCTGCCTGAAACGCCTCGTGTAACCACACTCCTACAATTTTACGTCAGTTCGTGGTATGACTAAGACCGCCAAAATGAATAAGCAAGTAAGGTGGGCTGTCAGTACACTTGCTGTGGAACCTGAAGTTCCAAATATGGTAAGAGGCGTTACATTTCCGTTACACACTTGCAGTATTCGACCAATCACTACGCACTGGTTATCTGGCCAATCATAGATTCAAACATGCACGGTATGTGGAAAATACAGCATTTTTTAAATCTATATACACATTGCATTACATCTAAAACAAAAAATAATATTAGTTTTAGCCATGTCATATGACGCCTTTAACTTCAGAGGAGATTTTGGTCTACAAAATATAGCCATGTTAACTATATATATTTTCTCTCTCATTTTATTTTATTTCAGCCCCTCAGGATTGATGGAGTAAAAGTTTATACAGAAAATGTAGATAGACGACAGATTATTATGGACCTACAGATCAGGTAAACACACATACATTTATCCTTTTTTTAAGTAGTTCTTTATTCACTGATACCCTTTTTTTGGTTGAGAAATTGAAATACTTTTATGCGTTGTCATATTGGTGCAGTTTTGTCGGGAACACAGAAATCGATGTGGACATTAAGAAATATTACTGCCGTGCAGGAATCAAGAGTATACAGGTAAGAGAAAGGTTTTATTTGAACTTTAAGTTACTTTTTTTTAGATGCCCTAAAAGAGGTACCTCACAGGAGGCTTTAAAATGTCTGATAAATTGGTTAAAGTTGTGTACTGTGACTGTGTTTAATAAAAGTTTACAGAAAAACATAAGAGGATGCTGAAATACATCTCATATCTGCAAGTGGATTTCTTTATTTTCATGGGCTTTTGGCCTTTTATTGGATAGGATAGAGGAGTTAATGGAAATAAGAAGAAAATAGAGGGTGATATAAGGACATTACTAGATTACCAAGTCAGATATAAACTCATGTAACAGTTCAGAGTTACGTATCTGACAGTATTTTTTTGTTAGTAGTCAGCATTGACCCATAGTGCTCATGCAAATTTATACAACTTCTTTATTATATTAAAACCTAATATTGCAATTATTCTCTGCTGCCAAAGTTTTGAATCTTTCTGTTTTTGGCTTCTGTTTTGTCTGATGCCAGCTTTTGTCTATTTATATTTATCTGTAGCTTAATGGGGTGTTGAGGGTCATCATGGACCCGTTGCTAGGAGACATGCCTCTGGTTGGAGCACTGTCTGTTTTCTTCCTCAAGAAACCGGTAGGCTAGCCATCACATGTACACACATAGGCAGACCAACTTTTTCAAGAACATGCTCTAATTATATTTCGGTATCTGTAAAGTTTTCTTAATGCATGCCTGATGTTTTGTGATTTAAACAATCAAACAATAAAAAGAATGATGAGAATGTGCCTGTAATTTACACACACACACACAAACACACACCCTCGAAGGTTCAATAGTCTTTTCTCAATCTCAAAAATCTGCTGTAATCTTCTTTTTAAAAACGATTAAACTAGTGCATTTAAACTTAGTCTAATCTAACTTGATCTATGTATCTCATTGTTTATATGTCATTCAAGTTAGCTGGTAGTCTTGTCTTAAAAATAACTTCCTGTCTTTAAATGTAATTTCTATCTGGAGTTATTGACCTATTTATTTTTAGGCATAACGCTTAATTTTTTAAGAACCTCTTTGGCTCTGTTTTACACTAAGATTGAATGTATCGCTGCTGTCTTTCTGAAACCTTGTATCTCCATATTTTGTAATTTAATGTTTTTGCCATAAATCATTATTATTAGTCCCCCTTTATGTTTGTCACAGGGTTTGCCAATATCTAACCAATAAACGTATTAAAAACTGCTTGTCAACTTTGACAACACAGCATTTAATCAGCATATAATCTATTTCTTAAATAGCTGAGAATTTAAAGTTTTCAGAAGCACAGTGACTATGTAATGTGGATATCCTTGTTAAGATTTTAAAAGATATTTACATAATACTGTTATTAGACAATGAACGGTAAAGAACGTATTTACCATTAATTATGAATGTCTTTGTGTCTGTAAGTTTCTGGATATTAACTGGACGGGTCTTACAAACATGCTGGACATCCCAGGAATAAAGTGAGTGACACTTTATATGCGTATGTGTGTATGGTGGTAATGTATGTTATTATGTCATCTATTTAAAGCTGTACAACACCCTCCCTCTACACATGCTGTCACGTGATTTCTTTTTTTTTTTAAGGTGGCACACATAACACATTCCCACACACATTATGAAGCCTCACTCCAGTCTCAGAAATGTTGCTCTTCCTGTCTGATAACATCTCATGATCCACAGATACGCCCTCTAGTAACACTGGGGGAATCGACATGAGCTTAAGGGTCTCCCTTCCAACCTCTATAATCAGTGTGTGTGCGATTGTGTGACATTTCCCCAGAGTAACCATACCCCTCTTCAGTTCTCAATCTCTCTCTATCTCTCTCTCTCTCTCTCTCTCTCTCCTTTTATAGTCATATTCCAAGGTGGAGCTGTGGTTTAGTTGTGCAGAATGAGATTTTGTTCACAAACACACACAAACTCACAATGTGAAGAATCACATATCATGCCCTTTATGGTCAGAACTAAAGTTAGTTTCAATCCTTTGATCTTTAAACAATATCTGCATAGGAATGTTTTAAATCTGGGCAGATATCTTAAGAATGGACAACAACCATGAAAATGATTTCTCCACTTTTCCTCACCACGTAATACAAATATGACTTTTCAAATACAACAAGAAGTTTCCAGACTGTTCCTGATCTGGCTGTTCCTTTGCCCTAGTGAAAAATAAATATACAAAAATGTATTTGAAATACATTTACATTAGTTGTGCTCCAAATAAAGATTAATTATAGTTTTAATATTTCTAAGTCTTAAACGAAATGTTAGTAAGTTTAAAACTATACTTGAAAATAATAATTTTAAACTAAATGAAATAAATGTATTTCTTTGTTATCCTGTGCTTAGATCTGTAGTCTTTGATCATGTTCACAGGCAGCCGATTGGCGATCAAATATTTGATAAAATTCTTCCTGTGTCAGAGGTTTGGAGACAGCCCTGCAAGCGTAGCTATTCTTACAACAATGTATGATGTAAAAATCCGTCTTTAAAGTCTTTGCTGACATACAGTCTGACATTATTGACATCTGAGATCCCACATTTTGACATGGCTTTTAGCTGCGAGCACCCGTCTTAAAGGGATAGTTCACCAAAAAAAGGAAAATTCTCTCATCATTTACTCACCCTCTGGTTGAGAACCTATATACATTTCTTTGTTCTGCTGAAGATAAAGGAAGATATTTGGAAGAATGTCAGTAACCAAACAGATCTCATCCCTCATTTACTGCGATAGTTGGGAAAATAAGAACTATGCGATATTGTATTTGATAACTTGTATTTGAATTTTGATATTATTTTTTAACATCACTGATTTCTCTCTCTGTCGCAGTGGTCTGAGTGACGGGATTATTCAGGATATCATCTACAGCTACCTGGTGTTGCCAAACAAAATTAATATTCCACTTTTAGGTGAAGCAGAAATTGCCAATCGCCGCTTCCCAATGCCCAAGGTGGAGCACATACAGACACAATCACAAATGCTTACATACACAATCTTTCTATCATATAATATAACGTGTGTTTGGTGCAGGCTGTTCTCCGGATCCACTTTCTCGAGGCACAAGACCTGATAGGGAAGGACAAATTCCTGGGCGGTTTAATAAAAGGAAAGTCAGACCCATATGGCATCATTCAGCTGGGTAACCAGCTCTTTAGATCCAAAGTCATCAAGGAGTCGGTAAACCCGAAATGGAATGCTGTATACGAGGTTAGATGTGTGTGTGTGTGTACATATTTAACTATGCTTTTAGGATAGATTTGTTCAGAATATAACTTAATCTCGTCACATTCGTTTTAGAGACATTTAGCATTTCATTATTTGTAAGACACTATGAAAGCCTATCAAAAATAAGAAAAATATGTTAGGTTACAATGATAGCTAACAGTAGCCTATGGTATGTCTTTATTAAGATAAATGAAATGTGTAAAGTGTTTGTATGTGTGTGTTTTAGGCATTTGTGTATGATCACCCAGATCAGAATCTGGAGATTGAGCTGTTTGATGAGGACCCTGATAAAGATGATTTTCTGGGAAGGTAACAACTGTGATTAATTGATCTTACACCACACCACACATGACATATACATCATTTAGATCTCTGTATGTGTTCTTTAATCATTTGATTTCTCCTCCTCTTGTCTTTAGCATTAAAATCAGCGTAGATGAGCTAGAGAAAGAGGGAAAAGTAGATGAGGTACAAAAAACATTTTGCACTATGGTCATCTGTTTAACTTTCTTTCTGAATTTAAAGGTTTTCAGCAGAGGTGATGTTTCTGTAAAGAAGGTCCAGATGTATTTTTATTGTGCACTGCTTTCATTAGCTAAAAAGCACATGTTGGCAAAGTTTGTACATAGACCTGATCAGTAAATGTATTATTTTAAAGTGTTATGTTTCAAAATGACTGTTTTTATAACAAGTTTGGGTGTGTCTCTGTTTTGTGTGTAGTGGTTTGAACTCAATAATGTCGCTACAGGAAAGCTTCATGTGAAACTACAATGGCTTTCTCTTCTCTCTACGCCTGATAGAATTGACGAGGTAACGCACACAAACACATTTTTTTGTGTATAGTGGGAACCTGACTTTATATTTGCTATTTCAGGATTGTGTTGTGTTTAAAGGGACAGTTCACCCAAAGATGAAAATTCTGTCATCATTTACTCAGTCTCAAGTTGTATTAAACCTGTATACATTTTAGTTTCCACTGAACACAACAGAATGTATTTGGAAGAATGTTTGTAACCGAACAGTGGTGCCCCAGAAGGATTTGGTTTCGTACATTTTTCTGAATATCTTCTTTTGTGTCCAACAGAACAAAGAAATTTATACAGATTTGAAACAACTTGAGACTGAGTAAATTATGACAGAATTAAAATCTTTGTTTGAACTATTCCTTTAATGCTCAATTTTAAAACAACGCAGTCACATTTATTGTGTAGGTTTGTGTGGTATTGCACTAGAATAAACATTCTGAATGCACATTATAAACAGTACAGACACATGTCTAGAACATTGTATGTCACAATAAGATTAGCATGTTGTCATTTATTAACCTTATTTTACATGCAGCGTTTTGAATCCACATTTAAATCGCCATGTAACGATAAGAAACCTAGGAACTTTTGTACAAGGACACCAGAGAGGAATTTGTGTGTTTGCAAAGCACTGTTTACATGGAACAAACTCCACCCAGGAATTACACTCGTAACATGACCAAAAAAGTTGTTTGACCGCCGAAAGGGACAAATTAGACTTAACAGCTCTGTGTACTTGCAAAACAGGCTGAACATTCTCCCTATTAGGAAGTACTTACCCCATAGACTGTCAATGCTAGATCTTTATTCTAAATGTTTTATTTTAAGTCAAAATTGTTTTGGTTATCGCCAAAGTGACACAGATGGCATCCGTACAACACGTATTGAGTCTGTAATATTCCTTTCAATTAATTATAAGTAAACCAGAATGCTAAATATTACTAGTGTGTGAAATAAGACCTGTGTGTATGGTTATGATACCCACACATGGCACTTATGACCTTTTGTATTTTAGGTTTTGAGCAGCATTAAAGCAGATAAAGGACAGGCCAATGATGGACTGTCTTCAGCTTTATTGCTGGTGCACCTGGATTCAGCCAAAAACCTGCCGGTAAACACGCAAAGACACATTCACACACACACACACAAACGTCCATTTTCTTTCCTTCTTGTTATCCTCATTTCTGTTTTCTCAATTCCACCTTTGCTCTTTGATCTGGTATCACTTCTATACTTGTTTGGGCTTTTCTTTCTTCATCCTCTGTTTCTTTCTGTGGTCCTGCTGTGGTTTCCTGATGCTTTGGGTGAAGAGCATTTTTGAGGGGCAGGTTGGCAGTGAGTGCCTGAGAGAGTGCCGCTCTGCTGGGCTGGTGTTTTGTGAGAACACTTCTGCCCTCTACAGGACAATGTTTGTGAGTTACTTTGCCGGCACCTCTGTTGAATTTTTGTTGAGTTCATTACGATTTCATTTTTAGAGCTCAGCTTCCCGTTTGCAGGTTATAACTTCCTGTGGTGCTTTAATGCTTAGAATGCACTGAGTGATTTGTTTATGTCCTGTTTTAAACTTTCAGCATGCTGTTGTTTATGAAAGGGATACTTCACCCAAAAATCCTCTGACTTTATTTCTTCCGCAGAACACAAAAGAAGATATTTTGAAGAAATTTGGTAGCCGAACAGGTTAACCACTTTCTTCAAAACATGTTCTTTCGTGTTCTGCGGAAGAAAGAATGTTGCAGATTTTAAATGACATAAGGGTAAATTATGACAGAATTTAAATTTTTGGGTGAACTTTCTTTTAACGTGGGCCTTACCTACATTTTGCATTGAAATGAATAGTGTTTGTATTTGAAATGTTAATGCCGGTACTTCGCTGTGCTTTTCTAACACCGCGTCGACACCGGACGCAACAGGCGCGACGCGCTACTTGTTCTTAATGGGTTTGTCGCACCATATCCAGTGTGGACAAAATGTAAGATTATAATGGGTTCTAATGCGTTTCTAATGTCATTTGTTGTGTCATGTCACGCCGGTAGCGTCCGGCGTAGACAAGGTGTAAAAGGGTGCTTTGTTTCATGAGGGTATTTAAATAAAGTGCATGAGAGGCAGTTTAGTAAAATGTCTGGCTACATTCACAAAACATCAAAACACAGCTGTCAGTCATGTTCAGACTATATATTGGATCTGATGTCAAATGGAGATTTACTGTACATAAAAAAGGTTTCTAAAACCTGGTTATTAATCCCAATCCCAGACTATGTTAATGTAGCCTCAATGATTACATCATAATCTCATTTGTAACCATACTAAACAGGCGTCCAAGTTGGATCTTGTCATTCCAGCTGTGGGTCATGGGTGGGGCTGTAAAACAGCTACTGAAATGAGACAGGTGTGGGTGGGGCTGTTCTATTGGATTTAGTTTCGGTCTCAGGTGTTATTTTGGGCGCATGTTGAATGTAACAGGTCTCACTCTGCACTTCACTGTATGAAATAAGTCAAGATATTGTACTAAATAATACACACTGATATTTAATACAACAGCACCATAATAAATGTGATATTGCTTTAATACAACAGTTTTGCATCATTTTAGAGAAGAACAAGAACTGTTGTATAATCCAAATTGTACTTGCTCGGGACACTAAAGTGGTAAATTCAGGCTGTGAGCTAGTGTGGCATATTTCTGGAAAGTAGATTCACATGGGTGAAATGTGGGTTGATTCTTTTTGGATTGATGTGACTTTATTTCTCTTTTATCGTTGTCATCATTTCTTTGGTTCTTTTTCCCTCACTATCCATTACTCTGTCGTCATTACATTCCCAGATGTCACATGTCAAATGGGAATGAATGTAACTCCACCCCCTCTATATACTGTGATCTGATGTATTGTTTTTGATCTGTGATCTGGGATTGTTTTATCAGATGGGTGTCAATGGGTTCATCAGTCATACAAAAAATGACAAAGAGACCCCTTTGTTTCTTTTTTGAGTCGCATTAACCACACATGTAATTCTTTAACTCATTATTCATTTTGTGCCTGTGTGTGCTAGTTTAAAGGGGTCATATGGCGCGAATACGTGTTTTTCTGTGTCTTTGGTATGTTATAAGTTGCCGATGCATGTATTAGACACGTAAAATTGCAAAAATGTCAGAAAAAAAGATGCATTCAATCTAAGAGCCAAAGCTAACCCAGACCTGCCTGATACGCCTCGTGTAACCACACCCCCCACAAATCTACAGCAATTTGTGCTATGAGTTGACTAAGACTACCAAAAATGTATATGCAAGTAAGGAGGGCGCACCTGTCAGTACAATTGCTTTGGAACCTGAAGTTCCAAATAAGGTAAGAGGCGTTACATTTCCGTCAGACGCTTGCAGTATTCGACCAATCACTACGCACTGGATAACTGGCCAATCATAGCACCCCTCGTTTTTCAGAGCAAGGAGCTTTGTAAAAAATCTGCTCGTTTCAGAGAGGCGGGGCAAAGAGGAGATACGTGGAAAATACAGCGTTTTTAACCTTAAATCATGTATACACGTTGCATTTCATCTAAAACATACATAATATTCGTTTTAGCCGTGCCATATGACCCCTTTAATGCTCCAAAATGTCCGTGTGTACATTTTTGTGTAATTCTGAATTTAACTCTGCATGACATGCTTCTAATAATCCTGCCTGTATTTTTGTGTCTGTGCGTTTGTGTGTGTGCCTGTACATGTATGTGTGTGTCTCGTCGTTTTCGGCCTTGGGAAATAAGCGCAATCCTTTAGAATTCAACAATGCAGGTTCGAAGAAGGATAAAGCCAGTAAAGGGATAAAGGTAACACAATGACTTTCTCGAAGTTTACACACACATGTTGAAAGTCTGCATATGGATGATTGTAAGTGAATCAGACAGATGTGTGTGTGCGTTGTCTGTCTGCTCTTATTAACCGCATCTAGACCTGCATCATTCTTTGTGTCTGATGGCCTGTGGTCAGACTGTTGGGATTCATTGGGAAGCATATGATAAAATTTTCGCCTGATATTCACAGATTTTTATTGAAATGATTGAACAATGGATAGTTATGTTGGATATATTCCAATTGTTGCAAATAAAAAAAGTAACAAGGTTTTCTTTTTTATGTGTCATGAATTGATCAAATGTGACCCTGAATCACATAACCAGTCTTAAGTAGCAGAGGACAAAATTTCTTCCGTAAATATATCATAACTTTATTTTTGTGAGTGGATGGCCTACTACAGTGCCTATGATTAACAACTTGAAAGTGAATTTTCTCAATATTTAAATTTAAACGGTTGTATCTCCGCCAGATATTGTCCTATCCTAACAACCCATACATCCATAGACAGTTTGTTTATTCAACTTTAGAGTGATGTAATAATGTCATTTTTCGAAAAATTACCCATAAGACTTGTCGTACAGGGTCACAAATGGACTATATTGAGACAGGATTAAATCAGTTTCATTCTAGCAGTTTTATGTTTACAAATTTGGTTTATGGGAGTGACAGCATGCAACATATTCAGTTCATTGATCTTTCTAGTCAGTACAGCACCTACTATGAGTATGTAAATGTGGAAATATTAAGCACTTTTACATGTTTGAGATGATTCTCATTGATTGTGTGGTTTAATTCCAATGTTATTGGATTTATGAATTATGTGGTTGCTGTTCACTGTTGTTTAAAATGTTTTTGAATGTGTAATGGACGTTAATAACTGTTTTATATGTTTATGATTTTCTTCAGTCTGGTAAGAAAGTTATCAGTGAGCCCTGTCCCTCAGTCCAGTTTACTGTGGGACACAAATCCTATGAAAGCAAGGTAAACAAACTGACACGCATACATTCGGAAGTGCAACAAACTGTGTTGTTCCTACAGGTGCAATCATAGAGATAAAATATAGACGGTTTCAGCACCAACAACATAAACAAATGTTATCTGGCCCACCTTTACTTCCGGTTGACCTTTGGAAAAATTCTATAAGTGTTGAGAAGTTTTCATTTTATTTACTTCAATTAATATACAATAAAAGATCCATATAAATCATTATTATATTATAATTTATATAATTTTTATTATATCAAATAAATTATGTTATAACCAAACACAGACCGGAAGTTAACTTTGGGCCAGGCGCATGTGTCCAATAACACCGTCCATACATTAGAGCTCATAGAAATAGTTTCGTATGTAAGATAGACACAAACTTTTTTCTTTCAGATAGGATCTATAATCACAGAATCAGAAACAGTCATTTATCTAACAGTTAATCTCATATTTTTTAAACCACTGTAGACTTGCAGCCCACCAGATTTAAGATGTTTGTATAACAAACCCTTTACGATAATGTAAAGTATTACCCTACATTGATTCATTATTAGATCACTGTGGTGTGTTGTAATGGTGCTCTCTCACACAGACCTTTATTTGATAGTCTAATAAAACTAATAAATGCTGCTTTTGTTTTTCAGTTGGGGTTAAATATTAATGGTAAAATATTTAACTTTTGATTCTCTTTACAGACACGATTTAAAACAACTGAGCCGGTGTGGGAGGAAGCCTTCATATTCCTTATCCACAATCCAAAGACTCAGGAACTTGAAGTTGAGGTAGAGCACAAACATGCACATAGTGGAGAAGGGGGTCTGGTGGTTAAAGATATGTCTTGTAACAGAGGTCCAAGGTCGAGGCTTCAATTAAGCTATCAGCATTGTGCACAAGGACAATAAAGAACCCCCAGAATGCAGAGTGTATTGCAAGATGCTTTGTATTAAATGAATATTTGGATAATAGACACGCTGATGTTTTTCTTTTGTCTGTGTGTGTGCAGGTAAAAGACGAGAAACGAGAGTGTTCAATGGGGACAATCACTTATTCTCTATCTAAACTAATGCTGGAAGATCAAATGACAGTCACTGAGAGATTCTTACTTAAGAACTCAGGACCCGGTGCTACACTGAAGATGAAGATGGCGCTTAGGGTAAAACACGTCAAAATACATGCAATTGAAGTAAAAAAGTGCCGCTCTCTTGAGTGTGTAAAAATGCACATCTACACCTTTAAAGACCTTGAAAATTCATAAGTTCAATGTTTCGTACTTTATACGATTTGTAATTCATCCACAATTGTATTGTAAGGAACTACAAGAAACAACAACATCCTGAATCGTATTTATTTATGCATGTTTCAGGTTTTTTGTTCTGAGAAATTGACTGTACCAAATGCATCACCATCGGTTCAATCATCATCAGCTCAGGTCCGGCGCCCGAGCACCAGCGTCGGCCCCATCTCCACCCCTCACCAACCCGCTGTTGCAAACCCCGCTCCAACACCCACATCTCAGCCCACCCCAACCTCAAAAACCCAGCCACCAACCCCGAGAACCCAGCCTCCCACACCGACACCCTCACGGTGGGAACAGCAAACGGACTTGTTGGAGGACTCACCCTTCCGTCTTACCAAATCAGGGCGGAGCGCGTCCAACCTGGCCATTTCTGGCTCGCAGCTACAGCTGAACAGCAAAGAGCCGACACCCAGCATAGCGTCTGATATCTCCAACCCCAGCGCCACTCTGGAACTCCAGAGAACAATACAACAGTTACAGAAGTATGTAAAGCTGTCTGCCAACACTCGCAAAAAAAATGTCGTAGCATTTTTAGCGTGTTTTGACCGGTCCCTCAAGGTTCAGACAATGAACCTTGACAATGTTTATTAGTGTCAGTTTGAAACACTCATTTTCTTTTTCTTTTATTTTGGTTTAAGATGTGTTTTTGTTGCAAACTTCTCAACTGCAGTGTTGTGTGTGTGTCTACAGTGGATCCACGCCTGGTTTTGCTCCATTGGGTGAGATTCAACTAACCATCAGGCACAGTTCTCAGAGAAACAAACTGATTGTCGTGGTACACGCCTGCAGGTAAAATTTGCAAGTTTGCCTTTTCATGTAACAGAATGTTTCACTGCTTTATAAGAACTTTGATATAACGTTTTCAATCTTCAGTGCTGTCATAAAAAAAACATTAAATATCGCAGATGATGTGATTTGTTTGTTTCATCTATTCTCTAATCGGTCTGAATTATTCATTACAAATCAGTCTAAATTTGAATATATTTTTTAATTATCCAGTACTACTGGACTAGAGTGATGGTCAAATTCATGGAAGTACATTTGGTCTTTTAAATCTGTGTGTGTGTGTTTACAGGAATCTGATCTCTTCTAGTCAAAGTGGTTCGGAGCCATACGTCCGGTTGTATTTGCTGCCGGATAAACGACGCTCTGGACGCAGAAAAACAAACACACTAAAGAAAACTGTAAACCCCATCTACGATCAAACGTCAGTCCTGTTGTCTTCTCATTTATGTTTTCCCTCATCCAGTCCGTGCTTCACTTGCCATGTCATAAATCATGTATCATAATTTTTATAAAACAGACATCTTTACTGTTATTGTGTGTGCAGGTTTGAATTCAGCGTGTCACTTGTGGAATTACTCAGAAGAACTCTAGATGTGGCTGTTAAGAACGGAGGAGGAATCTTGTCCAAAAACAGAGGGCTGCTGGGAAAGGTGACATAACTTATCACATAACTAACACCCCTTATGGCATCCATGAAATAACTAAAAATATGGTCAAATTTCTCAATTCTGACTTTGTGTCTCTGACTCTCAGGTGTTAGTTGACTTGAACTCCGAGGACATATCAAAAGGTTTCACACAATGGTAAGAGCACTTTTTACAATTTGACAAAATTAAGTACTGAGATAAATAACATAACTAAGAACTATTATGTGTACAAATTACTTTTTTTTAATAAAATTGCATCAAAAGTTTGATTTCAACCATTAATTTTGCTATATTTTCAACTTTTGTTATGGCCCTACTCAGTCAGGACTTAATACATCAATGTTATATTTTCACAGGATATTCTTTACGTTACAGTATATGATCATTTTATGTAGAAAACATATTTGCCCTAAAACAAAACAGAAAGCAATTATAAAACAGATGTTTATACTTTATGACATTATTTTCAGTTACATGAAAGTATATTACCTCCTTAAATGTTCATTACTTTGATGCCAAAAACTACATTAATATATATTTTTTTAAAGTTCAGAAATGAAAAGGCAATGAGTGATGCAAAATCATATTTAATTGTCCTAAAAAAAAAAAATTCTGTTTTCAAAATATAATTTACGTTTGGTTGTTAAGTGATTATTACCTGGACATTTTTTAACATTTGATGTTAGATTCACTTACATTAGAGTACATCCATTGTTAATGTGTCTTTGTGTTTGCATTTGTTATTTTGTATGACAGGTATGAGCTTACAGTGGATGGACAAAGGCGCTCATCCCCTTAATCACAGGAAACAACTTCCTCCAGCCTACATACATAAAATATGCAAATGCATATGCAAGATTCCACACGTCAGATATTTAAGCCATGTGTTTTAGCCTCGGGACACAATTTGTATTTGTTGGGTCTTGTTTTTATCACTTTTAACAAATTTATAGTGCAAAGTAAATAAAAAAAAACTTTATTAATGTTATGTGCACTAAGCAAGAGTGAGAGAGAGAGAGAATGACAGAGAGAATGAGAGACATAGTTTTAAAGAGTGTGTTTTGTAAAGTAAAAAACAAGGGACGAAGCTCAGTGGCATCTGTAGAATTAGTTGTTTACACATTAAAGACTTATAAACCAAGATACCACATGTTTATGGTGGCAAGGTTCTCTCTCTCTGTAAAAAAAAATATATATATACAGTATAAAAGAGCTTAGACTGTAAATGCTTTAAATATTAAAAAGGAAACGTAGTATTCTGAAAGGTTTTATGAATATTAATCTTAAGAGTTCCTGTCAAAAAGCACTGAACTCATGTTTCTTTGAATGAAAAGTGTTAAACTGTCATTTCTTGTCATGTCTATATTATGCTACCTTTAGGAGACAAATCTACCAAAGAAATGCTTGGCTCCTTATAAAGCGTGAGTGTGTGATTGAAACCAAATATACACAAATGTATTCACACCCTAGTTTTGGTATATGTATTAAGTATGTAATTGTCTGGTGTGGTTAAACATCCTCTATCACAGAACTAGTTGTCATTGTGCTGACACTCATGGACCGTTACAGCGTCGCATTACACTGGACAACTTGTGTGAAATTCAATGCTGTCGTATCTCTAAATCTTCTTTTGCTTTCGCCATAGCACTTGGTCACATGTTCACTCCTTTTACAAAATCACACCTGCTCACTTGACAAACTCTACCACAACAGCTTGTCCTTCAATCATCTTAGTCTCAGCATCATGTTTTGTGTATGGTTTGATCTGAAATGAAGGTTGCGGTTTAGTCTTTTGCAGTTCCACTGAGCTGAGCTTCGTGTGCGGACGATTAAACCTCTTTAAACTGTTCTGACTTTGTTTCTAGCAGCAAGAATGTGTTTTTATTATATAAATTATTGTGTATAATATTACAGATTTTATTATGCTTATGAATACCTTTAAAGCAAAAGTATGCAATCCGAGTTTTCCTCAGAGCTCAGCTTGCCTTATTGATGTATATATGTTTCATGTGCCTTACGACCAACAATATTATCTGAGAGGAAATTTGACATCAGATTGACTCTGTATGTGGTGATGTTGTTTTTTCTTTGCAATAATAAAAAAAATTCTCTGTACCAGTACAGGGTTGCCAATTATTTCAGTTGGATGATATGGTAAGTCAGATTTTGTTAAAATGAATATAACATTTTTATTTAAAGTTTTGATTAAAAATATTTCTAAATAAGCTCTATAAGCCATTTAAATGTAGCTTCTGTTTGGCTTTATTGGTTTTATACACAAATAAAACGGTTTAATGCATAACATATTTTATGTAAATACCTGGAATAGGCCGTTTGCATATACAGATAAAACTGTAGACTTTTACCACCAAAGATACACATCGTCGCTGTCTGTCAATGATTTAAATAAACACCAACATTTGCTTTAGTGTTAATGTGTAAATCATTGGTCAGGACAAAAATACAAATGAAAGTTATGAAAAGCAGGTTCAATTATATTTAAAAAAATGTTACATAAACACGCAATAACCTATTAATCACTAAAACCCTAATGTATAGCATAAAATTCACGTTTCCATTAAATATTATTTTAACAACAAATAATTCGTAAAAGTGTATATTTGTAAAGTGTAAAAATACGATTTTACGTGTGCAGGTTTTTTTGTTTATCTTTCAGTGCCAGTAAAAAAAAATGTGGTCTTATAGGCACAATATTTACATTTGCTTCCAGTAAATTTTCAGTTCCCCACCGATTGTTTGTCGAGCGTGTTCGTGACGTCAGAGGCGGGACGCTGTTCAGTGCTGAAAAGAGATGCGGACTGCAGTGAGCGCTTGACGTCTCTCTCTCTCTCTCTCTCTCTCTCTCTCTCTCTCTCTCTCTCTCTCTCTCTCTCTCTCTCTCCTTCACGTCTTCATCGGTCCCCATCACCTCAAACCTTTCAGAGCGAACGGAATATTTAGCACATATCGCTGTAATGGATGAATAACGCTCTGTTGAGATGGACGCGTGATGGGAAGGATGGCATCGGTGCACCTGTTTCTCGCGCTCCTCGCGCTCCAGGCCAGTCTCGCCTCGGCGGCGGATCGAAAATTCGGTAAGTGCTTTTCTCTGGTACGTGTGCGCGTCCGTTTCCGTGTTAAAGGGCGAGATACGCTCGCCTTGCCATATTCTATTATTCTCTCTCACGAGCGCGCTGATAAGACCTCCTTATCTCTCTTCTGTATCGCGGTCGGTGCTTTAAAATGTGTTTCGACGTGTTTTTAAGGCAGAATGGAGTTTTATCAGGCGGATGCACGGTTGGAAATGCCTTCCCGGCGTCAAAACAGAGAGCTACAGTCACTATTTTGAATACGCTTTATAATGCTATACTATAAATGTCTCCGTACACACTGTGTATCTAACATTTGGATATAAATATTTAAAAAATAAATCTTGTTGAGGTTAAAAGCTGTATCTGCTGCTCTTTACATCATAACTGCGTCTGAAGCTGGGAGACGTATGCCCTAGAATACACTAAAAGACTAGGCAAACATACACCTGCCGACATGCTGAAATACACTCCACGACTGGTATCATACACTAGAGTTTCCGGAGGCAAAAAACACGTTTGTTTCAACAAACACGGATGTGCAGAAGATGTGCAGCACTTATTGTAGCCTCGTAATTTACATTTACATTTGTTCTATTTATTTGAGGTTTTCGTGCTTTTTTTCGCATCCTGTGATTTCTCACACAGCACACACAGAGTGAAGTTGAAATGTTCACTGTGGATACAATCGGTATGTGTTGTAAAATCGCAAAATATCACACAAGTTTTGATATTCTCCGACTGGAGTCTGCAGATAAAAAATCGAGTCTGTGCCCATCATCAACTACACGACTTTCTGAGAAAAAAGTCGGCAGAGATTCTGCAACAACACACGACTAACCCAGACTGGAAATCTGCATAAAAGCCGGGTTGTGTATTATTCTTTATCTTGTTCAGAATATCAAATAACATTTTGTTCATTAGGGGCCTGAAGCGCAGGAAATGAAGCATTAGAGATACAGCTCGGCCCTGCTCTCAGCATGAGCCACAATAATAGTTTACAGGGGTCTGTGTGATTCATAAACCCGGCCTAGAAAAAAAGGTCATCCTGTCAGTCATTAGCAGCTGTAACCATGGCAACAGGTTGCAGCACGTTACATTCATATTGATTTGATTGCCATAGACAGCATGAATGGCTTAAAATACACACCTTTGAATTCATCCCAATATACAGGATGGCATTAAAAGGAGATCGAACCTTGCAACAAACTACACACTTATAAAAACAAATTTAAAAAAATGTTAGAAATCAAACTGTGGATGACATTTTTATCGTAAGGTCAACAAATGTGTTTGTTGCGTCAGGTGGCGATGACATCTTTCAATAAGCCAATAGTATCAAATTCAATACATATTAAGAAATATATTTTTGAGGTGTAATAATATTTTGCACACATGATGTGTATCAGCTCCAAAACTATCACTGTAAAGCAGTTTGATGTCAGTTAATTTAGAGTGTTTACTGTTTATGGGTAATTTAATATATAGATTACATAAAACTAATGTATAGGCCCGTTAACAACACTGCACACAACTGCCTACTAGAGTCAATTATACAAAAACAACTTCAACTGAGGCAATTTTCCAGTTATTGTCAGAAGTTTAGCTTCCAGCATAAAAACAGGCATTTTAATGTACAATGTACTGTAAATTTATATTAAATATAACACAATGTTACCATCAGCTTTAAGTCAGATTTATTTTTGCTAAACAGTGATTATTTGTCTATTTTATAGTTGGGTTAATAAACTAAACATAGTGGAGAGACTCATCTAATATGTTTTATTTAAACTTAACTATTGACAGTAAAGAGATCAATGATGTATCTCTGGTTTATACTGTGGGAAAATAGTGACTATTGAACCCTCTATCCATCCAGTCGACCGTATTATCTGTCCATCCTTTCTGGGTTTCAACAATCATTTTAAATACTCAAGACTCACTGCTAATGTTATAAATGGTCAAAAACCTACATTAAGAACTGATATGCCGGCTTATGTGAAAGCTGACATCACACAGGAATCTCGCCTCTGTGTCTCATAATTTAACATGACGAGCATCGGTGGGATCTCTTGGGAGGATATCAATCGAGAAATTATTGAGATGCTACGCACCACGTACCCCACACAGTGCGCACTGGTGTGACTTTAATAAATCAACAGCGCTATGAAAAGCCAAACATTGACGTCAACACAATGACGTCTTTAGTGTGTTGTGTGTGGGAGCTTCTTGACTGCTCACTGTGAATTCAGATTGTACAAAGAACTGACACACTGAGATCAGAATTGATGAATTGATAAGGAATCAGGCTTGAAAAAGACCGGATGAAGCGATTTGCGGCTTGTGAATCAGACAGGAGCAGATGAGCTCCGAAAGTGTAAACCCCCACACGGAAATATTCTGAGATTGAGAATTTGCTTTCTGAGACTCTTGTTGTGTGGGGGTTCAAGCAGAATTTACTAGGAATGATGTGTGTGAATTTCAAACACTCTGCAGTTGTTTCTGCGACTGAAGGTACTAAGTGGCATAATAAAGGATGACCAATTTCAGAAACACACATGGTGTATGGAATAAAATTCGGACCTCTGTTTCGGCTTGTTTGTGGCGTGATTAAGAAAAAACAACGAATTCCAGCTGTTTGTGTCTGTTTGGACAAGGATATTGATGCACAGATAAAATGTAAATGTACTTTAAGAAACAATTAGAATTGATGTTTCTATCCCTATTTTGAAATTTGATGCTCTTTGTAAGATGTTGCATTGTCAAACATTAGAAGAAAACTTTGTCCTAATTTAAAAAATCATACACAATTTAATACAATTACATAAATATGTACTCTTTTAAAATGTATATTCTCTTGGAAAACAGTGCAAAAATATTGATGACTCAAACTGCCTTTATTTTCATTCAAATGCGCTCTAGAATGAGAACGCCCCTCACCTCTAAGACCACCACTTCTGTTTATAAGTAGCAAATAGAAAATTATGTAACACTAAAGACTATTGTCTTTTTTTATTGGCTAAGCCCATTGGTACGTCATGCCCCAACTTCCTTTTTCAATAAAAAATGGAATAAACAAAACTATACTTTAAACCAGTTCATGGCTCATAAAAGTTTTCTTTTTCTTTAGGCTGCCTGTTCGAGGAGGGTCTGTGTATGAACTATGAAGTCTGTCTTAATGGTGAGTCACACATACACACTCTCAGTACCTGCACTTTCTCTCATGCATTATGCCATTTGGTCAAGCCCTCAGTCTTATCTGAAATGCGTGTGTGTGTATATACCGCTAGCAGTGTATTAATACATGATGAAAACAATGCATTTGAAGTCTCTGGGCGAGACAAAACAAACACTCAAGCCCACACACATGCTGTGTTCTATGTCATTTTTTCATGTTGCTTAGTAACCGTATAAAAGCTCCCATCCATTGAGGCCAAGAGTTAAATGGGATTTTCAGGTGTGATGTGTTCACACACTGGGATGTAGAGTCAATAGGAGGATAATATGTATTAAATCATTCACATTTAGATGTAGGTAAGATGATATCAGCCAGTTGGCCGTAAAATACTTTCATACTGTTAGTGTTACGTGTTATTTTATTCAGTGCTTCTCTGAGAAGACAACGTTTTCATTATAGACTCATAAATGAAAACGATACCTAAATTATAATTTTCAATGAAAAAATGTCAAAACTATTTTGCATGTGCACTGTTTATGATGTCATTTTAAAACAACATGTTTTTAGAACACAGAATTATACTGAACAATAATTATATCAGAATACACAAAACTTGTATGTAAAATAATAAAACACAAAGAAATAGCAACCTGTGCACACACACTGTGACTTCACTATCAGGCGTGTGTTGGAGACTCCGGCTGGTCCTGTCTTTGTTGCCCCTAGCGACTACACTTGCATCTCAAATAGGCCGAGAGGCATAATGTATCTAAAAATACACACCATGAGGAAGGTTGTTGATTTGCTTTTCTCTCTAGATGGCATGTTCGGCCGCTGTGAGGCTGCTCCACTAACAGACGTCTATACGTATGACATCACGCCAGCAACGGTACAGAGATTCCGAACGCTGCTTCAAAGGCTGGCACACAGAGGTAGGTGCATTAGTGTTGCTGTAGCGACTGCACACATCAATGTCACAACTTTGCTATTCCTAGAGCTTCTCAGCAGTCTGGGTCTGATCAAAACCTCAGCATGTGATGCCGTGTGTGTGTTTGTGTGACATTATACCCAGAGCTGATCTCACATGTCAGATTTTTTTTGTGCTTTGATTTTGTTGCAGGCTTGGCGTGGGAAGATGACATCACACAGCAGGTTTTATCTAATGAGTTCTCCAAACTACGCAAGATTTCACTTCCGTTAGCAGATATCAGGTAACAAACACGGACGCGTAATGGTTTATTTGACAGGTTATTCACTCATACCCATAGGAAAGCATCTTAATCTTTCTTCAAGCTGCAAATGAAAATAAACCATGAGCAAAATAGCAAATAGAGATCTACAACGGGACAATTAACAAATGTGCTTAATGTGATAAATTCAAAACATGAACATTGGAGGGCCAAATTCAGGTCTTAGGAAGAAAAAAGCTGAAAGGGATATTTCCAGGAAAAACTAAATTTCCCCATGTTTTACTCACCCTCAAGGCCTCCTGGCTGGATATGACTTTCTTCCTGAAGAATAATGCAGTCAAAGTTATAATACTACATAACATTTTACTTCCAAGCGGTAGAATGAGAGTGAAAGGCGTCGTGGCCTTTTTGAAGCTCCAAAAAGTTTACATTTACGCATTTGGCAGACGCTTTTATCCAAAGCGACTTACATTGCTTTACCCTATACATTTTACATAGGATTTGCAATCCCCTGGGATCGAACCCACAACCTTGCGTTGTTTACGCAATGCTCTTACCACTGAGCTAAAGAAAAGTGCATCCATCGATTAAAGAACTGCTCGACACGGCTCTGTGGTCTTAACAAAGATCTTCTGAACCGAATTGATGTGTTTGTTTAAGAGAAGTGTCCATATTGACAGTGCTATTAACGTTGATGTCTAGCTTCCCTTATACCTCAGCTGCACGTGAACCTGAAGATTATTTTTCCGGCAAATGACGCAGACATTTTCCATTGACGAACGCGTCATTTTCCGTTTTGATCCAATAGAATGTCGTTGTGGTGAGGAAGGCGTGAAGTGAGCGTGAGGTGGGACCTTGAGGCCGTGAGGCGCCTTCCTCACCACAGTCGTCTCCTCTGCGGAGGAGTTTTCGTCACAGTCATTTGCCGGAAAAACAAGCCTCAGGTTCACTCGCAGCGAGGGATAACAAAAGCTAGACATCAACGTTAATAGCACTGTGAATATGGATATTTCTCTTAAACAAACGCTTCGATTCAGAAGACCTTTGTTATCCACAGAGCCGTGTCGAGCAGTTCTTTGGTCGAAGGAGCTTCAAATAGTAGACGCCCATTCACTACCATTCTACCGCTTGAGAGTAAAATGATATGTGGTATAATAACTTCAACTGCATTATTTTTCAAGAAGAAACTCATATTCAGTCAGGATGCCATTAGTAAAACATGGGAAAATTAATTTGACTGTGAAATATCCCTTAGTCATAAAAGGCTTATCATTGCATTTGTATTCTGAACTAATAAAACCTGTTCATAATATGCTTTATTTTTAAGGGGATTCCTTTAGTGTACAAAAAAATACTAATGTAAGATAAATTGTCGAATAAAATAACACTTTGTGAGTGTGTTTCATGTCGAACAATAAGGTTTTCCTCTGGGTATGAGATTTCGATAATAGTTCCCCCTAGCAATTACCCAAAAGCCCCCTGCTGTCAAAGGACTCCCGCAGTCATGGATTATATGTTCATTTTCTAATAGGCCGCAGGCTTTTGGTACAGCTGCTGGAGACAGAAGAATGAAATCATCAGAGCTCAGACAAACCCTGAGATACCTGCAGCACCTGGGGTTGATACCAAAAACCTCACAAAAGGTGAGTGTGTGACCTATATGTGTGTATCGGGGGAAATCTTTTCAGATACACTTTGTGTATACCTTTTTAAACTTTTATCATGCACTGTCTTGTTAAAGTTGATTTTAAGTTGACTTTTTAATAGTCTTAAGTGGTCAAATATTTGTAAACCCACAGACGGACATGAAAGGTGACCAATAGAAATTATATATGTTTTTTTATCCAGGAGTAGGAAGGCTGTTAATGTAAATATGTAAAAAGTCCTTCACATTTGCCACATGCTTAAATCCCACTTCCGGGCAACCTAGGTCATGTTTGATGATCATTCAATTCTCATACTGATAAAATATCTTGAATGCCCTTGAAGTGGGATTTAAGTTGTGGCAAATGTGAAAGTCTTTTTTACATATTTACATTAACAGCATTCCTTTTCCGTGATTCAATTTTTTTCATATATCATTGCTATTGTTCACCTTTCATGTTCGTCTGTGGGTTTACAAATCCTTTTGCTGAGCAACTCTAGGACATTTCTTAGTGCTGATAATAGTTTTAAAACTGTGTTTATTATGTACAGGAGGCGGAGCTTCAGTACTTTCGGTCTGAACAACCACGCCCTAAAGCTGACTCCACCCCTCCTGAGTTCACTCCAGAATTACCATATCAATCACAGTCTTACCCTGATCTCACCCGATACCAGAGCGAAGTGGTACAAAGTCTCCCAAAGGAAGATCGATCAGATCTACTCATGGCCGCTCTCCAAAAGTATCTGACCCAGAACAAACCATCTCAGCCCGCCCTGGGTGAGAGACCCAATGTAGACCGATTTAAAGATGGATCCAAAAAGCCTACTGCGAGTGATTCTCTCACAACTGTAGATGGTATGATATGTTTGCTTCCTTTTCCTATTAAAAGCACCCCCCTTTACAGAAATCGCTGTGCTGAAGATGTCCAGTCCTCACCTGTGTAAACATGAATTCTGATGTTTACAGAATCATTCATCTGGAAAGTTTTGCAGAACGTGGGGAGGCACAGTGTGGATGTGAAGAGTCTGAAAGCATCAGATCTGGATAAGCTTGCCGTTCTTATAGCAAACGCTCTGCAGGCGGTGGAACAGCAGGCGGGACAGGGAGAGATGCCCAGAGACCTGGGGACACAGCAAAATCCTGAGGACCAGACAGAGGACCTAGAATATGAAGACGAGATAGAGCAACAGCATCCTGAGAGTGATGTAGTGGATCAGATCCCTGAAGACAGTGCTCAGAAACAGAATATAGTTGATGAGGAAAATGTATCTGTCACTCAAAAGACTCTCCAAACCATCCCAGCTGTGACAGGTAACATCAGTTTGTTCAAAAAAATGTTGGTGTAACACTTAATCAATTTTGATTTTAATAAAGACATTTCAGAGCAGCTTTGTGAACACAAAATCCATAATGTTGCTCTTTTAGAGGGACAGACATTAGAAGAGGAAAAAAGAAACATGGATGACAAGGTAAAGATATATTTATTTTAGTTTTTACATGAGTTAAAGTGGGCGTAACACACAGGGTTTCTGCCAATCTCATATTATTCTTGACGACCTATAGAGTAGTATTGCATATTTCATATCTTCGAAGAGTATTTAGTTTGATCACATTTATAAAAGATAGATACAGCGATTGTTTCTGAAAACATACGGCGCGTGCAGGAGGGGGGGGTTGGGTAAGCTGAACCAAAGCACGTGCGCACACAATGTCAACAAAACACAGATATCAGTTTCACTCACCGCATGTGGTTCATGTCCGGCATCTTCATATATCAGTTTCTAACGATTTCCAAATCCATAATATATCCACAGTTTATATTACATTCATCACCCAAATGCAGTGAACAAACAAACACCTGAAGTCCGCGAACGTATGCTCTCTCTCTCTCTCTCTCTCCTGCACACAAGTGAAAGTGACGTCTGCGCATACTCCTTCTCCTGCTCTCATGTGGCTGTGCCTCGTGCTTTTCTGGGAGAATTGTCCAATAAGGGACTAGGAAAGGTTTTTACATAATAGTTTTATATGTTCGAAAAAAACGTTCAGAAACCTGTGCGATCGCTGGGGGAGTGTATTGAGCACAGAATACTATGCATTACGCCCAGCTCGTTTTTTGACAAGTTGACCATGTTAAGCATAAGACAGCACGTCTAACATTGTGAAGAAGTCAGAATGCATGAAACACTGTTGCACCGCCGTTTTAAAGGTACAGTTCTCATCCAAAAAGGACAATTATTTCATCATTTACGTCATTTTTGAACCAGTATGATTTTCTTACTTCGACAAAACACAAGAGAGGATAATTTAAAGAATGTTATTAACCGGCACCCATTGACTTTGACATTGGTTTTGTGTCCATACAATAAAAGTGAATGGGTGCCGGCGCTGTTTGATTTCCAACTTTCTTCAAAATATATTCTTTTGTGTTCTGCGGAAGAAAGAAAGTAATACAGGTTTGAAATGGGGGTGTAAATGATGAAAGAATTTTCTTTTTTGGGTGAATATCCCTTTAAAGTTGGTGAAAGATGATTATTGATTGACATTAGCTAGTTGTTGAATAAAATTGAATGGAGTTGAATTGAATAGTATTAAATTGAATTGAAAGGCTATATTGTCATTGTATAGCTCTGCTCTGTAAATAAATTTTTTGACTTCATATTCTCGGATACCTCTTGTTTTAGCATGAAGTTGGACTCTTCGGAAAGTTGCTGGAATACCTGGATAAAACATCAAACTCAGAACCTGAGTTGGTTAATACGGGGAAGGGCGTATCTGTGGAAACGGTGCATAGCCGAACGACGCACAGAGAAGTAGGAATTCAGAAAAAGGCAATTGAACAAATGGAGGAGATAGAGGGCTGGGTACAGGCAGCTGCTATAGCGCCCTCTTCTGGTCTGAAGGAAAACCCTGCACCACGCCGCAAGAACATGAAAGTACAAGATCTTCAGCTAGATGTCCAAACCAAGACCAAGAGTGACATCTATGGATACATTATCACTGATACAGAGTAAGATATACCTACATGCACACCGTAAACACACACAACAATGTATGTGACCACCTCTTTCTCTCTAAATCAGGAATCTTCCCACTGATAAGGGTTTGTATCTGATGGAGCTGGTGGCTCGTAAAGCGAAGATTCAAATGACAGATTTCTCAGATCTCTCGTGAGTCATTAAAGTGCCTGTAAATGTTTGACTTTGAGAGTCTCAGCAGAAGCATGTTCATATACACAAAAGACAAGCCTCCATAAGTTTCAGATATTTTTTGTATAGGTTCATATATTGGAAAAAAGTATGTTTTGATCAGATTAAAACTGTGTATGTGCGTGTGTGTGTTTTGTATATAGTGTTGTTAGTCCGGCTGTGACATTTCAAGTCCGTCCAAATGCTCAGAACATCACCACAGCTGATGTGGCTAATGTAGCAGGTAAGAGTTTAATCAATACAACTATTCTAACAAATCCATACACACACACACACATACATTATCATGCATTATTTATAAAAGTACATTTTTAATTCATTTTACTGTAATGAATGTTCTAATGTCTTCATTATTCTTCTCTATTTGCAGTCCATCAGAAAGATGAAGTCGAAAAAGAAGCAAAAATCAAGATTGTGGAGGCTGGAGTAACTGATGTAAGAATATATATGTCTAATATTGCCTCACTCTCTTACTCTCCTTAAAGTGATAGTTCATCCAAAAATAACAATTCTGTCATCATTTACTCACTTGTCAATTCATCTTGTCAATTCAAACCTGTATGATTTTTTCTCTCCCACAGTACACAAAATAAGATATTTTGAAGAATGTTGGTAACAGGTCCCCATTCACTTTAATTAGTTTTGTGGCCAATTCTGTTCGGTTACCAACTTTCGTAAAAATATCTTATTTTGTGTTCTGCTGAAGAAAGAAAATCATAAAGGTTTGAAATAAAGGTTACTCACGAGGGTGAGTAAATATTGACAGAAATTTCATTTTCGGGTTAACTATTCCTTTAACTAAATCTAAGAAATAAATAAATTTGAATGAATGAAAAAAAATTGTGTGATTCTTATTTATTTTCAAATCGATAAAAAAAACATTTGCAAATTCATAAATTAAGTAAATGCATCAAATTAAAAATGCAGAATTATTTTCTATCAAATAAATCTCTATCATTTTCAAATGTAACTCAAAAAAGCATTTAATCTTCTCTTTACCCCCAGAGGAGTAAACTGAACGAGATTCCCACTAAGTACAGTCGCTCAGAATCACTCAAGTTTCTGATTTTGACTGTCATTTCTCTCGTGTGTATCGCTGGAGTGTTGTTGGCATCGACCGTGATCTACTGTCTGCGTCACCGCTCTCATCACAAACTCAAAGAGAAGCTCACCAACCTCACTTCTGATCAAACAACTGATGCCACCGCTACTTACCAGGTACCAAAGAGTATATGTGTATAGAGTATGAAGAGTCTGTGTGTATGGGAATCGACAATGTGCATGTGCTTGCAGCAATTTCAAAAACTGAATTTTATGTTATTTAACCTTTTCTCTATAGGAACTATGTAGGCAGCGAATGGCTGTGAAGCCTTCTGTAGAGAAGTCAGATCCTATTCACTCTTCACGAATAAACAGTGTCTCATCTCAATTGAGTGACGGGCCAATTCCCAGCCCATCTGCACGCACTAGCACCTCGTCCTGGAGCGAAGAGCCTGCCCACTCCAACATGGACATATCGACTGGACACATGATACTGGTAAATGCACATACAAAGCTTCACATATAAATTAATGTAAATATGCATTTTAAAATATAAATATGAAAATATAATACTAGATGCCAGACACGCAGTTTGCCATTTTAGTCAAGCAATTGACTATTTAAGTTATTTAAAGAAAATATAAAGAAACAGTTCCGTCACATGTTTGTAATAGATTTTAGAACATGCAAAAAATCTTTGCAAAACAAAATTTCCATTATTTATTTCGGTTTACTAAGCACTGGTAGACCTAGTATATTAAGATTTTATTTTGACTATGTTGTTAGTGTAGAAATAAATACTATTATTTTAACTTTTTTACTTGCAGGAAGTTGTTTTATGTGTAAAAATGTTGATCCGTAACACAAAAATGTACGTTGTCTATGAACGCATGTAGGCATATATGGAGGACCACCTGAAAAATAAAAATCGTTTAGAGTCGGAATGGGAAGCTCTCTGTGCATATCAAGCCGAGCCGAATGCCACCACCATCGGTCAGAGAGACGTCAATGCCAAGAAAAACCGCACCAGCACAGTCATAGCCTGTGAGTAACAGAAATATGAACAAATACATTTGACAAATTGTACAATTACTTATGTAATGTACAAAATGTGTTGTATATCCATATTTGTCCTTGGTATTTTAGTTTTAGATTGTAAAACTGTGTGTGTTTATTTAGATGATCACTGCAGAATAACTCTAAAGGCAGAGAACAATCAAGGCAACTCGGACTACATCAACGCCAGTCCAATTGTGAGCAAAAACTACATTACCCAATACTACTAATTAGCTGAAAATGCGTATTCCACACTGTACAAACCTCACATATCTGCACCAACTTAACAACACAGCACAAACTGAACATACCAAATTGTGTAGTTGTATGTTTTGCAGAAGCAACTGCCGTAAAGAATTACCAAGAAACTTTAACCCATGTTGCTCCAGGTTACTGATGTGTCGAAAAGACCGTAAATTGCTTTGAATATGTGACATTGATTACTGTCTGTGTACTTATAATGCAAGTAATAGAGCTGACCCATTCTTCATTGGTGCTGTGCCTTTGAGGAAGACACACAGGGCTTGTTTGGGGTGTGTGTGATTGTGTTGTTTTCACTTTCTCAGATGGATCATGATCCTCGTAACCCAGCGTACATTGCCACTCAGGGTCCTCTGCCCTCCACTGTTGCAGACTTCTGGCAGGTAAAAGATGTTTTTGGAACTGTGTGTTTTGTTTTGCAGAAGATCAGGAAGGGTATATGTGCATGTTACTGTATGTGTGTGGTTTTGCAGATGGTCTGGGAGAGCGGGTGTGTGGTGATCGTCATGTTGACGCCTCTCACTGAGAACGGTGTCAAACAGTGTTACCACTACTGGCCTGATGAAGGCTCCAATCTCTACCACATTTACGAGGTACTGTACACACAAACATCCTCTTCTGTGACATGTACTGTTAGAGTTTAGTTGTTTCTTTGTTAGTTTATTATTTGCACATCCTGGATATGGCTCAAAGTTGTTCACTTTTTTTTTTATTACGTAAAAAACGTAAAAATGTTTTTTTAGTTTTCCCCTGTAAAATGGCAGGTTATTCTGTTTTTTTTTGTAAATTTGGGGTAGTTTTCTGTGATTTTCAAAAATAAACTGTCAAAAAAACCTATTAGAAATAACCCATGTGAATAACATTCACATTTTGCTTGTAAAATGTATGTTTTTTGACCAATTTTAGAAATGAAATGAGAAATCTGTAAAAACAAAACAGTACAGTTTTTTTACATCGTCGTTGACATTTATTTTATCGTAGCTTTGTTCATATTTTCAATTTGCATTCATTTATGTATTTTTTGTTTCCATAATTCACTCAATTTGTTATGTGCTTTTGTCATTTTATTATTAATTTGTTTATTTTTATATTGCTATAATTATTTTACTGCCTCAACTTCCATTTATGTCAGTTTATTGCTGAGGCACGCTTTTAATGTTCATTTAGTTTTTCAAATGTTTAAAATATAATTTATTCTTTCATCATTTTCTCACCCTCATGTCATTAATTATGACTCTATCTTCTGTGGAAGACAAAAGAAGACATTTTGAGAAATGTCTTAGTGGTTTTGTTTCCATACAGTGGAAGTCAGTGTGGCTCCAATGTTGTTCGGTTACCAAAGTCCTTCAAAATATTTTATTTTGTGTTCTGCAGAGGAAAGAAAGTCATACAAGTTATAAATGATACAAGAGTGAGTAAATGATACATGTTTGCATGAACTGTCCCTTTACATTTACATTTACATTTAGTCATGTAGCAGACGCTTTTATACAAAGCGACATACAAGTTGGGTAAACAATGAATTGGGTCAACATTAGGACCACAAAAAGCATAAGTGGAAAAAAACATGTCTCACAAAGCTAAGTTTAGTTTAAATAAGCATTTTTTTTTGTTTTTGTTTCTGTTGTAGAAAAGATATAGAAATCAGAAATTATCGGTCAGGTGCTGGCAAAAATATGTGTTTTCAGCTGATTCCTAAATCTTCAGCCGACCTTTAAATCTTTTGTTGCATATGTGTTTGTGTAGGTTAATCTGGTTTCAGAACACGTGTGGTGCGAGGATTTCTTGGTTCGAAGCTTTTACCTGAAGAACATGCAGACTAATGAAACTCGGACAGTCACACAGTTCCACTATCACACCTGGCTGACCGACCAAACACCGGAAACCAGTCAAACCCTGCTTGACTTCCGCAGGTACACCTACCCTAGAAAGCGTGTGTTGGCTGTGTGGTGTGTGAGCGTGTGTGTGTCCGCTCCTGAGCGGTTGCCAGTGTCATTTTTGTGGTCGTGCAGCTAGTTCACTGGCTCCAGTTGCATAGTCACAAAAGTGATCATTGACAACTGTGACTCTGCATCCAAGTGTACACTGGGATACCCCGGTACCTCCCCAACCATCATTCTCCAACCTTTCTGTTGGCTGAACTCTAACCTATGATCTCATCTCCCCCCCCCCCCCCCCTTACCCTCAATCCTCTGTGTACTGCTGCTCTGTCTCTCCTATGGATTCTGTTGTTCTCCAATCAGAATTGTTGGATTATGTTCCTGACCCGGCCCCTGTTAATGCTGCTCATAAAACAAGAGGCAGTGTTTTTGAGTATAAATAAGCTAGCATGAATGAGCGTGTGTGTTGGTAGATGGACGGATGGGTTTTGGGTGTTACGTTGTGTCTACATTATGTGCACCATCCAAGGATCCCAACAAGAAAGAATAATAAACATATATCATGCTTTTATAAAAATCAAAAAATTTGAAAAAGGTTTATGTGAAGTTAAGATTTAAGGCCGTCAGAAAATACTTAGTAATTTCTAAAAGGTCCAGTGTGTGATTTTTTTGGAGGATCTATTGACAGTGCAATGTAATAGAGAACTATGTCTTCAGAGGTGTATAAGGCCCTACATGAAGCGTTATGTTTTTATTACCATAGAATGAGCTCTATATACATAAACTGGTGGCTATTGCATGGACATCAGCATGTTGTTTCTACAGTAGCCCTAAACTGCTCTACAGAGTGTGTTTTGTAAATACATAATCTCATTTGGCAAAGAGAAAACGAGATGACATCTTAGTCCTGTGTCAGCCGCTGTAGTGTTTTCGAAAAGGAGGGGTGGAGTGAGCTGTTGGTTGCTGTTTTCAACCTCACTGCTAGATGCCGCTAAATTTCATACACTGAACCCTTAATAATTAACTTTCTGTTAAACCAACAGAAATTAATAAAGAAAACAAATGTATGTGTAAGTGTGAGTGTATTTGTATATACATTAATCCACAAAACAAATTTTGGTGATTTTGAAAAAATCCCAAATCTGTTTTTCTGGCATTTAAATGTAAGAGATTTGTGTTTATAAGCTCATTTTTTCTGTTGACCTACATCTGAGGTCTAAGGGTCATACGTTTGTGTCTATGTATGTGTTTGTGCGTTTATGATTGTGTGTATGTCTTCTTTTCAATAGGAAAGTAAACAAATGCTACCGTGGAAGGTCCTGTCCTGTTATTGTTCATTGCAGGCAAGTAGAAAAACTGACCCACACAAACACATACAATTTATGTTAAACTGTTCAAATATGATTATTTATGTCCAAGAACACACAGCACAAATTGTAATGTCTTTATTTGTTGATATTTATTCCACTGTTTTATTATTGTTTTATCTCTCTTTTCCATCAGTGATGGTGCTGGGCGGACTGGGACGTATATTTTGATTGACATGGTGTTAAATAAAATGGCCAAAGGTAACGACAGAGAGAGCGCTGGGTTTAAGATATCAGTTAGATAAGTGCTGAAAGTGATTCTAGCTACTAAAAGTAACCCTAATTTCCTAACTTCCAATAATATGCATTATGCTGGTTTCACACCAAATGTGAACAATCGTGTGCCATGTTCTTTATTATTCGTGGAAAACGTTCTTGTTGAGAGACGTGAAATGACAAATATTTTTAACCTTCCCGGAGGACGATAGTTGTTTGTGTCAAACGTGCCGCCCAATTCACGTCATTTTGGCCGGCCGCCATGAGTTCGCGTCTCTACGTGTCTTTGCATTGACTTTGTATGTCATTTACTAGAGGAAAACGCTTAATTCGCGTCTGGTGTGAACCTAATGTAAGAGACGCATGGTATCTTGTCAATGTGCATAATTTGCATGAACATCCTTTGATTTTAAGGTCAGATGTGAGGAATTTCAATTACATTTGACCTGTGTGTGTGTATTTTACAGGTGCAAAGGAGATTGATATTGCTGCTACATTGGAGCACCTGAGAGACCAGAGACCTGGCATGGTCCAGACTAAGGTATGCACACATACATAAGCACATACAGACTGAAACGCATACTGTACATTCTAAAACACACTCTGTCTCTGTCTTACCCAGGAGCAGTTTGAGTTTGCACTGACCACAGTAGCCGAGGAAGTGAACGCTATTCTAAAAGTCCTGCCACAGTGAAACTTCCTTATTCCTTTCTTTGACCTGTTACCCTCTTCCCACTCGCTCTTGTATAAAGTCTGATCTAGTTCTTGAGAAAGATATAAGTCTTATAGAAACTATTTTATCTGTAAAATGATTGGACTATTTACATTAGTATACTGTGTATGTGTTTTAGTTTTGTGTCAATATGAAGGCACATTTCATTCTTGATTGTTTGATTTAAATTGGTCTTTCATCATTGCTTTCTATTGCATATAACAGAAAATTCAAGTAAATACAGTTCTGTTCTAAATACAGTATGTATTACGTGGACTTTAACTACTGTATATTAATCTGTATGTTATTTAAGATAGAACTGTGCTGTACAGGTTACATGTTCCAACTACAGTTGATCAAAGGTTCACTAACAGCATCTGATACAGTTTATTCATAACAACAACATGAGCCAATTTCTGCCTTTTCAAGCCAAGGAAAAGTTCATTCAATCATGATAGCAGATTTTTCAGTTTTTAAATTTTACTATAAGACTAAACATCTTGCAACGTCCCACTTATAGTTGGTTTTAAAATGCAACCTGTGCGCATAAAGACTGTGTATGGATAGCAAATACTGTAGAAATGCATGCAAGATTTGTGCAGTTGTGCTTCATGAACTTACAGCAATCTCGTCCATAGAAAATGTTAAAAAAAAGCGGAATTGTTATTGTCTGAATCTGGTGAATTAAAAAATGCAATATCTGATCGAATGTACCTGCTATTATTGAGAGGGTTAGCAAGAGAAGATAATATTTGAATAATGGAAGACAAATGAGGACAGTATCCATAAGACCAATATTATACTCATTCAATCACAAGTCAAATTGACGGACTAATTGAGGGATATATAGTATATTCTGCATATCTTTATGCTTCAGGGGACATGCCAATTTCTTAATAGAAGGAACTGTTGCCTGACTAACATAAATATTTAAACAAATAGCAGACTGTTCTTGAGCTTTCTGCATTTTCCATAAAAATTCTTAGGGAGTTACTCATTGCAAAATTATTTTATTCTATTAGTTGTGTTTTGACTACAAAAGTTATCAAGATTGAATATTATTAATTAGCTTAACTGTTTGACTGATGTTTAGTCCTTGCAAATGTAACATTTACAGACCATCGGTATATACAAACTGAATATTTGGCGTTCCTGTAGCTTAGTGGTAAGAGCTTTGCGGAAGGTTGTGGGTTCGATCCCATGGGATTGCAAATACCTATGTAAAATGTATAGGATAAAGCAATGTAAGTCGCCTTGGAAAAAAGCGCCTGCCAAATGCATAAATGTAAATGTAATATCCAAAGCTGTTTTTTTATCCAGTGCTGATCCATAGCAAAATGTCATGTGTCTGAAAAAGTAGGACGTGAAGTCCTGAATGTTCTTTGAACACACATTCATATCCATTTTTAAGTAACTACATATGTATCATAAACACATAAACAAACCTAAACAAACCAACAATTTGTCTGGTTCAGAGACAATTCTCTTGGCACTGTGATTGCCAAATCTCAAATGTTTCAGCATTAGACAAACAAAGGAGGATGTTTTAAAGAAAACTAATAAACTTTGTTCATTAGTGCAATGTTTGGAAAGTTCAGTCAGCCTACAGTGGATGTGATTTTCATAGAAGTTGTTTCTAAGAAGATCTGCTATTCTAGAGAGAACACTTAAACCGCCTTGTTTTGTTTTTTAAAATACTGACCCAGCAAACACGTTCGCCAGTGCGTCTTTATTTGGTCACCGTGGCAACTTTGTGACCACATTCTGAGGATGTCTTGGCAACGTTCCATTTCGCAGAATTGTGTCTAAAGTTCGAGAAACGTCGTGGCCACAGTGTTGCCAACTTGGCGACTTTTGTCGTTATATTTAGCGATTTTTCAGACCCCTCTAGCGACTTATTTTTCAAAAAGCGACTAGCGACAGATCTAGCTACTTTCTGAATAAGCCTTGGTGACTTACCGAAACATTCTGCTTCACTTCTACTGGCCCATGAGAGCGAGGTTTTTGCATCCGCAGCACCGCCTCTCTGTCTACTCTACAGTCTGAGCACCGAGAAGCAGCTGAACACCGTTTTGACGCGTGATTGAGATTCACAGTTCACATGTACAAACAAGTGTTTCCAAGAACGAATCACTTATTGACCTTGTTTGAGCATTTATGATTACGAAACGCGACGAAATGCCAAGACTATTGAAGTGTTAACATGAACACAAACGGATTTTAGCTGTTCAACGAAAATGATTTCTGGTGTGTAGTTTTAAGGGATCGAGTTCACTCACTATTACATTGTTTTTGTTGTCTGCTGTGGCAAGGGGGGCGTGGCCTGACACGGTCTGCGGCAGAGAGGCGTGTCGGGAGAACGACGGTAAGTAAGCAGATCAACGCTATAGTGAAAACACCTGCTTCTTGTTCTAGTATTCGGCGTGGAGACGCTTTTAAGGCTCAACGGAGGAAGCAAACGGAGAGAGAGAGACGGCTGAGAAACGTGTTCCAGGAGAAGCCTCGTGACGTTGTGTCCAGGACTAAAAGGAAAGAATCTTACTCGAGGAAGAGGATTCCAAGGAAAGAATCTCACTCAACGAAGAGCTATAAATAGACTGTGTAAATATTTGAAACCCGGAAGTGAAACCTGGAAGTATAATAAAAGATTCTTACGTTTCTCAGCCACGCCGACCCTTGCCTCCTTTCTTCCCTTGAACATTGAACTTTGTTACACTGGTGCCGAAACCCGGGAAGAAAGGAAGGAGCCGCCGCCATGCAGTCTCCGCCAGGATCACCATTTGCGGAAGTAATAACTTCACTCGCTGGTCTCCATCAGGAACACCACCAGGCCCTGCTGCGTCTTCGAGAGGACCAAGAGGTACGATTCCAGGCTCTCGTCCAGACTCAGCAGGAGGACCGCGAGTCATTCCGGAGCTGGTTGAGCCAGGAGAGAGGCTCATCATCATCCACGCTGTTTGGGACGGTACCGCTGCATAAGATGGGAACCCAGGACGAGCCGGAAGCCTTCTTGGACTTATTTGAGAGGTCCGCGGAACTATCCGGATGGCAGCCGGACGCTTGGGCTTCCCGCCTTATCCCACTCCTGTCTGGAGAAGCCCAGATGGCTGCCCAACAACTCCCGGTGGCGAATCTCATGGTCTATGCGGACCTCAAAAAGGCCATCCTCCAACGGGTTGGCCGGAGTCCTGAGCAGCATCGGCAGCGGTTCCGATCCCTGGAGTTCGGGGAACATTCCCAACCTTTTGCCTTCGCTCACCAGCTCCGGGATGCCTGCCGCAGATGGCTGATGGCCGGGGCCACTACCGTCGACACCATCGTCGACCAGGTGACACTGGAGCAGTTCGTGGGGCGGTTGCCCAAGAAAACCGCTCAATGGGTCCAGTGTCACCGCCCGACGACGCTGGCCCAGGCCATCCAGCTGGCGGAGGACCAATTGGTGGCGTGCCCAGGGGTCGGCGCGACCCCAACATCTCTTTCTCTTCCTCTCTCTCCCTCTAGGTCTGTGATACCGACGAGACCGGTGCCACTACCCAGGTCCAGGGGGGGCTTCTATCCGCGTCCGGCGCCGCGAACCCGGTTCCCACCAGAGGCGGGCCATTATGGAGCTCCAAGGTCCCAGGAGGGACACCCCCACCGGACCACCAGCGGTCCACAAAATTCTTACCCTTCATCAGCCTCTCCTCGCCAATTCGGGGGTCTGCTTCCTGCCACTGGGGCGGCGGGGACTCCTGGGCCGGCCTGTTGGTGTTGTGGGGACCCCGGACATTTTGTCGACCGATGTCCTATGATGGAGGTCGGCATGATGATCCGCGTTCCCGACAATCCTCAGGCTGCCCCCGGTCAGGACGGACTGTACCAAATACCTGTGAGTATTAGGGGGGGTATATATCAGGCGTTGGTGGATTCAGGATGTAACCAAACCTCAATTCATCAAAACCTGATTCAATTCGAGGCAATGGATACGAGCCGCGCGGTTAAAGTAAGGTGTGTGCACGGGGATGTGGTGAACTACCCTGTGGTGCCTCTGACCATACAATTCAGGGGACAAAAACATAGTGTAGAGGTGGCTGTTAACAAGCACCTCCGGCATCCGCTAATTTTGGGAACAAATTGGCCTTCATTTTCGACATTGTTGGGATACTTATGTGCGGATGTTTCTGGGCGAAACCAAGAGCGATGGGGGGGGCGGTCGCGCAGATGGGAGAGGTGGAGCCGGGACCTCTGACGACGGCCCCAGAGGAACGGAGCACTGTGGAGAGAAGAAATCTCTCCCAGAGCGATGATTTTCCTCTGGAGCAGTCTCAGGATGAGACGCTCAAACATGCATTTGATCAGGTCCGTAAGATCGACGGACAACTCCTCCATCCTGCGCAACCGTTGACCTATCCATATTTTGCTATTTTAAAAGACCGGTTGTATAGAGTGACCCAGAACATTCAGTCAAAGCAGGATACAACCCAGTTGGTCATACCGAAGAGCCGTCGGGAAATGCTTTTCCAGGCGGCTCATTGTAATCCAATGGCGGGACACCTGGGACATTCCTCAACACTAAATCGCCTAACGGCCCGTTTTTTTTGGCCGGGCATTCATGAGAACGTGCGCAGGTGGTGCGCGTCTTGTCCTGAATGCCAGTTGGTAAACCCACCGGCCACCCCACGGGCACCTTTATGCCCGCTTCCACTTATTCAGGTCCCCTTCGAGCGAATTGGTATGGACCTGATCGGGCCGTTAGAGCGATCTGCACGAGGACATCGATTTGCATTAGTCATTGTGGACTATGCAACCCGATATCCTGAGGCAGTGTTGCCTCGCAATATCTCGGCAACGAGTGTTGCGGACGCACTGTTTCGATTAATCTCCCGTGTGGGAATCCCTAAAGAGATTCTCACAGATCAAGGCACGGCGTTTATGTCACGAACCCTTCGCGAACTGTATGGATTATTGGGGGTTAAGACGATTCGCACCAGCGTCTATCACCCACAAACAGACGGATTGGTCGAACGTTTTAATCGTACGTTAAAAACCATGATCCGGAAATTCGTACACGAAGACGCAAAAAATTGGGATAAGTGGTTGGAACCTCTGTTATTTGCGGTCCGCGAGATCCCCCAAGCCTCTACGGGCTTTTCCCCCTTCGAGCTTCTCTACGGCCGTCAGCCTCGCGGGGTTTTAGACGTCCTAAGAGAAGCTTGGGAGGACGGACCTTCCGCGAGTAAAAATGAAATTCAGTATGTCATGGACCTGCGAACAAAACTCCATACACTGGGGCGGCTCTCTATGGAGAATTTGTTACAGGCACAAGACAGACAGAGCCGACATTATAACAGAGGTGCCAGACTACGAAAATTTTCACCGGGAGAGAAAGTTCTTGTATTACTCCCAACGTCCACCTCTAAACTACTCGCCAAGTGGCAAGGACCCTTTGAGGTCACACGACGAATAGGAGATCTCAATTATGAGGTAGTACGATCGGATAGGAGTGGGGCACATCAGATTTATCATATCAACCTCCTCAAAAAATGGACTGAGTTGAACTCCGTAATGCTGGCGACGACAGTGAGTAGAGTAGATGATCTCGGGCCAGAAGCGAACACAAAATTGCAATCTTTCGCTCTGACTCCAGGGGGAGATCATCTCTCGTCCTCCCAGCTTACGGATGTTGTAAAATTACAGGCAGAATTTGCAGATGTGTTCTCACCCCTACCCGGCCGCACGAATCTCATAGAGCACCACATTGAGACAAAACCGGGTGCGGTAGTACGCAGTCGCCCATATAGGTTACCTGAACACAAAAAAATTGTGGTTCAGAAGGAATTAGAAGCTATGCTGGACATGGGAGTAATAGAAGAGTCCAATAGTGACTGGGCGAGCCCGATAGTCTTAGTACCCAAGACCGACGGCTCGGTCCGGTTCTGTGTGGACTATCGCAAGGTGAATGCTGTGTCGAAATTCGACGCCTATCCAATGCCACGAATTGACGAATTACTTGACCGGCTAGGGACGGCTCGTTTTTATTCGACATTGGATTTGACGAAAGGGTATTGGCAGATCCCTCTATCTCCCTTATCCAAGGAGAAAACAGCCTTTACGACGCCGTTCGGGTTACACCAATTCGTCACACTTCCGTTCGGGTTGTTCGGGGCCCCTGCTACTTTTCAGCGTCTCATGGACCGTATACTCAGACCCCACGCAACATATGCCGCCGCGTACCTCGATGACATCATCATATATAGTAACGACTGGCAGCGGCATATGCAGCACTTGAGAGCGGTTCTGAGTTCGCTGAGGAGGGCGGGGCTGACGGCTAACCCGAAGAAGTGTGCGATTGGGCGAGTAGAGGTAAGGTATCTGGGTTTCCACTTGGGTCACGGGGAAGTGCGTCCCCAAATTGATAAGACAGCAGCAATTGCAACCGCCCCGAGACCCAAGACCAAAAAGGAGGTGCGGCAGTTCCTGGGGCTGGCGGGATATTATAGACGGTTTGTACCCAATTATTCGGACCTCACCAGCCCGCTGACTGACCTCACTAAAAAGGGGGCACCAGATACCGTCCAATGGTCGGAGCAGTGCCAGCAGGGGTTTACCCAGGTGAAGGCTGCTCTATGTGGCGGGCCGTTATTGCACTCTCCCGATTTTTCACTCCCTTTTCTGTTGCAGACTGATGCCTCTGATAGGGGCGTGTGCGCGGTCCTGTCCCAGGAGATAGAGGGGGAGGATCGTCCGGTGCTGTACATCAGCCGCAAGCTCTCTCGGACTGAGATGAAGTACAGCACCATCGAGAAGGAGTGTTTGGCGATTCGATGGGCGGTCCTCACCCTCCGTTATTACCTCCTGGGGCGGGAATTCACGCTCTGTTCGGACCACGCGCCCCTCCAATGGCTCCACCGCATGAAGGACACCAACGCGCGGATCACTCGTTGGTACCTTGCTTTGCAACCATTTAAATTCCAGGTGATCCACAGGCCGGGGACTCAGATGGCGGTGGCCGACTTTCTCTCCCGAAGGGGGGGGGACGAGGCTGCAGGCCGGATGGAGCCTCGGCCTGAGTCGGGCGGTGGGGGTATGTGGCAAGGGGGGCGTGGCCTGACACGGTCTGCGGCAGAGAGGCGTGTCGGGAGAACGACGGTAAGTAAGCAGATCAACGCTATAGTGAAAACACCTGCTTCTTGTTCTAGTATTCGGCGAGGAGACGCTTTTAAGGCTCAACGGAGGAAGCAAACGGAGAGAGAGAGACGGCTGAGAAACGTGTTCCAGGAGAAGCCTCGTGACGTTGTGTCCAGGACTAAAAGGAAAGAATCTTACTCGAGGAAGAGGATTCCAAGGAAAGAATCTCACTCAACGAAGAGCTATAAATAGACTGTGTAAATATTTGAAACCCGGAAGTGAAACCCGGAAGTATAATAAAAGATTCTTACGTTTCTCAGCCACGCCGACCCTTGCCTCCTTTCTTCCCTTGAACATTGAACTTTGTTACATCTGCCAACAGAAACACAAAAATAAGTCATTGAGAACCTATCTATTGTGTATTTGGGTGAAATGATTTAAAACAATAGCACGTGACGTCATCTGGCGACATTTAGAGACTTTTCGGGCAGACTTTAACTAAAAGAGTTCTCGCGTTCTCGCTCAATTCGTTTTACCTCACTGCATGATATATTACTTTAGCTGTTTTTTAATATTCTTTCTTTACTTTATAGCCAACATATTATGGAAGCCCGTTTCCGCCAGGGTTGGGATGTTATTTTTGAATTAGTAAGTCATAATAATGACTTAGTATCTCATTATAATGAGATACTAATACATAATAATGAGATACATAATAACGAGTCGAAATTTCGAGCTATTAGTATCTCATAAAAAAAAAATCGAAATTTCGACTTAGTAAGTCATAATAATGACTTAGTATCTCATAATAATGATTAGTATCTCATTATTATGAGATACTACGTCATTATTATGACTTAATATGTCGAAATTTCGAGTCATTATTATGAGATACTAAGTCATTATTATGAGATACTAAGTCATTATTATGAGATACTAAGTCATTATTATGAGATACTAAGTCATTATTATGACTTAATAAGTCGAAATTTCGAGTTATTATGAGATACTAAGTCATTATTATGAGATACTAAGTCATTATTATGACTTACTAAGTCGAAATTTCGAGTTATTATGAGATACTAAGTCATTATTATGAGATACTAAGTCATTATTATGACTTACTAAGTCGAAATGTCGAGTTATTATGAGATACTAAGTCATTATTATGAGATACTAAGTCATTATTATGACTTACTAAGTCGAAATTTCGAGTTATTATGAGACACTAAGTCATTATATTGAGATACTATCTCATTATTATGAGATACTAAGTCATTATTTCGATTTACTAATTTAAAAAAAAAATCCCAACCCTGGCGGAAAAGGGCTTCCATATACATTAAAGATGTGAGAGTCAACACATATTTGTCTATTTGGCGAACGATGTTTGTGAGTGAAACAGATCGGAAGCTTGATTGTTGTATAAAAACAGACATCCCGCTAAACTTGACAAGACAAGAAAATGTCACGCTTGAAAATAATGTTTATTCATCTCTGTCAATAAAGATCTGCTTTGAATCCGCTATAGCGTAGTGTGTTGAAGTCTTTTATGTCACTTGAGAACGTATCTAACTAAATGTCTGATGCTGTTGTAACGTTAGACCTACATTGTTTTGTTAATGGTTACTTTGTATAATATATAATTAGAAAATCATTCAAATGATGCATAAAATTGAATCTTTAATGCACATATTAGATCACAAATAAATGTTATCCTCCATGTGAGGGACGATGTGTTTAAATAAAATTATAAAAACGATTTCAACTGTTCAGTCGTTGAAACATAACATCATGAATTATGTAAACAAACACTTGCTGTTCAGTATGGTCACTGAAATATAGCGAGTATGTTTAAAGTAGGCTGTTTATAGCATAGATAATATAAAAAGGTAAGACAAGAACGTTGATGTTAAATACAATGCAATCCATTAGTAAATTAATAAAAGATACATGGTAAACAAATAAAGTTAACAGTGCCAAAGCATTAAACATATCACTTTAACAAAAAGACATACAATAAGTACAAACATTAAAGTGAAATTTAAATGCAAAGTAAAGTATAAATATAGAATGGATTATAAAGTAAAGAACACGAATAAACAAATTTACTAAAATATAAATAATCTAAAATTAAAATTTCAAGCAGATTTGGGTGGTATCTCTCTACTTTATTGATGTAATTATTCTACCTAAACTATTGTCAAAATAGATTATTAAATGTATAAGAACATTAATTTATAATATGATTCATTTTGAAGCATTGCAGACGTTCTACAGTTGGAGACTTTTATTTTGCAATGTATAACAGGAAGTCAACTCACTACTGTTCAAAGTTCTTTTGCAGCGTTCAGTTGTTGGCCCGTTTTAAGAGTAGTTTAGAGTTGCTCGTGGGTCTAGTTTGCTGCTGAAGAAAATGTCAACTGTAATTCCTCGTATCGAGCAGCTGTCATCGAGAGTGGTGCGTGTTCTGGGCTGTAACCCGGGTCCAATGACACTGCAGGGCACCAACACATACCTGGTCGGAACTGGCAGAAGGTAACGTTACATCGCTCAAAACAAACCCATGCTGTGGAGTTGCATGTGATGTTGTACTTCATTGACACAAAAGGACATGTATAAGCAGTGATCGCTGTGCACAGTTTATTTATCAATGTGTACTTGTGTGTATGTATAATAGGCGAGTGTTAATCGATGCAGGCGAACCAGCGGTACCGGAGTATATTGCCAATCTGCGCGACGCTCTGAGGCAGCACGAGGCGTCTATACAGCACATCTTGGTCACACACTGGCACCATGACCACACAGGAGGAGTACAGGACATACTCACAAACTTTCACACAGGTTAGAAATGTGTCTCCGTGTTTTGCATAAAATACATTTTTGAGAGTCGGTGAAGTGTGCATTCTGCATTGTGAGTTAATGGTCCCATAAAGAGAATAATGAAAAATATAAGGGAGATAGGTTTATGAGTTAGGATTAGGGGTCAGCATTAAAAAGTGATATAAGAAAATAGGAAATCCCCACTATGATAGAAAAGCCAAAGTGCCTGTGTCACACAGATGCAGAGCTGAGAGTCAGTAAGCACCCCCGGTCTCCTCCACAGGAAGAAGGAATCGGAGAAGCAAAGAGGAAGTACTCGTATCTCAGTGATGGCGAAGTGATAAAGACAGAAGGGGCAACACTACGGTAAACACATACACTTTTTAAAGGCAGCTTGAGGTGTGTATTTTTTCAGTTGGAAAAACAGATTTTATATTCTGTGTGTGTCTGTATGTAGGGTGTTATTTACCCCCGGCCACACAGATGACCATATGGCATTATTGCTGGAGGAAGAGCAGGCCGTGTTTTCGGGTGACTGTATTCTAGGAGAGGGCACAGCTGTGTTTGAGGACCTCCATGATTACATGAAGTCACTCCAGAAGTTGCTCAGTGTGAAGGCCGACCTCATATATCCAGGTCAGAGTGTGTGTTGCAGTTGTTATTTTAATACTTAAGAATGCTTTTTATATCAAAGTTTTACTGACGCTATGAGATTTGCGTTTCAGGCCATGGGCCGGTTGTGCAGGATGCAGGATCAAAGATTTGTGAGTACATAAGCCATCGGAATGCAAGAGAACAGCAGATCTTACAGGTTCTACAGGAGAACAGTAGATCTGTGTTTACCTCCAGCCAACTAGTCAAAGTGGTGTACAAGGTAGTGTTCTATAAAACCGACAGTCTATCAAAAACCTGAAATCATTTTTTAATACGATTGTCAGATTTCCTGGTTCCTGTTGAAACACAAAATGTTTTTTTGGAACATTCAAAATGCATTTTTACTAGTTTTACTGTTAATCTAAGACTTTTGGACATTGGTTAGTACAAACAGTTTGGTTCAGCTCAATATGGTTACTGATAATAGCATAACCATAACACACATTATTTTATTTTTAGTATTTGGGATGTTTTTCTTGCAATTGTAGTTATTTAATATTTTTCTTGTAATTTTGTAAATGTTAGGAAACCCCTGAGCACCTGCACAGAGCTGCTGAGGTTAACTTGGTGCACCATTTAAAGAAACTTTACAAGGAAGGAAAGATCTGCCTGGGTATGTGTGTTTTACATTCAGCTGTTTATCTGTGCGCGTTTGTGTGTGCACATGTGACTCCTGTGGTTCGTAACAAACACATATACAATTCACGAGTTGTATTCTTTTGTTTGTTTACAGCTGAAGGCTCGGAAGAAAAGAAGTGGAAAAGCAATTTGTGATTCGCTCAGCTAATTCATCCTCATCTTATAAAACCATGCCAGTTGACTGAGATTGTGTGAGGATTTTTGTGGATGTTCCTTTCTTGTGGAAACATACCTGATTTGTTTAATCTTTGCATGTGCCCGAGTCACACCTAGAAATTTGAAAGATAATAGGCTACTACCTAACCCTTTGCCATAGAAAACATACAATTCATTCCGACACTCATGTATTGCTTTTTGGGCATATTGTCACTATGTTATGGAATTCTACATTTTATAGGCATGTCATAATACCCTTGTGAAATTTACCCATGTGACCACAAGCAGTCTCTCCCATAAATGTTTCTCCCCTTTTTATTTTTAATATTACAAGAGATGTATTTGCAATGTGCAGACTTTTTAATTGTCCTCATGTTCCTTGTCGTTATCATTTTGTTTCTGAAAGCTTAAATATGTTAAGCTTCCCGTGAATTAATCCCATCCAGCTGGATCGCTCTTGATCTAATATGTGAAAATACATTTGATAAATGTACACTTGTGTAAATAAATAATGTTATTCAAAGGTTTCTTTATGATTTCTTTAGATTCAGAGAAGCGTCAATACCTATTGCATATGAAACTGCTTAAAACATTATTTTAATACGTTTCCCATACGTGTTAGTGTAAAGCGGCATTTGAGTTTGTCGTTTATATGTTAAATTCCGACAGTCCTTATGTTGGTGTCAACAAAACGATTGTGAACCGGAAGTTAACGAGTATTTACTACTGGCTCCTGCAGTGGTGCGGATCCAATTGCGCTTTGAGCCAATGCCGCTAACCGAGAATAGGAACCGTGTTGTTCTCTCCCGGTCCAAGGACATTTGGATGACGCTCTAAGGATTAAATCCGATGGTGAAGCTGCGTACAAAGTGATCGATTAACGCGCAAATGGAAGTAATCGGGGTTATTAATGTGAAACGGACAACGGGGCAGGATGCTCGTGTGTGACGCGGCCGAACGCGCGCGGCGCGCACCTGCAGTATACGCGCAGAGGCGCGTGAGCCCTCGGCGCTACATCGACTGTCAATCTAGTGCGTTGTTTTAGTAATATTGTGTCAAATCGAGACCTAATTGGTACTATAATTAAACGCAAACCGTTCGAACTTTGTGTAGTAACGCTTAATGTTTATTAATATAACGTTGATGTGTTATTGTTTTGATGGAGTCTAAGTCGTTATTATATTATAACGGGGTCAGAACAGCCGTCGGGAACGGCACTGATGTTATCCGTTTTTGGTAATAACCGAACGTTACATGGCACATGAATAACGTGAGTGTGTTTGCAGTAAAACTGATAAGCTACCATCTGTGTGTGTGCTATGTTAGTGCATCGTTACTAAACAAGCTACAATAGACGGCCGAATCTTACGCTGCCCGTCAGGATGGCATCTGGTGCTGAAGGGGAACCGGAGGGAGGGGGGCTCGCACCCGTGAAATCTTTCCCGTACCCCTGCTTGCGCGAGGAATCAACTGGGGGGGTGAAATCTAAGAGCCTTCCTACGCTCAACGACAGTCAGGCTCCGGAGGCTGATCAGACTCTGCTGTCCGGTCCGCACGGATCGTCCCGGTGCGGCTCTCCGGTCGGGAAAGAGTGTCGTGAGACGGAGGGTCGCGGCGCTGCTGCGCTCGTGAGGTTCCGACTGCCGCGGGTGCCGGTGCAACGCTATGTGGACAGGATCCTGTCGGACTCACGATGCTTCTTGTTCTGCATGTGTTATCTCACCTTTATTCAGTCACTGATGGTGTCCGGATATCTCAGCAGCGTCATTACCACAATAGGTAATATACCTGACCTCGAGCACTCTGTTGAACATTCATTAGACTATCATGGAGATCCGAATGGTTATAATGGAAATGTAGTGATTTACTCTGGTAATATGTTTGGATGTTATTTGGTGGATGGGTACCAATGGAAACCATTACATCCTACTAGAATGAGACCAAAAAACAACATACAATGGAATATTATAATAGTTTTAATCATTCATAATTGAAACCATTGGAAAACATTTTTAAGATGGGCAACTCCTGATCATTGCCCTCCTAAATTATATTCAGACAACAGAATTTTCTCTAGCCCTGTAGTTAGAGAATGGCGCTAGCAATGTCAAGGTCATTGGTTCAATACCAGGGATTACACATACCCAGAAACAAATGTAATTTAATCTGTTTTGGATTAAAGTCTCTACCAAATGTGTTAATGTGATGTTTTAACGGCTTTTATTAAACGTCTACTTTTTTAGAAAAGCGTTACAGTCTGCGGAGCTCAGAGTCAGGTCTATTGGTCAGCTGTTTTGACATCGGTAGTCTCATCGTTGTGGTCTTCATCAGCTACTTCGGTGGCCGGGGACAAAGACCTCGCTGGCTGGCCATAGGGGGCATCTTCATTGCAGTGGGGGCAGCCCTCTTTTCATTACCTCACTTCATCTCCCCCCCCTATCAACTGGAAGAACTGAATAGCACGGTCGGGGGTGAAGGACTGTGTGCCAGCGGGAACAGCAGTGGGCAGGAGAAGCAAACGCTTTCCAGGTGCCAGAGGGACCGCGAGGAGAGTGAGCACGCCCTGTACGTGGTGCTGTTCATCTGCGCTCAGATCCTAGTGGGAATGGGTTCGACTCCCATATACACACTTGGGCCAACTTACCTTGATGACAATGTGAAGAAAGAGAATGCATCTCTGTACCTGGGTAAGTGAAGGGTGTGTGTTAGTTATTTGCCCATGTTTTCTTAGTGTTCGTGCTGATAGAGAACACTTGATGAAATAATTTACATTTAGATTTACATTTAGTCATTTAGCATATCCTTTTATCCAAAGTGATTTAGGAAATGAGGAACAATGGAATCACGACAGCAGAAGTACAAAATGTACAAGTGCATCCCAACTGAGCACAATGTGCTGAATCACAGTATACCTTGCTAGTAGTTGTTTGTTTTATAAGAATGGACATGTTTTCTGAACGATATAATGCTGCTATGAATGAATAAAATGAATGGATATCAGTTGACCCTGAAGACACAGGTGTCTTGTGGTGATTTGGAAAGGCCCGTTTAAAGATTTCAAGTGACATATATTTAAAGGTACAGTGTATGAATTTGAGCATCATCTAGCGGTGAGGTTACAAATTACAACCAACAGCTCACTCCAACCCTTCCCTTTGAAACACTATGGTGCTTGACACGGGACTAAGATGTTGTCACCTCGCTTCTTTGTCAAAGGAGATGTATGTACGAAACTTGTTTGAAGAGCAGTTTGTCTATTTAGGGCTACAGTAGAAACAACATGGTGAATTCCATTTAAGGGACCCGCGGCGTATGTAGATCGAAATGGCTCATTCTGACGGATTTATAGGATTTGGATCTGAATTCTTTATATATAGTTTAAAGCAGAAGCTTACGGAGCATAAACAAAACACTTTGTTAGTGGTGGATATTTAAAGAAAATGTCAAGATACACACAATAGCCTAAGACAGTCAAAGTATGTCTGTTATTTTCTCTCTGTGTGTGTGTAGCTATCATGTATGTAATGGGAGCTCTTGGACCAGCTGCCGGGTATCTGCTGGGTGGGATTATGATCGGGTTCTATGTTGACCCTGGTACCACTGTCAGTATTGACCAGAGTGACCCACGGTTTGTGGGAAACTGGTAAGGCAATCTCGTTCTCTCTCGCTGTGTTTTTCTTTCTCCATTGATGTAGTTAATCAGCACTATGTAAGGATTCAAATTCTCTTCATCTCATTTTCAGGTGGAGTGGTTTCCTCCTGTGTGCTGTGGCAATGCTGTTGGTAATCTTCCCCATGTTTTCCTTTCCTAAAAAACTTCCGCCTCGCCACAAGAAAAGTAAGAGGCATGGGAAAAAGACTCCAGGCGATGTATCCAGTGATGATGAGATGATGAAGGAAAAGAGCCAGGCCGTCACATCCTCAATGGGGTTTGGCAAGAACATCAAAGGTGAAACCTGATATCAGATCTAAAAGTTTCCACAGGACTCTTAACCTGTAATCTATAAAATCTGTAATCTAGATTGCTATTTAATGATTTATATGATGTTTTTATTTGGATTTAGTTCTGCATGAGATTGTAAATTACGGATTATAATTGACATTGAACTGATAAAAATGAGTCTGTTTTTGTCTCTATTCCTTTCACCAGATTTGCCCAAAGCAGCAGTACGAATTCTGAGCAATGTGACCTTTTTTTTTGTGAGTTTGTCGTACACAGCGGAATGTGCCATCGTCACGGCTTTCATCACTTTCATTCCCAAATTTATTGAGTCTCAATTCGGTGTCCCTGCATCTAATGCCAGTATATACACAGGTACCGAAACATCTGATCACAGCATTCAGTAGGGGACGTTTTATGTGTGTTTATTAATCCATGTATGTATGTGTAGGTCTGATCATTGTGCCAAGTGCAGGTGTGGGTATAGTTCTTGGTGGCTACATCATAAAGAAGTTGAAACTGGGTGCAAGAGAAGCAGCAAAGCTTGCCATGATTTGCAGCGGTGTGTCTCTTCTTTGCTTCTCCACGCTGTTCATTGTGGGCTGTGAGAGCATCAATCTCGGCGGAATCAATATCCCGTACACCACCGGGTAAAGGAGAAGAGCTTCCAGACACATAAATATGGCTCACAGACACTCTTTGCCAAACATGAGCTGCACTGAATGATGTTCGATCTGCGTTTTGCAGGCCCACGCTGACTCTGTCTCACCGGAACCTGACGGGAAGCTGCAACGTCAACTGTGGCTGCAGGATCCACGAGTATGCACCTGTCTGCGGCTCGGATGGCATTACATATTTTAACCCATGCTTGGCTGGCTGCAGCAACATTGCCAACTATACCTCAGGAGTGAGTCATTTTACGTTTACACTGCCCACATATCCCCTGCAGAACCTTTAAAACCTTGAAGTAAAACATAGGTAAATAATTAGTTACTTTTTACAATTCCACATGTACTGTTTTAAAAATATAACTTTGGTGCAAAACATTACGATTGATTTCTGTGAAAACAGACTGACAGTTAAAAAACAGCAAAATAAATTGTTGTGCCGCAAGTTTGCATCTTGTTCTCACTCACATGTAAAATATTAATCATTCACGTATGTCATTTCTGTGTTTGGTAGGATCAAATTGAGCAATTTACATGCCTTGTTGCAGATGAAGTGGGTAGATTTGAAATACTGCGTCTTCGTTTACATTAATATTAATAAACGTAAAAAAATAAAAGTAATCCAGTCCACATCCATTTTTATGTCATAAAGTTTGTCAGAAATATGACATATTATATGTCACTATCAGTGTGAGTGACATTAATAAATTAATATTAAAATTTAAACTAGCACAAGCCGGTGAAAGTTGAACTGTGACTTCAGCTTTGAAGTTGTTTCCCATCATGCATTTGGCTGTCCTGAGATCAGAATGAATTTGCACTGAATTTGTTTATTTCATATGGGTCTAAAAACAAGTGTCTTTCTCCCACTCAGATCAGAAACTATTCCGACTGTGCGTGCGTTCAGAGCAGACAGGTCATAACTCCGTCGGGCGGAAACCACGAGCTGCAGGTGGTGATCGTGAAGACTTACCTGAACGAGAACGGTTACGCACTGGCGGGAAAGTGCGAACGCACTTGTGGAACGCTCTTAACCTTCCTCATCTTCCTCTTCATCGTCACTCTCATAACTGCCTGTGGGCAGCCGTCCGTCATCATCGTTACGCTCAGGTCCGTCTCTTTATATGTTCTCTCTCGCTCTTTTTTTCTTTCTTATTCATTCTCTCTCTTCGAGCAGGTCGGTGGATGAGGAGGACAGGCCTTTTGCTCTAGGAATGCAGTTTGTTCTTCTCAGGACTCTCGGTAAGACCTACTGGATTTGACCGAATCTAATAATAAGTTTCTTATTTATAATAATGATAATTCTAATAAAGAATTTTCAATATGTTGTTGTCTCTGCCTCTCTTCAGCTTACATCCCCACTCCGATTTATTTTGGAGCTGTGATTGACACCACATGTATGTTGTGGCAGCAAGACTGCGGTTTCCATGGATCCTGCTGGGAGTACGATGTCACATCCCTTCGATTTGTTTACTTCGGTCTGGCAGCGAGCCTGAAGTTCCTGGGCTTCCTCTTCATCTTCCTTACCTGGTATTCGCTGAAGCGTCGCGAGGAGCAGACGACCACGCATCCGCACACTCTTTCGCCGCTGGACACGGTGAGCCACCTCATCTGCCACGCCGGAGGTCACAAAGGCCACGCCCGCACACGCTCTTGTCCTGTCTTCCTGCCCCGCCTGCCTGAACACACCCACGCTTCAATGCCAAATGGGCACTCCCTTAGCCGTGGTAACAGTTGCCCTGGCAATGGCCTGAAAGCAATAACTCCACCAATACGGTCTCTTGAGAAAGTGGGAGTCTGAGAGGAGTGGAACCACACACCAGTACACATGCATGCATCATACAAATCTGAAGGCCGTGTGTGAAGGTGCTCACACCACACTGCTTATAGCCATTGCTGGTGCCTTTTTTTAAACACACAGACACTTCAAGTAGATCTCAAAACAGTCAATTTGTAAAGCACTAAGTAGTTCTAAAACCTTTTTAGACAGAATACCTCAGCAGGACAAATACCTCTCATCATATCTCCATGTCCTGTACGTGTCATGTAGGTCGCGCACATCCTAGCATATAATTATAGTTACTTGCTCATCTCATTTTTGAAAACAACGAAAGGGAAAGAGACTGCAGATTTACTATGCAAACTCCTCCCATTGCACCATCCAACATATTAGCTCCACCTTCCCTACATACCTTTCTTACAGCGCTGACTCCACCCAGTAATATTATCTCCACCAAAACGGCAAACTCCTCCCACAGCACTTGCTTCACCATTATAAAAGCCCTTGCCAACTCTAGTTGGCAAGTCTTGACCTGACATGTTAACGCTCCCCAAACTGTGATCTTTTCCCATATCATTATCTCTGCCTAAATCATATTAGCCCTCCTACACTGCAAACTCCTCCCACAGCAACTATATTAACATAGTAGTTAGAAACTTACGGGGGGGGGGGGGGGGGGGTTGGGTTGGGAGACGAAACCTTGTACCAGATTTTTGCTCTTTTTCTGACTTATGCCACTTATTTTTCAGCCGTTTTCGCTTGAGTGTCTGACATTTATATATTTCTTTGTGTCCTTATTGTCTTACCGTTTGACTTTTGTGCATCATATCAGTATTCATGTCACCTTCCCTTGGTCTTGATTGCATCTGATTTTGGTGGTCAACCGTCATCTGTGTAAATGACATGTACACAAAACATGCATCACATATCAGCGAAACATCATCTCATCAAATTTCTAAAAACTTTCACACTTACATCTTCAGCTATCAAGTATTAGTGCTGTTCAAAATAACAGGGTTATTATACAACATTTGATAACTGTCTAGACCAGCTTTAAACAGAAACCAGTTGATCATGACATGACTCCAATAGAAACAGAGCATTATCTAGACATTTACTTGACTAAAGATGATAAAATGTTTTTTCCTCTCATTTATTCCCAGCCCTTCTTTTGTTATTGTGCTCTGTTTGTGAACAAATGATGCATTGAATACAATTATTTATTTGAAGGTGTGCCCGGGTTTGGTTATCAATAGCAAACCTGGAGAAATGATTTACTAACTGTTTTGGTTTACATGTACATATATAAATAAAGGATTTGTGTCAATAAAAATGTTTAAATAAAATTGTTCTTTGTGTGGTGTATTGTATCTTTTTAAAATCCTGAACACTTTTTTGCTTGAAAATTGCTTTGTCGTTTTTTTAGTAGACACCTCTTGATTTTATATCTAGTTATCATGCAGGTTTTCAGCCCCTGCATAACACAAAAATGATTTAATACAAAATGATTGTTCATGTTCTTAAAACACTTACCATTACGTGACAATTCACTTGCCTGACTATGGAAAACAATGCTTTAAAAACACAATTTAAAAAAAGTTTAAACCACCAAAAACTGACATCTGTCAGTATGGTGAAAACCTTTGGCAGAAACTTTTTTATCTTTGATACTTGCATACTTCCATAGATCTAATTAAATAATTCCATGTTCAAATATGTTTAAGGACACTGAATAGCTTTCCTGTATCTCAGTGGTAAGAGCATTGCGTTAACAACACAATGTTGTGGGTTCGATCCCAGGCGATTGCAAATCCGTATGTATAAATGTATAGGATAATACAATGTAAGTCGCTTTGGATAAAAGCGTCTGCCAAATGCATAAATGTAAATGAATAATTAAGCACCCTGGCCCCGCCCTCCACTAGGCGGCGCTGTGATGGCGCCAGTGCGTTGCCGCGTGGGCTTCTCGTCTTTACACGCGTCCGCTACATCGTATTCCGGTCCTTTCGCGTGCTCTGTAGAGCAGTCTCGTGTGCCGTAATCATGGCTCTCTACAACTTTAAAAAGATTATGGTGGTTCCCACCGCAAAGGTAGGAAGTTTACCCTTCCTTTTGGTTCACGTAACGTTATGTGTGATTAAATGTTAGAAACGATGTCGCTCGAGGTTTCGTAAATTACGCGCACTGACAGTTTGTGTCTCGTACACGTGCATTCGGTGTTGAGCCTTTAACTTTCTGTGTTTTATTACCGACAACATTCTGTGATAGTGTAAAACTTATGAAAAAAAACGAATGTAATAACATAGAAACCTTCACAGAAATTCTAATGGATGTTATGGTTATAACGGGAATTATATTAATTTTAATGGAAAATAATGATCACATAGGTATGTGTTGGGCACTGTTGATTAAGGCCTACAGGAATAAGACCCAAATCACAAAAATACATAAATGACATTTTACTGGTAAATAGCTGGTTCATAATGGAAAAAGTAATGAAAACCATTTGGGTTTTTGTCTTCTCCATGGAAATGAAATGGTATACATACATACATGCATGCATGGTAATACTATGTATGTCTGTGACAAGTGTGTTGACAATTCTTGATCCCCAAAATTGTATAAACATTATATCATATTGCAAAACTTTATCATAAATTATATCAAATGTTTTTGTTCCTTTTCTGCAGGACTTCATAGATTTGACTTTATCCAAAACGCAACGTAAAACTCCCACTGTGGTACACAAGCACTATCAAATTCACAGAATAAGACATTTCTATATGCGCAAAGTCAAATTTACCCAGCAGAACTACCATGATCGGCTGTCTCAGATCCTCACAGACTTCCCCAAACTGGATGTAAGTCCTCCACAGAATTGTGCAGAACACAAGTGAAACAAACGCTGATGCTTTTTAATCATTCAATTTTCAACACAAAAATGTTTTTAATTCTTTCACAGGACATCCATCCCTTCTATGCTGACCTGATGAATGTGTTATATGATAAAGATCATTATAAACTGGCTTTGGGTCAGATCAACATCGCCAAGAACCTGATTGACAAGTGAGTCAGCCTGTCGCGTTTCTCTACCTCGTTGTGCACTTTTTGTATGAATTTTTTTTAATCCACAAGCATTGTGACCGCAGTGATATGGGGTTATACATAGTCTTTTACATTTTGTCTCTAAGAATGATCTAAAGATGTTTAACTTCTGTTCGATGTGTGTCTGTGTAGTGTTGCTAAAGATTACGTGCGCCTGATGAAATACGGAGACTCGCTGTATCGCTGCAAACAACTGAAACGGGCAGCGCTGGGTCGCATGTGCACCATCCTAAAAAGACAGAAACAGAGCCTGGAGTATTTGGAACAAGGTGCGTATGCTTTTAAACCCTGACACAGTTGTTCAGATGTACTTTTTAAGTATATGGACACATAAATGTTTGTTTTCTCACAGTCCGGCAGCATTTGTCCCGTTTACCCACTATTGACCCGAACACCAGAACCCTCCTTCTATGTGGATACCCAAATGTGGGCAAGTCCAGCTTTATCAACAAGGTTTGTTTATGTTAAACTAGGGCTGGGGGATATGGCTAAAAAATATATCAACAATATGATGCTTTATATCGTTCCATACCGATAATTATTAACCTTCCTTTTTTAAGTAAAATGACAAGTACAACAGTTTGTATATAACCACTGTATTTTAACTGACCCACATTATTAAGGCATACAGCAAATAAAATTAGTTTTAGCAGTAAATAAAACTAAAACAAAGTGTTTTTAACAAAATATCTTCTTTATGTCTTACTCTACTTATATTAAGATAAAAGTTTAAACAAAATTTAAATTTGAATTTAAAATGTTACAAAATGTGTTCACTTCAATTTAATGTAAACATGGAACAATCAAGGCAAACTTTGAAGTAGATCAACAACAGCATCTGTAATAAGTAATGCCAACAAACTTTTATAACAGTAAACAAAAGCCTGACTCCACCATGCTGAACGGCAGCATTTCTTTTGCAATTAAGTACTCTATTGCATGGGTAATGTCATTATATCGCTTTTAAGATTTATCATATGGCATTGTTACTGAGTACCTCTCAATAGTGGACTGCTTGTTGACTTGAGGTAGATGGGCGACATTATGTATATTCCAAAGGGTGGCAGCGGTTTAGATGTTGGAATAAATTGCTTGTGTTTCCTTGCTTAGCCGGAACTTTTTTTTTTTTTACATATCTTACACACTACATTCTTCTGATGTTGGTTGGAAGGGAAAAAAAAATGCCACACTGGCGAGCTGACATCTCCCTCTTTTGTTCACAATTTCCTTGCTGACGGCAGGCACGGTACTCATCTTGCACGTGTTCTAATGTCAACATGGCGATGACGCAACCAAACTGAGACTAACGCAACCTGGCAAATTAGATCTTATTGGTTGTGGTTGTTTGTTCGTAGCACGCTCATGTAACAAAACATCCTATAGGCTGTTTAAGATCTTCGGACGTCACGGGCGCGCACATTTTAAGGAAATTATGTAGCGCTATATCAAACTTTTTTTTATATTGATATTGACAATGTTGTACCGTCGATAAAAATCGATATCGTTTTATTCCCCAGGCCTATGTTAAACCTTACACAAACACACACACAAATTGTTTACATGTGCAGATTTAAATGTTTAGTGTTATTGGGCTGTGTGCAGGTAACCCGTGCTGACGTGGATGTTCAGCCATATGCCTTCACAACCAAATCGTTATTTGTGGGTCACATGGATTACAAATACCTGCGTTGGCAGGTGAGTCTAATTAGCGTTTTGACTAACGGGACATCTTTTATTAAAATCATATTATTGGGTTTGTAAACTTTGAACATTTTATACCAGAGTTTCATTTAGGAATAGTTTTCTTGTCGTGGCTCCTGTTGATCTGTGGGTGTATGTGTAGGTTGTTGACACTCCTGGAATTCTGGATCATCCTTTGGAAGAAAGGAATACTATAGAAATGCAGGCCATCACAGCTCTGGCTCACCTGCGTGCTGCCGTGCTCTACGTCATGGATCTGTCTGAGCAGTGTGGACACACGCTTTCCCAACAGTTAGAACTATTCAACAGTATAAGACCGCTGTTTGCCAACAAGGTACACAAACGCATAATAAATACATCTGAATAATATAGAGCCAATGTTAGGAAACAGCAGTGATCATTGTTTGCATGTTATGCAGCCTCTGATCGTGATGGCCAATAAGTGTGACGTGAGGAAGATCAGTGAACTGTCTGAAGAGAATCAGGTGAGTGAGATCGTGTTTTACATACTTTTGTTACTGTTAATATATGCAAGAAATTTAAAACCGTTTTAAAAGCAACCAGGCATTAAATTGTGAGCACTGTCACATTTAGAAACATCTGGAATCATTCTTGAATGACATTAATTCTGGTCCCTGTGTGTATATAGAAAATCATTGAGGACCTCATTGCTGATGGGATCACAGTGATCGAGACTAGCTCTCTGACAGAAGAGGGAGTGATGCATGTGAAGACTGAGGTATGGGGAGCCTATTACTTTCCCTTCCTAGCTCACGCTTTGAAATCAGCTTTATTCACCAAGTGTTTAACATTGTGTCTTAACCAGTTGTGGAGCAACAAGCAATAAAACTTCAAAAAATTGGTCATCATTTACTCGCCTTCGAGTTGTTCTAAATCTGGTTTAATTTCTATGTTCTGTTGAACATGAAGATATTTTGAAGAATGTAGGACTGCAAATAGTTCTGGGAAACTTTTGACTAACAGTGTCATTTTTTCAACTATGGTAGTCAATGGGGTCCAAGAACTCTTTGGTTATAAGCATTCGTCCAAATATCTTTCTCTTTGTTCAACCAAACAAAGAAATTAAACCAGATTTAGAACAACTCCAAGTTATGTTATTAAGGACATCATTTCATTTTTGGGTGAACTATACCTTTAAAGGTCTGGTGAACCACACTGAAATAACAACTTCTGTGTTTATTTACAGGCATGTGATCTGCTGTTGGCACACCGTGTGAACACAAAGATGAAGGGCAAGAAGGTCCATGATGTTCTGAACAGACTCCACCTGGCAGTGCCAGCCAAAAGAGATCAGAAGGTATAGTAACTGTCACAAATGTCATAACAAATCTCAGATGTGTATATAGGTTTTTATGTGAATTTGTCGATTGTGTTGTAGGAAAGACCTCCGTTTATTCCAGATGGGGCACTGATCCGAAGGAAAGCAATGGAGACAGATGCTCCTAAACGCAAGCTGGAGAGAGACCTTGAAATTGAGCTGGGAGATGACTACACGTTGGACTTGCAGAGTACGAATCACACGCACACATACTTTTATGTACTCGAAATGTATGCTTGCTTTGGTCAAGTCTGACAGGCCGTCTGTGTGTTATCAGAATACTGGGATTTGATGAATCCGGATGAAAAGCAGGATAGGATTCCTGAGATCTGGGAGGGACATAATATCGCCGATTACATCGACCCAGAGATCATGAAGGTGAGAAACGCAATTAAACATTGCTACCTCAGACTTCATCATGTCACATTTAAAATGTGTTCTGATTCTTTTCGCTCTCATTTTCCATCTTGTTTTCAGAGGCTGGAACACTTGGAACAGGAAGAGGAACTGCGCGAGAAGGCTGGGGAGTATGACTCGGAGGAAGAGGAGAGTGAGGATGAGGAGATGCAGGAGATTCGACAGCTGGCCAGTCAGATTCGAGAGAAGCGTAAACTGAAGATTCTCGAATCCAGAGAAAAAAATACAAAAGGACCCAGACTGCCCCGCACAGCCAAAAAGGTTTGCCTTGCTGTTTTGTTTTTGTGTTAAATCGATAGCAGTTTGTCTTTTTGTAGTGAGTTGTTATGCCTTGGTTATTTGTTTGAAAAAAACAACATGAAAAGTGCATTTGAATTAATCTCCAAAATGCCTATATGTCACAATCACACGTTATGCTTGTTAAATAAGCAAACTGTACAATATTCCGCTGACTAAAAAAATAAATGACTTGATTAATCTATGTGGATGCAGGTGGAAAGAGGGACTCTGGAGAAGGATATGTCTGATCTGGGTTTGGACATGACAGACAAAGATAATGTAAGCATCATGTATACTTTACGCTTTTAGTGTAACTGTTTTGATATCACGCATGTTTTTTTGCATGTTAAATGTGTGAATTTTTCTATGTTTATTTACCATGATTGTGTTAATCTTACCTACCTGTAGAGTCACTATGCTCAGAGGTCACGCTCTCTAGTGCGGAAAAGAAAGAGGGAATTGTCAGCCCCACCGACATCACGCACCCGCAGTCAGAGTGCCTCAAGACCTCCAAGGGACCAATCAGGAGTCAGAGATGCAAAGGTACCTTCAGATGTCTCTGCTATGAAATGAAGAATTAGAAACAACATTTTATAACAAGAATATATGTATATATATATATATGTATAGGCCTATTTATAATATTCTAAATAAAAACAAATTAATATATTAACTAGTGGTGGGCCGTGAGACTCTTATCGCGCGATAAAAAAAATGTCGCCGTTAATCTATTCTCAAAGTTGGGTTGGGAGCTGGGTCTATACTACGCAAGCTATGATGACTTTCACCTTGATATTTTAGCGCGGATGTATACATAGATTAATTACAATGTAGGGGAAGAGAACCAGATTTTTCAACTCGCGTGATTCGCGCCGCCTCATCATCTCATAATCAGGGCTTCAGTCGCGTGATTCGCGCCGCAAGTAGGTCCATCGCGTCTTTGCATTGACTAAACATGTAAATCACTCGCGCTTGGCGCGCCATTTGCGTTTGGTCTGAACACAACATAACGTTACTGTGATATTACCACATCAAACGTGACGTGCTAACATGGATGCAGCTATGAAGCCGCTATTTTTAAGACGCTTCCCACTGGAAACCTTGAAAAGACTAAGGTTGTTTCCACATTGTGCAATGTGGAATTGGTTAACTCTACGAAATTGGTTTACATGCAGTTAGTTTATAAAAAAAAAACTCTCTCAATATGTAGTGACCTAGCTCAAGTTGAAACCAGTAACTTTGTATTGGCACCTAATCTATTATGGCTCCTCTATGACATATCGCTTGTTGCTCCCTAAATCTTTGTAAGTCGCTTTGGATAAAAGCGTATGCTAAATGACTAAATTTAAATGTAAATGTACTGTAGGAGCTCTTCCAGTCTCAAGTACCACCTAAACGCAAAGCATCCCTTAGCTAATGAGGAAGTAAACACAAATTCATCTTATTGAACATAATTTAATTTTCATCACAAATTATCATAGTAGAACAGCTTTCTCAAGCAGTTTGTGATGCATTTTGGAAACAGGAGATGAGCCCCTGATCTAATGCGCCACCTGGCTTGAGAAACGCGTTCTCAAAGACTTACTTTTAGTCATTATTTGGGTAGCACACATATTATGAATGCCTTTGGCAGAGTTCAAATGAGCCATTTTAATCTAGATTAAAAAAATTAATCTATGCCCACCACTAATATTAACCCAAGTAGCAGAAAGTTGACTTGCCATCCAGAACCTATTTACAAGACTGAGTCTCTCCTCTTTTTTTCCAACAGATGTTGAAGAAGGCGAAGGTCTTGATGAAGGGCTCACAGAAGGAAATGAACAGACAGGGCAAGAAGGGAGAATCTGACCGACATGTGTTTGACCTCAAACCTAAACATCTTTTTTCTGGGAAGAGGAAATCTGGTTCCACCAGTCGCAGATAAAAGCATCCTTGCTCACCAATTATATCTGTTTGAACGTCTTACACCTGACCTATATGCCTTTATTAATAAAAAAATGTTCTAATCCATATTTTAGTAATTCTTTCTGATACAGAAGGTAACACAGCTGTAAACAGAAAAGAATGATTTGTTATTTACGTGTACGTAATCATCCCAAGTCTTGTGTGTTATTCTGGAGGAGCTGTTGATAAAGTCATGTGCACGATCGTGATTTTAAACTTCATATATGAATATGAATTTGGACCTCAAGCTAATGTATGCAGCGGGAGTTAAATAAAACGTTGAAATAATTGAGCCTTAAATTTGTGTCAATAATCTTTTGTCTGTGTACACTGATCCAAGATTTTTGTGGACATATTCTTGTTACAAAAAGTTTAATGTTTTGAAAATTGAAAGCGATAGATAGCCCCAACATACCCAGTATGTCATATATTTATCCTTCAAAACTTATCTTCAGTGGGACACTAAATGTTATTTCGAGAAAGGCCTTAAAACATTTTCTACAGACGGAACAAGTCGGGTTTCTACATGGTGATGAATGAATATTCATTTCTGGGTGAACTATCACGTCTTCCTTTTTTTTTAAAGGTAAAGATAGCCTGTAAAGCTGTATTTGGGTGTTAACGTGAGAGTTGTGACAGAAATGTCTGAACCGTGTGCATTTTTTTAGTATGGATCAGTGTGGAATGAGAAATTAAGTTTTAACTCAAGAGAGCACATAATAGTGTATGTTACGGTCTGAAGAATCAGGACTTTTATTTTGACAGCGAATCTCCCGGAAACAATCTCAGCCTCCACTATAGCAACAGTCTCCGAGCGTTTTACACTATTTCAGACTGCACATCAAAACATCAGAGGAAAACAACGCGTTACGGCCAACGGAAGTGATCGTCACTGCACTCTAAATTCATTTGAAACGCACACAATTGCCCGCGGACCTGCAGACGGCCCGAGCGCAGAGGATGGCGAATTACCGGGCGTTTCACACGCAGCTCGCGACCATCATGGAGACGCTGACGCGCGCGGCGGTGGCAGAGATCTGCGAGCTGGTGGACGACGGCTACGCCGTTTTACACCTCGAGATCTCGCGCCACCAGAAAGAAAACGAGGAGCTCCGACGGAAACTCCAGCTCATAGAGTCTATCGTTGCAGCGCGGGGCTTCTGTGACGAGAGCGCATCAGTTCGGGAAGCTCGGTGTGACAGCAACGCTCGCGAAGTGCCAGTGAGCAGAAAAACGTCCGGAGGAGAATCCACCAGCCGGGGTGCATCAGCGGAGGTGAGATAATGTTTTGAAAAGGTTGAATAGCGATGATATTGATGTTTCTTTAAAATGAAGCTCGTGCTTGTTTTCTGTTGATGTTTTGTTTTTCAGTCTCGCGAGGAAAGAGATCTGATTCAGATCAAACAGGAAGGTGTAGAGCAGACACCCCTCGGAGGTGAGAAATTTAGTAAAACCTGTTAATTTGTTAAAAAAAAAAATTATGTGGCACCATGGACTGTGGCAAAACAGCTTTTGTTTATATGTTTCTCAACAGATGAAGACGATGATGATGATGATGGTGATGATGGTGAAAGTGTCTCTGAAGTAACTCACGACTCTCCCAAACCAGAAGTGTCTGAAATTTCAGGGCAGGATTCCCACATGCTTGCACACTCCCCCATGCATGACCCGCACTGTCACACACTTTTACACTCCCCTGAGCAAGACTCTCGCTCTCATAGACTAGCATTCGCAGACACACACTCAGGTGCCGAGGAGTCCCAGCACTCCAGTGTCGATTTGACGGTTTCGGATGATGCTTCCTTCTCCCTCTCGCAAACCATGTCGGAGACACATGCCTCCCGTCTTCGAGTATTTCAGGAAGATTTGTGCGTGAAGCCAGATCTGGATCTGGTCTCCGACTGGGCCGCTCACTCTGTCCGTAACACACTCGTGCACTCACAGACCTCTCCGCAGAGGCTCGCTGGGTCAGATCCACTTGTATCCCATGGTTCCTCTTTGTTTGCTGCACAGAGGCTGGTCGCCCTGGGGCACGTCCCAGGACTTAGTCTATATGGGCGACTGGGCACTTTGCAGGTAGGCGGAGCCAACAAGAGACACTTCATCTGCTCGATTTGCGGGAAGAGTTTCACAACGTCGCAGAGTTTGGACACACACATGCGCATTCACACGGGGGAGCGGCCGTATCGCTGTGAGCAGTGCGGGAAGCGTTTTACTCAATCTGGCCATCTCACGGCTCACCAGACTGTGCATACAGGGGAGAGACCGTACGAGTGCACACGCTGTGGGAAACGCTTCGCAGGAAAGCAGTACCTGCGCATACACACCAAAAAACACCATCCCGACTTACACACACTCTCACATGTACCATCACACACTCAGCAAGAATCACTGCCTTGACTTTTACACAAACCGAGAGAATGCAGGATGCCATATTTGTCTATTTACTTTTTTTATATTTATATAAACATTAGTTGTTTTACGACATGAAACACAAAAACCTGAGAAGCTTATTGACTTTCTGTACCCATGAGAATCTTTCTGTTAAATATTTACTAAAACCTGCTTATGGAAGCCAATAAATGTGGGTTAAAACATCTGAGCCAAAACTCACATTAAAGGGATTGTTCACCCAAAAATAAAAATGACTTAATCATTTACTAAGCCTCATTGTAAGACTTACCTGTAAGACTTACTTTCTTCTGTTGAACACAAAAGATATTCTGAAGAATGTGGTAACCAAACAACACTAGCCCTCACTGACGGCCATTGTATGGACTCAAAACTCCGAGACATTTCTCAAAATCTATTATTTTGTGTTCTGCAGTTGAAAAGAGTCATGTTCAGGTTTTGATTGGCATGGTGATAAATAGATGACAAAAGAATATTTTTTGGGTGAATTATCACTTTAAGATTCCTAAGGGCACGTGCACAGACATCAACTTGACATGTTCAATGAGAAATATGCGATTGCACTTAAAGATGTACTTGATGTACAGGGTAATGTGTGGTTATTATAATGAGTGTAGTGTAATCTAAATTAGATTTTACATTTATATTTGCAGTTTTAGGAGAAACACTAACTCTGTCAGTTTTATTTAACAAAAATAAATGTTGGACAAAACAACTGGCTTTACGGAATGTGTTCGTTACTTGATAACTTAACTAAATACTAATAAATGAACTGGCTATCAACCCAGCTGAGATTACCTGGAGCCATGTTAATAATCATGTTCTAAAGAATCGCAAAGTTAAAGTTGAAAGTAGGGTTGGGTATTGTTTGAATTAAAGGGATAGTACACCTAAACATAAAAATTCTTTCATGATTTACTCCTGTATAAATGTCTTTGTTCTGCTCAACACAAATATATTTGGAAGAATGTTAGCAACTGAGATTGGTTGTCAAGGTGCCCCAGAACTGTTTGTTTTCTAAATTCTTCAAAATATTTTCCTTTGTATCGAAAAGAACAAAAGAAAATACATTAATTCTTTCTATTATGATAGTCAATGGTGCCCCAGAAATCTTTCTAACCTTCTTCCAAGTACCTTTGTGTTCAACCCAACAAAAAATACATACAGCTTTGGAAAAAAACACTTAAGATATCAACCTGTGTGGTAATTTAGCCTGTATTGAGTGATTTGCAAAATACACCGCTCATAAAAAATGTAAGGAATTCCTAAATCACATTGTATTAGGTCTCAATGAACAAAATATCTAGGTTAAAACTTAACTTATATCCTTTGTATAATGTTGTGAGTACAAAATAATGTGACAATGGTCAATGAAAACCAAAATCATAAACTCATTCAGGGCAGGAATTACAGTGAAATCACTGTAAAAAATGGAAATACTGGATGATTCATTTTGTTTGAATTTCATCAGTAACTCATAATGTTAGTCAGTAATGTGCATGGCCCTACATGCCTGTATGAACTCCCAATGTCTGGAAATACTCCTGATGAGATGACACATGGTGTCCTGTGGGATCTCCTCCCAGCCTTGGATCAAAGCATTAGATAGCTCATAGTCTATGGTGATACTTGACCTCTTCGGATACGTGAGATCCCAGAGGCTCTCAACTGAATTTAGGTCTGCAAACGTAAGGGCCAGTCAATGTCATTAATGCCTTCATCATCCAGAAACTGCCTACAGACTGGCCACATGAGGTCGGGCATTATCATGCACCAGAAGGACCCTGCACTGCAAGACCCTCTGAGAATGATCCTCCCCAGACCACTCTTGTTGTTGCCTCTCCAGTGTACCTGTTGTCACTTCAGCACATAGAGACCTAGCCATGCAATGTAGAATTTTACGAAGTACGAAGAAAAACATTTTGAATTTTTCTGTGCAATAATTACTTGCAAATTTCAGTGACAATAACTAAGAGCTGTAATCCTATTAGGAATCACAGCAAGAAAGAAGAAAACATATACACATAAGATTTTATCAACAATTACAGAGCAACTGTCTCTTTTTCAAACTAATTTCACATTTATGTAAACATTATATCAAAAAGTAGAAAAAACACTAAACAAGCTACATAATAAGATCCTGCAGCAAGTGTGTGAAATTATTGTCAAGGCAAAGAGACATTGCAACATGAGCCTAACAGCTGCAACTGCATATCCTCGGTTTTAAAAGTACTGTATGGACACCTGGACACATCTCTTAAAACAGGAAAGTCTGGCTAGTGCTATTGCTAAAGAAATTTGTTTTATCACTATCAAGCCAAACAAGTTTATTCTAAAGGCCAAATAGTTTATTCTGTCTAGCGTAGCCACGAGGGGCCCTGAGGGGATCCCCTCATAGGGGTTCTCTCATTAAAAGACAGGCCCCCTAAAAAACTAAGTTCTGGCTAGCCACTGCTGTCTACACAGTTTTGCTTTCGAGTCATTAAATAAACAATGCCCAGGATAGAGAGGCTGATTTTGCTCTAGACTTGGTGGATTCTTAAGAGAGGGTCTGTTAGAGCAGCTGTAGAAGGACAGAGATCCTCCAATGTAATACATGCACTCCTATTCTTGAAGACTCAGACACATTGGGGAGTTCCATTTTATTGTTATTGTAAGAGAACAAGTTGGAGGAGCAGTTCGAAGACCAAGATGGTTTGTTACCTCCTAACTAACACTTTTTTTAATCTCCCACCTCTCAGTAATCGCCTCCTCTTTCACTCTCTCTCACTACACAACACCTGATCATAATGATAAAATCTGTCTGGATGATCAACAAAATTCTGGTGTGTCTTTGAATGAGTAACCAATGTGTTCCGTTCGTCCAGATTTATGGAAGCCTGAGACAAAGACAAAGCAAATAAACATCACTGTGTATTCAATGAAACAAATTGTTTAAAAGTTATTAAACTCAGCTTGTAAAAGATTATGTTGCTGTTTGCATATTCATTTACAAGATATAAACTTTCCCCATCTGTGAAATCTGGATGGCAGTGATTGCGTGAAAACAGACGAACACATTCAGGGTAAGAATATTTAATGTACATGCAGGTTTATCATACTAAAATGTTCACATTTTGCTCAATACGTTTCTGAGGAAGACAGATCAACTCCTTACCTTCACTGGACAGCCTGTTTTGCTCTCCTTTAAGAACATTTTCCAGTTTTTCTTTCAGCTGAGACACAGATTTTTCTACACCATCAAAATTATAGTGTAAGGATGAATAGTGTGGAGTGGCTCGAGATATCCAAGCGAATTAGGGAGAGACTGGGCACTCTCCAAACAAAATATGGACAACAGTGAAAACTATTACATTTACATGAAGATCGCAGATAAAAGTACTAAAGTTGTGCTTAGTGAGATGAACATAACAGACCTGTCCCAATAGTCTATATGGCTGTAAAACTTTTCCTTTTATGTCATTTTTAATTATGGACTGAATCATTCACACAAAATTTTTAGCATCTCTTTAACCAAACCAATTTACGGACAACAATTCAAGCAAACTTATTATGGGGTTCACTTTTTAAAGTTAGTCAAAAAATAAATGTCTGTAACACAAAGACGTTGATTCAGTTTTTCAGGTTTGTGTGTACCTGTAGAAAATGGATGTGATCATCCATCAACACTCCTCTTTACTTCTTCAATCTGCTCCAGTTGCTTCAGGAGGTCTTCAGTGTGACTCACTGTAGTGAATTAAAAACAATTTCAAAGGAGAAAATTACTGGGCGTGGCTTGCGTTTTTCACCGCGAATTGATTGGATGTGTAAAAACAACTGTTGCATTGATTTTGAATTGAAACTGGCAGCAGATTGACAGGTGAAGGGGAGGAGTTGACAGATAATCCGACCAGCCGTCTCATGTACGTCATTTGAGATGGATAGTCATTTCAGGGCGGAAGTGCATTTTCAGATTTTAATTGAAGATTATGAGGGTACATTCATTTTAAAAAGAAAATGACGCACATTGATAAGCTTTTTACTATAAACGCTGCAGTATTTCATAAATGTTGCATGTGATTGCCTCAATAGAGCTTTACACATGCTTTCTCTTAAAAAATTGTAAGATGTTTATTTATAAAAAAAATATGGCATTACTAAGATCATTTCGATAATTTTGCATAATAAAACTCTCCAGTAGATGTCAGTAGTGTTATCTGATCCTGAAGACATCACGAAATCACACCAGATTGTTTCTAGTATACTGTATGTTGCATTGTGTAATATAGGCCTACAAGCACATAATAATAATGTATGTAATCAAATTTGAATCACATAATAATGTACTAATATTTAATAATTTACCTTATTATTTACTGAAGTCTGATTCTGTTCTCTGAAAGTAAATTTAGATTTCGTGAACGGTTTACAATAATGTCACATGTCACAGATTGTTTTACAAATATGCTATTCTTTTAATGATTCTATTTCATTATTGCAGCAGGCATCTGTACAGTTGTAAGAACCAGAGGCGTCAAAATTATTCACATTCATTACTCAAGTAGAAGGGTTAAAAAAGACTTCTGTTGAAGTGAAGTATCAACTCAACCTTTTTACTCAAGTAAAAGTGTAAAAGTACTGGTTTCAAAACTACTTAAAGTATAAAAGTAAAAGTAATGTAAGGAAAAAAAATGCCATTAAGGACAAAAGCTTTGGCTGAGCCACAGTGACCTATTGTACCCCACCTCCTCAGAAACACATTTTTCTAAAGGGCATGGCTATAATTTTATATTAAACTGTTAATAATGAAAAATGTGGGATGCACTAGGCTACCTGCTTCAGCCGCATACATTCCCATTGAAATAAACACATTTTAGTACAATCCAAATACATTAAGGAAACATATTTGTGTACTACTGAGCATTAACATGTGTTTCATTAGGCATGTGATCAGCCCAGAACAAAAAGAAGTAAGACTGCATCCATCTTCGCCCAATCCCCCCCCAAAATAGTCTTTAATGTTAGTAGTTAAATGTTAGATTATTAAAAACAGGCAACTTCAACACAAAACCAAACTATTATAATTACCAAATTCTGACAGTTCATTTTGGAAATATCAGTTCAAATATTTATTAGTTTAACAGTCACCTAAACAATATTGAATAAAATAGGTTGATGCTTTGTACAAATATCTTGCACATCATCAAAGAAGATGGCATTAACAAATAGCACCCCTTGAATAGTTTATATTAGGCATACTTTAAATGATTGTAATTAGTGTAATTGTAATCATCGAACAATAATTGAACACAAAATGTACAGAATACAGAGCTCTCAAGAGACTACCATACACAGCCGCTAGATGGCGCATCTACTTCATTCGTACAGAGTAATAAAAGGTATTTACAAATGCTTTACGTTGCAGTTTTTATACATTTAAATGTAGACTTCGATGAATGAATGAGTTTGCAACGTTGAATCATAGCCTACTGCTAGCAAGCAAACCATGGCATGTCCCCAGCCATAGCGAACATTGCAAATTTACCATTATAAGTACGTTACTATGTCACTACAATATTGTCAATAATCGACTGATAATAACAAAAACTATAGCTTTGGAAAATTAACCTACAAATATGTGACCCTGGATCACAAAACCAGTCTTAAGTAGCACGGGATAAATTTTTGTAAAAGACAAAAAAACATTGTATGGGTAAAAATTATCTATTTTTCTTTTATGAAAAAAAATCATTAGGATATTTAGTAAGGATCATGTTCCATGAAGATATTTTGTAAATGTTCTACCATAAATATATAAAAACTTTATTTTTGTGAGTGGATGGCCTGCCACAGTGGCCCTGATTAACAACTTGAAAGGCAATTTGTTCAATATTTAATTATTTTTGCACTCCTGCAAAATAGTTTTTGAGTTTAGATTTTAGTTTTTGAGTTTAGATAGATAGAGTTTTACCCAGTTTTATCTCAGCCAGATATTGTCTCATTCTAAAAACTCAGACATCCATAGAAATCTTATTTATTCAGCTTTCATATAATGTAAAAATCTTAATTTCGAAAATCTGGCTAATGTCGAATTTCAAATAATGCCAATAACCACCATTCACTATTTTCTCTCGTTTTTTTTGAACAATGACAAGCCAGAATGAAAATAAGCCGAAATGAAAAAGGAGTAACGAGGCTATTTTTAAAATGTAAGGAGAAGAAAGTAGATAGTTCCGTGAAAATGTAGGAAGTAGAAGTAAAAAGTCATCTGAAAAATAATTACCCCAGTAAAGTAGATATCCAAAAGTTCTACTTAAGTAAGGTAACGAAGTATTTGTACTTCATTACTTGACACCTTTGGTAAGAATAATGTCCCCAGTCAATAAGAGGACTTTAAGTAACTTTGAAGATGTTTTCTCATAGAGAATGACAGAATGTTGTGTACCAAATAGAAATTGCACAAATTGACCTAAAGGCCACATTTGTGCAATTGACCACAATAAGCAAATAGCAAATAGTTTCATAAAAACAACCGTGGACATGGTCAGAACCTAAATGCATGTGTTTTTCTGGAGGGTGCGTGGGAGGATGGAACAGGGCAAAGTATTGGAGTCTGCTGATTTGCACATTGCCCTGACAAATACACGACGAACCATTGAAGAATATATAACAAATAGAAAAGAGGCTAACAACCTGCAGGTGGTTAACAGTTCACTATTTAAAAAAAATCTCTGTCATATCATCTGTCATTCTGAAAAGTCAGTCAAGTTATCTCATTGACGCAGATATGATTGACATAATATGGGGTCTCTTTGGAACAGCAGTGGGTTTGTTATATGCAGGGATGCAGGGTATGGTGCCGTGTCTTCCTCCAGCTCCTCTCTCCACCTCTGTCATAAACACTGATCAGGTAGGAGCCATATTTTACGCTGCTTTTACAGGTAATCTTCAGGAGTAACATGCTCTTATATGACATTTGTGTGTCTCTTCATTAAATCTGACCACAATGATATAGCAAATACCTGACTTAGCCATGCAAATAAAAAGACCAGATAAACATCCTTTCTTTGTCTAATTGTCAAATGTCTTTAATTCATTAATAAAAGTTCTGTAGATTAATGAATTTTCGTTGTGGTGACAGCTGGGGCTTAAACTGAATGTTGTATTTTACTGTTCCTTCTCTTACAACAAATTTTGAAGGTATGTTTGAATTAACATGTTACTTTTTTAGGACACGTAAGTCATTTATAATCAAGGTAGATGTTTTACCTTGTAGGTTTGTTTCATATGTATACATTTTTCTTTCTTTTTCCAGTGTTTATTAAAAAGATTTTTTTACTTTTTTGCAGTATATGGGTTCTTGGCATTTTGTGGCAGCCGCTGCATGGGATGAAGATGGTATAAAGTCCTTCAAGGACACGGACAGCTCGGTTCTTGACATTCAGAAAGGTGCAAACTCCACCCTGATAGTGACCGAAAGTTGGCGCAGGTCAGTGTAAACAGAGAAACATTGGCCTATTCGTTGTTGTAATATTTTCAATGTGTGTTTCATGCATATGAAAATGTTGTTTTCAATGATATCGCAGTGGAGAGGAGTGTCAGAACAAATCCTGGAACTACTGGGCTCACTCTATGACAGATCCATTACTGTTTAGAGAAGGTACGAATTGATGTAATTCAAGAAACACAACATCAGGCAGAGCTGCATGGATCTGATTCATAACACTATATTCTATCCTTGTTTATTTCACATATGAGCAGATTTCGATGCCATTGCGGTGATCTGGGATGGCAAGTGGGTAAACTGCCCCTCATGTATCGTTACATTGATGATAGATGACGCCGACGAAGTCAGCACTATGTTATTTTGTCAGTATTATTTATATCTTCATGTGAATTATTCAACATTATTTCTGGTGTGGTTAAAGAGCACAGAGAGTTTTAAGAGTGAGTTCTGTCTTTTTAATAAAATCTCTCCATCTTGTATTGCAGCTCGTGATGAAAAGACACCAGATAACGTGATAGACGAATTTAAATCGAAAACAGAATGTCTTCTCATGGAAGATTTGATGATGGCGCCCCTGACAAAAGGTTGACCAAACGTTGTGTCTTAGTCTTATTTCCTAATATTAAAAAGTAAAACAGATACTCTAAAAACAGGAATAAGAAAGAGAGAAAGCAAAGTTGGGGCCAATGTTATCTAATGATTGATATAAAACAAATATATGACTGTATAAACATTACTCTCAAAAGTGCTGGTTTATTTTAAAGTTCGGTCAAAAAGGGACAATATATAATAAGCATATGCTGGGTTGTTTCGACCTATGGTTGAAAAAAAGGACGTCTTAACTGACGGGTTGAGTTTATCACCGTTTGATAAAATGTAGGTAAAAAAATGTTTTAATCTTTTTCAGGTTATTGCACAGTGAAACAATAAAACTACTCAAAACAAAGAGGTAAGTTAGAAAACCGGAGTTTTAAACTGTAATATTCTACTGAATATGACTATTTTTCAAACTACAGTTATATGATTCACTGTGTCATTCTCAAAGGTCGCCAGCTGCTGCACTGATCCTCACAGTCATGGATGTGTCTTTTGCACTGCTGCAGGTTCAATAAAGAGTGTGTTAAAACCAAAATGGTGTTAAAGTTTCATTAAAGAATATATTTAAGGAAAATACTAGAAAGAAAAATAACGACGCAAACAGAACTTGTGGATGAGGGTTGTTGGAAAAATTGTTCTGTGAGAAAAGCTTTGTTTCAGCCTTTCTCTTTGTTTTGTCACAAATTGCCAGCAGAATTTAAATTAACATTTACAGCTGGGATTTTTTGTGAAAAAAGTAAAAACAGTGTGGGTGTAAAAAGAATATTAAGAATAAGAGAATACAGTAAAAATAGGGGCCTTTATAGGCATAGAACTTGACTCAAAGTACAACAAAAACGATTATATATAAAACCTTTATTGATAAATGAACAATATTTTTAAAAATACACTGTAAAAATATAATCCCAAAACACATAGGGTCTAAAATATGTTTAAAGCCCTATTAACCTATTAACAATTCTTATTAACTAGGCTGATTTTGTTCATCATGTTCAAATGTACCTGTGCAAATTATATAAATACATTTCATTTTAAGATTAAATTTAACAGTGTATACAGATCAATTTCACATTTCACTTTCATGCAGTGTAATAATACACAACTGAAGAACCTGTCTAGTTGTTTTGTTTTGCCTACAGTAAGTATAGAGCTACAGAGTCATTACAGTCTTCTGAGCTCTGTAAAATAGTGACAAATTTGTTTTGAATTTCTTTTTGTTCAATGTATACATTGTCTTCAGTTATTTCCAGCTTTTTATGCTTTGATATAATATGACAACCAATTTTTAAAAGGGCAATCTTTTCATTTCGACTCTGTGCTCAGTTACTTAATGCTACAATTAACAAAAAATAATAAACTTTCACAAAGCAATACACAATATTTTTCCATTTATCACGTATTTTCAAACATTTTTGTCTCCTTGATTGTTCAATTATTGTCTTCTAATAACTGTGCATTGTCATCATTTTACAGTTACAAAAAATATAATAACAATGAATTACTTTTATTAGGATACACTTTATATTAACTAGTTTTGTAGCAATAATTAATAAGTCCCATACTGTAATGTTTCGTCGCTCATGGATACAACAAAAATATGATGTATATGAAACACGAAACCTACATTAACACAACACATTGAATATAAACATATATTTCTCTTGGCTACAAGCTTAATGCACTTCAATAAATTTCCCTGTTTGTATTTATCTTGGCTGGGTCTCCAACATGTTTGCAGTCAGACGTTTAGCATCCTAAACCTCTAAAATGTAATACTTCATTTTGCTTTTGTTTCCTCATGAATGTCTTTCTTAAAACCTGAGCTGCCATTCCAAAGAATAAAATTTCACCACCTGCAATAAACTTTTTTGTAAGAATTTCTTCCTAAAGGCTTAAACACAGAAACTGTCCAGCAGACCAGTCCTCAGTCCTGTAATCTCAGTTAAAATATCCTAAATTTTTCTTATTTATTGCTGGTAAAATATTTTACAGGCAACTTCTCTTGTAAGAATTTGTTAAGGAAGCTGCCTTGATTGAATGTCACAGAATTACATGCATAATTTACAATACATATAAAACATGGCCCTGCTTTGGCAGCTGCCCTGCAAACCGGGTTTAATGTTTATTTTCAAGTGTAAGTCTATAACTTTTATTATTAGTATAATTATTGTGCTTATACAAGTAGCACTTTTGCACCCTGTTGAGTCACACAATACGAAAGGGCATGTGTGACCCAGGACTTTTGTATATCAAAGGCACCTGACAAATATGAGGCATTTATGCAAAGCTAATCTGGCACTTTTTAAAATCCCGAATTTGCTATTCACAATATAGTATCAACAAGTTTAAAACTGGTTAATATGCAACACCATAGAACATGATTTCTATGACTTCGGAGTGCATCTGATAAACACATGACGCTCCAATCACCATGTTAAAGACCCCAACCAAGTCTTACTAATGCACTTACAAACACAACGCACTTCACGTCTTGCCAAGCAAGGCATCTTCACTGACTTACAGAGAACCTATTATAATGCTGTCAAGTCTTTCATTTGACAAAATTAATCAAACTTTTTAGTTGCCTGATCATCCCACAGTCATACATTTTAAACAAATTTGAATAAAATGCATGCATACCTTTGCATGTCAATTTGACCTTTACTGGTCCTGTTAGATCTTTCTAATATCTTATCCATTAATTTTCACATTTCTGCAGCTGATCAGTGGAAACACCACAAAGTAAAAGTGATCTATAACTAATATGTGACGGTGATTTAGGATGTGCATTTAAACAATCTCACGGCCTGAGATGACTCCACATAGGTATGTACATGGGTCCTTCTCACTCGTTCCTCGAGGTGATGTCCTGTTGGAGTGACACAGGGCTATTGTTAGTGTCTTAACGGAATAAAATATCATACATTTGTATTTAAGCACCAAAACAATAGTTAGAATTTAACGCAGCATCCCACCTCAGTCTTTGCTCTCCTCCAGTGGACTGCTGTTCCAGGATTGGAAATACCTGTGAGACAGAGAAAACCAGAGTGAACTTATCTTCCATAATACATGTTGTTCATGATTCATTAGTACACATTATTAAAAAAGCAATGTTTGTTTTGTTTTCGTGAACTTTATTTAAAATCGAATAAATGTATTGGCCTTTATAACATCTTTCTTTACTGCAAATGCCATTTCATGTTGACTTGAACGCTATAGTTTGAATCTTTGTTTCACTATTTTACTTGATTCTTTTACTCACATAAGGATGAAAGCAGGGCAAAGAAGGCCACTGCTGCAGAAACACTTCCTAGCAGCCACCTGTAAACATTATGACATCATAACGTGAATAAAAAACCTCAACCCATTAAAAATATGAGAGAGCACAGAGATACATCTTTCCAAATCAAATACATTTTCTTTACCTAGATGAGATGGCAATGCAGAGGCACACAATAAGAATGAAAAGGAGGACTTTAAGCACCACAGTGTCTGAAATACACAAAAACAACCACAAAATGTCAACTAAATAACTCACATTGACCTGACTTTATTATTTCTTCAAAGAAACTTCCATTAACAAGAATCTAAGCTTTTGTCTTTCGGGGCAGTGCACATCTCAATGCGCTGCATTCCTTCTCCCTCTTTCTTACCCGATGATGTCTTTCTGGATGAACTGTAACTATTGTTGTGACATATGGATGGGGGAGGAACATCCAGAAGGCCGCTCACTGATTGGCTACATTGCTCAAGGGCGGAGCATGACTCGGTCTGAGGCTCCTCCTCTTCAAGGAGAGTCTGTGGAGCCACTTTATCTGAGGGAGCATGATCACTGGGATCTACATATACAAAGAAATATACAGACATGTTCATAAAAACAATGAATTTTCAATCTAAAAAAACTACTACTGTGTTTGACAGCAAAATGACCCTCAAAACACACAATTTAGTTGAAAAGGGACAAGAATAATACTTTTATTCAGGAATCTACAAAATCTAAAATCAGAAAGCTGTCTAACCGTATGTGAAGCTGATGGGTTCGTCTTTTTCATAGGTGTTGTCTAACTCTATCAATGATGATGACTGGAGGGGTGTGACGGGATCAGATCTTCTAAAAACGCTTGCTTCCAGCCAGGACTGGCATGATTGGCTCACATCACTCAGAAGGCTGGCCAATGACCTTCTTGCTCTGCGCCTTCGTCTGAATATTCTACAGCACATGCATGCACATACAATCAATAATTGAAGTATTTCCATTTTTTTTATTTTATCAAGTTAAATCAATAAGTTCCATATTTCTAAATAAATGCAAAGGAATGTTAATAGCTGAGATATTTGGACACACTGTTACAATTACAGTAAAATTGATGAAAATGTGTTTTACATTATAATTGTAACTATTCTGTATTTTATCAAAGAATGTTGTTTTTACATATAAGCATCCTGAAATATGAGATCATTTATACCCATTACATATCAGACATTTCCTAAATAAATCAGAACATACACACAGTCCTCTCAAACACTTAAATAAAACTCACCGGACAAGATTCTCTTTGTATGAGACGCTGGTGTGTGAGGGTGTCAGGGTGACGTTGCCCTCGTCATCTGTGGTGAAACTGTCCTCCGTCAATACATAGTAACCATTGGCCAGCAGGCGGGGACTCCGGCGACAAGCGCACACTGAGCCTGTCAGTGGATTGGTGGAGAAACACTCATAGGAGGAGTCGGAGAAGTGAGAGAGGTCAAGACTAAAAAATTAAAATATTGATTAGCACACCTTAACAAATAGTCAAAGAAACAAAGAAGCAGCACACATTCACTTTTTAACACTTTTAATAAGGATGATGGCAATGTTCCTGCTGCTTGTCTATTAATTAAATGTCTTTACCTGTGACAAACATGTTCAGCCTCCAAGCTCTTGGTCTTAATTGGCGAACCTTTAAAAATATATCAAGTTAACATTTATAACAGTCCGGTCAAAGAATGAATGTGTGAGAAAGACAAAAATGAGAATATTATGTAACATTAAGACATACTTACTCGTAACAGCTCCTCTAAAAAACATGGCTCAGCTGTTTTGACGCCAAACCTGTAATACAATATTAATTATATAAATACTGAAAAAAACACAGATTTTTGGATTGAATGATTACTTATGTTTAAAACAAATCATTTACATCATGAATTTAAAATGATTCAAGTAGTGAAAATGGAAAAAGCCATGGAGAGTGATGCTGGGTATTAAAAGCTGAGGGATGGGAGGGGGGATCAGACAGCCATGATGATCCAGATGGGGATGATGCTGGCAAAGTGGGTGGAGACTTTACTGTACTTCCTGTTAACCACTTACTGTCTGGAGATAACCTAATTGGCTGAACAGTGTGTCATTTGTGTGTGTATGTGAGCACAATGTGCAAAAAGCCCAACGGCAAAAATGGGGGAGTACAGTAATGGCCCAAATAGCAGCCCGTTCCTTTTCACCCAGAACTCTGTGATCACATGACACCTTGTTTGTGTTCGAACAGAATGTCTCCAACACTCTCTTTCTATATTTCTCAAACACACATTTCCTGTATTTACTTCGAACATACAAGAAATATTATGAAGTTATAAAATAAAGGATTAAAGCAACTTTAAAGGGAATTCATCTTACAAAGCAAATGCAACATGCAATGCAATACCTCAACCACAAAAGCACACATGCAGAATAACCACAAAAACAACCACATAAATTAAGCTCAAGTTACAGGCTATTAAACAAATATACCAACAAGCCTGTCTGCTGAACACGTTTTCTTTATTTCATTTTCCTTAATGTCTACCTAATTACTTACTAAGAAATAGAACAGTTACATTTGGGCTATCTGTGTGTCCCAACTTAAGTTGAACAATTCAATAATAATAATTTTGAGGGGGCGCAATTCACAATATCAAAATAAATACGTTGGCTTTAAGCAAAGGGAATTAATTTGCGAAACAATTCACATGCATAAGCCTATGTTGTGTTTTCTTTAACACGGTGTATACACACTAAGAATTGCTGGGTTAGAAAATAACCCAACCTTAACCCAGCTGCTGGGTAACTATGGGACAGAACACGCGCTGGGTTATTTTGACCCAAGTGCTGGGTTGAACCATTTGACCCAAAATGCTGGGTTGTTTATTTGACCCAACTAGTGGGTCAGGTTAACTGTGTTTCTGGGTTAACATAACCTAAACATTGGGTTATATGTTGTCTCATTGCCTTGCTACTTTTATATTTACCAATAAAAATAAATAATCTCAAGGGAATGTAAAATTATTATATTTTTTCAAATGCAATTGTAAATATGCATTTTTATTAATTTATTTCTTTACATTTATTGAATGGGTGCAATTGTCATACATTTCATCCAACACCTTCAGACACATAAAAACAAGTTTTTGTACATCGGTTTCTTTAAAAACACAAAACTGGGTGAATTAGGCACTGTAGACTCCTATTCTATATGTCAACATTGCAGCATTAGAACACTCAAAAATATATTATTGTCACATGAGAATCAGTCCAAACAGTGTGCCATTAAAACTAAGCCAAACAAAGACTCCAAACAACAGACAATACATGTGACAACTTAAAGCATGTTACAAGTGTCCAGAAAAAACTGTTGTCCTCCAAAACTTCCCACATTAAGACTCATGTCCATCAATACGATAAACTGCATGCTGGAGAAATTAGTTAGAGACTGCTTAGTTAACATCAAGCACAGAAAAGGACTTGAAACAGATCAACTGAGCAACAAATCAGTTTCAATGGCATGTCCCGAAACAATGGCAAAGGTCTGGGATGTCATTGCTGCCTCGTCCCCAAGGCACAAAATGTGCAGATTACATCACTGGTCTCTGCATTTTGCAAGTATTCCACCATGACAGTCCCCACCTGTTAAATATATGATAGTTAGTCTTAAAACATAACTAACATTTAAGTTAAAATGCATTAAATGAACATACACAGAGGCCTTATAAAAATCATAATTTTAGAGGAAAACTTCAAACTTCACTTTTGATATTTTACTTCATTCACTACATTCATACTGTATATCATTTACTTCTGAGGATATATATATCACACAGTGATGGCCAAAATTATTAGAACACTAGTATTTTTACCAGCTGGAAAATGGAATAAAAATCAGTTATTTCAATCGTTAGCTGTCGTGTGTCAGAAGGAAATTTCTGTTTAATTTTCCAAACATTATTTTTGTCATTAATTGTAATAATCAGAGAGATTAAGAGGCATAGCTTTTAGCTAATGCAGCTAACGGTAACGTTACCTGAGGGAAAAAAAGCGCGAAAATGCTAAATTTTTAATTATTGCTAGTTGGTTGGATCCGGCACGTCGCAGACACTTGAAAAAATATCCCCTTAGATCAAGTTTTGTATGAAATTATCTAATTCTGACTAAACGTTACAAAGCCATACAGTAGGCAAACGGTAACCGAACTATACCATGTATTTCTGACTTAAGGCTAGTTCATACATTTCCATGAGGATTTAACGTGAAGGATAAAAACCTTTTAAAGTAAAAATATGCACACGTACACACATATATATAACATAACGATAAAGCGACTGTTAAGGCCTTTTTTGTAAAAAAAAATAGCATGCTAAGCTGCTAAATAACTTAACGTTAATCAATCACAGAATAAAACACTTCCTCCGCACAGCGACCGATCAAATACTGCATTAAACAGTAAAATCTGTGTGCTCTTACCACAAGTTATCAAAAATAATCATATTATCATATTAATTTACCTCATAAAATCAGCTTGCTGTGATGTGCGTTGCCGTCTGACAATGAGACGCGTGAAGGATCCAGAAGGTTCGATGAAGTGGAAAAATGAACAAACCGGTTGGGTCAAAATAACCCATCCAAGCTGTTCAGTGGTGAAAGAACCCCTACAGTCCATTTGACCCAGCATGAGCAACCCAACTGTGTGTTTACAGTACCTCAAACAACCCAAAATTATGACCCAGCACAATTAACCCAAAAATGTGTTTACAGAAATAACCCAGCATTTTTTAGAGTGTAGTGTGCAGACGTTTAGTTGTTTTCGGTCTACAGACGCTCCTTCAGTCTTTGTGCTCCGCGGCCCGCATCAGATACGCGAAACACACACAAATACTCGCGACTTTCAGTGTATTATTCACTATACGGTTATTGTGCAGCTATCAAAAATCAAACAGCGTATAAAACAAATATATGAACAGATTCGCTAAAGAGTAAAAATAAACATCCGGTTTCGTCTCGCAACATTCTTTACAGCTATCTGCCCCACATAGACAAGCGCTATTTTCTAGCACCTTATCAAGCTAATACATGAAAAAGCTGAGATTCACAATCAAGGAAAACAAGACTCACTTCATTTAAAGAGAATTCAGATATTGATGCGGATCCAGACTGTCCGCTGGTACAGTTACAAATACTGACGGGCATGAAGAGCCTCGCCTACTGAGAGAGAGAGAGAGAGAGAGAGAGAGAGAGAGAGAGAGAGAGAGAGTGCAGTTTCAACAAAAGGACAAGATTTCATATATACTGTGAGAAAACTCAATAAGCTCAAACCTAAATGCAAGATATGTCAAGTCCTGCCACAACAAAAAACAACCAGCACAACGGAAGAAGACACTGACACAACACACACAAACTGATACTATGTGACAGGATGCTGTCAACCTCACTGAGAACTTTAATCAATGCTTTGCTCTTTTTCTGTTTATATTGATATGAATATATAGATACTTCTATACTTTAAAAAATTTCAATCTGTATTTATGCAGCATGTTTATATTTCATTTTCCTGAGCTTTGGCAATGTAATTTTTTTTTATCATGCCAATAAAGCTTCTTTGAATCTTGAGAGAGCTTGCACAGTCAAAACAAAACTTTACTAAAGTTTATATTATTCACTAAAGGAAACCTGTGTACAACAAATGCTGCAGGATTTCTGTTAATTATAGTTACCATGGTAACGACTAATAAACCATGGTTTTGCTACATTGACCATAGTTTAACCAGTCCGGTCAAAGAAAACTTAGGTTAATCTATCCACCAAAAAGAGGGTTATTACACTTTTACAATAATAAAACCATGGTTATTTTCATAAGCATCAACCTATGGTAGTTTAAAAATAGGTCAATTTAAACCAATGATTGGGTTTGTTCATATTTTAAACATCTATGGGTTGAAACCATGTAGCATTCTCTGAGTGTATAACTGATTAAACATTTGACCCAGTCTGTTAAAAACTCAGTAAATTTTTTGTAATTTACAGTTTTCTACATAAAATCATCCTACATAATATAAAGAACATTCTGTCAAAATAAAGTCTTAATATCAAAGAAATAAATATTATAAAAAATATATAGTCTTCTATAATAATGACTAAGTAAGACCATGTTACAAATTCATTTTTATCTCATAATTAGATTTTCAGACTTTAGTCTGGTTTTCACAGAATGGGTCAAATGTGTCTCAAAGTATTTCATGTGTGAATGCAGCAATGGATTATTATATGCACTGACACATTAAAATAAATGCATGCAGAATAACAGAACCTTCCTATAGAAAATGCCTATATCTGTTGGTCTGGGCTCATCCAAAGAATGCAGAGTTGATTGTGACACTCAGGCTTGGTATTGCAAGCACTATAGAGGGTGACAGAAACCCAACAGTGTACATTAGTAGATTGCTCATGCCTTTGGTCTTACTCAGTTAAAATATATTTGCACAAGTTCTTTGTTCTTGTAAAACGTTACCTTTAGCTACAGATTGTCATATTTGAAATAGTTACTGATAACTTGACAATGTACAGATGGCCAAAATAATCTCAAGTGAGAATGACATCATGGAACACATGTGTGTTGTTAGTGTGCAACACAGGGCCTTTGTGTCTACATGTAATGGGAATGTTGAGTAAATACCTACACCCTTTTTTCCTGGGGAACTGTTACACAAGCTAATACTTGAGCTGACTTGAGGCTTAGATCCATTCTATTATTGACATCAGATGGCTGTAGGTAAAATTTAATAGCATGTTATAACATAGAAAAGTCACACGAGTTTAACTATCTTGCAGCATTAATAGAAGCAATGGGTACTACCTACAAATCATTTATTGTAATCTTTTTTGAATATTTTTATTGTTAAATACCAGACAGTTTGTAATCGACACTTAAAACGTTTATACAAATATTTATACAAAACATAGACAACTCATTCAACATGATTAGTTACATAATTTGTGTGTGTGTGTCGTGTGAACATATGTTAGAAATTTTGTGTGCTGGGCTCTAAGAGGTGTGTTGCGTGCATTTCTCTTGTCATGTTGTTTTTCTCTCTAAGTTTGGCCTGTAGTAGTGTGTGCTCCACCACTCCCATCCGAACATCCATTTGCTCAATCTCCTGTTTAAGCTTAGTCAAACTCTGACGGATCTTCACCACTGGAGCTGCAACACAAAGCCCATGCATGATACACATGTTTTGTAAACAAACAACAATAATTATTGCACTCTTCAGCATACACTACCAAAACACACTACACTAGAAAACAGACAATTAAATAAATTAAATCACACAGTAAATCATATACATGACGATATGACTACCTCCATCAGACATGCTGCTTCCCTTCTCTTCCATTTCCTGTTTGACTTTCTCCAGCTCCTCACTTATCTGAGGTACAAACATACACAAATGCCGTTTCAATATTGTGCACACAAGTGTTTGTGTAAAGGTTGTGTACTGCACTGTGATATTAAACACATTCCAAAACTAACACTGACGCCACAATGGAGCCCTATAATTTGTACTGTGTAGAAACCAAATGACAGCTATGTGTGATGTTAGGTGTTATGTAATATCACATGACTCTTCCTGTAATGTTGTTGTCAGACTAACCTCAGCCAGAATTCTGGTTCTCTCTGTGACACCTCCACTTGCCTGTTTATAAAGCTCCTTTACCTGAAGCACAACATCACACATACAACTATTCAAAAATCCTTTTTCGTGTGTTTATGTGATTTGTTAAAAGACAGTGCCAGCGTATTGATAAGAGGCATGGAACAATGAGTAGTTTTGATGGCTGAGATGTTCACCTTGTTTAGTTGTGTTTGTGCCTGGCGGTATTCTGAAATCAGATGCTCGAGCTGAGTGTTCAGGTATTTCTCACGGCTGCCCACTTTCTCTAGAGTTTTAGTGATGTCTTCCTGCAGCTTAAACAGACAACCCTGCACAACCACTTACGTGTTATATTCTTTGTTATGTTTTTACATGCAAACAACATCTGAGATGGTGAGATGTGGGGATGACCTTGGCCTCCTGCAAGGATGTGTTGATGCCATCTTGATGTTGATGCATTTGGTCAAGGTGAATCCTCCAGTCCTGAAATTAAATGTGTCAGTCAGCATCTCAACCATTCAGAGGTTTATTAAGTATACGCTTTTTTTAAAGAAAAATTTAATTATGAGATCTTTAGTGTCTGTTAATACACCACAGACAGCAATGGGGTAAACTTAATCTAGCGCTCATACAATAACATTAGCACTTAAAGTAAGACCATAGTGGATCGTGTTTTAAATTTTTACTATGGTTAATTTATATGCAATTCATGCGATTTATGTCAACGAATTAAAGACGTTAATGGCCAAACCTTGTTGTCAGTCCGAATGGTAACTTTGAGCTGTGGAAGAACTCTCTCCACCTCCAGATTCCACTCTGTAGCATCAACGTCTGACTCCAGAACCTCTGCAGGCCTCGAACCAGTGAGTTCCTGAACATACACACACATATACTGGATTTCTTTGACATATTTAGGGAAATGTATTATTTGTCTTATTAAATTAGAACAACATGGTTCCTAAATAAATTTGTTTATTTATATAAACATTCCTCCAGTTGTGGACTACTTTGTATCGGTTTTATAGTAAACACACACAGGAACAACTCACCACCTGTAGAAAGAACAGAGTGAGCAAAATATTTCATTTAATTTGTATAGATTATGTTGTAATATGTAGTAACTGATATGACAAACTCACACTCTGATTGGTTCTGGTCTTCAGTGCATCTAAATCAAGTCCCTCCTCATCCTCATAATCTTCATCCTCCTGCTTAAAAAAGTTTGAGTGTGTGTTTGCCTCACAGTCATAGACTTTTGCATGTGCGCTTGACTATTATTTTTTTAGCAGTACTCAGGGTGAATATGTGTGTGACTCACTGTCATCTCTTCCTCCACTTTACTGAGTGTAAGTTCAGCATCATCTTCTTGTACACACTCGTCTTCCACTTCTACAGAAGGGTATTGGGGCCTGACAGAGAGATGTGTTAGTGTGTATACACGCTGGGAAAGAAAAGTTTGTGAACCATGTTGAATTTTCTGTTTACTTGTTCCAGGAGAATCCTTTGCTCTTCAGTGCCTTTTCTACCAATTGATCTAAAACGTAACACACATGCTCTCCACATCCAGACTTTAGTTTAGCTGGGGGGAAATCAACCTGGCCACCCTACACACAAACATACACAGCGATAAATAGGAAACCCAAATATAGACAATTGTAAAGATGCCATCCCCTTGACGATGTCTCACCAGTGCACGAAGCTCAGAGAGGATGTTGGAGACGGTGGCATTGGGGTCGTCATACTCCTGTGGTGTGTCAAAGGGCCGCCCGCAAAGAGAAATCAACCAGGCGGCAATGACACTGAACAAATAAAACTGCTCTCCAGGATTTGACAGGACGTGAGGACTAGAGACAAAATAATGCCTACAAAAGACAAAAAAACGAAGGATTCTTCTTCTGTAATAGTTTATACAATAATTATTTCAAGCCTTTATTGGTTTAATTATGTATAGTTAGTTATTATATGGTTATGCATACATGCTAACGCTACATATTCTTCTCAATAAGTCATATTTTACTTAATAAACTATTTTATATCATAGATATTTAATATCACTTAAATCATAAAGCAGGATCAGCACTGCCTGTGTTGTGTTTACCTCGACAGATGTTTGATGTTGTGTTTGTCCAGAACATGCTGTTCGTAATCCAAGACCTTCAGTTTATCCAGAAGATCTTCCATCACTACAAACATCTGATAGACCGCACCGGGACCGCGCTCATCCTCCTCTGCCATCCCTACACACGTTTCTTTTTCTCTCGATGTGTGTGTTAATTCGTTTTCTATACACAATATCTCTATTTTATTACTCGGTTTTTTTTTGCAGGCAGGATGTGATTTTGGCCGCAGTGGCTTCGTAATGTTGTGGTTACCGTCGCCATGAATGACGTCACACTTCTTCGGCGCCATGATAGGAAACAAAATATGAGTTATTTTATTTTCCTTCATGATAATGATATTAATAGTATGAATTATTATATTGATTATATTTTTGTGGTATAGAATAAAAGGGAGCTGTAATATATTTTTTGCTGAATAGTCTGCGACTTTTATGAGAATCTGAGAATGTGATTCCACCTGGTGGTCTGGAGAAACAACTGCTTTTACGTGAACATTTCGGAATATTAGTTAAAAGCACAATTTGTTGTAGTTGAAGATCTGTTAGTCTCTAAATAAAATGTGTGCAAATGTTTGTCTATGACCTGTGTGTAGATGTTTATTTAGATGCCAGCAGCCATATCACCCTGTAGCCCAAGACTGGTTGCCCTCTGAAGCGATTCAAGATTCAAAGATGCTTAACAAGTTATACATTGCCAAAGCGCAGGAATATTTAATATAAACATTCTGCACAAATACAGATAAAGGTATATAAGTATCTATATATACATTATTGATACATTATGGATTAAAGTTCTCAGTGAGGTTGACATGATCCTGTCATATAGTGTCAGTTTGTGTGTGTTGTGTCAGTGTTTTGTTCTGTTGTGGTGGTTGTTCCTTTGTCGTGACAAAACATGACATATCTTGCAGCTAGGTTTGAGCTTATTGAGGTTTGAGCTAAGCAGGGCTGAGTAGGCCTCTACTTGGAAGGGAGACCTCCTGGGAAAGCTAGGTTGCTGCTGGAAGAGGTGTTAGTTAGGCCAGCAGGGGTTGCTCACAATGGGCTGTATTGGTCCTAATCAATAATCTATAACGATGTCTTATAGTGCCATCCCAAAAAGGTAAAAAATCGCTCTCACGGTATTTCTCTGGAACTGTTCCACATTTGTGGAATGATCTGCCCACTGATACAAGTTCTTTCCATCTTTAAGAATCGGCTGAAAGCCCATCTCTTCCGTCAGCACCTGACCGATCAGTTCTGATCAGTCTCTTTTCTACTCTTTCTATATACACTATACAGTATATAGGAAAAAATCTTAGCTCTGTTTACTGTGATAGACTATATGAGACTAGTTTTATTGCACTTATGCTTTTTGTTGTCCTTATGTTGTTCTAATTGCATCCTTTCTTTACCTCATTTGTAAGTCGCGTTGGATAAACGCGTCTGCTAAATGACTAAATGTAAATCTATAACCGCCATGTTGGTATGCCTAAACGTTCTATTAAATTAAAAGGGAGTTATCACATATAAATGATAAAACAAAAACACTAACTTACCAGTCCCCGTTTTTATATGGAAGTCTCACAGTACAACGCACATGTCTTACAGTATGAGTTACGTTTCTAAACATTACAATATTGTATATTTCTGGATCTTTTATGTTATTGTATATATTTTTAAAGAGTCAAATGAAAAGTGCAGAATACAACCATTAAGCATAATGCAAATACACAATAACCTCTAAAATTATTTGCTTTCAAGAATTCGAGAGCTTTTTATATTTTTATATAAGAATTTTTACAAATGCGTCCCATTGTGGAATCCTCCATATATGACATCACAAAGAGTGCAATCTGATCTCAGGATATAAGGCGCGGATAGCAGGAGGGCTGCAGTTCAACCCAGGGTCCAACTAAGAAGTACGGTCTGCACTGTTAGGTGGTTGGGATGGAAAAACAGTGCTTGCCCTAGATATTTTTAAAAAGAGATCTAATGACAAATACCAACATTTGGCTAAATTCCAATGTTCCAAAATAAAGATTTGGTTTTTCAAAATTGTGATTTCATGAATGTCATCATGTTTTTTTAGTTCATAGACATGCACCCTGCGATCCATTTTCGAAGGGCTCTTCCCTATGCCCTAAGCCCTTCGAATGGTTTACCCTCCGGAGTGAGAGCTTTGAAGGGTTAAAAGGGTGTGGTGACCAAGCAACTGTTTCTTGAACCGCCCTTCTGCGTCATCATCCAGCCCCAATACGGAGGCTGCATCACCACGCAAAGAATCATGGGAGCCCGAAGAGACCATCAGTTGTACCCTTCCATATCTTTCATTCTGAAGGGCCCTTTGAAGTGGCAAGTTATGAGCACTTCGGTTTGGAACGACCCTTCCAGATGTCGGCCATGATTGTTGTCACTCCGAAGGGCCCTTCGGAGGGCAATATATCCCAGTTGGAATGCAGTGTCAGATGCATTGATGTCAATGCACCGCCATATTTGACAGGGCAAAGCTGCAAACACAACCAAGTAACTGCTGGAACTGCAAGTTTTTTTAAAAATAAAAAACAATAAAATTGTTCAGGCTCAAGTTCTAAGAATTTCAAAAGTCAGTTTTTGTGAAGATAACTCACAACTTCCTCCTTCAGTTTTTGAACACTACATAGACACAAGGTAATACATTTATGCACTTGGCAGACACTTTTGTCGAAAGCGACATATATGCTTGATACTATACTTTTGTTTATGAGGATGTGCAATCCCTGGGATCGAACCCATGACTTTAGCGTTACTAGCACCATGCTCTAACCACTGAGCTACAGGAAAGCTCATATGCCACAATCAACAAAACATCTGCAATGAAATCAAATTGTTATATGATCTAGACAAAAAAATGATAAAGTGCTTCTGGTTCAGTGTTGTTTACATCTTGTGAAATGGGTAATAATTTAACATAGATTAAATATACAATACGTTTTTAGCTGTCCTTGTGATCCACTAATATAATGTGTGTGTGTGCGTGTGTGTGTGTGCGCATGAAAAGTTAAACAGAGCTGCTCAGCTGTTGACATTAATTCCAAGAGATCTTTTTTTGGATATCTCTTTCAATCTTTCATTTGATGTGTTCATATAGCTCTGGGTAATGTGTGTGTTTTAAGATATACATGCGGGCCCAAATTTTGTAAGATTAAATGTTTCTTACCATTTAAAAAGCTCATAAATTTCTCATTATGTTTAGCTTTATAGAATGTCAGGGATTTATAAGCGATCCTCTTCATTGTTGCTTCCAAGCTCTGACCAAACAAATTCTAAATTGAAAGTTACATATCATACATTTAACAAGTTGCCAATATGGTATGTAAATGATTCAAACACATTTAGTGTTTCAAAATTTATTTCATTTACTGTGTGGAAACATTATATGAAAATGATTTCTTCCTTTTACTAATCACAAACTACTTTTTTCACTTTCTCATATTCTTCTTTTCACTTGTGAATTTCCCATATCAGTCCTCATGGATGCGAGTTGCTCCTTCCTCTGATATTGGACCCTCCCTCTTGCTCTCAGTTACCACCTCTGTGTAGGTCACGTCTGGGCTTGACTTCCTGCCTTTGGGTGGAGTGACAGCAGGCTCCTCCTCTGCTCCCTCCTGGCCCTCAGCGACAGTGCGCTCCTTCTTTAGTTTGATGCGGAACGATTCTTTACTGGGTGCTTTCTTAGCGATGTTCTCCTTGAGCCGCTCACCACTCTGACGTATTTTATCTCGTTGTTCATGCGGCACGACCTTCTCACCGAAGGTGTTGATTTTGGTTCCGAGCGAATGGCCCGTTTTACTCAGACTCTCCTTGGTTTTGCTGAGGTTCTCTCTGGTCTTCTCACGTGTTTTGCTCATGCCTTCTTTGGAGAACGCTGATTTGAAGTTCTCAAGCCCCTTTAACCCTGACTGTTTTAGACGTGCCCCCCGAGATGACTCCACCTCATCTACCACCATGTACTCTTCATCAGATGATAAATCAGCAGGGATGTCATATTCATCTGGCTCCACCTCCAGGTTAGCAAGCCCTTCCCCTTTGGGGGTCTTTGTGACAGCAACAGAGGGAACTTCAGTTTCACCCTGCAGTGGAAAAAAAGAGAGTAATATGAAAACAACACTAGCAAAAATAATTTGAACATGTCAATTATCAAAAAATGTTTATTCAAGTGTGCTATTAGTATACTTCATGTACTGTAAGTATATTTATATTTAATACATATTTATGTCAAAATATATTTAGCCTATATATTCCACCTTTTTTCATTACTTTCCATAGTAGATAACCGAGAGTATACTTCAAACTGTATCTTTATATAATGTGCTACAAGTCTTGCACTAGTAAACTATCATCAGTAAAAGTGTATTCAAAAGTTTACTATTGTTACCCTTTAAATATACTCATAAGTATATTAAAAATTTAGTCCAAGTGAAGGCCAAGGATCTTTGATGCTCGATATCAAAGCTCACAGCATACATCAATTTCCATATCATCAGGCTTTATCACAGCAATTAATTATCAAAGCATTGTTCACATCTCAGTCAAGTCCTAAATATTAGTGCAATTAAAGATAACTCATGTAGTTTCACCTGTTACTCTGGGAAAGTCCATGCATCCCATGCCTAGCCCATCCCATTCTCTCTTCTCCATTCCCAAGTCTTTTCATTTACCCTGTCTTAAATGTCATATAAAACAAACTTTGTTTGATCGCTTCAAATGTCTGAAACACAAACTCTTCCTCCCTTATAGTGAGTGTTCCTTAATATCAATACTAATGAAACTACCCCTTCCCTGACTGTATAGACCATTACTGTCCCTGGAGGGCATTCTGAAGTTTGTTCGATTGAATGTCTATGAATGTACAGTATGTGTGTATAAAGTCTGTGTTCAGGGAGGGTGTTTAAAGTCACTGTTCAGCTGTGTGAGCGACTCTATATTAGGAAAGCTCAGAATACCAACACACACACACTGTCACGGCCTAATTTAGTCTAATTTATTATGGTCCTAAAGCGAACATATTTGCCTTTGTTTGTTTTTCTTTATTTCTTCATTATTTTAAGCTAAACTGAAATGTTAGGAATTAAATTCTAAATTAGTTGTATTTGTGCATGAATAAACATTTAAATTGAATAAATACATATGGTACCATTTTAAATATCGAAGTAGACAACCCACCCTCAAAATCTATGTTAGTCGCCACCCTGCACCACTTTATTTCTGTCTTTCTGGAAGTCGACACATTTAAAATATCTTTATATGACACCCCACAGAAATAGGTAGCCAATCGGCTTCAGAAAATAATTCTCAAGTGCGCCCCCTATATGTAATACAACAGGTGTAAGTTTGACAGTACATAGACAATTCATTGCCAAAACCCTCAATCACCCATCACACGCATGCAGAGACTTGGTGTTTAGAGACGTGTGTGTGTCAATGTTTATTATACCTGGTAGATGACAACTCTGAATTTGTTGCGAGTAAGCAGCTCATCCTGCGTTGTTTCCACCTTCTTCACACGCACGTTCTGTTTCTCCACGCGTGAACGCACTTCTTTAACATGTGTGCTTACACGACGGGCTTTCTGGAGAAGTTTCTCAACAGTGGTCGCTGTGGCACTATGTTCGCGAGTCAATTTGAGCAACTCTGACTGGACGGCGCTGACCGAGCTTTCAAGCTGCTGCTGGCGTTCCTCCATGCGCTGCTGGCTCGCCTGGACGCCATCGATGATGGTAGACACGCGTTCCAGCAGAGAGAGAATGGAGAGGGCCGAGACAGGTTGCCCGGACTCATCCTCGACCCCAAGTATGACATCACCTTTCTTTTCCATCTCTTTCACAAGGGCACGAAAGTAGGGCTAGAGGGCCAGGGATGGATACGGGGCCAGACAGAATCACACACAAGAACAGTGCAAAGAGAAACTGACACTCCAGAAAGAGACCCCACTGAAATCAAACTAACTCCACCCCTGCGCACACACACTCATATACATGCATGATATAAATACAACTGTAATGAGACACTTGGAAATGTTTGGAAGCTGCATCACATAACAGCTTGAAAGCCCCTTCATTCATTCATTCTTAAGATATTTGCGTTAGGTCCAAAATATCTCAAATAAGAGTGGCATTGCTCAATAATTGATCTAGATTTCAAATGATTGCGTGTGTGAGGGGGTGGGACGTTCATGTGGGGTGAGATGGATTTACTTTTATAAATCTGCTCCCCTTTGCCACACTGTCAACTGAAGCCAACAGCTGCAACCCACACAAACTGTGTGCAGACACAAAGTAAACTGTCCTTGAAGGTCTGTTTTCTTTTATAAGTGTATTGCTTTTGACCTTACTTTCAGGCAACCTTATATCAAAAACTACCCAGCATGCACCGGAAAAAAGACTATTCTCTAAAAAAACAGTAGATCCGTAAGAAAATAACTCGCAACATACAGAAAAAAAGAAACAAAACTGAAAAGTTCCCTATGCTATCCTGTTACTCACTCTTCATCAGTTATAATGGAAACTAATTTGAGTTGAGACATTCAGGATGTCTTCAAAGTAAAAAGTAGGATTAAATAAAGGAAGATTAAATATTAAATGAACTGTTTTTGACTTAGGAATTTGGGGTTAGTCTTTCCCCTGTAATTACACCCAGATGATTCGAGTGAAGTAAAGATGTGTGTTCACGATTTGATTCTGGGTGTGTGTGTGTGTTTAAGGATTACATTCAGAAGTTACCGTCTCCTAATAACACTGTATCTACCCCAGAAGCGACCGACGCGACAAGACATGACAACCAACCTTAACTTCCAGTACACATCCGCAAAGAATTGAGTCACTTGTTTTTGTTTGTTTATGTTAACAAGCAATTATATATTAAATATAAATAGTTACATTATTATTAGCCACTAGCCAGATCGATCAACAAACACAGACCGGAAGTTTACTTTGGGCCAGGCGTTTGTAGACCGTTTTGTAAAACATAAACAGCTCAAGTCCAGAAGCAATTCCTGTTTCAGTTTTTTTTAACTTCACATAAAGGTTAGAACAAAATTCAACCAAAAAATACATTTGGAAATGAATCAAATGGTCAAACAAACACTTAGGGGTGGTGTCCCGTACAGGTCTTAAGTTCTAGACTAAAATAAATATTAAAGCTGCTTGCATTGACATATAATAAAATAAATCAGTGGCATGGTTTTGTTTTAAATGTAGACAAGTAAAATATTTTGTAAGTTGTTATTGGAAAAACTATGCAACTAACTTTGTCCTGGCTAATCCCTGTGTGGGAAACCACTCCTTATGTAAAATACGAATCTAAATCAGGAATAGCTTCAGGGCCAGCGTTGTGTATGTCTTCAAAAATGATCTAAGGCTGTATGGATCCAGAAAAAACTGATTAAAGCTATAGGCCTAACTGGTAAAACTGATGAATGTTAATGTGATAGTTCAACCAATAATTTAAATGTGGTCCTCACCCTCCATGACTTTCCTCTGAATAACACAAAGTAAAATATTTTTGAGAACTTCAGTAACCGAACAATGGCAGTACCCATTGACTTCTATTGTGTGGACACAACACCAATGCAAGTCAACAGGTGCCACCGTTGTTCGGCTACATTGTTCCAAATATATTTTGTGTTCTTCACACATTTAATAATCCATCAAGACCAAAATATGAAGCCCTTAAAGCTTTTGTTATGTTTTGGGGTCTTTACCTATATGAAGTTCGAGGAATTCCTTTTCTAGAAAGACAAACAGAACTCTTGGGCGGATGTTTGACTAAGCATGAATCAGACAGTGGTCCGACTCTGAATCAACAGTGCCCCACAGTCTCCGAGGTCATGTGACAACATCTACACCAATGGAATCAGCGTCAGTCACTTCTGTAAAATCAACCCTGCTCGCGGAGGGTGTGCTATTTGGTTTGTTTCAAGACATCTGTAATCAATAGGGAACGGTAAGTTATATCACCAGTGCTGTAAAACCGTCAGTTCGGGAATGGGAGTTCGGGAATAGTTCGGAGCACGATTCGCGCGTCCTTCTAAAACAAAAGACACTCGGTTTCCGGTCTTATGATGACGTATTTTTTTGCACACGGTCTGGTCAAGGAGCGCGTGGTGTTGTGTGCAGAATAGCCACCGAGAACGCGCTTACATTTGAGTGTGGTGTGCGTGGAGCTCCGGTAAGCAGCGTTGGTTATTGTTGATGTTTGATCAGTCCATTACTTCCACGTGCATTTACAGCTATGACGATAAAAGTCGGTGGACTGAACCGTATCAACTAGGCCGCGTTGTGTGTGCCGCTCACTAGTGTTAATGCATATGTCAGATTTATGCGTATTGGTATAAACCCCACATTCTGAACGAAATCGCCGCTGAGATTTAGTAAATGCGCGTGTTTTGCCAAACAACCCGCGTGCTAACAAAAAGATGCTGTTGACGTAGTGTTTGTAAACAGGTGTCAGTGACGTAAGCTTGTCAGAAACACGCGTGACGGAAATTTATTTAGATTTACATTCATATCAATTACATTGTAAAATGACTTCGGTGTAAAATGTATATTGTGACTTGTTAGGCGACAGAAGAATAATCTCAGTCATCCAGATGGAATCAGGTAAACACTAACCAGGTACACGTGTTTAGAAGCACATGGAGTTGCTTACTATGAAAACGTTATAAACATAAATGTGTCGCTTTTTTCCCTCATAATATCTATTTAACTTTGTGATATAATGTTAAATGCCAGGACATTTACGAAGCCATATGAATGAGTACTGAAGTAATAAACTCTAGATACAAAAATGATATTGTCTTAAGCATTTCTTCTTAAAAGATTGCTGTTTATTCTCTCTCTTTATAAAATGTTTATAAACAGACGTCATGTTTTGTTCTAACAATATTCTATACTTGTTTCACAGGATGCAGGTATGATCGGACTGTGGCCACGCCTCCTGACAGTTACGTCACTGGCACTGCTGGTGGCGTGCTCCGTGGGGGCGGGACCGGAATGCAGGTCCGTCACCGTTGAGACTGATAGTCGCATTGCAGAACAGGTTCAGCAGCGCCACCTGCATGCACTGTTTGAGAAGTATGGCCAAAACGGGAGTATTTCCTTAGAAGGCTTGTTCGACCTGCTTAAGGGGGTGGGGCTAGGCCACATCCGGAAAGTGATGGTACATCACCATGGAAACACACACAATCATACACACTCGCATTCTCACGCACATACCCATGTGGACAAACTCACTACACACGCGCAAGCCGTTGCCAACAAGAAGGTAGAGGGAGAGCATACCGTGGAGAAGAGTGAACCTGTCACAAAAGTGCAGCCTGATCCCGCCCATGGGAAGAAGAGCGAATCGGATGCGCACCACAATCTCTACATGAAGGTGAATCAGGAACTGACCACACCTTTGACCACTCCGTCCGCTGCCACAAAATCGCGACGAACTAATCGTAGCGCTGACTATGATTTAACCCAGGACCATGTTCCCTATGCCGTCCAGCCAAACGTAACGCACACTAACCACACCCACCAGGCTGAAGATGCACACACCCATGTACACGAGGATGACCATGATGAGCATGAACACATCCATCTCAGTCTGGAGGTACGCAGTACACAATCATTAAGATGCACGAAAGATGATGATGAATCAACTATATCAAATATCTGAATCGTATTTAACCAATCACAATTGAGTAATACAGAGCATCGAATATGAAATCGGGCTTTCACGAACCCGCTCAAGTAAATTTTGTTTTTTTCCTTCACAGTGTCAAAATGCCTCCACAATCCTGCAGTCGCATGGCATGATAAAGGAAGCGGGTGTGTCTGTCAGTGACTTTGCTTACTTGTGTCCTGCCCTTCTCATGCAAATGGATTCAAAGTCCTGCCTCGTGCACGACAATGGCCAGTTAGGTGAGGTTTTGAAAATTTAATGTTATGTTTGTTAACCCAAGTTTTTATAGCTTATCAGCAGAATATGTTTGACACGCTTTTGTGTGTTTCTCTAGATCACACCGGTCATCACAATCATCATCGCCACCACAGTCTACATAATCACACCAATGGCAGAAGCCAAAGGAGTCCTTCTATTACTGTTGGTAAGTGTTTGTGAGTCAGTGTTATTAACATCATCTTGTAGTACTAGATGTGAAAAGGCTGTGCTACATAGTTTTAATGAGTCTATTGTGATATCCATTCATGTAAATGACTTCACTTGTGCCAGGTAAATATGGGGTGTAAGGATACAAAAAAACGAACCTTTTCTCTCAACAGGTAGTGGTCTAGATTTTGTGGAAACCAGTAACTTTGTATTGGCACCTACTGTATTATTGCTCCTGTATGACATATCGCTTATTGCTTCCTAAACTCTTTGTAAGTCACTTTGGATAATAGCGTCTGCTAATTGACTAAATGTAAATGTAAACACGCGCTACTGGGTTCACAGGTGCGATTGTATTACAATGTTTCAAACAAAACAAAAAAATGAAATAAACCTCGTACTAGCAAGACTGGCGACACACAGTGACAGAGATGCTGGTGGCAGTGTTGCCAACTATTTTCAATGGAAAGTAGGTAAAACCTCCCCGAATAGTCGCTTAATGTCACCAGATGACGGCACGCGCTAATTTGCATATACGTGACGTCATCACATAGTATCTGACAAGCGAAGCGCTTCAGATCTGCTTCATATCTCTACTCTCTTAGCTGTCATTAACAGTATTTTATTAAAACAATACACCCAAATGCACAATAAATAATTTCTAAATTACTTTGGTTTGGCAGGCAGCAAAAACCACATAATAGTGAGTGAACGACCACTTAAAACAACACACCAGCAGTCACTTTCGTTAACAGCTAAAATCCGTCTGTGTTCATGTTAATGTGTCCATACAGTCGTCGCGTTCTAAATCATAAATGCTCAAAAAAGGTCAATAAGTGATTAATTCTTGGATCAATGTTTGTACATGCGTATCTCATTCACGCGTCAGTGTGGTGTGAACTGAATGGGCTGCTCCTCCCCGCCGGTCGCCGAGCAGAGTAGACACAGAGAGAGGCGGTGCTATGCTGGGAGGGCAGTAGAAGTGATGCAGAATGTTTCGCTAGGTTGCCAAGGCTTATTCACAAAGTAGCTAGATTTGTCGCTGGTTGTTTTTTGAAGAATAAGTCAAATACAGGGGTTCTGAAAAGTCGCAAAAAAACAAAGACGCCAAGTTGGCAACACTGTGAATGCAGCTCAATTGAGTTTTCTTAAAGCAGCAAATGCGTGAAATTAAGCAAATTATTAAAATATGTATTTCTATGCAGATCACATTTGAGCAGCTCAAGCAATTAAATTGAGTAGGTGTCATATCATACAATGGCGTAGCTCTCTGTTGTCATTATTTTGTATGGGGATATAGCGATACACCCCTTATAAATATATAAATAAAGTCATGATGTTATTTTGATCAATTCAACATAATTTTGTATAGGTTTTTATAATATATGCAGTTTACTATATACAAAGACTGGTTTTAAAATAATAGTGAATTTTCATTATTATAATAGAAGTTCCACATAGTAATTATTCAGATTTTCCTCATTTAAAACCATAAGTTACTACACAAACAAGAAGGATGTTGATCATTTTGTCTCACTGGTTCACAAATTATATTTTTGTAATTTGATTGTTTTACACTTGTCCACGTTTGTGTTCCAGCTTGGATTGGAGGTTTTCTCTCCATCACTTTAATCAGCTTGCTGGCGCTAGTGGGTGTGGTTTTGATTCCGCTCATGAACAGAGTTTGCTTCAACTTCCTGCTAAGCTTCCTGGTGGCCCTTGCTGTGGGCACTCTCAGCGGAGATGCGTTCCTGCATCTCATACCACATGTAAGACACCCGTGTCCCTTTTCGTTTTAAACAAGAAGCAAATAGTCAAACATTTTGAGAATTTGCTTATCAGATTTTTGTTTTTTTACCATTTCTGTATTTCCGCAACAATACGAATCACCAATAGTTTTGCTTGCTTGTGCACACACATATTTTGATGGCATTGGTGTGTATGAACTGTATGTATGTAAGATCATGTACCTGGTGGAGATTTCTTATCGGTTCGTCTGGTTGGCTGCTCTCAGTCACAGGGCCATAACATGCACAGCCACTCTGAGCATCATGACCATGGAGAGGAGGGGGAAGAGGATTCTCTCAGACCAGTGTGGACAGGACTGACCGCGCTGAGTGGGGTCTACATTATGTTCCTCATCGAGCACTTTCTCACCCTTGGCAAAATGTATAAGGACAAAAAGCAGAAGGTCAGGATAATGCACAAACATATTCAATGCAAGCCGTTTATTGTTTTGCTGGGCTCAGTATTTCCCAATATGGAAAGCACTTAAAATCTATGTCACTCTATTATGTAACATAATAATATACAAAGTATTATTTTTTAGCACAAACCCACTTTACAAGCATAGCATTTCACAAAACAAGGTTTCAAATGATACAAAAAGTAATACAATTCAGGGTGAGGTGTTCCCCGTATTTATTTGAAAGTATCGTCTCTGTATGTTCATGTACAGAAGAGGGTTGATCTCGCCGCCGAAGTTCTGGAATCTGAGAAACAGCCATCACTGGAAGACAATGGCGTCAAAACACTCGATGGTAAATAAATGTCTTTTCACTTTGTGAATGTGCAGTGCAATTACACTTTTCTTATGACTGATTGTTTTACATCAGCTGCTGAAACGAATGGGGGAAGTGCGTGTGCGCGGGGCTTGGCAGAAGAAGAGGAAGTAATGTTGGGGGCAGAGCTCTACACCGACATGGATTGTGAAAACAAATGCCACTCCCACTTTCATGATACTGTCGGCCAGTCAGACGAGCAGCATCATCATCACCACGACTATCACCATATATTGCATCACCATCATTCCCAGAACCACCATCCTCACACGCACACGCATAGGCACACGCAGTCCTACTCACTTCAGCACTTCCAGCAGGCTGGCGTGGCTACTCTTGCTTGGATGGTCATCATGGGGGATGGACTTCATAACTTCAGCGATGGACTTGCCATAGGTAAGTCTGCATCCAATGGAATTCAAACCCATGGAATTGGTGTTGCTAACACCATGCTTTACTAGTTGGGCTACAATAGAGCTACTTTTTAAATGTATATTATTGACAGGAGGTGTGAATTTCAATTTCAGGAGCAGCTTTCACCGAAGGGTTGTCCAGTGGTCTTAGTACCTCAGTTGCTGTATTCTGTCATGAACTTCCACATGAGCTGGGTAAGATGACATCACCTGTCACCATGGAGACAGTTCTGTGACATCATATAACAAACTGATAGTATTCATTTGTGCAAGTCTCATAGTTTGTATGTATTTTTTCAAATTCTCACATTTCCTGTAGGTGATTTTGCGGTCTTGCTGAAAGCGGGTATGTCAGTACGACAGGCCATTCTCTACAATTTGCTGTCGGCCCTGATGGGATATCTGGGGATGATCACTGGCATTCTGATTGGTCATTACGCAGAAAACGTGTCCATGTGGATCTTCGCTCTGACGGCTGGGCTTTTTTTGTATGTCGCCCTTGTAGACATGGTGAGTAGCTTGGACATACATAGTTGCTTTTTGTGCATCAAAACAACAAGTGATCAAAAAGTGGTTTATTAATAATACTGTGCAATAACATTATACACATGACTGTGATGCAGAGTCCTGCACGGGGCCTGTTTGATAAACCCGCACCCGCAGTTATTAAAAAACACCAACCCGACATCTGACTGCAGCACTATTTTCATTCCGTACCAAACCCTACATGTTTCACAAAATGGATTCTTGATCCGCGTTATGCCCGATTAATTCCCGAATCGCAAATGACACATGAATAATTATTCCACCCGTTACATCAAATATTAGCAGTTCACCCAACGGGTACTTGCGGATGCCCATCCGCATGCGGGATTCTGCTGTGATGTAATATTGATCAGCAGGAAGTTTTTTTGGTCAATATGAATAAAAAAGTAAACCGTCTTCAATTTCCGGTGCCAAATGGAAAGTCTGCATATCTTGATGTGCTGTTCATCCTGCTGAAACTGTGATCACTAAAATTGGTCTTGCTTCTGTTTTTTTTGTAGGTACCTGAAATGTTACACAATGACGCGGGTGAAGCAGGCTTCAGCCATTATGGTTTCTTCCTCCTGCAAAATGCTGGAATTCTCTTGGGCTTTGGAATCATGCTGGTCATTGCAATATTTGAGCACAAGATACAACTGGACATTGGCTTCTGACGTTACAACGGCATCTAAATATGAAATCTCATCTAGTCTTAAACAGGTGAAGGCAGCTTGAAAAGCACCATCAGTTACACTCTCGCTTGTGGGCAAATAAAACGGTATTTATACGATTGACTGTTACAGTTTCAGTTTAAAAGAAATGTGCCACATTGACAATGTGTTTTTGTTATGTTTTTTTGTTATACGGTGCTGTACAGTGGTTGTTGAAATGAGTGTTGCTTTGATCATTTTGCACATGTTGCCAATCCAACATTCCAGTAAAAACATATCAGTGTTTCAACAGATCCTGTGCCTCATCTTGTATCTCTTTAATGTTGTGTGGGTGACTCTGTCTAAAGTCTGAACCGGATAGTGGGAATGTCAGCATTTGTATAAGTCGGTTTGTGTTACTATAGAGGGAATCATGCTTCCTCATTAAACGGGGGGACTGAAACTAAGTCTCTTAATTGGACAGTTTACCCAAAAATAAAAAACATTTTTCTTACCTTCGAGTTGTTCCAGTTCTGTATACTTTCTTTGTTCTTGTGAACACTGAAAAAGATATTTGGAAGAATGCTTGTAACCAAACCGTTCTTGGCCAACTTGACTACCATAGTAGGAAAACATACAATGGTAGTGAAAAGCCCTTCAAAATATCTTTGTGTTCAACAGGACAAAGAAATTTATACTGATTAGGAACAACTCAAGGGCAAGTGAAAGACAGAATCTTCATTTTGGGGTGAACTGTTCCTTTAAGCACCTGCATGGTATAACTCGGCTCTACAGAAGATGATAAATGATACTAACAGTGCATTTTCAGACCTTCAGATTTTCATTTTACAGCTTTTCTACGGTAAGGAAACAACAGATACAGAAGTGTGATGTTAAATGTTATAATTGTTACAACAAGTTGATTTTTTAAACATTTTTAGAATACTTAAATGAGTGAAACACACGTTCCCTTGAACCAAGGGCATATCCAAATATTCATGCTTTGAAAGTGCTGATGCACAAGTTTTGGTTCTTGGAATATTTAGCATTGGGTTGTTTACAATTTTCACAATATAACATTTATGACAAATAATGTTGTATACTGTGATGGAATGGTGTTTTTTACCCCTTGGTAAGAGGTAGCTTGGACACATGCCGGGGCTCTTTGAGACCCCGATAGGGACAAGTGATGTTACAGAACTGATAAATGGAAGATGCAGTGTAATGTATTGTGTAAAACATCGATTCAGATTGCTCTGTGTGTATGGAATGAGCAAGAAACAGTACTTTTCTGTCTTTTGTCAAATTATTCCACTCTGTTCATTGGATCCAGTGTTTTTCTGTATCTGAAAGGAATGTGATTGGCGGGTGGCGAAATGCCCAGGCCAGCGCGTCTGGTATCCAGTGTCGGCTCCTGCTGGCCGTGCAGCAACTGCATTTCACCCATCAGCAAAGTCAGACACACAAACTGCTTGAGTTCATTGGTTACAAAAAATCGTCCGGGACACTTAGTGGCCCCAGAGCCGAACGGCATGTTATAGTATCTGACTTTTTGACCCAATTTGTAAAACTCTGTTTTCTCCTTTCCATCTTCTACAAAACGGTCAAATTGGAACTGCTGTAAAACACAGAGACAGGACATTTTAATCAATATGTTCATAAGCACAAATGAAGTATATGATGCAGCTTTACCGTAGGTTTAGTTACCTGAGGCTGGTCATATATTTCAGGGTCGAGGTGCGTACTTTGGGGGTATAGAGCAACAAAGTCATCTTTGCGTAGGTTGATGGAATGTCGGGCATCCAAATGCAAACAGAAGTCTTCCTGAACTACACGGATGTTCATCGATAAAGAGGAGAGACGTAAACTCTCATTTACTGAACTCTCTACAGATAAACAGAGACAGGAAGAGAGACATTTTGAATTAGGATGAGTAATCTGGTTAAGTTACAATTCTCAGAAATACGTTTCTGTTTTAAATGTTTTGTCTGTGTGAATAAGAATTTGGTGTAACAGTGTTGTAAATGTCATTTGCGTGTCCTGTGGTTATTTAACTTTAATTCTTAATCGATTTTTTTTACTTTTCCTAAATGCATATACAAATATTACTGTTTTATAGCTTAAAAATAAATATAAACTTGTTTTCTTTCCAGAATTTGAGGTCTGTAACATTACAGGGCATTTTTTTCTAATATTTTGGTCTAAAACATCTGTATTTGAAATTTGAGAGAAATTTGTTATTAGCTCACAGAAAAACACAGATTTTTTTTTCCTAAACACATCCCTAAAAGTTTTTCCATGGCTGTATATCAAAGAATATGTGATAAAAATGTGTGAGTATAGTGTTTATATAAGGGGGACAAATGTTTGTGGGACAAAAAGCATTCCTGTAGCTCAGTGGTAAGAGCATTGCGTCAACAACGCAAGGTTGTGGGTTCGATCCCAGGGGATTGCAAATGCCTAAGTAAAATGTATAGGTTAAAGCGGTGTAAGTCGCTTTGGATAAAAGCTTCTGCTAAATGTAATTGTACCCAAGTAAACCATTTGATCTAGTTGTTCTCGTGTGATCGTGATGTCCCCTGTATAAATGGACTGAATGTTATTCTGTCCAATCACATCCACAATCTCTGCTCGTACTGCTGCAGAAGATTCTGGGTGGGACAGCAGGTGGTACAGACACCAGAAGGCAGCTGGCATAGTGTTTCCAACCGATGCCCACAGCATGGCAAAATGATGCCCTACAGAGAGAAAAACATGAGATGAGTGCATTTACTGTATGTGTCCAAACCACAAGGTGTTGTGCAACCAGTGCAAAAGTAATGTTTGGCGGTCAATGGAATATTACTTTTTGTGTTTACATGCATCTGTTGCTTTTTCTTTAACATCAGACATCATAAATGTTGTTTTTCATTTCAAACTGGACAAAAACTTTCCAGAAAGTCTAAACTTTATCAACAAGGCAATTACTAAATACTTAAATATTTGGTGGCAATATATAAAAAATGGCTATATATATTATATATTTTATATATATTATATTATATTATATTTTTCCTGTTCTCCATGAATAAGTTTTACCTTTTATCTATACTGCTTTTTTCCTTATGGCTCTACTGCCTGTATAAAATGTATTTCCTGCTTTTTGCAAAGCTGCTTTGCAACAATGCAAAAAAATTGAAATTTGAAAAAGAATTGCGGTTTCTCCTGATACTCTACAAGTGGCATGACCACGTTTTGTCTTTAGCTCAAAGCTTTAGGCTATAAACACTCCAGGGACTAAATCCGTGGTAACCTTATGGCATCATGGGATTGGGAAAGTATTGCCTATATTAAGGTGTTGACATTACACAGCCCCACAGTCGCACACTAAGCATCTAAGTAGCTATCTCTCCATGCCTGTTTGTGTACATTAGAAATCATGCATGATGTATGAAGGTGTACGTGAGAGTCACCTGCAATATCTTGGTCTTGAAGCGTATCATATTGTTGAAACAAGGCCGTTCGTGACCGTATGAACTCACTGGGCGCATTCCATTCTGCCACCCTGTTAGGATGGAAAACATTCTTCAGCTTCTTAGAGATTTTCTTTGCGTTCCTCAGCAAACCGATGGGAACTTTTGCCATTAGTAAAGGGAAAAAGTCATCAAATTTCTCAAAGTCCTCTAGTAGCTCATCCATATGAAGGTTCTGTGACTGTCCGTACAGAGTTTTAAACGTGGCCTCAAACGTAACACGTTTACAAAACTCATACAGCTCCGCCTCCTGCCACTCACTATTTGGATCTGCCCCCTCACCAGATGAAAAAAGACGTTGCAGGATTCTCTGAAGATTTCCCATCATGCTAGTGGTGAGCGGGTCAAGGGCAGACCCCTGCAGGAGACTGTACATCTTTCGAATGCTGTCACTCATTCCGGGAAAGCGGGGACTGTGTACCGGTGGATAATCAAATGTCTTGGATGCCGCGCTGTCAGAAAACTTGTGGAAATCCAACTGTTTGCCATGTTTGATGACAGATGGATACAGGAGAGGGTTCATCACAAATGTCATGTATCTCCCTAAATAATTGCAAAGAACTTTTAAATCACAGATTTTATAAATGCATGGTTGATATGAATGTGATATTTCAAGTAGCGACTCCAGCTTAACACGTTTCCTTCCCTAAAACCTTCAAAATATTTTTCTATTCCTTGAATAGGAATAATTATGATGAAGATTTTAAAGGAGACTATATAACGGAGCTATTGTTTTGAACCGAACAAAGAAATTAATACAGGTTTGGATCAACTTGAGGGTGAGTAATTCATGACAGAATGTTAAATTTTGGGTTGCACTATTACTGTGTGTCTAAATGAAGGAACAATGACTGTGTTGCGTGTGTACGACAGAGATACAGTACCTGCTATAAGTACAGTAAAAACATCTCCATGCTCCTTTTGCAGTTTTGTAAGAAACACATGACTGTTTTTTCTGAATTCCAAAGCTTTCCCCAGAAACGGAATCCAGCCTTTAATGAGCGAAGGCTCCCCTTCTTTTCTGCAACACACACACTGTTTTAATATGTTGCTCAATAGTAACAAAGCACAATTGTAGTCTTCTTTGACATTGAAGATCCCTGAGAAAACTTTTTTGTGGACTTTCTGTGATCTACTGCTACAGTCTGTTTCCCATGCCCTACTTTTGCAGGATGTCCAAGAGGATAAGGCTGCCTTTTGGGGCTTCTCTTAACTTCCTACTGAGGCTACACAATGACTTTTGGCTCGTTTTACCTGATTAAAAACAAAAGAGAACTAAAAACAATGAAGACCTTGCTCTTGTACGGGACATTTAGGGAGTTGTCTATGGCCTCCATGGCATTTCATTTAGAAACACAAGGATAGAATAAAACCAATTAACCCAAATAAAAACTTTTCTATTAAGAGGAAAGAAACTGCACAAACTGTAATACTAACTATGGTAAGAAAACACTCAAATAAAGCACCTAAACATTATATACAATAATATAACCATAATAAAGTATTCATGTATTCATGTAAAGTATTCACCCAAGCACAGTGTGCTTACCAAAGGTACAAAGGGTAAAAATGATCCTTAATCCCCCTGCATCTGGGAGACGTTTGATGTCTGCAAGATGTTTTTTAATTGTTTAGTTATCTGCATTAAGACTTTGAGATGTCTCCTGGCAAATGTAATATAAAAGATGTCTAATGTTTTAGAATGCTATGGCGACCCATTGGGTCATATGCCAAAGCGTTTGGATCTGGTTGATGGGAAGGCCGAACCGGCTGCGCACCGCCACAGGCCTCGCACCTCGTGCGACGGAGGTCATGGCGAGTGCCCTGGGTCGGACGATGTCCATGATAGTGGTCCAAGGAAACATCTGTGGCTCAATCTTGCGTGATGTCGCTCAGAAGGTCCACCTTCTAGGTCATCTCGCAAGCATGGCTGTATGGTGACACCGTGGAGATTCTCCGTGGTGAAGAAGTAGACTGCTCCGCTGTGACCTGGCCACCTATTGGTTGCTGAGGTCCCGAGCACAGCCTGCCCTCCAGCAGCCACCGAACCAGCCTCCAATGGCACGGTCAAGCAGATCGTTCCTCTGGTTCCACAACCACTGTTCTTGGGCGCTTAAGAGTGCACCAGCCCGTTACACTAGCTAGAGAGGACGATCCATCTCGGTTATGCAATCCAGTTTTGCCAGGCGCCCGCCAAGTTTCGGGACATTCTACTCGAGGGGAGAATGCTCCTGTGCTTCAGGCCAATGTTGGCGCCCTTCTGGTGAAATGTGCGATCGAACCAGTCCCTCTAAAAGACATGTCTTCCAGGTTTTCAGCCCGTCCTTGGCAGGGGCAATCCCTCTCGGGTTGATTCACATGCGACCGCTTCAGCACTGGCTTCAGAGTCGGGTTCCTTGGACGGCGGCACACCGGCCCAGCTGGATTACGGTTACGCCTCATTGTCTGCGCATCTCATACCCTGGTCAGATCTGACCCTTCTCCGAGTGGGATCAGGTTCGAGGCATGTCGTGGTAACGACAGATGCCTCCCTGCGGGTTGGGCTGCAGTGTGAAACGGGCACGCAGTATCGGTCAGAGGACGGGTTCCAAACTGCGATGTTATATCAACTGCCTAGAGTTGTTGCCTGTCCTTCTGGCTCTGAGAAGGCTGATGCCCCTAGTGCAGGACAAACACGTGCTAGTCCGGTCGGACAGCATGACTGCCGTGGCATACATCAATCATCAGGGCGGCATACGCTCACGGCAGACTCGCCCGACGCCTTCTCCTATGGAGAATCAAGTAGTGATCAGGTGATCAAATAGTGGTAGGATGTATTATCCGTAACACACTCTCCAAGAGGAGAGCAGTATTTCCCCAGTGCTACGGCTCCGGACGGTGCCTCACTATTAGAGGCGAACACCTGTAATGAATGTCAGTACAGGATTCTCAGTATGACCACTACTGTTCCACTGGAAGACTACGTCTAGCTGTAGTGCTCACTTGTGAGTTGCCAAGCTAGTCTGGTCTTGAGGTCGTGATATGGCTCAGCACCTTGGCGTGTAAAGATAGGTCACCAATCTGTCTCACCAACATATAACGTTGAGAGACCGACTGAAGGGGAACGTCTCGTTGTGTCTTCATGCTACAAGCGCTTTGCCGGAGATATCTCTCAGGTTCCTCAGCCCAAAGGGTGATTGATTGATCGCCGCCATCTTCCCTTTATACCCGTATGTACATGGTGGAGCCTGGCGTGCGTGTGCCATTCGCCAAGCCCATTGGCATTTTAAATTTATCTCCGATATAAAAGGTTCTCAAGATCAAAGCCCAGTCTGTCTGTCAACACAACGTCTCGTTCCCTCCATCAGGGAACGGAGGTTACAGACGTATTCAAGACGTTCTTCATCATTTTTTTTAGTTTGTTTCTCATCTGGTTGTGTTAGACTGCAAATCCAAACTTATCTTATCTTATCACTGTCTTGTTGCCAAACTCATAGCACCATATTGAAACATGTCAGTCAGTCCTAGCAACTGTTAACTTAAGCTTCTAAAAGAATTTTACACAGGAGGATAGGTTACACAGTGTTACAATTAATCCCAATATGTGAAAATGTTTGAAAAGACATTGAGATGAAAACAATGTAAATTCCATTAATCGAAATCATAACTGAAATTACAATATTAGCATGCATAATTGACATAATTACGTCAATTATGTTTTAATTGTGCAGCATTTTCTGATATATCTTTTTATATGTATGGCGGTAGCCTATAAGGATGCTTAGATGAGGGATGGCTGGATGATAGATCTGTGGATTTCTGTTAAAGACAGATGTACAGACAATACCCCCCTCTAGTTTATAGACAGAATAATATTGAGTTATTTGTGTGTGTATAAACAGATTTTTTTGCAGGTGCTACAACTAACACTTTGTCTTTTACAATGAACCCCATCCATGGGTTAAGTTGTAATGTTGCACTTCTGACACTTTTTATGTAATTGTACGGGAACGGTACGTTCTAGAAACAAACTTTAAGTGTCCTTTTGTAGCAGAGATATGTATGTTTTCCTGGGTATAAATCTGATTAATCAAGCTCAAATATTTTTTGAGTGATTAAGCTACAACCAAAACGCGTTATGTTCTAGCCCGCTCATTTCTTTATGTCCAAATGATCGTGACGTAACACCTACATGAGTTCATACATGTAATGCTTTGGCAATGCATAAACTTGTCGATCTAGATTGCACAACAGTCTAAGGTTCAATTTTAGAGGAATTGAGTGACTTTGAATAAAGGGTTTAATAAAGTAAACAGTAGGCTACACAAACCTCGTGTAGAACATATAGGTTAACGTTACTCAACAAAACACAGTTATTAATTTTCATCACAATTAAACAATTGCACCATGTTCCGCCAATAGCATTATAAGCTTTCACTTACCGCCTCCGTCCATACAGAGCACAAAGCAACAATACGGACATCAAGCCCAAAAAGATCGTCAATAAATATTCCAACATTATCAAGGCTGTTCCTCTCAGCAACAAACACAGAACAATCCCTTTATGAAGAATCGCTTTTCAAACACCCAACATGCTAAAATATAGATATGACGAGAAATGTGTGGAGTTAGTATTAAGAAAGTCACGCCCAGTTAAGGCGGTTCACGTACAAAATAAATATTGCGCAACACCCAGCAAGACTCTATTGTACTTGGACTATTCAATCCCAACGCACGTAGACGATGGAGAAGACATTAACTGCTTCATCTGTACCCATCAACTTGGTGCCTACAGTTATCTTAGTAACGTTACATTGAGACAAAAGTCCCAAAATGTGTTTCTCAAGCGGTGTTTTGTAACAGCTGTTGTGTCGCCATATGTTCTGGTTACAGCTCTTGCATGTATAGAACAACAGGTATTTTTGTGAGCCAAAGTATTATCCCAGGGTTTTTTTTTAAGTATCTCCAGGAGCCTCCCTAGGCAGTCTTTTTAAACACTTTGATTATCTGATCAACTGATCTGCAGTTAAAAGGCCGATGCCATTCAATACAGAACAAAACACTCGTTCTTCTCCCAGCCTGTGTCTGATTGTGTGTATAGGCCATTGTGTTTGGCTCCTAGCACTGAGCTCTGCAGCAAAAAAAAGATCTTTATTTTTTGTGATTCTCTATTCATTCTTTTAAAGAAAATAAACAGTTCTTCACAGGACACACCTAACACAGAAGAGTGAGCCATACTAGTCTAATGAATAAAAAACACACAAACTTTGGGTTTTAATGAACAACAAAAAATATCAGTTTTTTAGACATATTTTCGATCATATCCAGTTCATATTTTCCTTAGATGCAAAGACATTTTTAAATAACATCATAAATATTTCTGTTCAACTTAAGGGAACATTACAGTCATTTCACTCTTTAAAAAAGGTGCTTCACGATGTCATGAAGAATCCAAACATATATATATATATTTATAAATATAAAATAAATAAATTCTGTTTATATAAGAACCTTTGGTTCTTTGGGGAACCAAAAAATGGTTCTTACTGCATGGCTGTAAAGCTTAGCAATATCAAGGGATGGGTGTAACTATAAATTATAGTTAACCTACTATAATATAACTACTTTTCACTTCAAAAGTAAAGTAAGGGACTACTCTTATTTTTTCTGCAATTTAATTACTGTAAGGCTACAAAATTGAACTTAATAATGTGTAATAAAGGCTACAGTACAATAGTGCAACTGACATCAAAATTCAAAGTCTAACTTTCAAAAGCACGCTTTAATGTATCCTCCTTTGCAATACTTTGGTCAGTTAATAAGAATACTTTATGTCGTTTTATATTAGGCTATTTTACACAGAAAATAAACAAATGAAGTTCTTATTATGGGTGCCAGCCACAGTTTTCCTCTGTGCATTTATAGATGGGCTTCCCCGGCGGCCATGTGTGCTCAGAACAAAAGTATTTTCATTTTTTTTATTCCAATCTCTACTTTACACGACACAATGGTCGCCCTAAAAGCACAAAACGTGATGTGACATCACTACTTGATGATCTCTTGCGCTGTGACAGGTACGTCTTAAGTACAGACAGCTTCATTGACTGAACGCATTGCAAAGGTTTCCAGGCAGTGCCCGCTTGTGGCTCCGGGGAATTGCGCGTTCACGAGTTTGAGGAGGTAAAACAGCTGCCCGGTCTCGCGCTGAGGAGTTTTCATATATGGTCACGTAATCATGGCAACATCGACGTGCCAATGCTAAAAACAGATCTGACACGGGCGCGTCGAGGGTGACCAACCGTTTTCTCGCGTGTCCTACATGGGGAGACGGCATAACAACTTCAATTTTCCCCCTCAAAACAAACTGATCAACCCGCTTGGCGAACGATAGTTTGGAATACACGTACCCTAGAAAGCGCGTGACCATGGAAAGTTTGGAGAGGCAGCTGATATGCCCCATCTGTCTAGAGATCTTCACTAAACCGGTGGTCATCCTACCGTGCCAACACAACCTATGTCGCAAATGTGCCAACGACATCTTTCAGGTACCAGACATATTATTTACATCTCAAAATTGTATTCAATGCGACAGTTCAGTTTGTGTGCAGCTCAGTTGGTAGAGCATTGCGTCATAAACACGAAGGTCACAGGCTCGAGACCAAGGGAACACACATATACATAGCTTACTAATACAAAATAAACAGATTGAATCCACTCACAGTCATTGTGTATAAAAGCATGTGCCAAATGTATACATGTAAGTGTGTGTGTGTATTAGGCCTCAAACCCCTACTTGCCTACGCGGGGAGGTTCTTCATTGGGTTCTGGAGGACGGTTTCGCTGCCCATCCTGTAGACATGAAGTGGTTCTGGATAGACACGGGGTGTATGGTCTGCAGAGAAACTTGCTGGTGGAGAACATCATAGATATGTACAAACAAGAAAGCAGCAGGTAACATTAAGGCTGCAATCATTATTTCCTCACCTTTTATTATTTGAGATCCTTTTGCATGCATTGGTTCATTTAGATTCACTGATAAACTTTCTGTGTTTTCATGTTTTATGAGGACTCTCCATTGACAATTTTTTAGTGTACGAACTATATTTTGTCCCCTACACCTAAATTCCACAGATTTTATATTTAAAACAATGTATGATTTAAAAGTTTTTTTCTTTGAAGACAAGGTAAGAAATGACTGTTTGTGGGGACGTAAAACATGTATTGTTTACCTTATATCCCACACACAGGTTTTTTTCACAAGGCATTTCATAGACTTAGATAATAACAATAAATAATACACTGTGGATTTCAGGGGCCTGTATCACAAAGCGGGTTTGGGTTATTACCCAGGTAAGTTCAAGTTTAGTTTATGCATACTCCGAGTCATCGGGCTCAAGAAAATGGATTGGTTTTGAGCGGGTTTCGTCGCCATGGTGACTTTGTTCTGGGTTGTTCTACGTTAGAGATCGCAAACCAAAACCGGACCAATCATTTGCGAAAGTGAAGTATATCTGATGCGGTGAAGCCACCACCTCGTATCTCTCGCTACAAATTAAAAAAAGTTTAAAGTGATAAGATGTTTGAGGGAAAATCTTTTGCTGCTAAGTGTTTAATCTTATTGTATATTTGCATTTATGGAGTATAATTCAGAACACGTTCGTATAATTATTATATGAGTTGATAATTCATATTTATTAATTAATATTAAACATAGCATTTCAATTAATATAACTATATTCGTATAAAAACAAACTTATAATATATAAAGCCTTTTAAAGTAATAAAGTATACATATTATCCTTTGATCTTATTGTAAACCTTTATAAATAATGTAGATTCAGTTGATTCTGCATTGATATAGTCAGTAGCTGCCTTCTCAATCTTTCATTGCAGCAATGTTTATTCCTCCCTTGTAAATTTCAATTCATGACACTTTTTCATAATAATGATCTCTTCATCTTCAACAGAAAAGTGAATTGCGCTGATACTCGCGAGAAATCAATGTAGCTGATGATGCCTTCCATGTTCCTTGTGATTGGCTGTTTGCCGCACGTGTCACACTTTCAGATGCACGCGCCTCATGAACTCTGGATCAAACCTGAGTTGACAGAGAAAGTTTATACTAAGCGTTGTGCAACAGCTGAACCTGATCTAAACCAGGTTGGGTTTGTCTGGTTTTGTCAACTCAAAACTTACTCTGCAACTCAGTGTTTCTTCACCTCGCTTCGTGAGATAGACCGCAGGTCTAGCCAGTGATGTTTTTAATCCCCTAACCTTCACACGAACTTGATGGTTTTATTAGATTTAATGTTAAACATGATTTATGATCCTTTCATATCAATGAGAACTACCTATAAAGTACTCCAAAGCTAACGAAAGTTTGTTATAAGATTGTTCCTCAGAGGTTTTACATGTTTTTGAATTTTTTTTGTCCAGTTTTTTAAACGTTTTAAGAACGTTTCCAGCAACAAAAGCCACCATCACAGTGATCAGTGTTTCCATGAGTGAGCTCCTTGAACCTTGACTTAAAGAACAATATATGATCACACTGAAGGTCATATATCTACTAAAGCTCTTATTGAGGTTGAACTTTGTAAATCTCTATTAGTGTGATCAGTGTTTCTTATATTGGATTACTGTCTCTCATTAATAAAATTATAGCTTCCTAACTATAACCTCTGATTCTATATTTTTTGGTTAACATTGGACAATTGTCATGAAGTCATGTGAACCAGTAAAAATATCTATGATATTTTAATTTCAATGCTATCATATGTAGAAAAACTTTAATCTAAAGATTGCCTCAGACACTCATAAACATCAATAATCCACATATGAATGGTGACAATCAACTGAACTGCTTAAATCTGCAATGCATGCTGGGTACATAATACGAAACTCATTCATGATTGTTTGTCACCATTGATGAGATTTGTATGTCAAGTGTCTAAGTGTGTCTCAATTGCAAAAAAAAAATTTTTACCAAATCTGTATATTATAACAGCTGTCATTTTACCAAACATGTTTTGATATAGATGCATTATTATTTTTATTATATAATAATCACTTTCTGATATAATTTCAGGTACTAAGCAAACACAAAGTTGTGTTTCCTGAAAAAGGTTATTTCAATGTTATTGCATAAGTGTAAATAACAAAGTACTAATGCAACTGCAAAAGTAAGTAACAAGCTACAATAAAGTCAAGAGTCCAACTAAAGCAAACACTGATCACCGTAATGGTGAGTTTTGTTAGCTGGGAACGTTCTTAAAACGTTACAAACACAGGACACTTTGAATGTTTGTACAACGTTTTCAAATACATAAAAAACCTCTGAGGAATGTTCTTATAACAAACTTTTGTTAGCTGGGTCATAGGCCAATTGTTGACAAGTTGTCTTCCCGTTTGGCTTGCAAAAGTGCATTCTTTATCTTTCTTTCTCAGCAGCAGTAAGCCAGAACCACCTTTGAAGAACGATGAGCTGATGTGTGAGGAGCATCCGGATGAAAAGATTAACATATATTGTGTGACCTGCTCCTCTCCCACTTGTTCATTATGTAAAGTGTTCGGAAGTCATCAGACATGCGAAGTCGCTCCACTTAAATCCGTCTACGAGACACAAAAAGTGAGATTCTGGGCATTAACAGTGATTGGTCAGTTTATTTATTTGCTTTTTCACCAATGTGTCCATTTGTTGAGCTTTTGTGTGAACCTGTTTGCAGACAGAATTGTCAGATGGTGTAAGTGTGTTGCTTGGAAACAATGACAGAATTCAGGGCATCGTTAGTCAGCTGGAAGAGAGCTGCAGAACTGTGGAGGTCAGTGTGTGTGTGCAAATACTGTTTTCTTTGTTCTTGACCTGTTGTCATCCCATCTTTCACTTAGAGTTCCTACATTATAGTATTAGTAATATTGTGTGTGATGTTGTAGGAAAATGGTCGTAGGCAGAAGTCTCGTGTATGTGAATGGTTCGATCGTCTGTATGCTCTGCTGGAAGAGCGCAGAGGAGAACTCGCGCTGAAAATCACTTCAGAACAACAGGAGAAACTTGATTATATCAATGGCCTACAGCGCAAGTACACACACATACACACACACACACAAATATCCCTCATTCAAAACCCATATGTATATGCATTTTGTATCACCAACCTGCTAACCTATGTAATCACCTGTGCAGGTACAGAGAGCATCTGGATAAATCTGCCAAACTGGTGGAGACGGGAATTCAGACATTGGAGGAATCTGAGATGGCCATATTCTTGCAGGTCTTATATTTATATGACTTGAATAAAAAATAATTATATGTTGTATATAGAGTATGTGTTCTCTAATCTAAAAATCTCTCCAACAGAATGCAAAGCCACTCCTACAACAGTGAGTGAGATTTAAACATGATCACAATTATTATCATAAAAGTATTTCAGGTTTAAGAAGTATTCCCACTTCTGTTTCTTGATGTATTTCTTGGTAATGTAGATCGTTTTTACGTTGTCTCGCAGGATAGCAGAAGGCAAAAATGTGTCTCATTTGGAAAAGGTGGAGCGTGGCTATGAGAGCATGGATCATTTTTCTGCAAACTTCAATCAGGAAAGAAGAGCAATACTCAGCATAGAATTCACCAGGGGTAAGCTAACCTCCTGTTCTAACACAGTTTTGTTGTCATCTGCCAACATATTTTGATAAGAGATCTCTCTCTTTCTTTCTACTGTAGATGGAGATGACAATGAAGAAGATGATGATAATGACGAAGAAGCTGGGACCATCAGTCCTGAGATTCAAGCATCTTCAGGGCCTGCACCAACCCCTTCACAGCAGAGACAAATCCCTTTACCAAACTCCCCACCACCTGTATCAGAGCCCTCTCCAATTGCGTCAAAATCCAACCAATCAATGAATATCACATCAGGAGAAAACACACCCTCGGCCACGCCCACTCCAGAGCACAGTAATAACCCTTCTACAGATGCATCTGCTCAAGTAAGAATGATGACTTGTCTGTTTTTTTTATCTAGCAAAACTGTGATTAGAGGAAAGACATTAACATTACATTTAGTCATTTAGCAGAAGCTTTTATCCAAAGCGACTTACAGATGAGGTAAACAATGGAAGCAATTGAAACAACATAACAACAACAAAAAGCATAAGTGCATTAAGAAAGACCCTCTAAATCAAAACAAATAGGAGAAATCTATTCCAAAATGTGCAATTACATTAGTTTACCTTCGAGTTGAATTAGTGATCTTTTATATGCTCAGAAAAGGAATTAGCATGTCATGTTCATGTATTTGACTATAGATTTATTTTTAATTTAGTAAATCCATAAAAACGTTAATGTTTCTTTCTGTTTTTTACCTAAATTTAGGTAACTGACAGTCCCAGCCATACATCAGAGGATGGAGCACGGCATGTGTTTGCTTTTTCCTGGTTAAATTTGCCAAAATAGCCACCACACAAGTTGGTGAATCTGCAACATCACTGTGATGACAGGCCCGGGGCAGAAGCCTGCATGTGCACATCCACGCTTGCTTAAGACGTTCCAGAAATGCTTGTTGTGCTTTGAATGAGTTTAGGACAAGCATAAATATGCTTTTATTTACTATACAGGGATTGAAAATGTGAAACACAACCATTTAATATGAATTGTTTTTCTGTAGCAGACTGAGAATCACTAATAAAGGATGGTTATCAGTAAGTGTAAATCTGGACATTTTTTAATGACAAACTTGGTAGAGTAAGTAGCCTAAATGACCCGGATGAAAATTGCTATTTAAGAATAAATTCCAAACATGGCTCATACGAAATTGATAATAATACCCATCATGTGTGTTATTTCCCAAAAAAGTCCATCATCTTGCGGTTGTTGCTAGCGCGCTGGGCAAGTTGTTCGGCTCGTGCCATCTGCAGCACCTCGCGCAACAGGTGGAAAGTCAGATCCAACGAGATGGGCGGATCCTCGGACCGGCGATCGCGCTCTCCTAGGCTGCTCGGAATCCTGTTAACGACTCTACCGACCATACCTCCTAACAGCCCCTGTGTAAGCTGGAGGTTAAGTGCATCTGTGCGCAGCGGGGATCTGAGGTCGGGCACGCCGCTGTCCAACCTGAAGAAATATTCCTCTCCTATGTGCATCAGAACCGGCAGTCGCGTGAACTCGTGCCAAGGAGCGGACTCGGAGCGCGAGAGGAAAACACCGACAGACACGAGCAGCACGTGCAGCTTCATTGAGGGAATTTCTAGATAGACGTGAATTAAAACATGGCTGGATAAACAAATAAGTTGCACAATTGTCTCATTTATATAAGTATAGTATTTCAAAATTATATTTAATAAAACAATTCTGTGGCCTGCCAGTTATTTTTAAAAAGGCAGATGTTTTTTCTTTAAATACGAAGCAAAACAACATTTTTGTGCAAATACATATGAATTTTGGATTCTATTTAATCTACACTATGGTAACTTAAACCTAGAAGTTATTCAATTATTTTAAAAGTACCTACTTTAAAGAAACCTAAATATATCGTTATACTAAAACTAAAATTAGGCAATTTCAAAAAGTTTTTTCTCTCACCTCAGTGCGGGTATCAAATATTTTGAGGGGTCGTCCGCAATTAGGCGCGCGCAGTCGCACCTTGGGCTGTAGTTGGAGCGCGAGCCCCTGTTGGGTATATTTATATGACATGATGCACATGCGCGCGAACGTATGTGTATGACGGGGGACCAGAATGAGTCACGAAATAATTTGGCTCGAGGATGTCCAACATGAAAATGCAATAAAATTGCTCTCACACTCCACATTGTGTGTTTGGTTTCACGTTGTAGATTAAATTCTCCGCTGAATTGACACGCGCCTTCTGTTAATGTGTGTTAATGAATCTGAATCAAGTGCCGGTAATTGAGAGAGCAAGCTGATGACGTACTGGGTTGCGCTTACAGAAGCGCATCACCATCTGCTCAAACTGTTGGCACACGTGGAATCAGTTGGCTTAGATTTAAGCCTATTAAAATATTCTCCATGATGGACATATTACATTGAATAAACAAATATATTCAAATGTATTCATGTTTGTACCTAAGACTGAGCTGGTGCTTGTGTCTGCTAGTAAACTTGGAACGTTTGATTATTGTTGTGCTTAAAATATGTAATGATTCATTTGCCTTCTTTTTGAAAGAGAGAGGGAGAAACGTGTTTCTTGGTAAAAGTATAACTTTGTCGAAAACAGTGGGAGACATAGGCCAACATCCAAGCATTTCACACGTGCCAACATGTCTGACCTTTATCATTGCATCTAGGCTACATCAGATTAGGCAATAGTAGTATAGTCTGTCTGTCAAAAGTTTGATTGATTTATGACCCCCTGTCAAAATTCTGTCAACAAGTCACTCAAATGGAGACTTTTAGCTTGTCATTCTTGATGACAGTTATGTTTAATGGCTGCTGTTGGGGACTCCTCTGACCCCAACCCTTCCTTCAGTGCGGTACGCCCCTCATCACTCCCTAATCAAAATGTGTGTTTTCATCCTGTTTGATTTGACTATAGGCTATTTGTTAAAGACGTTTGTAAATTAGAGAGATAAAATAAATGTTTTAAGGTGGTTTTCCTTCTAAGAGTGTTGTTTCCTTGTTTTAGGGCATTTATCATGCTAATGAGTGGATTGAGACTTGAGGTTTGCAATCTTATCAAAGTGTGACTGTCCCCTACTATCTCAGGCAAGTCATTTGACCAGTCAATCAAAGTAGGCTGTGGTTTGTCTTGTTTGACGGTTTATATTTTACGACTTTTGTTGTTGTAGGCCTATCCCTGAAATAAAATGTGTTTTCATCCTTCTGGCATGACACCCTGCTGATCTCACATCACAGTTTAAACCTGACGGTTGTGTTTTTAATTAGAGAGAGACAATGGTTATGTGTTGTGCATCTAAGAGTAAGTTGGTTCCAGGTTTAAGATTTTTATCTGATAAATGATTAAAGTTTTTGGGTCAGGATTTTATCATTGTGTCATATCTTTTTGATTCAATGACATGCCCTGACATGTTCTTCCCGGTCATGGAGGAATGGGGGATTGTTTTTTGTGAGCACCTCTAAAGGGAACCTCTTGGCATCCTGTTGAGTAAAGACTGAGTCACAACAGAGGGGTTTTAAATGAAGCTTCTGTTAATAGAGTTTAAGGTGAGGATGTGTTTATGGTAATAGGTCGAAGAATTTTTAGGGGACTCAACCACCCCTACAATTGAGAGTACAGACCTCCATTTTGTGTTGTATTTTATTTCTCATTTCCTTATTGTTTTTATTTTTTATTATAATTCGTTACTATGTGTGGAGTTGTGACTCATGTGATTGAACATGTGCGTGCGTGCGTGTCTTTCGTCTGTGTTTTTTTACCTTTTTGTTTTTACTTGTATAACTATAGCCAATATGCTCATTGCATTGGGAGATAGTTGAATAGCCTCAGGAAAAATAATTATATTTTCTTTATTTGTTATTATAATTGCCATAAAAACTGCATAAGACTATAAAAAAAATAGCAGCAATAGCAATAAGCAGACTTTCATGGATAATGTAAAAAGTGTTGTGTTGATCTGCATGCATATTGTGTGCCAAATATTGGTGCCGATGTATAAAATAAAACATACATACTCAAAAGCTATAATACTAGGTGTGTAATAAAATTGAGACATTAAGATGAAGAAGGTTTTGGATGTAAATACTTGTTTTTTATTAAATCAAAGCAAACATACATAAACCCTAAAACATGTCTCGAACAACGAGAAAACTTAGAACAGCTGATTTTACCAGCATAGTGAGGAAAATAAGACAATTGAACAAAAACTAAAAACAATGAACAGGTCAAAACGTAAGAATTAGCTTTTTGTACAAAGTCAAATAAAAATTTATAACAAAGGCTATCTAAACAATTAAACTAAAAATCACAAAGAAGTAAACATCCAACTAATTATAACTAAGAAGTGGTAAAGTAAGAAAATAACGCTGAAAAACTAATGAAAACATTATTAAAAAGTTTAAATGAGGAACTTTAAATAATACAATTAATACAAATCCGTAGCCTTACCATGTCTGTTTTATCACTTTCTATAGATTATGTCAGAATATGAAAAAGCTGTCCTACATTTACTGGCTAGCAGTTGAAATGCTGAAGATTTGATTCATTCGTTAGATTTGGTAAAACATGTAATGAAGCTAACAAACGTCACTGACGCGTCACATCAAATTTGTCATTTGTAAATATTCACAAAACAGTGACAAACGAAACAACTTTTAAAAACTTAAGTGTTAATGCCTGTTAACTTTGTACTGACTAAATGAAAATGTTGAAACCATACAAAAGGTTTACAAAAGAAGAACAATTTAAGAAATGTAAAAATGTTCCTGACATTCACATAGTGAGGATACAAACTTGTGTAGTAAAACAAGTCAAACATTTTGATCAACACTGTTGATATATAGTGAGAGATCCACGTTGCGTGCATGATGTGTATTCGAGGGTATAGTATAAGGATTACATCACAAACTCGTTTCTTAAAGCATATCTATTTAATGGGACAACATCGTAATATAAAACGTGTATTCATCATTTAAGTAATTTGTTAATTATCAACTGATTCCTTTACTGACGCACTGTTTTATAGAGATATTGTTGCAATGTTAATGGTGTCTCTATATGACTAAACCCATCTTTACCTTAAGTAAAGCGTAAGATTCGGATTGGGTAGTGCCCATGGACCTTTCAATTTGTCTACACCACTGAAAGACACAAGGTGAAGGTCAATTAAAATACTACTGATATGCATGTTTACCAGCACTTGAAAAATTATAAATAATAGAAGATGAAAAGACCAAAACATTTGTCTAAATCAGATAAAACTAGGCTAAAAACCAGAGGTAACATCCAATCTTTTAAAATAACTTTCTTAAAGCGGAAACCCTAGCAAATCTATCTCGTTAGCTCTATGTTTTTAAACATTTAAAACCCCATTTACAGCGTTTCACAAGACACATTGTCTGCATGAGTTGCCTATTTTCCTGCACGCAAAAGCCATTTTAAGTTATTTTTTCACTTTTGTTAGAACTTTAAATCTAGATTTTTTACATGTAAAACATATTCTTTAATGCAACTACATTTTACCAATCACGTGTAATGCACAACCCAGAGCACAAACTGTCAGATCTGTCTGGAAAAACATTTAATACATACAGTAAAATAGAGTGGTACTTAAAAAACATGCAGAGTGGCCTTCTCTTGCTATTATTTTTAATATGTTCAGCTAGTTTCTGTCAGAAAGGGAATTATATTCAGTGAAAAGCATGCAACAAAAGAAAAGGATGACAATTATATAAAACATTCCCAGTTGATTCAACTTATACTTTGTTTGTGTAAAGTTTAGATCTGAAGAGAACCGTTAAAACAACATTTAACCATTTGTTTAACACTTACAAATATATGCCCTTAAAACAATGTGAAATGGAAACACTATCTGTTTAGACTTCTTTGCTTACAGATGAACAACATGAAATAGTGGCGATGAAGAGGGTTGAAAGTAAAAAATAAACTAATATAGTCTCAGACTGAGGCAGTCTCATGAGTTAAGCTGTGAAAAGTGGATGTAGGGGTGTTTGAATCCCCAAAAAAATATTGACAGAAGCTACATTTAAGACCCCTCTGTTGTGACTCAGTCTTTACTCAACAGGATGCCAAGAAGTTATTGGACTATTCTACATTTTTAAAGAAAACAGAAAAGATCAGAAAGGAGCGCTAATCAATTGTATTTTAACCCATGGTTAGAACTATAGGGGATAGCACCATCCTTCTTGTAGATCTTAAGATATCATCTGAAACTTAACATTTAATAAATAAAACAGTGTAGAACTATGAAAATTTGAAGATGAAGGTATTGACTATTTTTTGTTGTTGTTTTACCTGGTTTTAAAAGTTTAACCCTAAACCAGATGTAGTACATGTTTGATTTTTTTATGCCAAAATTATCGAAAAGAGTCACCAACACAAACATGAAAGATTTTCTGTCACACCAGATCGTAGACACACAGACTAATTACTCTCACCAACTTACTCTTAGATGAAACAACCCATAACCATTGTCTCTCTAATTAAAAAATACAACCGTCAGGTTTAAACTGTGATGTGAGAACAGCAGGGTGTCATGCCAGAAGGATGAAAACACATTTTATTGCAGGGATAGGCCTACAACAAGAAAAGTCGTAAAATATAAACTGTCTAACTGATTGACTGTTCAAATGACTTGCCTGAGATAGTAGGGGACAGTCACACTTTGATAATATTGCAAACCTCTCAATCCAATCATTAGCAAGATAAAACCCCTAGAACAAGGAAACAAAACTTTTACTAGAAAAACCCATTTAAAACATTTATTTTATCTCTCTAATTTACAAACGTCTTTCACAAACAGCCTATATTAAACACCTTTTTGATAAGGGAGTGATGAGAGGGGTGTAGGTAGTTAGACCCACTGAAGGAAGGGTTGGGGTCAGAGGAGTCCCCAACAACAGCCATAAAACATAACTGTCATCAAGAATGACAAGCTAAAAGTCTCCGTTTGAGTGACATGTGGACAGAACTTTGACAGGGAGTCATAAATCAATCAAACTTTAGACAGTCAGTATAATCTTTACACCAACTCGAACTAAAAATCATACACATACCCGCCTTACCTGCAATTTCAATGTTAGATGCAAAGATGGCACATCAGTATGAATTGGTCAGTAGAAAGAATTTTGCATGTGATGACCAAAAAACATTTTTTTTAGAAGGAATTACATTTCAGACTAGTGTGTTGTATTGTTTTTGTATTTGTTTAAAATGTATCTGAATACACTATATTTATAATATGCATGAATACATGCACACACGCACACACACACAAAACTAATTTAGCATACAATGACAATAGGAGGGGCATGCTTTGAAGAACATCAATATAACAAACAATTACAAGCATCTTAGTTATGTTGTTCCTTGGCTAATACACGTTATCTCCTACTCCAACTTTCCCACAAATCGGTTGATATTATTACAGGGGAAGTCCCTGGAAAAGTCAACCAGACAACAAAAAAAGGCTTTCACAATACTGATAAAGCGCACTTAAGTACACATGTGAGCAGGGGTGCCGCCAGAAATTCTGGGCCCTATGGAATCCTAAATTTCTGGGCCCCCTACAAATAGGAAAATAAAAAGGGGGTCTGCTCTTCTGGGTCCTAAATCAGCCTGGGCCCTTAGAATCGTCCTATCCTTTCACCCCTTTACGGCACCCATGCATGTGAGGTCTCAAAGAGTTTTCAGAACATTTTCAAAAGCCTAATTTTCTTCAGTCATGTAAGTGCCGCTTTCGAAAGTGTAACAGGATCCATAACGGTCCATAAAGTGGGCACACAAAACATATTATAATTAGCTATACATTCTCCAATTGTAGGGCATTATTGCTGCTCGTTTGTATTCACAGAGTTGCGTGTTGTCTATAAAAATTGAGTTCTCCGTGTACCTTTTTTTAAAATAGAAAATGCATACATAGACTCGTGCATTTTTTCTGACGTCTAGACTCAGCAAGGGTTTAGGAAAATAATTGAATATATTTGTAATACATTGAGTATTTCAAGTTTTGACTTGACATCCACAACACTGGAATTGCACAACAGCAAAATAATTTGATAATGGGCCTTGCCAAATCATTTTTTTACATGTAACAACAAGTGGACATTTAAAACATGATGTTCCTCACAAATATAGACAAACCTCTCTCTCCTTCAAGATTCAAAGAGTTTTGGTAAAAACATGAGAAAATAGACAGGTAAACGCATATGTATGTCTCTCTCTGACTCAAACACAGAGAGAGTCATGAGCGCAAACCTTTCAGTAGGTGGCGGGACTCCAGTTCATAGTTCAGGAGGTTGAGGGTTCAACGCGCCATTGGAGTGAGTTCTGCATGAATCATGGCAGGCGGAGAGAGGGTCGCTCACTTAATGCGCCTGTTAGCGAACGCGGCGTAAGTATTTATATTTCACCTTTCACAATCCTCGTATTAAAGATTGTATTTAGTCAATGCACTTAGATATATGTCCAACAAGTTAATGTACTGACTGTACTAATAACGCCCTGAGATTGTAAACAAACCCTCGACCGACCCAAAGGGCACCCGATATAGTCCAAAGACATACATACAACATAATGGTATATCAGCAGGGTAATGTTAGCTCCCAAAATGTCTTGTAGATGCAGATGTCCCGCTCATTCTCAAGCGTATTCAAACATTCATCATCGAGGTAAGATTCAGTGATTATTTTTCTCAAAGTAAATGAACTTTGTAACGTGAGCTTATGTGTGAAGTCTCTGCAGGTGAGCATCATACGTGTGACCGGAAAACGGACTACGCGTTTGAAGTAAGACTCCAACATAATATTGTAAACCGTTTATTTATAGTTTTACCCTAAAAAGTTTTATACTCAAGCTATAATTTTTTGTAACATTATTTGAATATATGAGCCATTCAAGCAAATAGAATCAATCAAATATTGTTGTTGTTAAATGTATAATTTAATTTAGTATATTTAAGTTGTTATACATATAGGTCATGCCATTTACGTCACCTTTTATATTTTGCGTTACTGTCATTTTTTATTTTATATGTATATATATATATATATATATATATATATATATATATATATATGTTTATTTTTTTAGATGGCATGTTCGAATATCAGATTTGGGGCAGGAGTGACCAGAGAAATTGGCATGGTAATATCAGTATATTGAACCTGTATGATTGCCAAAAATGAAATGTTTAATCTCTGTTATTAGTGATTGTGAAGTTTGTTCCACGTTGTTGCAGTTGTACTGTAACCTCTTGAATGGCTTGTTGGATTTGTCTAATTGTGATTTTTTTCTAAATCAGGATTTGCAGAATATGGGAGCTCGTAACGTGTGTCTGATGACGGACAGAAATCTGGCCCGCCTGCCACCTGTCGCAGCAGTACTGGATTCAATGACGACCCTTGGAGTGAAATATCAGATCTTTGAGGATGTGAGAGTAGAACCAACAGACAAAAGGTGAAACCATCAGAGACGGAACACACACTGCTTGACCTTGACCCTGTGATTGTTTTGAATTGTTGACTGTGTGTCAGCTTATCTTTATATACGTTTTTTTCTGATTAAAAACTGGATTGTATAAATTTAATTGCTCTGTCTTTTCACAGTTTTAAAGAAGCGATTGATTTTGCCAAAAAGGGAGATTTTGATGTGTATGTTGCTGTGGGAGGGGGCTCTGTGATTGACACCTGTAAAGCCGCCAACCTGTATGCATCTCACCCAGACGCAGAATTTCTGGACTTTGTAAATGCACCAATTGGAAAAGGAAAACCTATTACAGGGACAATGCGGCCCCTTATTGCTGGTACAAGCAAAAACGCTCCTTGTCTCTGGTTTGTTTTACATACACTCTTCTATATTATAATATTGTTTTTTATGTGTGTCTGTTTGTCTTTGCCTGTGTAAGTTCCCACCACAGCTGGTACAGGCAGTGAAACCACAGGAGTGGCCATCTTTGATTTGGAAGACATGAAGGCTAAAACTGGTTTGAATAAATATTTTATTATTCTCTGCATTTGTAAATAAAGACGCTGGTGAGTTTAGGGGTAAATTGAGATTTGTTTAAATTCAGACTTTGTGTTAGAAGGAGAGGTCAAAAGTCCTTTGTGCTGAGCTTTGAAAAATTCACTGTGCGTATTTATTGCGTAAGTGTTATCGAGTACAATTATGTCCGTTCCTTTAGTGCATTTATAACCAACTGAAACCCATTTATGTTGTGTTTTCAGGCATAGCGAGTCGAGCAATAAAGCCCACGTTAGGTATGGTGGATCCATTGCACACTCTTCACATGCCGTCTCAAGTGGCAGCTAACAGCGGGTTCGATGTGCTATGGTGTGTGTTTAGTTTTTTTTCAGAATGGTTTAAGAATCATTTTGTTCTACTGTATTTTGTATTTTCATGATGTTATATCTACAAGTGCTAATATTTCTTAAATTAAATTAAATTAATTTGGAAAAAAAAGGCACATGTGTAGCCATTTTTATGTACCTCTCCAATGCATCTTCACTTAAATATTTTTTTTTAGAAACATATAATATGTTTATTATGTGTAATTCTCTTCTTAGTCATGCACTAGAGTCTTTTACTGCGTTGCCTTACAACCAAAGAAGTCCGTGCCCACCCAACCCCCTGAATCGCCCTGCCTACCAGGGTAGTAATCCAATCAGTGATATATGGGCAAGACACGCTCTCAAGATTGTTGCCAAATACTTGAAACGGTATGTTTCTTTGTTTGAGTATGGAAGAAATTGTTTTTTTATGAATGCTATGGGTGTGTTTTTAAGAGCATCTTTGTCCAAAATCTAAACAGGAATATTTCAAATTGGGATGCTCAGACAATTATTTAATACAGCCACAGATCCAAATTATGTAGATGTTTACCCACAATGACATGGGATTGATGCAGAAAGTATTTAAGAAATTAAAATATTCAATATAATATTGAGCTATGAACGCAAATGTTTGTTGCAGGGCGGTGCGTGACCCAGAGGATGTGGAGGCTCGGTCCAGCATGCACCTGGCTAGTGTGTTCGCAGGAATTGGTTTTGGCAATGCTGGAGTCCATTTATGGTAATTAAACAGAACTCATTAAATTAGCATCCAAAAAATAATTGATTCTGGGAATGAGTTTGTGAGCATCAAATCACAAGCGAGCTCATGAGTTGCTAATGAAACAGCTTGTGCTACACTGTGATAATTTATTGTGTTTCTCCACTTATGCGTATCAGAGAGCGCAGGTGCACTGAAATCAGTACTGTGAGAGTCATTGACTTTTTTGAAAATGTGTCACTTTTATGATAATGTGCTTATAATTTAAGGCTAAAAAGGATTAAAACAAGGCTAGACCATAAAAACTTTGGAAAACCCTCTGTAGAAGTTTAATTTAGAGTGCCATAGTGGCTGTTTTAGGAAAAATAATAACCCAGTAATGTTTAACTTATTTTGTGTTTAACTTATTACCTACCTAGAGCTCTTTTTGGTTATTTATTTTTTGATGGATAGCATTCAGTTTCGTTGTACAATGAACAGTGACAATAAAGATGTTATTCTGTTCTGTTCTGTAATGTCTATTAGGTGAGATTATTGAACAATTTTACTATAATTATATCTTTTCATTTTATTTAATAAGTCATGGAATGTCATACCCTATTGCCGGGAATGTCAAAACTCACAGAGCCAAAGGCTACAATGTAAACCATCCTATAGTGGTAAATATATTCTGCACTACATGATAAAAATAATGCATTTGACAACAGAGATTCTAGATCTTACAGTATTGAGAGATACTATATTATAAAATCATTTCTTAACTCTTCTTTTTTCTTCAGCCTCATGGACTGTCTGTTGTTCTCACATCTCCTGCTGTTTTTGCGTTTACTGCCAGCATGTGCCCAGAGCGCCACCTGGAGGCAGCACAGATACTAGGTAACACATTGCACATGCATTTAAATGTCTCCCAGTGTCTTAGTCACTGCTTTAAGATTCAGATTCTAAAATATTGTAAAATAATGCAGTGAAATTGGTACTTTTTTGTTTTTAATGTTTATGTTATTTAAGTAAAACCTGTAAAGTGTAAAGCAGTCTTACAGATTTTGATCTGCTCTAATTCAGTTTGCATTGAAAGATTATAGACTGTGTGATGTTATTTGTGTTTATAAAGGTGCTGATGTGACTAAGGTTAAGAAAGAAGACGCCGGCCGTTTATTGGCTGACACTCTTAGAATGATTTTATATGACCTGGATGTGGAGGACGGCTTGTCTGCCATTGGCTACACTAAAGAGGACGTTCCATCTTTAGTGAAGGGCACTATCCCTCAGGTCAGCCAATCACATCGTTGCACTAACATAAAAGCCATACTGAGATCAGAAATCCTGCTCCATCAAAATGTATTCAAGCAACCTAACTGACAGAGAATAAAATGAATAATGAGGAATGGTGAATAATTTGTGTTTGTTTTGCAGGAGAGGGTCACTAAATTGTCCCCGAGAGCTCACAGTGAAGAGGATTTGTCTGATCTGTTTGCTGCCTCCATGAAGCTCTATTGAGTGTCCAGAAGGACGCTATAGCACTTGACTGAAAACCAACACACAGATTTCTCAGAAACGCAGACTCTAATTGGCTGTGGTAATTTTATTATGTAAGCAAAGACACTGAGCTAAGTGCACTGACTTTTAATCCTTTTAGTGTGACGTCATGGCTCACAGCGAGACAAGCATTGAGTTTTAAATAAAATGCAGAAACTGTACTGTCAGATACTGTACTTTTAAATAATGGACATTTTCTTGTGTTTCGTTCGAGATTCATCTGTGAATGATCAGCACAAATTTGGTTAATTTGAAATTCATTAATCTTATTAAATCTATTGACTATATAATAGTTACTCCTTAAGTGCTTTTCAAATAAAACCTTATTGTAAAGTGTTACCTTTTTTCATCAATTATATAAATTGTATAAATCTATAATTGTGGAAAAAAACACCGGTAAGAAAATGACATGACTCTACACAAATTGTTTTTGTTTAAACTGAACCAAAGCAACAAACATTTACCTGAATGGAGATGTAGCCTACAGGTTATTGATTGACAGATTTGCTGAAGACTTGCGAAAATCTTTTGTCATTTGTTTTGAGATGAGCAATAATTCAGATTGCGGTTTTTATATTAATTAGAGTGGATAGAAATAGAAAACATTTATAAGGTTGTGGTATTCAGGATTAACAAATATTCAAAATCATGCAGGGAACTGACCTGGTGCTGGAAAAAGTGTGGTGACATTAGTGTGAATGGTTTAAGTAAAACAAGTGTTTGGAGTTTGGAAGCATGTCATTGGCCGTTCTTTCCCCCCAAGAGGTATGTGATTGTCTGAGATTAAACCTTGGCTTCTGAAAGGAGGAATGGGTGATGAGAGTGTTGGCTCCTAGAAGTTCGTGATTGGCTGATCAGAGTCGTGAACCGCAGCAGGTAAACATTCACGTGGAACAGAGTTAAACAGGCTTAAGAGTACTTTACTTTCCCAGAAAAGCATCAATCTAAAACACTGATGTGTGCTGTTTGAGAGAGCAAGAGAGAGAGAGAGACTACTTAAAGAAGAGAGAGAGCACAGCAGTATCATTGAATCTAAATGAACAGATAAAGTGTGCGTCAGTATTTTATATTTGTGTCATTCGACCTAAACATGCAGCAAATCTACACCCAGAGTCATGAAGAGTTTGAAGTATTCACCACTGTGTTGTCTCCTCAAGGTCAGTGGTCTTTTTCTGTGAGTCGGATAAGAACAAAACTGGGTTTTGTGTAATTGAATGTTGCACAATTGGTTTCAGTTTGTCGGAAGAGTGGGATTTTCAAGCACCAAGGAGAAATGGTATCATCACACAAACACACACACAAAAAGGCTTTTTTTTATTGGAGCTGCAGATGTATTTGATCTTATAGAGCGGATGGTGCAGGTGATGATGGTGAAGTGTATGTGTTGTGTGTGAGGTGGTTGTGGTGACAGGATACAGTGCAGAATACGAAGACGAGGGGTCTGTCTGTGCCGGTGAAGTTGTGATACTGCTGCATCGGGAAGATGCTGACTGGTGTTACGTACGACAGCAGAATGGACGAGAGGCATACCTGCCCACCACATGCTTCGAAAAGGTACACACAGGCACAGAAAGTAAACACACAGGCACAGAAAGAAAACAATGCAAAGATTACACAATATAAGTAGACACCTGGATACCCATGTGTGAACATTTAATGAGTTAAAGTACTTTGCTGCTTTAAAAGCTTACACTTGGAACATGGCTGTGGTGATTGGACTCTGTTCAGAAATTAGTATTAGGTCAGGTAACAATGTTGGCGACCTGGCATGCAGTCAGCGTTCCAATTTATCCTTAAAGAACAATGAGATTCATGTATGTCCTTTATGGCTGTTTGCTGGACATTGTACATTTGTTAATAATAAGTAATGCTGAAATAAAGGCATTTTACAAAAAAATATAGTGTCCTAAGTATGTGGCCATGTAGTTTCATTTATTTCTATTGTTTGTGTGTAGAAACAAAATTCTCTGCGGCCTATCTTGACTAAACAGAGCTCCATACAAGAGTCGTCTAATGACCGTCGTGGCTGCACAGGGTAAGTTCATGATGTTAATTTGCTTTTAGTGTAACCGATGCAACTCTGATACTGTATCCCGACTTGTACTTGTTATTGCAGAAGACGCTCTCTGAAACTGCCACGGCGGGCATCATTATCAGGAGTGCCCGGCTCACCCCGATTACTTCAGCGGCTGCTCACTCGCCCCCGTCGACGCAGTGAAGGACATGCCGTACATACTGGCTCCATCAATCCTGCTTTTCAGCCAGAATGACTCTGCCCGACAACTCCAAGCTCCACCTCTCCAATTGCTCTTAACTCCACCTTTGCAGTGATGCCATAGAAGAACTATTTTTAGTTTAGTTTTGCGTTTTAAGTCTGTAGAAACATTTAACACAAAGAATAATTTGTGCAACAGAATGGTTTCATTTTAAGTATGCACCTGCAATATGCTGTTTTTTGTGACTGAACCGGCAACCAGTGTCCAGATTGTTTACCTTTTACTTAACCCACATGTACATATGTAAATAATGTTAACGAATGATTTTCATTAAATAGTGTGTTTAAAAGTGTGCATAATCTAAGTCATCTAAGCAATGCAAGTCATCTAAAAATTATCTGGACGTCTTAAAATTGTCATTTGATTTATTATTTACCTCCCCTTCTACATGCACACACACCAATTCAAGTCATAATCCCCACACAGAAAGTAACAACACAATTGTGTTTTAGGAAGTATTCAATGGAAGCATCAGAGGCTTTTCTATTGTTAAAGGCCCAATGTGTAATTTCTTGGAGAATCTTTTGACAGAAATGCAATATAATATACATAATGTTGTCTTCAGAGATAAAGACCTTACAAAAATGAAACGTTATGTTTTTATTAAGTAAGAATTAGCTATTTCTATCGACAAACAAAGCAGGTCCCTGCTCTATCTGCTCTACTGAGCGTGTTTCGTAAATACTTTATCTCCTTCGGAAAAGAAGCAAAAACGTGATGACATCTTAGTCCTTTCTCAGCTGCCGTAGTGCTTCGAAAGGGAGATGTGAGCGGTGGAGTGAGCTGTTGGTTGCAATTCACAACCTCACCACTAGATGCCGCTAAATATCATACACTGGATCTTTAGTCACAGCAGCAACACCTTGAGCCATTGCTCTATTCTTATTTATTTTATAAAAATAAATAATTGATCTGAAAGCTGCCATGTTTATTTCGGTGTCACTTAACAACTAAACGCTGATTTGTTAAAAGTATGCGAGATTCATCATGCATAAACTCAAACGTTATGGAAGAGACATTTCCACAATCATAAACATGAAGTGGAATGAAACGAAACGTGATTGGTTGCTTGACCTGTCAGTCAAAATGGCATCTTTGGCGGGCCTTAAACTTAATGTGATCAAGTATTCCAGACCTTCAGTATGAATCTGCTGCACGCGTTTTAATTAGGGATGCACTGATATGTACATTTTGGCCGATAAGATAACCTATAATTATTTAACACTAGAAGCCGATAATCTATAAATTGGCCGATATACAGTATCTGAATATTAATATAACATTTTCTGAGACTGAAACAAAAGGCAAAAGTGGACAACTGCTTTTATTTGAAAACACTCTCTGGAGAAAACAAGGTAACAATTAGTTATCTTTTCCCTGAAAAAGATGTACCAAGCCTACTTAACACTCGTTAAAGTTTCTGTAACTTTTTAACTTTTCTGGTATGTTTATTCAATAAACAAATTAGAGATGTTCTTCCAGAGCAACCCAAAAAAGTGTTCTTAATAGCCACATTTCTAACAGGTCTCCAGACAGAGAGCATTCAGAAAGCTATCGGCTTTAAAAATATGCCTTTGTTCCTATTATTTATACATTCATAAATATCTACATACTGTACCTTCATTTACAATGTTTTGCCAATAACATAGGCTAAGTGAATGATTATCACAGAAAGACATTACTGTCTGTGAGCAGCGTGCAGCTGAAGGGGTTTAATTAATTTCATTAATTTCTTGTGCGTCGCTACTTTTAATAATAGGAAATGCATAAATTATGTTTTCACAGTAGGTAGTGTTAAAGAAAAAACGTATTTGTCAATTCAAGTAGTATTTTTAATTTTTCTGTAAAAAAATAAAGCGACACACATTTGAATAAAGCCGCTGCAAAATTAAGCAATTTTGGCCACAGAAATCACAAATAATCTCTGCAAAATCAGACGACTGACATTGTGGAGGTTAGTTTAGCAAGTAGCTTTAAAGCTTGAGGCTTGTCATTTGAAGATTTGTATTTTCAATAATACTTTTATCACAGTAAAATGATGTCCACCTTCACAGGCCTTGTCGCTACCCGCGATCCGTCCTGGAAACACGATTTGTTCCGCGCATGCGCGAAAGTGCATCTACTTCCGGACGAAACAATTTACGCATGCGCGGAACAAATCGTGTTTCCCGAAGTTGAGTTGAGAGTGGAGAAGACAACATACCCCATCAATCCACGCTTCTACAAGCTACGTGGTTGTTGTTGTTTTTATCGTGCGCCCTCTAGCGGCGACTTCTACAGACTGTACCTTTAAGGCAGTGGTTCTTAAACTTTTTGGTTTAAGTACCCCTTTTTATGATTTTTTCAAGCCAAGTACCCCTTGACCAGACAACAATATTTTACTTGAAATACAGTGAAATGAGAGTCAAACCTTTATTATATCTAAATTTATTAATTCATTTTTATGCATCTTTGTGTAGTCCTAATTTAATATATAAATACTGTTATCATAATTTATTGATGTTCATTATTTATTCCTAAATGTCAGTTTCTCTGCTGTACCCCAAAGTATCCCGAACCACTGCTTTAAGGGATACTTCACCCAGAACATAACATTTGTATGGACACCAAACCAATGCAAAAGTTAATGGGGGCCAGTTAACAACATTCATCAAAATATATATTTTTTGTGTTCTGAGGATAAAAGAAAGTCATACGGGTTTGAAATGACAAGAGTGTGAGTAAATGATGACAGACTTTTCCATTTTGGGTGAACTATTCCTTTAAAGTTAGTCCATTTAATTACCTTCATATCATTTCAAACATATATATTTTGAAGAATATTGGTGTCTCAGGAACCATTGACATTAACATTATAGGGAAACAAAACATTTCACAAAAACATTTTTTTACAACCTCAGAAGAGTCATATACAGATTTTTCATTTTTTCTAGGTGTCCCCTTTTAGATGTTTGCACATTACTTTAGTACATTTACTTACTGCTTTGTTGGGTGAATCAAAGACAGTGACCACATGGTTTCATACAGATGGAATAACTTTATTGTTGTTAGGCTGAAAAGTAAATCACGCATGCAAACAGCAGATTCCACGGCTGTATAGAATTATCCAACTGTTTTATTGAAAAACAGAGGAAAAACAATCAGAAAAACAAACAGATTCAATATCTGTACAGCTGAAAGTATAATACAATATATACCACTATTGTACACCAGAATACAATATATCATGAGGGCAGCAGTCACAGAGAAACAATCTGCACTCGAGTCTGTGTTACATGAAGCAGTAAAACATCTCTTTTGTGCCGCTCTGTACACCAACAATATCAATTATATGTTTAAGAGCTAATAAACACTCCCACACAGAAAAGTGCTCTGGTACAGATATTGTCGTTGACTTAAAATAAAAAAACAATCAATTAAAAAGCAAAAGCTCATCGAGCCTCTAAACAACTTCAATACGCTTCACCTGTAACCTCAGATGAAACCGAGGACAGGCCCTGTGTCTTCTCAGAACTAGCTAACATAGGGCACCATTGGGAAACGCTGCAGATCAAAGCTGGGGTCGGGTCTTGTCAAGGCTGTTAACAGGTCTGTTCACCTGTTATTGGCAACATCAGGATAAAAGCAAAAGCTCACCAAGGTCTGAATAGATATGAAGTGGGTTCAATGCAATCTTTACAATTTTCCATCTTTTTTAAACATCATCAATTTGCAGGTATATTCAGGATGTGTTGCTTAAATATCAGGTCTACAAATTAGGGTTACGGATTTATTTTGGTTTGTATGTTTTACTTAACAAAAATAGTCTGACCGTATTAACCATATCACATCAGCATTGCATTGATATAGGCAATCAAGACAAATATAGTGCTGAATTTTTTTCCCCTGAAAATAACAACCACTTGGCTAAATTCAGAGTAGCTATAGACAAAAAACCTGTCAAAAGATTACATTCCAATGCTAAGTAACGCTTCTGAATTGCCTCCTACTGAACAATGTTTGAAAAGAAAAGGGACATGCACAATGGCATATTAATCAAGCTATCAATCATATTATCAAGCTGATGTCTGATACTGGGTTAGTACCTCACTGAGCTTTCTATTCTGATGTGTTTCCTAATAATCACACACACACACACACACACACTTACTGATGTAAACACGAGGCTGAAAAGACCACAGCTGTTTTTGTTTTGATTTCAGGGACTTTTCAGAGCATAAGGGTCAAAGTGCACTTTATTTTTAAGAATTATTTAAGTACTATGCTTGAGGATACTAGAAAAACTTACAGGTGATATTAAATCTATGTGCACTTTGGTGCAGCTGTACTTTAGGTGGATGAAAGCCAACACACGTTCTGTAAATAACCACTCTGAGTTCCACATCTTAAGACTCGAAAAGATTTAAGCAATGCGTTTCGCACTGAATAGACGCATTAGGCGGCACCATTATTGATTAGTTGAATCACAGTGTGTGTGTATGCGTGTGTATACGTGTATTTCGCTGTAAAGGAAGCTCGCTCAGTGTAATGAAGCATCAGGATTGGTCCATGGGCTCAAAAGTGCTAGGAGGCTCTGGCCCATGACTCTCCATCTCTTCTTGCTTGTCAGTAGTCTCTTCTTCCTTCCCATCATGCCTTGTTGCAGAGTGCTGGCGCAGGTGTTTGTCCATGGACGCTTGTATGCTCGAAACCATCTCCTGCAAGCGTTGCCGTTGGGCCTCGATCACAGCGGGCTCCAGCCCCACACCGTGGCCCTCACGTAGAGTAAGCATGCCTGGGGCCACACGCACCAGCTCTTCACCCGACAGAGGTAAACTCTCTCCCCGGACGCTGCCGCTGAGATCCACGCCGCTGCTGTGCTGTCGTCGTATTGGAGGATGCTCAGGAGGGGCGGAGCCTAGAGAGTGACCTTTTCCCTGGAAGGCGGTGACGCTCTGTTCTTTCCTGCGCACTGCCCCACCGGAGCCCAATCGTAGGCTGTGGGCGGGGCTTCCTTCATGGCTACGGGAGGCTGCATCAGTGCGGAGCTGGGAGAGGGCTTCCTGAACGAGGTCCTCAACATCAGGGCCTACTGGAAAATGACCAGCTGAGTCCACACATAGCTCCAATCGATCCTCTGCTGCATTAAACACAAACGTCTTGCCAGACAAGTGGGGCAGTGTGCAGTGCTTCCCGTCCAACAGACCTGAAATCAGACAGGGAGAGAAAGAAAATAAGCTTCAGGCATAAAAACACATGCATACAGACATCAACCAGCTGTCACACATACTTGTCTTATAGAACTACATTATTTTACTATTAGTTTTTGCAACACTAGACACTGCAACACTTGTTTGCAATGTTTTTATTGAACCTATTTTGCACAATTCTATTGGCTGCAATGGGTAGGGGATATGAACACAAATATGCATCATAGTATTCTTAAATTAAATAATGTAAATTATAACATTTATTATAACTACATAAAACCAAATGCATAACAAAATACAGAACAACTTTTTTTGTGTTTTTTTTTATCTTTGAATCGAATACATTCTAAACAAATACTCTGTCTTTTTCTTTTACTCTGTCTTCCATGGCACATTGAAGACCTTTCTGGCAGCATACTGTACAGTGGATCTAAAAACATGACTCAATTTAAAATTTGCATTTAAAATCTAAATTAAACCTGGAAACAAACCAAGTTTTATAAAGAAATCCAAAATGGGAACCATTTAGATTCCAGTTTTTCTAGATCACTAATCAAATGTAGGCAAATGTTTGCCCATGTTAACTAATATGTGCAAAGGTCAAAGACACTCTTTTAAGGAGTCTCTCAAATCATGCTCGAATTACACAGATCATCAGGTTTTTGCATCTTGTCCAGTTTATGCCGGCTTAAGTGCATGCTGTCATTACAACAAAAGCATTTTTACTAATGGTCACGATCTTCCCACTTACAGTAACTTCCTGTTGTAAGTTTAGATCTGACATTTTCAATGTTCCAACTGAAATTACTATGGTTAATACACAGCAAGCCTTTTCTAGAGTATTGATGTTAAATGTACAGGTTTAGATAAAAATGGGTCACAACCACTTATCTTGTGGTGCGACCAATAATATCTATAAATGTATTAAATTAGAAATACAATATTTCCATTTTTTGTTCCTGATATATTAATCTCTGATACGTGAATCGTGTTTTTAAAACATTTATATCAGTTGTATGCGATTTTCAGGAAAGATACGTTTGTAAACAAAATTACAAAAGAAGAGAGAGAGTGAGAGAGAGAAAGAGGGAGCTATTTCCGCCCTGCTGCCGCATGTCTTCATTTAAAATAAGGAATATGTGCGCTGAAAAGACGCAAAATGTGAATCGGGCCTCATTGTGACACTGGTGAGACTAAAGAGAGAATAACAGGAAAAACCTTGAAAACTCCCTGAACTGTCATAACTCTTTCCCAGAACGATCAAACACAGGTGTTTTACATGCTGTAAAGTTATCTTAACTGTTCTAGCATTTCCATCAGTCTTTGCCACTAAATTGACAGTGAGCACAAAGAAAAAACACACACAAAAAACACCTTAAACATTTACAATAAAAGCAGAAGTGCACATTTTTTAGAAATTAACCAATTATCTATAATCTCTATATTACCTGTTTATTTTCTGAACAAAAATGTCTTAATGTGCATCTATACTTTCCTAAAACTTTACACTTTACACAGTATTCATACAGCTTTATTTTATATTAACATAGCACCTTACCCATGTCTTTCTTGACAATATTGTAGAAAACTCCTCCTTGCTGGAACAGGTGAGGCAGTTTCTTGGCATATGACCAGACATCTTCACCTGGTAAAGAAAAGATAAAAACACATCAAATAATTAGATGCCGGCCTCACACTTGATTTTTTGGGCATGGAATAGACAAAGTTTACTTTTGTCCCATAATAAATCAAATAAATCTTAAATTACTTAACCAGAAATACAACTGTTTTTTAATCTCTGTGATGATGATAAAAGTCTTTGACCAAAATGAAACAAATCACGCTTAAAAGAGAATGTGTCTTACCCAAGAGTGCTGCTAGGAGACAAAGTGAAGACATCTCAAGGTCAATGTTGTCCTGGAGTTCCCTGCTGCTTGCACGACTGAGCCGTGAGTCATGAGTTTCAGGTGCATGAGACTGTGTTTGACTCAGGTGAGCGTCGGGCGAGCTCTCTTTCAGCACTTCTACAGAAATGCGATCGCCATGTTGCAACCCAACCTGCTGGTTCTGGTCCTCTGTGTGTGGCGGGGGCAGCTCTCTGGGCGGGAAACCGTGGCGGATGCACAGCTGGCCGGGTGGCAAGTTGAAGACCTGGATAATGGAGTTCTGCAGGTCACTGTAGGTGGTGTGAGGTTTCAACGTGAGCATGGCCTGCCGCCCGTCGCTGGTCGTTACACGTATCTTTTTCTCTCCACTGGAGGGTGGCACTTTAGTGGGAGTGGGAGGAGCTGAAGAGGAAGCAGAGGAAGGGGACGAAGGGCGAGGGTTCTGCTGGCGCACACGGTCCGTGCTTCGGCGCTGGGAGAGAGCTGCCTGCTCGCTAATGCTGTGCTGCAAGACTCGTTCGGTCCTGCTCATCACAAGCTCCTCTTTATGCAACGTTTTACCTTTCTGACCCGTCAAGATGATTTTGGTAGGAGGTTGGGTGACCGGTTCAGCCCCATCCACTCTGTTCTGCACGTGAGCGCCCTCTATGTTGACAGGATTGTATTCATCTTGGCTTCTCTTGGCTGTGTGATGCAAAATGGTGTTTACCACTTTCTGCACCAGGATCTCGCTGCCGAACTCACCCGGGAAGTGTTTGGTGACGAGCCGCATGGTCACGTCGTAAACGTTACTGTTAAGCGACGGGTCCGTTTCGTACTGGAACCAGTAAACGGTCTCACGCACCACACGACCGCCCCACTCCAGAGTGATGGGGAACGCTTCAGGAAGATTGTCATACTCTTTCCCCTCCCAAAAGTGCTTGAAGCCGCATCCACATTTCCCCCCATGCGAACTCGTGTTGGTACGATCTCCATCCAAATAAACAACAGAGCCGTCGCCATGCACGCGTCTTACGGAGGTTCCGTGGCACCAGGTGCATGCCGTGAGTGAGCTTAGTTTATAATCGGGCACAAGCACGTCTTTTTCAGGGTTGTAGGAACAAACCAAACTATTTAGAGGGAAGCTGTAGTTTTTATCACCTCGAAGCGTGCCATGAGTGGATTTGGCCAGGTTGTAGAGCTTACCCCCGGGTATGAGCCACTCGGCTGGCATGTGGAGCTCAGAAAGGGCGTTGCAGACCAAACAACGATGAAGACGGCCCTCCTGAACTGATTTCTTTGCCGCCTCCGTGACCTCTTCAGGTTGCACACCAATCACTCCCGTGCGCCTGTATATGTACTGGTGAACGTCTGCAACTAGTGAGGGGTGGATCCCGTGCTTGTCCATGAAGACGTCCTCCATTGCGCCCACGAGACGCAGCAAATATTTATCCTGCAGACTCCGATCGCCCCCGATCACACAGCTGCCGCTGGAGTCCAGACTCACATATCTCCGGATCAGCTCTTGTGGGATGCCCCACGCTTTCGGCAACAATGCAGAAGGTAAACGGGGTAACGCCGTGCCCTTTATGCCCACTATGGGAAGATAGTGATTCCTGCCGGAGCTGCTCCACGCGATGCAGATGGGCTTGTTCAGTGTGCCATCTTTTCCTCGGCATTGCTCCTCTGGAACCAGGCCTGGGAGAAAGGTGGCGGAGTAATCGCCCGAGCTGCGCATGCCGCTCAGGGAGTCCAAAAGGATTATTGGTCTGTGAAGCACATTGGCCAGACCGAATATGTGGATGTTCCTCAAACCCAACGGCACGCCCTCCGGAGGGATAAACAAGGGGTCACATTCATTAATTATATCTTCCCATTCGGCTGCGTCAATAAAGTCCTGGAATAAAGCTTTGTAGCGGTCCAGGTTCTGCTTGAAGTTAAGTTTAAGGTTTTCTCTGAGGGCATGCCAGAAGAGCTCACGTCCTACTAGAGACCTGGACACGGCGTGGACCAGGCAGTGTCCGTCTCCATCCACGTGCACGGGGATGAGACACTCTCTATTCGAGTTTGCTTTCTTGATCTCCTCCAAGGTATCATGCAGGTAGATCAAACTCCCTGAACGGTCTCTACCATAGCCAACAGTGGACACATGCTCTTGTTCAATGAGAAATGCCCTGTCACCTAGAAGTGAGCAGTCAAAGATGTCTCCCTGGTTCATGTCCTTTAAAAGTTTAGCAGTGCCCGACTGTTTGTCCATACCGTAGCGGGTGAGGATGGGGGAGAGCAGCTTGCAGTGATAGTTTGACAGTCCCATCACTTTCACCAGCTCCGTGCCCTTTTTGGGAGGGCCCGGCACACCAAGCAAAGCATTCCTCAGCAGGTTATGAAGCACCACATCTGGGTCAGTCACCTCTTCCACATTCGCGAGGTTTTTCTGCTCGTGTCTCTGGCCGCACTCGGTGCACTCGATGCTGATGGAGGTGTGTGCGGGAAAGAAGAGCTTCGCCTGGCACTGCGGGTCCGGGCACATCCCGCATAAAATGCGCCTGTCCTTTTGCTTCGTGCCCGGGATCAACGACATAATCCAATGATATATATCCTCTTTCCCAGCGGTTTACAAAAGCATCGCTGTGTATTTACCAACGAGTGAGAGAAAATTGTGTCACCTCACGCAGTTTCTGTTTTCCAGTAACAAACACAACACGGAAGCGGTTCTGTGTCGCAGAGTGACCTATGTGCGGCGCGTTGCATTGTGGGACATGTGGTTCGTAATCGTTAACGACCGTTGGTGTTTCCACATTATAGTTTCTAATGAACTTTTGTTCAAATGTGTTTTTTTGTAAGACAAACTTTACCACTTTTCATGTTATTTGCACATTGGATGTTTTATTAATTTATTACATGACATGACGTATTATCCTACGATGTTAAATTTGACAAAAAACTACAATATCCACAACGCAAACAACGGGAAAGATTGTGTTTTGTTTATTAAGCAACGAGCAGAGTTTTTATAGATATAAACTGCAGCTGCGTCTGTTTTTTGATATGCTGGGGAACGAGAATTGATTTCCTATTTTATCCGCAAAACAAACGGTTAAATATTACTTTTATGTATACAATTAACAGTCAATGTTGAGATAAAAATACAATTTTAATATTGAGAGCTTTTTAATGAACGAACAAAAATCTGTTTCTTAAGGAACAAACACAAAACAGTGAAAAAGTTTATTTTGTCATTGTGATGTAACTGCCTGAGGTTTCTAATCATGAGCGCCCTCTACCGCATAAGAGCAGCCACTGCACCAGACTTGACGCAGAATCCTAATAGACTAAAAGACTCCACAAAGAACCTGCAGATTGTTCTGCTTTCCTCTTATCTCATCCTTTACTGTCTCCATTCTCCCTTTCCTCTCTTCTCATCTCCATCCATCCCGATTGAGATTTCAGACATAACCGCCATTCCTCTTCTGTTTATCCATATGTTATACACATCAGCGGCATCGAGAGGAAGAGAAAAGCGGGATGAGAGGAAGTGGAATAGAGGAAAGGAGGAATAGCGGTGTTTTCTTTTCGTGCAGTGTGACCTACCCAGTAGAAATCTGTGAAATCAGATTTACATTCAACATTTTGATCACTTATATTGATCAGATCAAATGATACATTCGAGCCATTTTGTATTAATAAATAACATGTGATGTTCACTATAGCCGGTATGGAGTCATCGAAACTAAGTAACACTTTAGAATCAGTAAAACGCGCACTTAAGCATTGTGGTGGAGAAACGGTGTGTAAACGTGTCACTAGATGTAGAATATATGAGTAAATTAGTGTTCCTAAAAACAAATATATTGTGTTCATCATGTATTGTTTATAGATGTAAATACAGGTTACAGAGCAACAGTTAATGGTTGTATGTTTTGCTTGAATATTTGTGTTTCAGATGGATGAGGTTTTGGAGAAATTTCTGGAAGACCAGAAGATGAAGATAGCAGAAGAGAAAGCCTGTCTGGAACAGGATCCCCCATACATGGAGATCAGGGTGAGAGACGGTTTTTGTCAACTGTATAAACATTAAATCACATATTTAAAGAAAACATTGATGATAGATATGCAGCAGACTACCACAAGTTGAGAGATACTTGACAAATGTAGTCCGAAAGTCTAATGTGTTCAAAATCTTATGATGAACCAGAGACGTAAAGACCATGGTTTGCAGAAAGAGAACCACCGTCCAATCACGAGTCAGCAAGGTACAGTTGTGTTTATCTAATTTAATGTGGCTGCAGATTTATTATGGCGTGTGTTACTGTGCACACCTGATTTGTAAGAAACATCAACGTCATTGCGTTTTGTGTAGATGCAGTGAGTCTGCCGCTGGGAGAGGAATATGAAAGAAAGAAACACAGGCTACAGGAAGAGCTTAGGAAAGATTACAGAAAGTACATGGTGGAGGTGAGACGCACATTCTCAATGTCTGTATTTTGAAGTGAATCTTCTGATATCTCATTGCTGTGTCTCTTGCAGAGAGATCACTGGAGTGCTGGTGACATTCACACGGTTCCAGAGAGAAGAAGATTATCCAAGGTGTGTGTTTTAGGGATTAATAATGACCGACTAACAATGCTAATACAGTCTTAAAGTCCGGGTAAAGTGACATTAAAATATGTGTTCTGAGTTTGTCACTCAAAAGAAAAGTGTGTTATTAACCAGCCAGACAAATTTGAATGGAGAAAAAGTTATCAAAATCTTGGAGAAATAAGCAGGACTCTATGCTCTCCAACGCTGGGGGCGTGTCCACTGTTGGCGCTGAATCCACGCCCACTAGCGTCGCTCAATCTGAGTCCCCAGTAGGGTATATGTGAAGATTTTTACGGGGGGATTTGAATTCAAACACGCACGATATTCATCAATAGATAATCACTGAAGCATGTTGCAATGACGTGCAGTGATCCTACTCCCGTTCGCGTTTTCTCTTGTGTGGTGGGTGTGTCAAGAATGTCTGCTCAATCAGCAGCAACATGTATATAACCCAGGTGGTATTAAAGAGACAGCTCGCCAATGGGTCCATGTAAAGTCGTTTACAATCGTGTCCGCTGCAGCTCGGTATACGCAACAATTGAAGATATAAGAAGAGATATATTTTGCAGTATTCAACATGTATTTATACCGATTTCACCAGGCTCTGAAAATTCTTCAAAAAGAACATAAAAATGGCCTTCTCAGCTGCCATAGTTCAACTCTTGCGTCATCACAACAGGGCATTCAACCGCACCACAGTTTCCATTTAAAGGGGTCATATGTAATGGCTAAAACGAATATTATCGTTTGTTTTAGATGTAAAGCAATGTGTATACATGATCTAAGGTTTAAAAACACAGTATTTTCCACATGTGCATGTTTGTATCTCCTCTTCCCCGCCTCTCTGAAATGCACAGATTTTTTCAAAGCTCATCGCTTTGAAAAGCGAGGTGTGCTATGATTGGTCAGTTAACCAGTTCATCAGGTTCCAAAGCAAGTGTACTGACAGTTACGCCCACCTTACTTGCGTATACATTTGGGCGGTCTGGGTAAATACGATGTGTTTACACGAGGCGTTTCAGGCGGGTCTGGGTAAGCATTTACTTTTAGATTGAATGCATCTTTGTTTCCAACACTTTAATTTATGCAATTTTTACGTGTCAAATACATGCATGGGCAACTTATAACACAGCAAAGGCACAGAAAGACATGTATTCACGCCACATGCCCCTTGAACACAGCCCTGTTTACTCGTGTAATTAATATAACACTCGTGTGTGTTTTTCATTTGCCTGTCAAGTATTCACAGAAGAGATGGGTTTTAAGTAGTTTTTTTAATGTTGTGACTTGTGAGAGATGTGGTTGACCGTACTGAATTGGGAACAAAGTTCCAGCAGGATGTAGTTGTGAAGGAGAATGTGTGGGAAAGTATGAGGTGTAATATGTGCAAATTTGGCTACTCGCTAAGCAAACTGACGTGAGAACAAACGTGTATACGCTCGCCTGCGAAAATCCCATTGTATTCAGGCGTCAGACGTAAGATATGAGACGTCAGACGTAACGGTCACGTGTCGGTGCTGCGCTCGAAATCGCGCGGACGTCGAGGCGGACGTAGCTTTGAAAGCTTTTTTTTTCAATGCGTGTGACAAACGTCTGGACAAACGTACGTGTGACAAACGTCTGGACAAACGTACGTGTGGACAAACGTCTGGACAAACGTACGTCTGAATAAACGTACGTGTGGACAAATGTGGTAATTACAAAAAGCAGGTTGTTTTTAAATCATTTATGCATAACGAAATACTATTTGAAAAGTTCTGTTTACATATTTTGTGGATTGTAGAACAGTGTACACACTATTTGTAGTAAGTGCATAAATACATGTATTTGTGTATATAAGTGTTCCAGGTGTTACTTGGTGAACTTTTATGAGTGTGTTAAGGTGATCACTAATTGCTGATAATTGATAACAGATACGTCTAAAGTTGTCATAGCCTGATTTTAACTTGCATGTTAAATGTACTATTCTATGGTTTTCTTAACGCTGCTTCCCGTTTGGTTCTGTTTCTTCTACATGTCTCCCCAAATCATCTGATGCTGACCAGCTCATTAATGGGGATTATAATTAATAGGGACTTTAAACTGATGTGAACCCCTGTTTTATAGGCCTACCGTAGCAGCACAAGAAACATATTGTCTGGAATAAACATGCAGGGCAATGTTACACATTGTTTTAAACTGTGGTGTGAATGTGTAATGTCCTAAAAACAAAAAAAGAAACATTGTCTCTGTCTTGTCATGTAGTCCAGTGTTTCCTAACCCGGTTCTGTAGGCTCAACAACACGCACGTTTTTGATATCTCCCTCATATGGTTGCTTTATGTCTTGAAAAGGTGACGGATTTATAAAGATGTTTTATAGTGTTTGGTGTGCCTTCAAGAACAGCTCTGAGAAATATTGACGTTGCCTTTTTATTGGTAAAATACAGAAACTGAAAATGTGTACAAATAAGGAATACAATCATGATTTAAAGCGCAAAGTGAGTTTACTGTATGTAACATTCCTCTCATCTTAAATCAAGTAAACTACCTTTGGTGAATCAATCAATCATCATCAGTCATTGCATAGGAATGAAATACAATTTCAGAGAACACACACAGAGGTGTTACAATACAACACAGAGGCACTACAATATGATAACCACATACACATAAGACACATAAGCTCATCACAATCCATGTAGGAACATGAATGATGCAGTTAAGACATTAAAGTTCAGGTTCGAAGTACAAAAATGATTGCCCAGTCCATAAGGATTAACATGAATGAATAGTGTTTTGATTGACCTGTATAGCCTTGCCGAGGGTAGGAGGGAAAACAGATTATGACCGGGATGAGAAGAGTCCTTATCAATGTATTTTGCTCTGGAGGTACAGAGTGTTTGCAATGTCCTTTAGTGAGGGGCGAGGGTGGCCAGTGAGGTTCTGTGCAGTGTTTGTGACCCTCTGCAGAGCTTTTTTGTCAGCTCCTGAGCACCCACCATAGAACACCGTAGGGCAGTATGTTAAAACACTCTCCATGGCTGAGTATGTTGGCCTTCTGAAGGTGTAGTGTATGTGTGACATGTTTGTGTATGATTTTGCATGAAAATTCTGCCATCATTTACTCACCCTCTTGTCATTCTTACACACCCCAGTGCCTAGCAATAAAAGTATAACGTTATTATTTGTACCTCAGCTTTGTTTTGCCATAGATCATTAAGAAATAATAACAGTGGGTAAATATTTTTTACATTTATAAAAATTATAAAAATGATTGCAACTTATTGAGATATTAAGGCCCTACATCTACTCCTAACCTTAACCTTATGAATAAAAGTATATTTTAAGTCTTAAATCAATTTAAATGAAAATAAATGCCATTATGATCTTTAAAGTAGTAAAATAACTTGTACTACTTCAGCGGGAGGCAGCCTTGAACCCCGGTCTCCCACGTGCCACAAAAAAGACTTAATGACTTGCACCATTGAGGATCTGTATTATCTGACTGTATTACACAGTTTCTTTACACAAACATGTGCTTGCTGCAAGTTTTATTTGAACTTTTCCTAACCATCTGCGTTGAGTAATATGACTGTTTCTGCATTACAGTATTCGAGTCCTACTATATAAGCATTATTATTGGTTATTTTTTTGTGGTAACAGGCAGAAAGTTACTTCAGACCACACAGCGCAGACATCGCGTTACTTCTCAAGCATTAGGCGAGGCGACGATAGTCAAACGCTCCTTATCACACGTCATTGGTCACGGCTTTTTGACACGGCAAAGTGCGCGACGATTGACACGAGTGATTGCTTTGTTTGCAATGCAGATGCACAAATCACACCTCATAGGAAAGCGATATACTGCCCCTTTGAAATGGCAATACAAGATGTCGCTCGTTTGCTGAACACAGTGTTCTTGATGGGGGCCAATTGTAACACACTCAATTCCTCCAATCAGAAGCAAGCTACAGTTATGACACTTAAAGGGATATTTCAGCCAAAAACTCAAATTTGCAGTTTATTTTCTCACCCTCAGGCCATCCAAGGTGTTGGTGATTTTTTCTTCTTCAGTAGAAACATAAAAAAGATTGTTTGGTAAAGTTTACTAAAATTAGAACTAAGAAACGTTTCTGTTCATTGAAATTAAATTAAATATTGACCTAAAAATTATTGGAAAGACTTAACTATTGGAAGAAATGAAAAGTTGCCTCAAAAATAAACTGAAATGAGTTTAAACCACTAAAATTATAATAATAAACGAAAACTAAAATAAAAATGAATTGATTAATTATCTTATGTCAGAGCCAATAGCCTCGTGGGAAGTGCTCTGATATGTGGCACGGTTGCGTATCGGGTGACCCGGGTTCGATTCCTGTCTAATGATCCCTTCTCTCTCCCCCTACTTCGCTTCCAGTCCCCTCTCTCAAAAATGCCAAAAATATAATCTAAAAATTATAATCAGCCTTATATAGCTCAGTATTTCTCTCTTTCCTTCAGACCGTCCGAATGAGAGATGTGGCCACCCTGACAGAGGTTTGCGGGCTGACATGGGGCGTGTGCAGTTCTGAGGAAGACTGCAGCGACGAAGAACTCATACATATACAAGGGGGGCGACTTCAGAGAGAAAGAGACACCAGAACAGTAAACAGGTGACAAAAGGAAATAAATTGCAACTTTTAATAAACTTGTTGCTTATCCTCCATAGGCTGATTTCGAGCCATGTTTGACGACATTTGAATTCGACTATTTTGAATAATATAATAAAAATTCTATCCTCATTTGCTCACCCTCATGTCATTCCAAAGATATATGACTTTCTTTTTTTTGCAGAACACAAAATAAGGTGTTTTGAAGGAAGCTGGAAACCGAACAACATTGCCCCAATTGAATTTCTTTGCTTAGACACAAAATCACTCAAAAGTCTCAAAATGTCTTCTTTTAAAAAAAAATATAACATATTGTACATGTTTAAAATGATATAAGGGTGATTAAATGATAACAGATTTTTTATTTTTGCCTAAACTACCCTCTAACAGAATGATCAATATGTGAGGCAACATCATTTTTAGATACATTTAAGATGTTTGTTTGCTGTGATAATATGAGCTCTGTCTCTCACTTCCAGAAGAAGAGGAGAATTTTTCACAGAAAAAAATCAGCACACAAGCAAACTACAGCACAGAAACAGGTGAACACACACAAACAGCTATAATAGATATCATTAGATATAAAAGTCTAAATGGCCAATCCCAAGCAACAGTTTCTAAGATGCTTCTTCATTGTTGCTCATATCACCATCAACTTTGTTGTAGGATGTCAGCACCTATTCCAGCTCAAGCCAATGAAAGATCTGACTCTATGGCCAGTCAGGACACAGTGTATACCACAGGTCTCCTAATAGGTAAGACCTCAATGTCATTACTGATTGTTGAATAAAGGTTCATGTCATTCAAAAACAGATTTACTCTACATGTGATGCTGGATAATTGTATTATGGTAAAAACAAACCGGCTCACCTTGATTCTTTCCTGTAAGAATATTCCACTTGTATGACATTTACAGAGACCTAGACTTCTTAACGACAAATATAATTTTGATTGACAGGTGCAGCGGATCAGGAAATCTCACAGCAGAGAAGAAAGGAGCATTATAGACATGAACTACAGGAGCAAATCATGGAGAAACAGAAGCACATGAGGAGGTGGGTGCAAAAAAAATCTTAGTCAACAAGAACTGTTGTTTTGAAGAATTGTGAATAATATTAATCCATTGTGTGTATGATTCTTTAGGGAGAAGGAACTGGACCTCAAGGTTTCAGTCACTGGAATGATGGATTCAGAGAAGGTAACAAGGTTTGTTTGTGTGTGTGCGTTTCATGTCAGTGAAGCTCTCGTGTTGATGTTCTAATATATTCCTTTCAAGCAGCTCTTTGGAAGCGAGACGCCTGGCTACAGGAGGGTTGGTGAGACGGACAGAATGCATTCGAGAGATGAAATTATTCGCCTGGACACCGCTGAGCCCCCTGAAGGTCTACTAAAGTACAGGTCAGATCAACTGTCTCCACGCAGGTTAATAGGAATATTCAGAAACTCACACAATCACAGTCTGCACATGCTTTGTGGCAAATTCGCTCATATTTATGCCTCATTCCCGCAGAGCGACTTTTTTACCTTCTCACCTGCCGGCCCTTGCAGAAGCCTACAGGAGTCCAAACCATGATGCTGAAAGTCCCAGCACAGCCTGTAAGACATACTGAACATGTGGGGAAACTGTCATAATCTAAATTATTTTTCGTTTTGTTGCGTTATTAAACAATCAAGAGAAACATATTGATTGGATTACATGTCAATATAATAGTGGGGATGTCTTCACAGATGGGCCAATAGCTGGAGTTTCTCTTCCAACATCATCAAGAGAGACACACCAGCTCAGTCCTCACAATGAGCCCAGGAGAAGCGCTTGCAGAACGTAAGTGTCCAGCCAGCAAATGCAATCTTACAGAACTTTTGCACTTATTATTGTCAGTGTATGCCTATTACATCTTGCATTGGATTTCAGGAGGTTTCTAGGGGAGAATGAAGGTGTGGCTTCAGGTCTGCCCTTGTTTTCTATGCATCAGCCTAAGACAGACAGACACAGCTACAAAGTGGAGCTCCAAAAGCAGGTGTGTTGTTATATATCCTTACCTTGGAAGTCTCAGTTGTCTATTTCTACCCGTGCAAAATAATAACCTTATGTAATGGTTGGATATATAACTATAGCCATTTGACCTAAAATGACTGAAAACTGTTAAGATAGAGGAGCGGGCTGCACGGAAGAAGGCAGAGAAAGAAGAGAGACGGAGACAGGAGGCAGAGATGGAAGCCGAGATGATAGCATATGAACCCTGGGGAAGGGGCGGGGGCGGAGCTCCACTTAGAGACAGCACTGGAAATCTGATCAGTATGATTTTTAAATGAATAATAAGATAAATAAGTAGCAATAAAAATAAAGAGTAACTGTGAAACATGACGTGCATGTGTGTGTTTGTGTAGCTGACCTCAAGCAGATGCACCTTTTAAATGCAACAGGAGCAGTACAAAGACAGGAGAGACCAGGTAACACACAGCCTCTTACTCATACACACAATTCTATAATGATCAATCATTTTTGAGTTGGAAGTTTTTGTCTAAAGATTTTGTCCAGCCATGCTCGCCGGAGTTCACGAGAAGGAGTGTGTCCACCAATCAGGTGCCGTCACCCCAACAGCTGGAGCAAGACCAATACAAAGCTTACCTGAGACATCAGGTGGGCTTCACACAGACATCTTTTACTTTTTAACTGAAATTGTTGTGTTTATAATGTTATTTTCACTACTGGTCTTCGGCAACGTATTACATTTGTATATGCATATAAGCGGCACAAATATGTTTTTGAATGTGTTTCATCAGGTGGAGGAGAAGCGCAGGAAGCAGATGGAGGAAAGAGAGCAGCAGAGGGCAGAGGAGGAGAAGGAAGACAGAAGATTGGCAGAACAGAGAGAGAAAATCAGAAGAGAATATGAAGAAGAACAGGAGGGCAGGAGGCGGAGAGAGATGGAGGTTCCTACACTTCTATATTTCTCATATTATACATTGATAAATGGCTTCCTTTAGGCCTCTCTCCAGAAGGGGCTTAAACTGATTTAGAGATTTTTGAAATCTGGAGTGTTTCTGCCTTAATGCACACACTGAGATTTGTGATATCACTGCAGCAAAAGCTGAAAAATGAAGAACTCGCCCGTCTGGCAGAAGAACGACGAAAGGAAGCGGAGAAAAAGAAGAAGGAAGAAGATGAAAGAGAGAGAGAAAGAGCCGCTCTTAAAAAACAAGAGGAGCAAGAGAGACGAATACAGCAGCAGCAGGTTTGTTTGTGTGTGGTTACGCTTACTGTTGCTATAGTTAGAAAACAGATTAGATACATATTTATTTTCAAGTTAGAGTTAAAGGGACATATCATTTAAAAATGAAAATTCTGTCATCATGTACTCACCTTCGAGTTTTTCCAAATCTATATAAATGTCTTTGTTCTGTCAAACACAGAGAAAGATATGCGGAAACATGCTTGTAACCAAACAGTTCTTGGAACCCATTGACTACCATAGTATGAAAAATTACTTTATCATTTGTTTTGTTCTGTTGAACACAAAAGAAGATTTTTTTGAAGAATTTAGAACAGCAAACAGTTCTGGGGCACTTTTGACTACCATTGTTTTTTTCATACTATTCTCAACTCAACTTTATTTAAATAGCGCTTTTTACAATTTTCATTGTTACAAAGCAGCTGTACATGAGACACATTGACTACAAGTAAAACAGCTAAAGTCATACACCTGTAAAAACAAGAAAAAGGTGAAAACACAAAAGACAAACATACAAATGCTCCACACACACAATATGCATACATACTTACACACATCGACATAGACCCACACACGCAAACACACTCGCACACACGCACAGTGAAACCACACATTTGAGATAAAGCAGAGAGAACCACAGGTCAAATATTAAATGGACTATAAATTCCTATATGCAATATTAATATTAATTATTGGCAAAATCTGTCTGGTCATAAGCATTCTTTCAAAGATCTTTCTATGTGTTCATCAGAACAAAGAAATGTGTACAGATTTGGAACAACTCGAAGGTGAGTAAATGATGACAGAATTTTCATTTTTGGGTGAGGTATTCCTTTAATATTATCTGAAACTGACTGTGTCAGTAACTCCATGCTGGTTTTCTAGGCTGAGCGCCAGTCATCCCCTCCCATCCCCACGCTACAGAATAAACACTGCAACGCAAAACAAGCTACGGTAACAGACACAACCCAAAGACAGACATTCACTTTAACCCACAAATGTTACAAACAGTGAATTTACTTACTATTTCCATCTTTGTGTTTGCCAGGATTTTTCTCTCCCTCAGGCTCCTCCATCTTCAGACAACAGAAACCACCTGAAAGCAGAGAGTAAATGAACACACACACACACACGTCTGGTTTATTATCTCCGTGGATACAGTCCATAGGTGTAATGTTTTTTTATACTGTACAAACTGTATATTTTATCCCCTAAACCTAAAGATCAAAGAAAACTTTTTGCCTTTTTAGATAAAAAAAACTATGTATTGTTGTGTACGATTTTTACGCTTTTTCAATTTTGGTCCCCAAGGTGACACGAGTCCCAATGTGTTGGTGTGCTTTCAGGTTTATGTCCCCACCGGGATATAAAAACAAGACATACACACAACCACACACACAATGAAGAAATCTTTTATAACTTTGCTATGCAGCGTGACATGCAATATATATACTTTAATGCTTAATGTTTATAAAATCAATTTCAATTACATTACATTATATATAAACTTTGACTATACATAACATTTGGATCATTTGGTTATTGCAAACCATTGTGATGAAAATGTCAAAACGACTTGCATTCCTGACATCCCATCCTCTTTTAATCAGGATAATGCGGTTTTATATTCCATTAAAAAAAGTTTCAATGAGGATATTGTCTCTCACTAGGTGACAGAAATGAGGTGGTTAAAGAGCTGTGTGCGTTAAGCAGACGTCTGCGCAGTGAGCAGCGGCGACTGGAGGAACAGCTCCTGGAGACAGACTGGGATCATTTACCCTCTCCCTTTACCGACAGGTAGAGCGTGTCTTATTGTACAAGTGATAATAATATGTATAAAATGTAAGTTCTTTGTTTAGAATATTTTAACAGTTAGTCATGTCACATATGGTTGTTTGTCACAACAAACATTCAAAACAGTTACATCAGTACTGAACAAAAACATGCATAACACAGAATGTTGAATTGTTTTGGTCTTATATGGTTTGAACTGGTTTAGAAAAATAAACATGGATGGCCTGTATTCGTTTGTGTTTTCTTGGGTCAAAGTTCACGTATATTACGAAAATGATGCATAGAAAGGGTTTTTAGTAAATGTTATTATGTACGGGTCTGTGTAGATGCAGAGCAGATGTGTTTGACATGGCCCGCTTGCGTATGCCTGTCCGAAGCCCATCGTCTCGTGGCATTGAACCAGTCTGCTTCAAGGAAAATGATGACATCATGTACAGAGGTAAGCATTTACCTTTATATAAATATTGTTGATCTTCATATTATATTTTGTCTTCGTGTACCTAATCATTTCTGTCACAAAATAGCAAATCGCACTAAAAACATAAATGGAAAACCTATTGGGGTTTTTATTAGCCAGAGTGTTTAAAAGGAGGACAGATCTTATGACACAAATCTTTTTTCTATATTTCACAGACGACCTTATGCCTCTTTCAAGAACACAGCAGTCTGTAAGTATGGTCTTCCTGTCTACTTTTGTGTTTGTATGTAGGCTGTGTACGGGGGGTTCAGGAATTCAGAGTTTAAAAGATGTGATGGATTTGTTTTCTCTCACACAGAGGTACAGAGACGTTGAGGGCGGGCGAGGATCTGTGCTTCTGTCAGAGAGTGAATTTATTGGTGAGATCACAAACTAAACATGTAGTCAAATCTTAAGACATTTAAAGCTTGACTTTAGATTGAGTATGTCTGCCATGAAATGCGATCTAATGAAATCAATAACTGTCATAGATCCACTGCAGCAGTTATTTCAGTTTGTGGTGGAGTGAAACAAAACGGTAAAGCATTTCAGTGCTGTTTTGGTTGAATTTATCAAATCAGATTCAAGGACTGGAATGTTGTTGACTGTTACTTTTGTTCATAAATGCTCTTCAATATTGTAAGCCAAGTCAGTGATTGTTTTTTCTGCAAATAAGTTAGATATTACTCATTTATGCACTTTTAAAGCCAACACTGTTAATGGATTTATTTTTTAGATCACAACGGAGCGGTGTTCCCGGTTCCTCCTGATGTTGAGAGGAAATCCACTCGACTCTCAGCGCGGGAACGGCGCAGATTAGCCAACCTTTAGTCTGTAACTGACACTGTCATTAGGTCTGTCAGGAGATGTTTTTTCCCTAACACCTGACATGTCAAGTCTGTAAAAATGATTATAAGATTTAACTGAAAATGTATGAAATATAACCAAGGAAACTATGGGAGTTATGTTGTAACTAAAAATGATGAATTAAAACATATTATATTTTCTCATCTTCAGTGTATCTCATCTTTTCTCACCTTTTAACTAGTATTTGCAGAAATGTTTTCTTGTCATTTTATCAGGCAGCTTCTTGAGAATAGATTATATTCTGTGCTCTTATTGGCTGGTCTTCACTATTCAGTCAAAAACATTTTTTATTACATAAAATATTAGTTTTGTCATGAAAAAACATGTTTGCAAACGTATATTTTTTTCAACTAAACTAATTTCAAACATAAGCATAAACATTCAGTAAAAAGATAATTAAAAAAAAAATACCAAAGTGTCCAAAAACTTTTGAAAAATAATGTACAGTATGTGTGGCAGAAAAAGATCTTCAGTTCAGTTCTGAGTTCAGCTTTATTTTCTTTACATAGAAAAATTGTCAAGATGTGTTGAACCCCCACAGTTGGGTTAATTTTCAGATACATTTCAATGTCACTGTCATGTAATTATACAAGAACTTATACAAGGCAGCCCTGATTTTTTTCTCTGTGTGTAAGGCTACAGAAAAGCAGCAGCAGTAGTCAATAAACAAGAAACTGCGAGACACAAACAAGCAAAAAATGAAGCCACTACAGTACTTAAGACATCACAACATCACAGCAGGTTCGCATTTAATCTTTACACTTACATTGTTGATCTTTAAATATGTTGGATATTGACCTAAATTGAATGTCAAAAGTAAATAATAAAGTGTGCAGTATAATATATAACAGCAATACAATGACCATGATGATGTATATGTAACCATTCTGAAATAACCCGAATGAACCTTGGCTTACTCTGATTTTACCAGAGCAAAGGTTTCTCAGATCATTTCTTAACTTTCGTGCTTCTTATTGTTTACACTGCTCCAGTGCTTTTGGATGTTGGATCAGTTTTACATTTACAAACAATTATGTTACGGATGTGACATGATTGGCAGTCTTTGCATCATCTGCTTGTAAAAGGACTGGGCTGAAATTGTGCTGAAATAGTTGTGCTGTTGTACTAATAGTTGTACTAATTGTGCTGAAATAGTTGTGCTGTTGTACTAATAGTTGTACTAATTGTGCTGAAATAGTTGTGCTGTTGTACTAATAGTTGTACTAATTGTGCTGAAATAGTTGGAAAATTAATGCTAATTCATTAATTAAATGAAAATGTTTTTAGGTTACTGCTCTGACGAGGAAAAGGATGAAGCTGGTCAAAGTGATAAACGTTTCGACCTACAGTGTCCTGGAAGACCCCCCTCCATAGATACACCTACAGAGCATTGGATTCGAGCTGAATTCTCAGATACGCTCAGGAGACTGATGTCAGGCTCTGAACTTTGAGTCATTGGGATTCACATGCAATACTTACAAAAGCACAAGCTCTATTGTGAAACCGTGATAATATGAAGAACATTTCAAGTATTCCGATCAACTGCTTGGTTGAAATAAATTCACTACAGTGATTGGTGAATCCGCTAGTTGATCTGTTTGCCAAAATACCTAATGCTCTTTTTAACAAAAGGAATGACAGAAATGCTATCTTAAAATAAATGTTATAACCTTTAAGGGCTTTTGTGATAGATTTTGTTTTTTTAAACAAATCCAGCCTCAATTGCAGAAAGTGTTTTCAGGAAAAAGTTGACCTGAGAGGAAACAATATCAAATACAAAAACAGCTCTTGATTTGATGCTTGAGCAAACAGAATTTATGCTGCTCCATGGTTTTCAAAAAAAACCATGGAAGCAATTTTTAAAGCAATACAGAGTGCAGTATTGGTTACTCTAGGCTATAAACAGCATATGTGACCACAGCACTCTCTTAAGTCATAACTGGTTACTAATTCAAATTATATACTAATATAACTAATACTGTAAACTTTATTACTGTAACTAGACACACGTTGTGCTCTAAAACAAATGTCATTCTTTCTATATGTTTGAAACCTGTGCATCCGTTTTCAAAAAAGCCGTGAGAAAAAGGACAGACCTGCACCAATCACTTTAGGTATGAAACCAGGCACGACTAAAGTAGCCGCTGTACCGATACCATCTAGAACACGGCTAAGTGTGGAGGGTTTAGATTCATCTTCTTTCGTAATGTCTGCTTTCAAACGGTTAATATCCCTCTGCATGCGATCAGCATCTCTCTGGAATCCCTGCTTTAGAAGAGCTTCCCTCTCCTGCAATACAACACAAAAAAAACTAATTTCTTTGTTTCACACTAAATAAATCTTCACAAGACTTAGTTCAAAAGTTATAGATTTCTGCTCCTAAAAGCATCACTGTTCGGTGCCATGTTTCTTACTTTGAGTTTTGCATCAAGGACTCGTTCATTGTCTCTCTTCAATCTCTCTTGCTCTCTTTCCATGTGATGCATGAGGTGATTCACATGCTCATCGTGGCTTCTCTGCATGTCCTGAAACACCCGCATCTGTAAGCGGTTCTGTTCCTCTAGACTCCTCTGTCGCTGCTCTATAACCTCAGTCCTTAACCTCTCCACTGCAAACACACAAAGCCAAATTAAACATGTAATCCAACCAGGAATGGCAGCACTTGAGTCTTAATATTTGCCTATACTGTATATCTCCATCTCACGTAAAACTGTACCCATTCATTTAAATTCACTATGCAATCAAACAGAACAATTCTCAGTGTTTTACACAGTGTTGCAGTGATTATTATAAAATGATTTATCCATTACTATGATAACATTCTTTCAGAAACATGAGTTAACATGTTAGGTCACTGTTTCTTAATCTCTTGAGAATTGTTTTTTGTTGCTGTGTATAAACTGCAAAAAGTGACAGGGCACTCCTCGATTCTGCACGTTGGCCTACCTGCGAATACAGCACACAACCAATCTGACAAAGACTGGTTGCATTTCAGCAGTATAGATGCATAAGCAAACAAGACAGGTATCTTGGTGAGATGGTTATGAAAGTGTGAGCCACAGTCGCTAAATAAGATCAGTAAATGAATAGTTGCAATGACAGTTGCTGAGAGCAAAAGGTTTGTGTGTATACCCGATTTCAATTTTACCTTCTCTTGCGTGTTCAGATGCACTGAGAGACTGGTCACACTGTAAAATCATCTTTCCAACATCTTCCTTTGCTTTCAAGTACATGCTTAACACTTCCTCACTCTGTAGAAAAAAATACAGCACGTCTAATTAGGTTGATTCAGCTATATCTGTTTCTTGTGAATTGGTTTTATATGGTTACAATGTCAAGGGTTTAGATAATAGTTTTTTAAAAAATACAAAAAATAATTTATACACATGCATTCCTGTAGCTCTGTGGTAAGAGCATTGCGTTAAAAACGCAAGGTTGTGGGTTCGATCCCAGGGGATTGCACATACCTAAGTATAAATGTATAGGATGCAGCAATGTAAGTCGCTTTGGATAAAAGCGTCTGCCAAATGCATAATGTAAATGTATCTATCGCTCTGGCAAAGCAATGGTTTGTAATAGGATTCCGAGTTGCACCATAACTTTACTTTTTTATGTATAAGCTTGGCGAGATAAGGAAGTAAAAGCTCTTAAATGGGTCATATGACACGGCTAAAATGAATATTATCGTTTGTTTTAGATGTAATGCAATGTCTATACACAATTTAATGCAAAACGCTGTATTTTCCACATATCGTGCATGTTTGTATCTCCTCTTTGCCCCGCCTAGTGATTGGTTGAATACTGCAAGCGTCTGACGGAAATGTAACGCCTCTTACCATATTTGGAACATCAGGTTCCAAAGCAAGTGTACTGACAGGGGCGCCCTCCTTACTTGCGTATACATTTGGGCGTTCTTAGTCAAATCATACCACAAACTGCTGTAGATTTGTGGGGGTGTGGTTACACGAGGCGTTTCAGGCAGGTATGGGTGAGCATTCGCTCTTAGATAGAATGCATCTTTTGTTCCGGCAATTTAACGTCTCTAATAAATGCATGGACCACTTATAACACACCAAAGACACAGAAAAACACATATTCGCACCATATGACCCCTTAAAGAAGTAAAGACGGTTTTCCTAGCACCTTCTCCCCAGGACAGTCCTTTATTTTAGCACCCTTGAGTGTTTTTTTTATGAATTGTAGAGACACGTCTCGTTTCACAAGGAAGTCTGGTCATGTTTGTTCCTTGTTTTGTCTGAGGGAGGTCATGGGGAGGTCTGAGGAACCGCATCATGGTTTCATTTATGTTTTTTCCTCATTCATAAATGTCTCTCACTGATAAAAAAAAGCTTCCTCAGACAATACAAGGAAACAAAGATGACCAGACTTCCTTGTGACACAAGAGATGTCTCAAATTCTTAAAAAAAACCTTTCAGTCTTATCAATTTTTATCTTATAAAATATCTTCAGTTTGTACCATCGTGATCATAAATAATTATGGCTTCAGAAGATAAAAATCACAAGAATTTAGGGACTAGTTTTAAAGTACTTTTTGTCAACATTAGCTGAATGTTCCAACGGGGAATTTGTTGTTACGTTTTTTGTTAATGAATCTAAAGATCACACAAGAATGTATGTTTGTATTGTACCATTAGTTTTGACTGTGTCTTTGTTCTGTACTCATTGGTCAGCTCTTTAAGTGTATCTTTGTACTCTCTGTATCCTCCAGGTTTCATGTACAATCCAGCAGAAATGGCATTTTCCAAAGTTTCAAACACATCACGCCGAACTGCTTCACACTGTTTTATAAACTCCTCCTGATTCTGGTAACACATCTCTTGATAATTATTGTAGATCTTTGTCTAAAAGAAAGGAAGAGTGTTAACAGTTTGTACCTATATTTGAGATAACAGCATGTCCTTGCTTTGCATATATAACCTATAAACCAAAATATCATATTGTGACCCTGGCCAACAAAACCAGTCGTAAGTCGCACGGGTATATTTCTGACAAAAGCCGAAAATACATTGTTAGGGTCAAAATGATCAATTTTTATTTTATGCCAAAAATCGTTAGTATATTAAGTAAAGATCATGTTCCATTAAGATATTTTGTAAATTTCCTACCGTAAATATATCAAAACTTTATTTATGTGAGTCGATCCCTTAATATCGCGAACAAAAAATGGTCAGAAACATGCTTACAAACTTAACTCGCTGCTGTCCGCTCTATGATAACTACCCATTCAAGTTTGGTATCTATGTAAAGTTAAGAGATTCCGCTTTCAAGTTAATCTACTCTCTTCTATGTCATTACAAGGGTAAGCCAATAGAGAGTGTTAAAACAAACCTGTTTCCTCTTAGCAACGGCCTGCTATAGCGTCTCACGTGCGCAGCGTACACAATCCGTCATGATCGCGCTTCAAAACATGGATTCTGATGGAAGCGCGTTTGCTCAATCTAAACGCTAATGACAGCAATAATTTAACGAACCTAGTAAATGATTGTTTCGCAAATCATTGGGAAGATAATACAGAATGTCCAGAGACCGGCTTGACATAAGAGGATGCCCCGGAAGACGACGAATTCAATTAATGTTTAGATCGCTTCGACTCCGTGCCATGAAGGAATACAAAGTGTTCACTGCAGACTCAGAATTCGACCCGCTTGAGTGGGAAAATTCTTCAAAGTTCAGGTCAGTCAGTCACATACGTTCTTAAATGCCTTCTTTACAAAGTAGTGGTTTTCATGAGTTGTTTGTCAAAGTTATGCCAATTTTGCTCTGACAAAATGTAAACAAAACATCATCTTAGCATGTTGGTCTGCCTCTGTTATTGATGATTCGTTGTCAGCTCAAGTGTAAAATTCAGGTGTAAAATTTTATATGTTCCTGGAAAATTAATTTTATGAAATTTTGTGTGTATAAAGTTTAAGCTGTGGTTAATCAATGGTGTAAGTTTCATTTATTTCCCATCATTAGTAATATGCGTTGCTAAGGACTACTTCTGGAAAACTTTAAAGGCGATTTTCTCAATATTTAGATTTTTCCCACTCTCAGATTCCAGACTTTTAAATGGTTAAATCTCGGCCAAATAGTGTCCTATCATAACAAACTATATATCAATAGAAAGTGTATTTAGTCAGCTTTCATGTGGTGTATAAATCTCAATTTTGAAAAATGTACCCATAAGACTGGTTTTGTCATCCAGGGTCACAATTTGTAATTCTTTTTAGATCTTGAATCATAGATTTGTGAACCCTGCTGTACATTTAGTTAGTATTACAAGCATGCAAATGAGGTCTATCTTAGTGGTCTCTTTCTTCTTTTTGTATTTCAGTTTTGTTTGGTCTATCAGCACTTACTATGAGATCTTTTTGATGTGTCTGTTCATTGTCATTGAAGGACATGGTGATAAACCGCCCAACAGCCGCCTTCTCTGCCATTTGGTGGACATCAGACAGATCTTCGGGGTTCATGGGAAGCTGAGTGCGTTCGAACATCTCTTTCATGTAAAGCTCCATGGCCTGTTCCACCGCACGTCCGTTCTGGATCTCTGCCAGAGAAACCACCGCGTTCTCCAGACAGGGAACCTTCCCGCTGCGGATGGCCTCCACATACACTTCAGCGAGATTACCCAGAGCTGTCAGAAAACCGATGAAAATCACTTCATTGTAAGGCATCTTATATTCACAAATCTGTGCACTGAAAAAATCCTAGTGAGTTTTTAATTTTTCTTTTTTAGAAAACATCCTTAAAATATGAAATTTATTCAGGAGCACATTCTTCACTTATGATACTCACGAATAAAAAAGTTTTTATAAATCTCTATTTCCACAAGTGATTCTGTGATGATACACACCAGTTCCTGTAACTGCACGACCTCCGCTGAGACTTTTCGCCTCTGTGCAGTTGTATATGTAATCGCAGAAAGTGTTTGTCTGTTGTAGGAATTCTGGCTCCAGGTCCTCCTCAGTTAACGTCTCCATTTTCCTCATGTCTTCTGCTCCAGCAGGTCGAGGAAAGACAAAGCACTTCCTCACAGCGAAGAAATTGCGCAGACACCGGCGTGGAAGGTTAAACCTCACTGTTGAAGGAGAAGTACCTAAAACAGAAAATAAAATTCTGAGAAAGCCGTAATAATTAAACTGATATTACATTTAACAGGTCAGATGTAATAAGACCGTTAATCCCCTACGTACAGTAAAAATGTAAATGCTGGAACATTTTCAGATTTTTGGTGTATCTAAACCTTTAAAGTGTTTTCATCTTTTTAGGCGTATTCATCTAATTTTATGAATTTATGCAATAGTTTTGTAAACAAATATACACCATCATAAGGATTGACTATATTATTCATATTTATAAAATATCATCACTGAATATAGATGGCTGTCTGTTAGCAAATGGGTGCGTACGTATGTGTCAACTTTTCACCTGTCTTGAGTGTCAGTGATCTCTCAAGATACTGGTCTGATGTTATGGGCTCATCGGCTATTTTCAACTCCAGAGTGAAGTCCCGAACAGCCCAGATAAAAGAGGGGAAAACCCGCATGAAATCCGCAGACTCATCCTCATCTGTGCTTGGGTTTGCCTTCACGCGAATGTTTTCCGTCAGTTCTGTCACATAACTATAAACACTTTTCAGGAAGAATAACACTGTAGCCTGAAGGAAATGTGGGTATTAAGTATTAATTTCCTCAATTTAAATGCAATATCTATCATTTTAAACTAAAAAGGATCAATGTAAAAAAAATATTACTTTAATCAAAAAAACTCTGCAGTTTACTGTATGTCCTGGTATTCCAATCCAAATTTACATATCTTCAACTTTGAACTTTGTATGACTGCACTACTTCTATTTGTGTGTATACAGTATGTGAAGGATACTGCAATTTTTCCAGCGCCGTGTTGTCAATGACCCCTAAGCTGTTGTACACCAGAGTGCTGCTGAGCAGAACAGCTAGACAGAAGATCCATGTGTCATGTTTCTCATCCCCCTTAAAAACATTAAGAGTTCATCACCTCCAATTAACTACCACATCTTTCATATACTATTAAAAGACCAACCATAGATTGGAAATGATCTATAATCTCTTTTTAAATGGCCTCATAGTCCACAGAAAGTGAAAGTGAAAGTACAGACAAGGTGATGGTAACATTGTTTTGGAAATGTTTCTGTGGATACCATTTAGCTGTTGTTACCTTCTGTACGTCACCAAGTCCCTCTGTGTCTAGAAGCACCAGGGTGTGGCCTTCTTTACTTGGGTGAGGAACACACCAGATCCAGATGCCTTTGGTCTTGGATTCGATCGTGCTGCCGAGAGCAAAGCCTGAAACAATGACAAATAAAATGTCCATGAAACACATAAACTTTTTAAGATTACTTATTCATAGTAATACTTTAAAGTGCACGTGCCAAACTAGAACACAGGGCACATCAAATTTGTATTCAATGTTTTCGCATTAAGGCTATTACATTAAAAAAATTAAAGAATGTTACTAAATAAATACTGTCCGTTTGTTTTGAATGTCATTTTATAGTTGTCACAACTAATTTGTTTTCTCCATGTTGTTCACACGACCTAACTTTGATTTAGCAGATAAAAAAGTTATTTATTTATTTGAAAAAAAAACTTTTACCAAACCTTAAACTCTTTTGAAAAACATATTTCTTGATGATATAAAGACAGTTTAGTCCTACTGTACATTGCTTAATCTAAGCTCCAACAAAATACATAGAAATAGAAAATGTAAATAGGGAAGGTGTAAAACATAAATCATAGAACAAGTGTATAAACGTTTTAATGTTATAAGCAACATAATATGATTAATATACGATTAATATAATTAATCAGCATATTTTATTTTTATTTCCTTTGTTTTCTTGTTTGTTATTACCTTACTGCTCAAATAATGAAAAGTCAATGATGTTACTTGATCAGAATAAAGTGCACATGAGAGTTTTTGCAGGTTCCCTCACCTGCCTGTTGTCCCGCTAAGCGGTTCATGAGATAAGACTTCCCGGTACGGTAGAGTCCCACTACAGACACGACGACCACCGGCTCAGTGATCCCGTCCAGAACGTCCTTGCCCTCTTTACTCACCATCAGCTTGCCGTTGTCATCATTTTCAATGAGACACACCGGAGCAGGCATGCGTCCACCACACGCCATGACTGTGAAAACAAACACACAAAATAACACACACAGCAATAACCGGACGCGCTTATTTCGTTGTTTGCAAACTTATTTGATCCTGTTGTGAATACCGTTTGGGATGAGTCGACCGTAGACTGTGTAAGTAAATGCACGAACCTAATCAGGACCTTTGTTAAATGTTCTCTTTGCTTTTTAAAGACGCTAGGCGTGTCGCGTGCGATGCCTCGATATGGTCAAAGACGTCAAATGTGAAAGTAAAAGTAAAAGCCAAACTGCAGCCGACAACAACAGCTGCTTTCTGAGAAATCACCCCGTTTAGCGTCAACCCACATTTATTCTGGGCGGAAACGTGACAGTTCCCATGATAGATAAGAGTGAGTTATTTGCATTGCTGCTCATAAACTGAAAGACTGTGTAACTTCAGTACAAACCTCTGCTGCACGATTTAACGTTGAGACGCATCGATTTTGTTGGTACAGTAGAAACATTATCATGTTTAGGATGTATAACTGTCGTTCATTTGTTCGACTGAATCTTTAAAAAACGTAGTCATTGAAATGTATTTTGCTGTTTACCTTTTGCATATAGGAACAGCTGGAGGACCAAGATGTCTCAAACCAGCCCGATGCCGCGGCCGATATGTTTGGTGAAGAATGTGTGCGGATCGCTACAAGTTTGTAAGGACGCGATTGAGTTCTTGAATGGGATCAATCAGCCGGTGGTGGTCGTGTCTGTAGTGGGACTTTACCGTACAGGGAAGTCTTACCTTATGAATCGACTAGCTGGACAGCAGACAGGTGAAACAACTTTTTATTTGTATTCATATGTATTTATTTAAAATATAATTTCAGAAAACAAATTTAATAAACTGTATTGTATACGACTTTATAATAAAAGAAAGCACTATTGATAATACTAATAATTCACTTTGAATACATATCGGGCGGAGAGAGATATGACAAGATTAAAGCAACGTTATTATGAACTAGAGAAATCGCATAGGGTGCTGGCATTTAAACTAGTGTAGGAAAATAAGCAAATAATCAACTCTATAGACTCTGGTTTTAACTTTTAACCCAAAAGAAAAAAATTGAAAATTCAGAGAGTTTTACAAAGAACTGTATTCTTCCCAAACATTTATTTCTTCTGTTGGCCTACTATCCTTAACTGAAGAAGATTGGGGGTTGCTTGGACAGACCGTTTTCCATTAATGAACTGGTCGAAACAAATCTCTTTCTTCTCTCAGTCTGTACTATCCAATAAATGTCCAGGAATAAATCAGATACCAGATGCTCGTGTACAAAGAGTTGCGTTGATTCCATACTAAAACATTGCGTACGAACAAAGCTGTAAATGTGCGTACGCACAAAAAAACACATGTTCAATTCACAAATCTGATTATTCCCCCCACGTTAATTCTGCCATCGTAGATTTTCGTATTTTGTATAAATTGTATATCGCGAGACTAACCCCACCCAAAAAAAGTCTTATGAGGGGGATCGCCCATAAGACCTGGTCTTAGGCAAGGCAATGCAAGTTTATTTATGTAGCACATTTCATACACAAGGGCAATTCAAAGTGGTTTACATAAAATGATTGACAAAGAGAAATAAGACGATCTTTAAAATGCAAATTATTTATGATCACAAATTAGATTTAAAGAAGAAAAACAACAACAATAAAATTTATTAAAAATGTGAGAAAAAGAGAAGAACAATAGAAAAATAAATTAGAAATAGAAGTGCAGTTGATGTAAACCAGCAGTACTCAGGTTGTAAATGCACAGCAAAACGATTATAAAAACGTTTAAAGCTCTGATATTTTCAAGCCTTAATTTGTTTAAGGGCTCTTTTTTTATCTCATTAAAATATTAAAAAGAAACCATGCCATTTCAAATGTGAACCCTATTGACTATGACAAACACATCACTGTTATAAAAATAAATATGCTCAATCACTTAGTGACATTAAAATCGAATCCATCCCCGTGTTGTTTGAACATCTTCACGTATACAGAAGTAAACAAACGTCGACTGTATGGCGCATGCGGTTCAAAGGCATGCAAGTACGTCACGTTGCGCATGCGCACTTATACATGCATGACGTCGAAATGCATGACGTCACCGCGCTACAGTCTGCATCGGGGACTATTTGGGTTGGCAGACAAAATCAATCACAGGGATTTTCCACTCCAGTCCGTGCACGCTGTTATCTATGGAAGCATATGTGGTGCAAAATTCAATTTGCAATGTAATATGCAAAATGGCAATGCAGTATGTAAATTGACAATGCAATTGTGTATCTAAATATACATTTCAAATAACGTATGTGCAACATTAGGTGCAAAATGAAAATAAAAATTCAATTATATAAATTACATTTGTCAGTTCCTACACTAGTTTTAATAAGTTATTTTAATGGATATTTTTAACGCTCTTTAAGTTGCAAAATGAAAATGCATTCCCGGATTGATTATACGTATTTAAGATAGTCAAGCAAAACTGTAGCAAAAAGAAAATTCTAATGTCATTTTCCCTTAATGCATTAACATTAACCGGTTGAACATTTGGGATTGCATTTTCATTTACACACAGCGCGTTGAGTGGTGCAAAATTCAATGTGGACCTGACAATGCATTTCGAGCTGACCACGCCCCCACCCCGGAACAGCGTCATTGCATAAAGGCGGAGCCAGTTATATAATTGAATTTTTATTTTCATTTTGCACCTAATGTTGCACATACGTTATTTGAAATGTATATTTAGATACACAATTGCATTGTCAATTTACATACTGCATTGCCATTTTGCATATTACATTGCAAATTAAATTTCGCACCACATATGCTTCCATAGTTATCAAGTCATAAACGTTTAAATACAGTATATATGTAACATACGGACAATGTATATAAACACAAGCAATCATTACATAGTATAAAGAAGAGGCCACTATCTTTTTTTTAGTATAACACACATATTAGACCTCCACTAGTCGCCATGTTAGTTCCCTGAATCTTAGTGCAGAGCAAAACGTTATTGGCTGAAGTTAGAACGTGGCCTATTGGACAACAAAAGCGGAAGTTAACCGATTGGCTTGCGTAGATAGTGGATAGTTTGTGGATTTTGCGCACGATTTGACGTTAGAAATGTTTCAAAATGCACAGAGAGCCATCTACAAATGTGTGCACTGATCCACAAATGCGTACAGCGATTCACACATGCACACAAAGCAATCCACAAATGTGCAGAAAGCGATCCACAAATGTGAAGAAAGCGATCTACAAATAAATATCATTAAAATACATTTCTAGATAATTTTTATTTCCAAATCTCGTATTTATTTGTGAATTCCATTTATTTTGTGGAATGTCTAACATGTATTTATGGTTCGCTTTTTGTGCATATGTGGATTTAAAAAATGTTTATGAAATTCTCTATATTTATTTGCGAATCGTAGTTTATTTATTCAGAATAATAAAACAAATCTGATCCCATCCTTAACGCTCACCTGGTTTTTTACATGGGACCGACAGCAAGGCGGAAAAGATCTTCTTAAGTTTATGCAAATATCAACGCCAAAAAATGTCAAAAATGAACTTTGTGTCTGATTGCCATTTACATTGTTGCAATCACATGTTGACGGGCCTGAAACGCTTGTTGGTTGGGCTGCACATACACTGTTCTTGCGTCGGGGTCATCTGGCGGTGCCAGCACCTCACCAAGTGGTATGCCGTGCCTGTGCGCAAAATTGTTCAGCACATTAAATACCTAGGCATTCATGTAGATAGAAACTTGGAAATAATCCCTTAATTTACTTTTTCTAAGGAACAGTAACACAATTACAGTAACCAGTTACAGCCAACACTGATTAAAAATAGTAAAAAATTATAAATGTAATAAAACTGTTAGTGAAGATGTAAAACTGTGTTGACAATAACATATTTTTTGTTTATTTGTTTGTATCACTGTGCGGCAGACAGCTGTTACGTAAGTTGTTTAGCAACGTAAGCATGTCAAGGACTTTATTTACCATCTAATTTAATGATACAATAAAAAACATATTTTACAGAATGTTTATTTAAAGACAATACTTGAAGCTGTCTTGTTGTGACTTAATTCAAGGCTGAAGGGATTGTAGAAGGCATGACTGTATTGCTTCATGCGTTTTGTCTCAGGCTTTGCTCTGGGAAACACTATTGAATCAAAGACCAAAGGCATCTGGATGTGGTGTGTCCCTCATCCATCTGAACGGGGACAAACTCTGGTGCTGCTGGACACAGAAGGACTGGGTGATATAGACAAGGTGAGGACATTCATTGTTCACATTATGTAGCATAGGATTCATAGGATTTGAATAGTAGCTTGTCATAATTGTATTATTTGCTGATGTAACCTATTAACCTAAATAAGGACTGTATTTGCATTCCGTTTGAAAATACCAATGTTTACTTTGCAGTTAGTATGAATAAGACATATGTCTTAAGATTTCACTTTTGGTGTTGTGTTTATAAAGGGTATGGTTGGAATTTTGTTTACTCTCTAGATCCTATCTGTATATAGATTTGTCCTATCTGTCTCAAATTGTGTGCTGTCTGACATTGTTAAGCTGTTTTGATCTGAAAATACTGAGCTGTCTGTTTCAGGGAGACTCTAAGAATGACGGCTGGATCTTCTGTCTGGCTGTTTTGCTCAGCAGCACTCTGGTGTACAACAGCCGAGGAACCATTGATAATGACGCCATACAAAAGCTACAGTATCCTTTATCTTCCCACATGCGTAATCCTCTTTCACATATGCACACATACACATTAAAAGATGCTATTATTCCTGAATGTGCTGCAGTTACATTACAGAGATTTCTGAGCAGATCAAGATCAGATCAGCAGAAGCAGGTGAAGAGGGGGATGAGGATTCTCAGTTTGTGCGTTTTTTCCCATCGTTCGTCTGGGTTGTGAGAGATTTTACTTTGAGTTTGGAAATTGACGGGAATGAAGTGACAGAGGACGAATACCTTGACTTTGCCCTTCAGCTGAAAAAAGGTATTTTAAACAAAATGCCCAACCTCGGATCATGTTGTTTTCTGGGTAGAATTAAGTTTTATTTAAAAAAAGTTTAAGTGATTTTTTTGGCTGGTTAGCTACGAATGTCTAACTCTAAAAATATTGATATTATTGAACAAATTTCCATGGAAAACATTTGAAATGTTAACTTTTTTTTATTGTTTACTTGTTGAGGTGTAAATAAGAAAACCAGCGACTACAATCTGCCTCGTGAGTGTATCCGGAGTTATTTCCCATCTCGAAAGTGTTTCGTGTTCCCATCTCCAGCCTCACCAGACAACATGAGACGGTTAGAGAGCCTACAAGAACGTGACCTTGTGCAAGGTTTTCTAGAGACTACGGGTCGTTTCTGTGAATACATATTTGTCAAGAGTCCTGTGAAAACACTGAAAGGAGGTCACAGAGTTACTGGAAAATGTGAGTGTTTAATTAAATTTGATTGTTTAAACATATACTACACATCAAAGAGTTTTTAGTATTTTAGGTTCTTCAAGACATCATAAATTTAAATAGTGGTAGAGCATATCTTATCAAAAGATCAGGGCCATTATTTTGTCTTGAGATGCACACCAGAAATGTATTCTTAAAAGGTATTTTTATAAAAGAGACATAAATATCTTAATTCAACTAAGGCATAGCCCTTGCTTAAACTAAGATGTGTCTGTGAAACCGGCCAAATGTACTAAAATCAAATCTTTTTTGACGTGTTTTGTGTTTGTTTTGTCAGTGCTCGGTCAGTTGGCTCAGATTTATGTAGAGACCATAAGCAGTGGTAAAGTTCCCTGTCTAGACAATGCTGTAGTCGCTCTTGCAAATCTAGAGAACAAGGCGGCTGTTCAAGAAGCTTTCAAAGTGTATAAGAGCGGCATGGAAGAGGTAAGTCTCAATCTAAATTGCATTAAGCTGTCCTTAGAGTTCTAAAATCATTACTGATAATTTGCAGTGTGCTGGTGTGTATTAAAAAAAATAGCATATGTTTTAGTATTAAATAATTATCTCATCTTAAATTTAAACAATATTTTTGTTACATTTAACATAAGACAAAATACAGTGTAAAGGGAATTGTGTTTTGTAGGTGAAGAACAACTTCCCTGTAAGTGTGACTGATTTTACCTCTGAGCATCAGAAGTTCAGCAAACTGGCAACTTCCGAGTTTATGAAATGTTCCTTTAAAGATGAAAAAGGAGATTACTTGAAGCAACTGGTGGTGAGATTCATATACTTACATAAAAAAGAAAGCAACTACTATCATGCAAACACACACTGTTTTACAAAACCTGTCAAATGTTTTAAACACTTTAGTGAAATGTTCTTATCTTAAAAAGGTTTTGATTTAAAGGAATGCAGAACTGTCTGAGATTAGTTTCTTAGATAAAATATAATTTGCCGCCTTGGAATTATAATGTTTTTGTCAAAACTGAATTAATCTCATATTCTTATTCTGTGACAATTGATTTAGATTCGGTGTTGTTGTATTTTACAGAAGGTAGGTTTGTTCAACGATTAATTACGATTAATCACAATCAAAATGAAAGTTTGTGTTTACACAATATTTTGTCATAGTACATATTAATTTTGTATGTGCAGTTAGTTCATAATTATTATAATTTTATATTATGTAAACACAAACTTTTATTCTGGATGCAATGAATCAGAATTAATCATTGAACAACCCTACGTTGCGTCTATTTCGGGACTTTTTTAGAAAACAAAAAGGTTTTATCTACAAAGATAACTGCTAAATATACAATACTTAGTATTTAATGCTAAACTTACATCCTGTGATAGCAGTTTGAAGTTATAACTGCACTCAGTTACATTATGGCATCACTATTTCCCCTGCTTAAAACATTCCTCTGTTGTCTGATATCGATCACAAAATTAGACAAATGAAAATTCCTTAATTCACAATAAAGTAGCTCTCCCTTTTTTTATAAACATTTACTCAGTAACTTTTAATCAAAGTCACTGAGTAAAGCTGTGACACGTCAGAGGGGACCTGCCCCCCCCCGACTGAGACTGGTTTCTCCCGAGTTTTTCTTCTCCAATTATTTATCATTGGAGTTTGGGTTCCTTGCCACAGGGCCGTGCTGGCTTGCTCAGTGGAGACTGCTTTTATTAGATATTATTTATTAGAATGATCTTGCGTGTTCTATAAACACCATGCGCTGCGTTTATACCTTTTCTGTGTTTTTCTTATTTTATCCTGTAAAGCTGCGTTGGAACAATGCACACTGCGAAAAGCCAATATTAATAAAATTGAATTGAATTTAACTGAACTGAACTGAACAAAGTCAGGTGTAATGCAAAAATCTCAGAATGCAGATGCAACCTTATAATTCCAACAAGACAAAGTACAAATATATATTTTTTTAATTACAAACTAACATTTTATTTGTGCCTGAATTTGTGATGTGTATGTATGTTTATAGCAAGATATCGATATGTACTATGTAGTACTGATGGAAGAGAATGAGATGGCATCAGAGAGGAAATGTAAAGAGCTGCTGAAGGATCTGTTCTCTGACATGAATAAACGACTGCAGAATGGAGAATACAGTCAGTGTGGAGGACATGAAATCTACTGCAGAGACAGAGATGCCATCATTGCACAGTATCGCAGAGAACCAAACAAAGGAGTCAAGGTGAGCACACGTCCTGTGTGTGTGTTTGTGCATGTGTGTTTGTGTGTGTGGTAGATTGTGTATATGATTTAAGATTGTGTGTATGAGTGTGTTCTACAGTATGTGTATTGATGTGCAGGCTGAGGCCGTACTGAATGAGATCTTGCAGGAGAGGGAAGCTGAAGGAAAGAGCATCCTTCACGCTGATGAAAAACTCACTGAAAATGACAGAAAGATCCAAGGTAAATATTTATTAACTAGGGTTGTAATGAATATCCTGGAGCATTTAAAACTTGAAAATAAATGTAAAATAGAATCTAGGGACATTACTATAAACATAAACTAACTACTGTTGTTTCTCTTTTTTTTCATTCTCTCCAATGACTAAATGATCAGAGGAGAAAGAGAAGGCGGCTCTGCTGGAGCAGAAATGTAAGGAGGAAGAAGAGAAACGTATTGACTGTGAACAAATGATGATGGTGGAGCAAGAGCGCCAGCAGGACAGAATGAAGCAGATAGAGGAGAAGTTTAAAAAGGAGATGGAGCAACAACAGGAGGAGATGGAGAGAGCTTTGGAGAGCAAAGTAAAGGAGCGGGAAGCACTCATGGACAAAGGCTTTAAGGAGAAAGCTGAACTAATGGAGGATGAGATAAAAAATCTAAAGAAACAACAAGAGGAGAAAAGTTCTGGTGGTTGGTTTAAGGAATATGTGCTGCCTATTGTTAAAACATGTGCCGATTTGCTTCCCCCTCTCCTCCAACATAGATTTTTGATGAAAAGAATCAAATGATAAATATCTAATAATTATAAATAACTGTTTTCTCACAGTCATTCTTTTTGAAGGAATAGGAGTTTACAAATCACACATACCTCAGTATAGGGTTTAAGTTATATCCTGCTATGCATTTCTGGGGCTGTGGACATTTTTTATTAGATTTCTTTGAACTTGGAGGCTGACAAATGTACAGTGTTGGCTGAACTGTAAACGTTTGTTTTGTTTTCTTATTTTAAGCCTCAAAAACAATTATGTTTCTTGCTCAATAAAGTGTTTCTCACCAAAACTAGAGAAAATCGTCTGGGCTATGAAAACCATTTTTTATTCCTCTTCTTAACAACTGTATATATAAATACTATTTATACCATGGTCTGTTTGAATACTGAATTCTGATTGGCTGGAAGGTGTGAATTAAACCGTTTAATGCATAGGTAGTTCCAGTCAGTCTGATCAACATTTAAAAATAGCTGTGATTTTCACCTGTCGGATCTAGAATTACACTGTAAACATCAATAACAGCTTTTACTTGGCAAATGACCATGTTATAAGCAGGACAATCCACGGCTAGCCGTGAATTAAACAATTTTTGAGCACTTCCCAGAGGTTCTTGGCCTCCATGTCTAGCTGTGGATTTTGTCTTACATATACAGTGTTGGGGTAACGCGTTACAAGTAACGTGCGTTACGTAATCGGAATACTTTTTAAGTAAAGAAATAAAACGCATTTACTTTATACATTTACATATCAATACTCGAGTTACGTTGTTGTTCAAGTAACTCAAGTTGCTTTTCAGTCTAATCATTGATTTATATGAAAATTTTTTAAACTGCAGAAGTGAAATTCTGAATTAAAAGTAGTGTAGACATGATCGCTCGTGCTTGTGCAGAAACAGCCAGACATTGCTGCAGTGTTCTTTTTTCTAAGCAAATCTGGCAACCCTTGACGAAGCCATGAGAGGCCGGAGCTCAGATGCTATAGTGTGGCAGCAGTCACCACCAGTGGCGGAGCTTGAGTTTTTCACATGGGGTGTCCTGGGGGTGGCCAAGGCAACTTCAGGGGGTCCATAGACCATGATAGAAAGTCCGTGTGTAACCTTAACCTGGCATCAAAAGAGAAATAAAAATTGACCTAACCTGGTGTTTGTAACGTGTTTTGGCTTAAAAAAAAATTATTTACATACTATGAATTGAAATGAGTCTCTATCTTGTAACACAGACACAGACTAATGTCACTCTGTTGAATATAAAATCTGGGTCTTTAGTAAGTGTTGAACACCCAAAACATTTTCAGATATAAAGCTTAAGCACCAAGAACAATGGGATAAAGTTCATTATAAAATTTTACATTTTCAAGAAAAAAAAATATACCTTAAAATCAACTGAAGCATTTTGTGTAGATTCGTTATGGCTGGCCGTACTATGGAGTAACCTAGCTGCATTTTATTAGCCCTTTATGATATGTAAACAGGCTATTTGCAATTGAAGTAATCGTTGGAGTATCACGACCAGATAAATACATACAATTCATAAAACATATAAAATTCATGTTTACTTAAGAATTTCAAAGTTAGCTTAACATTTAAACACTGGTGGTGGCTGTAGCTGACGTTAGCCTACATTCAGTTAACGGGAAAATAGTGAAATGTATTGGCACTGCACTGTTTATGTGTATATAACTAGCACAAATGTAACATTAAACACAATGTTTAGAGTAAATCGGGAACCGATCTCTCTTATCTGATTAACCCGTCTAGCGCCAACATTCATGTTAACTCATACAGTGACTTCACTTTCAAAATGAACACGACACACAACAGCAATAATGGTCTCATGCCTCTTGAACGTAAACATAAGCTGTGTTTGAGCTTATTTGCCGACCAAAATTCCTCCTTTTCCCACACAGTGTTATACGACCGGAAACTTCCCTGCCGACTAATGGCGTCCCAAATGCTCACCGGCGCCATTTTGTGCTGGTCAGGAAATATTTGAAATGGGTTTTTTAAAGAAAATAAAGGTGTGTTATTGGCTATATAGGATTGTTAAATGCATTACAGTGTTAAACACTAAAGAAGCAGCAAGGTCTGGAAAAGCATGAGCATCAGTTAGGTGAGAAAAAGTAACGCACAAGTAACAAAAAAAATACTTTCAGTTACTTTCCACAAAATGTAACCAAGTAACGTATTTAGTTACTTTTTAATAGAGTTACTGACTATTGTAGCTAACTACTTTTAAAAGTAACTTTCCCCAACACTCTATATATGAAGAGCTCTTTTCCAAAACGCAATAAATGTCAAATTTAAAAAAAAAGACTGTGTTCTAAACCTATTCACTGCTCCATCAATGTTTCATGCCAAATCGCTATATTTCCTTGTTTAAAATGTACTGCAAGATGCAGTTTGTTTCCAAAACGCTATAAATCCTGAACCTGTTTTTAGCCAAAATGCAATATGTCCTCTCGATCAATCAGAATTCGCTCGTTAGTGGTATTTGTATGTGTTATTTCTAAATTATTTATTGTATGTGGTGGAAAATATTGAAACAAGTATATTTATTTTATTTTACTATTTAGTTTGTTAGTATTTATTTTATTTGGCTGTTATTTATTTCATGCATTTGTGTTTATTTGATTTATATTAATTTATAGTATGAGTCCCTGATGTCATATGTTTCATGTTCTCTTGTGTGTTTGTTTTTAAGAAGAAATAAACCAAACATTTTTTTGAAAAAAGGATGGATTTGTAGCGTTTAAAAAAATAAAAAATTTGAATTTATAATCGACAATATTGTTGTTTCACTTAAAAATCATTGTTTAACATGTTCAGACTGAGCCAACAGACCATTTTAACAGAATAAATTAAATATTAACAAAATGTATGGGTCTAGGTAAGAAAATGTCATTATCATGAAAACTATTAAAATGGATTTTTCATGTCATTTTCATGAAAACTTTTAAAATGGATCAGAAGAACGTTTGGGGTGTCAGGTTCTGGGCCTACTACATTAACACATATCCCAAAGGTTTGAAATTAAAAATTCCCTCGATTTCAACAAGTTTACGATTGTTTCGTAGTTCAGTGTGGCATGTAAAGTTTCAATTTGATGTTTTAATTTACCAGATCTCTCTCTCCCCGAAGATAGCATGAGGGTGATTGAAGGAAAATTTGGAGTGGGACCTTGTGCAAGCGGGACCTTGTGACAGCTTTTCTGAAGAGCACAGGTCATTTTTTATGAATACATATTTGTTGAGAGCTGAAAAACAATGAAAGGAAGCCACATTGTTGCTGTGTGTTACAAAGGGTTATATTATATATATTTGAATACTAATCCCTTTCATTTGGTTAAACAAGCATGAAAGAGCATTTTTAGCATTAAATAATACATGATCCCAAATAATCAGTGTTTTTGATCAATGTCGCACATCCTAAAGTACAAGTACAAGTAGATTGAGGTGTGTTTTATAAAGAACAAGTTCCCTGTAAGTGTGACTGATATTACCTCAGAGCATCACAAATTCAGCAAATTGGCCACTTATGAGTTCATTAAACACTCCATTAAAGATGAAAAAGGAGCATACTTGAAGCAACTGATGGTGAGATTCTATAAACATAAGCACATGCATAGTTACTCTTCCATACATGAACAGCCTTTTTTTTAAAGATATTTAATATTCAAAAACTGTGCACACTGGTATGTACTTTTAAAGAGTACTTGTTGAGAGGTATAATATATTTAGTATAATATTCTATTATACTAAACTATATTTTAACATAATCTTGAATTTAGCAAACTACAGGATATACTCAAATAGGTCCTTAGGCATGCTTTGAATGATCATGAATAGTTCATTTTAGGTTAAATTAAATAAAGTATAATTTTTTAAGCAGAAGTATTTTTGTTTTATTGATGAAATTGCACGGGTTGTACATATAAAGTTATTGTAAGTAAAGTTTGAGTTTGAAATTTGAGTTTACACCCTATTCCATAATGCGCAGGTCAGTGTGAGGTCTGTTGTAAACTGATGCATGTTTTTATGTTTAATTGTTGTACACAAGAAATGCAAAAGTCTGCAAATAAGGCAGTATGACATGACAAGTGCTTGTCCCAAACAAAGGAGTCAGGGTGTGGACATTTCCTGTGTGTGTGTCTGGTAGATTCTGTTTATGATTTAAAGAGTAAGTAGCATATGATTTTTAAGGTCCTGGTTTATGGATTGTCCAACAACAAGTTAATGCACATAGAAGGTTTAAAAAGAACACTATTATGTTATAATAATAGGTAATTATTCTTACCTCACTTCTTGTCCGACTCTCAAATGATTCGTTTAGCGATTCATCTGTCTAATCCCCTCCTATCCGCTAGCCTGGTGTCATGTGATTGGTCAGGTGGTGTAGTCTGCTGTGATTGGTCAAACGCGTTTGTAACGAGCAAGGCGGGATGAGAGCGAGTGATAATAAGTGTCAGCTGCGCATTGCACGGGTATTGAATCTCTTTGGAGGAGATCGGAAGGATAAAAGGACGACCGATCGGAGATAGGACCAGGCCTGGGTTTTATGTTATGTTTGTGTGGCTGGCTGTCAACCGTGTGTCGCAAATGGAACGCCTACCATCATTGCTGGATTACGGTTTACAGGTTATATATTATATACAGTGTATAGATAGAGATGGCGGGGATTTCATCTTACCAGTTTGAGCCCGCGTCTGAGGAAGAAACATCCGAAGACGAAAATAGATAATAGATAGACGATAATAGATTGAACACTTAAATTAGCCGAGTTCATAGCTAGATAAACAAACTGTAATACCCCAGAAATAACGGTACATGTTAAAGTTAGCGTTATATGCATTAGCTGACACTTTACACAGACATAAGGTACACAAATATTTCTTGTAGTTCACACAAAAATAAATAGTCACAGGTTGTGATTCGGTGGAGCTAACAGGTCCAAATAAGGTTGGTATTTCCCCCTTTCAATGATAGTCTTTAACATATCCTGCAGTGAACGTGCCAAGATTATTGAAGCAATCTTCGGTGAAATGATGCGCGCGCAGTAAAACCCTGGGTTTATACTCCTTTGGTGTCATTTGAAAATGAATTGTAACCATTGTTTCTTCAGAAGTTCTTCCTTTGGTAGTTTAAATAAGACTCACTTCGTTTCACAAAGTAGAACACAGGTTTTAGACGGCACACGCATCACGAACGAGCGACAGTGTTTTGAGGGAAAATAGTGACGTTTTCGCGGCAGTCCCAGCAAAACGTAGGCGGGGACTATGTCTAGTGACGTAGATACGCAGCAGTTAGAGACACGTCTCGTTCGCGTGTTTCAGAGTCGACTCGCTTTTTTACAAGCCAATAGCTTTGTAATTTATTCACCTTCGGACTTACAACTTGGCAGACAACTTACTTTCAAACACGGCAACATAACACACTGCATGAAATATAATTTTCATGATCTAATGCTACTTACTCTTTAAGATTGTGTTTATGAGTGTGTTCTACAGTAAGATGTGAATTTGTTGATGTACAGGCTGAGGCCGTGGTGAATGATTTCATGAATTTAAGGAAAGCTGAAGCAAACAGCATCCTTTACGCTGATAAAAAACTCACTGAAACTGACAGAAAGATCCAAGGTAAATCTTTTCAAAGATGTATCATGAACTTTTCTCATTTCATTCAGTCCTGGGCATAAATAACTATAAAGTTGCATGTGAAATAGAAGCCAGAGCATTGTTATGTAAGTACTTGATGTAAGACTTCTGTGTTATTTTTCTTTCTATCCGATGACTGAATGATCAGAGGAGGAAGAGAAAGCAGCTATTCTGGAACAAAAATGTAAAGAGGAGAAATGTATTAAAGTTGAATGAATACTGGGTGGAGCAAAAGGGAAGAGAAGACACTATTAAGCAGGCGGAGGAGAAGTTCAGTAAAGAGATGGAGGAGATTTGAAAGAGTTGTGAAGAGAAAACTGAGGGATCAAGAAGCTCTCTTTAACAAAGGCTATGGGGAGAAAGCTAACCTTATAAAGATAGAAAATCTAAAGAAACAACAGGAGGAGAAAAGTTATTTATTTACGGAATGTGTGATGACCCTTGTTAACACTTTTGCTGATGTGCTTCTCACTGTCCTTCGTATCATAAATATCTGCCTCTCTATTCATTTTTTAGATGTTCCTCAGTTATCATTAGAGTTTACAATTATAAATGGAGTGTGGGAAAGTTGGTTTCAGATTCATATAAACTAGGCGCTAGAAAAATGTAATACTGCTTTTTGGCCAAACTGTAAACTTTATTATGTTTTTGTTATTTATAAAGAATTCATATGCAGCTTATTGCAAAGACTAGAGAAATTAGTCTGGGCTATGAAAACGTTTCTTTCTTGGTTTATTTTTATTACAGCATCTTAAAATATCTGTATAGTGAAAAGGGGTCTATCTGTTTCCAGTCCGCTTAATGTTTTTCATAAAATAAAGATTTCAGTAGCAGCAATGGTATGCATTTCTGGATATAGATTGGAAATATTTAGAACCGTTGTTTGGCTGAAAACTATTAACTTTATTTGAATGCACAATTGAAAGAATGCCTGTTGCTATTTGCTGTTCAATCTTACAAAGATCACAGAAATTAGTCTGGCCTTTGTTTTTTCTTGGTTTTATGTTCAAACTTATACAGTATGTCTTCTAACATGACAATGTGTTTACAACTGACATACATTATTCACAGTCAGCCATGATGTATTCCATAGGCCTAAATGAAGGTGTCGTATGGCAGGGATATTACTCAAAAAAACATTATTTTACCTCATGTAATCTCAACATGTTTGCTTTGATTAGGTCATGAGCTTCAGCCGAGCTAAAAATAACTGTTGTTATTATTGTAACGATCTCAGTCCGTGTTTCCCATGTGTTTGTGAACATTTCTGTTACTTCCTGTTCTGTGCCATGTTTTATAGTCCTTTCTAGTTTTTAGTGTGACTCCAGGTGTGTCTTGTTCTCCTGTTAGTTTCTATGTATTTAAACCCCAATGTTTCCTTTATCTAGTATGACTCAATGAATGTTTTATCATGGGCCTGTGTCCCAGTTATTTATGGATAACTTTCATAGTTCTTTGATTATTTTGTTTAAAATGTCCTTAACTGCATGTGGATCCATTGCCTTGCCTGCCTTTCATACACTCATGTTATGAAATGCACTTTACAATCTCTCTCTGTGATAAAAACATAGTAGGTAAGAAACATTACTTTGTGCCAAAAACATTGATGACCAGCTGGAGTGCACATATAAAGCCATTTCTTTTGACACCACATGTTATGCAATATTACTATTATCGCCTAACATGTGTTTTGGAATAGCAACAGGGAGATTTTGCAACAGAACCTCCTTCGCTGATCTTGCAAAGCTCAAGTCTAAAGCTAAAATCAAAATACAATGCATACCATGAGCAACACATTTTTAGACTAACTAACAGCTGCAACACTTTAACAGACAGGCCTATAAGGATTCATGCTATCATTGAAAGAGGCACTGTAGACTTGTCCTGTTGATAACCCCTATGAAAAATGATTTGGTGTGGAGACTAGATTTTTTTGTTGGAAAAGCATAAGGGAGTTTGATTGTGTAACAGTTTTCTTCGCCACCATACCCTAATTTCTACACTTGTGAGGTGAACGACAGCGCCAAGTGATCACACTGGTTCTTAATTAAGATCTGCAGTAAACAGGATACTGACAAGACCGCAAAATGAACCTCACATTAAATGTGGGATAACATCTAACTTGCAAAGTGTTTAAGTTAATAGAATACTAACAACAACCTCAAAATAAACCGCACAGTTAATGTTTGACTAATATAAACATGTTTCGTAAAACAGAGTGTGCTTAAGACATCCGTAGGCTATAAATATTTCGTTGAAGTATGTGGACAGGGTTCTCGTTACGGAATGATGATCTCTGTAAAGTCATTGTGAAAGTGAAAGCGCAAGTTTAAACTTGGCAATGGACCAAAGTTGACCTGTTGATTTCTCGGAATAGCCCCGTTTTACCACAATGGATAGGAATAAACCATAACTAACGTATATAACTGCAGCCCATCTGTTCAGTCGTCATTCGTCCTTCGCTGGCCAGAAATCAACGGTAAGAAATTACTTTACATGCATATACACGGCAAATGCTTTTATTCAAATCGGTAGAGCACTGTTTACATTTTATCAGTTTTCCCTGGAAATCAAACTCAGAAACATCTTAAAAAACAGCTTTAACATATTATAGTTAGTGGATTAAATCTACAATAAACAGTTATATGGAAAGTGAAGTGAGGGAAAATGAATTTAAAAAAATAAAGATAGGCTAAGTAAAATCTGTTTCTGAATGAAGCATCCTAAGTGAAACTCTGATCAATTGCATTTCATTGCCTTTGTAATAATATAACTTGCTTTGAAATGCCCCGGGTATGATGCTTGTCAGTCTAAATCGAGTATAACTTGGGGAAATTCATCCATGTAAAAGAATATCCCTTTAAAATGTACTGTAGACCATTATTTTTTATTTTATATCACAAAAAAGCAACGAAATGTAATATTTACCTTCTTTTTATATGATAATGTTTTAAGCATGATGTGTAGCTTTGCAAATATTGTAAATTTTGTATAAACTATCGCAGGAATAAGGTTAACCACCTTCACCGGTCAGTGGCTTAAATTCCCCCACAAATTAATAAAAATCGCAGTCTATTGTGCTCAATATATTTATGTATACCTAAACTCATTTTGTAAGTAGAAAAAAAATGCAAAAGCATAAAATTGCGTTCAAATTAAGTGATTCTCTTTAACGTTGATGCTGAGTCATTAATGAATTAGTTCATTAATAGTAGATGAATTAATTAAAAGGCGGATTACCGATGTATTTTTCCATGAATCTGCTATGTTAGCGATTAAAACGTTACTTGCAAGTTAACGTTAGCTTGTTGCATATGCGCGGCGGTCAAATAAAACATCCGGTGACGTTGTCAGACGATGTTGGAGTATAAATCAGGATACGATTTTAAAAGCGTTTAAAAAAGTGAATCATTGTCGTATCATGGTTAGTGTGCCTGTATACTTGTTTCCTCTCTTGACAAAATGAAAAGGGAAATGAAACTGCTTTAGTTTATTAGGTTCAGTTCAGTTATAATTATTTGTGTCCCCTTCATAAATTGCTCTGGAGAGATTTTTTGTTTATTGTCCCCCCCTACTGTTCAATGATATTTACGCCCATAGTCTGACTAGCAAACACAATAAATGTCTCATTCAGTATGGCATGTGATGGATTGTGTAATCATTAAGCATGTTGTGTGTTGGTTGCAGAGTCAACATGGCTTGCAGCGGTCACATGCCAGCTCCGGTGTGTCTCATTGAAAATGGTCACGACGGTAAACTGTTTGTTACAAAAGATGCCATAGACATTCTTAATGGGATCAATGAGCCGGTGGTGGTCGTGTCCATAGTGGGACTCTACCGTACGGGGAAGTCTTACCTTATGAACCGCTTAGCGGGACAACAGTCAGGTAAGAAAACATGGAGAAACACAATAAATGCTGATATATTGAGGATGCACCAACCTAACGTGTGCAGCTTTACTCAGGCTTTGCACTTGGGAACACTGTTGAGTCAAAGACCAAAGGCATCTGGATGTGGTGTGTCCCTCATCCATCTGTAAAAGGACAGACTCTGATGCTGTTGGACACTGAAGGACTGGGTGATGTGCAAAAAGTGAGGACACCAACATGAATCACATGATCCCCATGAATTAAATCATAATACATTGAAACAATGTAAAATGAAATTGTATAGTGTTGTATATATTGTACAAAATATAAGCCACGAGATATAAAATACCCAATTCAGATTATTCTTGTGACATATACAGTGTTCCAAATAAATGAATGTATAATTTGTGTTTAAATGATGAAAAGGTACAAAGTACATATAGGCGTATATTTTAGGCCATCAACTTTAAGTGGTGTTCTTAAAGGGTGCCCTACGTCACCACTTTTATTAGCCTTTCTCCCATTTTACATATTTATTTTCTTTCATAGGTTAGCATTATTCTCCACATGTATTGTCTAACAGCACCATTACATACAGGAGAACTAAAAAGTGTTTCTACATCAATAGTATTTGTTTTTCAGTTCTGTGCGTGGAACCTTTATAAGTCATTGAGACAGTGATGGCGGCCTCTGTAGGTTAAAATGAGTATTACATTGCAAGGTTTTAAAGTAGGGCAAATGTTTAATGTGGTCATACAGACAGATTTGAAGTCTTCATTGTCAGGGTGCCCTTTAAGATACTAGGAACGTTTTTCGTTTCACAGGGAGACTCTAAGAACGACGGCTGGATCTTCTGTCTGGCTGTTTTGCTCAGCAGCACTCTGGTGTACAACAGTAGGGGAACCATCGATGATGATGCAGTACAAAAGCTGCAGTATCCTTTGTTTTCTCACATGCATTACCCTCTTTAATGCATGCATGCGCACACACACACACACTTAAAAAGATGATTTTATTCCTTAATATGCTGTAGATACATTACTGAGCTCGCTGAGCAGATCAAAATCAGATCATCATCTCCATCGGAAGATGAGGAGGAGGAGGAAGAAAATTCTCAGTTTGTGTGTTTTTTTCCATTATTTGTCTGGGTTGTCAGGGATTTCACCTTGGATCTGGAAATTAAAGGAAAAACGGCAACAGAGGATGAATATCTCAAATATGCTCTTGCGCTAAGGAAAGGTATTTATGATAGTATTACTGTATTTGTTCACCTACCTAATCCTTCTTTTTGGAGTAGAGTGGTATAGTAAACCATTATACTCATATACACAATCTTTGAATAACCACCAGTAGTTGCAAGCTTGTACCCATTCTAAAATGCACATTTAAATTATACACATCACAGGAAATAAAGTTTAATAAAGTGTTATGGTTTGTATCTTTCTGTTTGCCGGTTAAACTGTTGGCCCACCTAGTTTTCTGCAAATAAAATATCTAAAGAAATAAATTTAACATTTTGACAAAATACAGTTTATTTGGGGAAAATGTAATCGTCCTGTTTAAACCTCTTACTCTTTCAGGTTTGAGTAAGAAAAACACTGAATACAACCTGCCTCGTGAGTGTATCCGGAGATATTTCCCTTCCCGGAAGTGTTTCGTGTTTCCACCTCCAGCCTCACCGGAAAACATGAGACGTCTAGAGAGCCTACGTTTAGAGGACCTGGTGGGAGACTTTCGAGAAGCCACAGGTCGTTTCTGTGAATACACGTTTCTCAAGAGTCCTGTGAAAACGCTGAAAGGAGGCCACAGAGTTACTGGGAAATGTGAGTATTTTATACCGTGCATATGGACATTAACAGTAATGTGGAGTTTGGAAAGTAGAAATTCTTTTTTTTATTATAATGTTTGTTTTGTCAGTGCTCGGTCAGTTGGCTCAGATTTATGTAGAGACCATAAGCAGTGGTCAAGTTCCCTGTCTGGACAATGCTGTGGTCGCTCTTGCAAATCTAGAGAACAAGGCGGCTGTTCAAGAAGCTCTCAAAGTGTATCAGAGTGGAATGGAGGAAGTAAGTTACACATTTTTATTCAAAACATGCCTATTTTGGCAAATGCACTGTACATAATCCATGTGTTCTCCAGGTAATGAATAAGTTTCCAGTCAGCATGGAGAATATTACCAGTGTGCACCAGAAGTCCAGCAGTCTGGCCACCTCCGAATTCCTGAAACGCTCCTTTAAAGATGAAAAAGGAGAATACATTGCAAACCTAAAGGTGAGAATTATATAAAATGTTCAAGTAAACGAAATGTTTCTCCTGAGAATCTCATAATTATTTATTTGCTCCTCAAACCATCAGATGCAATATGTGCATGTACTTTTATGTTTTTAGGAAGATATAGATATGCACTATACAAACCTACTGAATCAGAATGAGATTGCATCAGAGAGGAAGTGTAAAGAGCTGCTGAAGGATCTGTTCTCTGACATGAATAAACGACTGCAGAATGGAGAATACAGTCAGTGTGGAGGATATGAAATCTACTGCAGAGACAGAGATGCCATCATTGCACAGTACCGCAGAGAACCAAACAAAGGAGTCAAGGTGAGCACACGTCCTGTGTGTGTGTTTGGTAGATTGTGTTTATGAACGTGATCAGGTATTGAGTGTATTCATCTTGTCTGTGAACTACAGTAAAATGTATATTTACTTATGTGCAGGCTGAGGCCGTGCTGAATGAGTTCTTGAATGATAGAGCAGCTGAGGCAAACAGCATCCTTCACGCTGATAAGAAACTCACTGAGAATGAAAGAAAGATCCAAGGTAAAGTTCTGCAGAATAAAGTCATGCGGGTTTGAGGATGAGTAAATCTCTTTTTCTGTTTCGGCTTAGAGGGGAAAGAGAAGGAAGAGCTTCTGCAACAGAAGTGTAAAGAGGAAGAAGAGAAGCGTATTGAGAGCAAGCGAATGATGGAGGTGGAGCAAGAGCGCCAGAAGGACACAATAAAGCAAATGAAGGAGAATTTCGACAAGGAGATGGAGCAACGCCGAGAGGAGATGGACAGAGCTTTGGAAAGCAAACTGAAGGAACAGGAAGAGCTGCTGAGCAAAGGCTTTAAAGAGAAAGCGGATGAGCTCCAAGAAGAGATCAAGAGTTTCAAAGAAAAAAAAGAGGGCATAAGTGCTGGTGGTGTTTTTAAAGATTATGTTATGCCTCTTCTTGGAACCGGCGCAGACCTTCTTTCTAACCTTTTCATGCACAGATCATTATTGAAAGGCCTGAAAGCATTAAAATTATAACCTGGTTTTAGATTTGTGCCATTGGAGTATAGAACAAGGATGCTGGGCTGGTTTGGTTCGATGTTTTTGGTTTGGCAGGTTTACCTGCATCATGATTTATCGCATTTATTCTTTTAATCAATCACCTCTTTGTGGACTTTTCTGTTGTTTATAAATCATTTTTGTGTTTTGAATGAATCAGTGCATCCCTTTAAGCTAGTTTGTATATAGCACATTTCTCAACAAAACTTGGAATAAGATTAAACCAAAACAACAGTAAATCGTATTTGGCAAAAAAAATCATATAAAAGGCCAAATAAACCATTATTCATATGTAAACAAGTGTTCGTTTTAATGGAAAAACTCAACCATGAAAAATATTCTGCCATTTATTTATTTGTTTGGTCGTGAGATTCATTTGTGTAGAGTGAGTGTATACCAAGTGCGTTGTCCATCCAGTATGATGGCTTCTGGTTACCTCATATCAGCTCCAGTGTGTTTTATTGAAAATGCTGAGAATGAAAACCTACTCTTGAGGAAAGAGGCACAGGACATTCTAATTGGGATCAATGAGCCTGTCGTCGTCGTGTCCATAGTGGGACTCTACCCTGAAGTCCTACCCTATGAACCTTTTGCTTTAGCAGGACAACAGTCATGTGAGACCCGCAGAAACTTTATATCAGACAAAGCGTGCCTCCAAAGGGCATTTGTAATAAACGTTTGCTTTTTTATTCTTGAAGCCTTTTGCAACTCCTGCTGGTCTCTTAAGAGGAATAGTTCACCCAAGAACACAAAAGATATCTGGAAGAACAATTAGGCTATAACCAAACAACAGTGGATCTCACTGACGTCCGTTGCATGGACACAACTAATATCTTTTGTGTTTTGAGCAACCTAAGGGTGAATAAATATTTGTACTTTTGTGTAAACTTTTAGGAGTCTCGTTAAAAGAATATGTAGTCATTTTGCTTTTCTTGTCACTGGCACGAAGTGTCCCATAGCAACATAAGACATCGATTTTTCTCTTTTTTTCTCTGATGAGTCCGCACTGCTGTTTATAATCATAATGTGTTTGATTCAATCGTGTTACTAAAAGTAAAGCCTGAGACAAAGACCAAAGGCATCTGGATAAGGTGTGTCCCTCACCCAACTGAAGGAGGACACACTCTTGGGCTTCTGGACATTGAAGGATTGGGAGACAAACAAGGTGAGAACCACAACAAAGTGTGTCCGTGATTTACGTGATAACAGAAAATTATGAGATTCACAGATAAATCAAGCTATGTAGTGTATGTATTGGTTTCCTCTTATCTTGGGTCTTTTTGTACTATATTCTTCTTATACAACAAAAATAGAGTGATTTAATGACTTATTATTTTGATTTAGTCAAAATTTGTATAAATATTATCTGAAGGCCTTGAGCGGATTCTTTCAGGGAGAGTTTAAGAACGATGGCTGGACCTTCTGTCTGGCTTTTCTCCTCCGCAGCACTCTGAAGGTATCTGCTTTTGGCATTAAGGATTTTGCATTACCACTTCTAACTGCTGGCCTAGAGATGGCATCCAGCATGTTTAGATCAACATGAAATTGAAATTGTTTAATTTAAAATAAACTGATTAGTTTCAGATCTGTGGTGCAGCAGAAATCACTAAGTCCTGATTCCAGAACCAAATATTTTACGCATTTGGCAGATGCTTTTATCCAAAACGACTTTCATTGCATTATGCTGTATATTTGTTTCTGAGTATATGCAACCCTGGTATTTAACCCATGACCATGGTGTTGCTAGTGCTATGCTCTAACCACCGAGGAAAGCTCTGAGAGTGCATCCAAATTTTGTTTAAGGAATATTCCACCTCAAAATGTGAACAATTCTGTCATGAATTACTTGCCCCCAAGTTGTTCCAAACCTGTATACATTTTTTTGTTCTGCTGAATAAAAAGATATTTGTGAGAATGTTAGCAACTGACATTTCTGGGAAATCACTGACTACAATAGTTGGAAAAATTACTGTATCATTTTTTTACAAAATCAAATATGAGCCATAACGTTTCCATCCTGTAGAGGGCGCTTTATTGCTCCGAAAGAATACTCTGCTAAACTCAAAACCACTTGGGGTCAAATTTGTTTGTGTACAGCAAAACTATGATCTGAATATTCAGTATGTGTACAGAAAATAGCACTCTGTTTTGTCAACAACAAACTAACTACTTACTTTGTTCCTGTACTACGAAGTCTTCACACCTGAATATAGAAACGAATGATGAGAGCAAAGGAACGAACACACAGCTAGGCCGGATTAACCATATGGGCAACTGAGCAATTGCCCAGGTGCCCACAACCTCTAAAAGGGCCCAGGGCGGTGACATGCACTGAGCCTGTTGCGTGACGGCAAGCGCCGCTACAAAACACAACTCACATGGAGAAGCTAGGGAGCGCTAAACGGAATTTAAAAACGCAGAAGGATATCAGGAACACAGAAAATAATAATACATTTTCTCTCATACACCAGTTTGCACATTCAAAGTCCAGAAAAATGCCAGTGTGAGATGTGTTTAACCTGATGAAATCAAGTTTAAACATGCTCTTCCCCATTATTTAGGATTAAAATTGTGTATTTTGCCAGATTATTTAGCCTTTCTTTTTGTCTTGTCTAATTGAGAGATATTTACAGATTTCCAAAAGTTTATCTTGCGCTGAAATGTTTAACCCTTGCCTGTCTTGTTGAACTGTGATGTGACGGGTTGTTTTCTGTTTAAAGACAGGTTAAAATGAGTTTGGAGCAGATGATACTGCATTTTATTTATTTTTTCCTTGTGGTGGATCCATGAAAATGCTGTAAATTGTTTATTGTTGTTGAGAGAAAACGGCAGATTTCAAAATGTTTATATTGCACTATAAATTTGTTGTCCTGTTGAATTCTGAGGTGACAGGTGATTTCTGTTTAAAATGAGCTGAGGACCAAAATGCTACTTGATTCTAGGAGATAATGGATTTGTGTTTGTGTCTTGTCTATGGACTTCCTCTGTGATGGCTCTATCAATTCAATAAATTTGAGCCAGAGAACATAGTGGTGCATTTGTAGTTCTATGAGCATTTGCACATCTGTACATCAAAATCAGTTAGTTATTGTAATATTGAGTATATTTACTGTATTAATGTCATTTTGTCTGTATTTTGCCAGATTATGGTGATCCTGGGGTCGTGATGATGGGGTAGTTGAATATTGTTGCCCAGGGTACAGCGAAGTGTTAATCTGGCCCTGACACACAGGTACAAATTTCACACAAATCAAACTCGGAGTTCATTTGACTGTCTTCATAAATCATCACAAATGAAGGTAAAGTGGTTGCTTTATCTTGCACTTGGGTGTTCTTTTAATAGCATTTTTACTATTCGCCCTATTTTGGACATTTTTATTTATGCAAAAGTTTGTCTACTGTTCAGTGCAGGATTTCCAAGTCTTATTTTATATGGCCAAATATTGTTGTTCTAATGCTCTCTTTTTATTATTCTTTTTCCTTCAGAAGATTTTTGTGCCTTTTCTAAATTTCGTTGTTTAGCAGATTATTTTTCCAAAGCTACTCATAAATCAGGGAGCATTTAGGCACCAATAAACCATGTACAAATCTGTTTACAAGTAGTCTTGATGCTTGGGGAGAAGAGAATGGCATAAAAAGTTGTTAACCATGTTAAACAAGAATGTCAAGGATTTGTCAAGTGTATACAAAAAGGTGTCTTCAGTTGTTTCTATTGTTGTGATGTTGACAATGCAACATACATCTCTATAAAGGTAAGGATGTGTGTGATTTCCAGTATAACCAGGGGCCTATTTCGGAAAGGAGGTTTAGTGAAAACTGAGTATATTAACCCTGAAATGAGGGAACCTCTGGGTTTTCGTTTCAGAATGCGAGGTATGTCAAAACCGAGAAAGCGGGTTAATCAAGCCTGTTTCTAAAAGAGAGTTAAATTATAGTCAGACTTTTTAACCATAGTAATTTACTTTCTGAACCTAACAAGGTAGGGAGTAGGCTTTGGTAAACTCAGTTTCTTTCAATCTCCTCCCCCTTTTTAAAGCGCAAGTGGTGTGCCTCCTTGTTTCATTTAATACGGTCATTCATGGCGCACGTTGTCACACAGAGTGACTAAGATGTCATAAGAGTTGCAGTAACTCAAAGTGATATACTTTGATTTCAGGAGAGCAATTTAGGACCCGAGCAGAATTTTGTTATTTGCATTTTATTAAACTGTACTTTTTTTCTTTAAAGTGAATTAGATAGATATAATCAAAACATATCTCATCCTTGCATGAATAACATCAGCAATCATGGCCGTGTATAACATCAGAGCAGATTCCTTCCATTACATTTTCTCCCAAATGATAGTTTTCTACGGAGGATGAGAAATGACGACTCAATAAAGTGTATATATAAAGTGCATGAATAAATTGGTAAATACAAACATAAATGCAGAAATTCATATAAAGTAATAAACAATCAACTTAGACGTGAATTCACTACCCATATCTGCCCTGAGCAGGGATCAAACCGGCAATTTGTCTGGCTTTGATACAAGAGTCTGACACCCTTACAACTGTCCTTTACACCATGACATGTCACACTTATCACTAAAGCACAGATGGGGAGTTTTCTTTTATAATTTCTGTTTTTTTGCATTCATTCATTTACTGATTAATTTATTTGGTCATTGGTACATTTATATGTTAATTTAAACTTATTTTTATTTATTTAAACAAATTATTAGGCACATTAGTAAATCCACTGTATCCAGAGTGGTGAGGAAAGTGTACCTCGCTTTCAAGTGTTTTCTGCAACCATGTAGCTGTTTTGGTGCCGTTGCCATGTTAAATCGTAATATCGGAGCTCCATTGATCATGGCTTTTCATCGTTGTGGTGCAAATGCATAACTCAAGGTATACCTACCCAGTGTAGGATCTGAGTGGCTAGAACAAAGAGGACCATTTGGGATTGTTAAACTATGACCTCTCAATAGGGGTCTAACCTGTGCCAGCAAGTCTGATCCAACTGCCCTCTCTTAAGCATCCATCATTTGGTCAGGATAGTTTCTAACACCTCCCTTGGACTTCAAAGAAGTCCCAACGGGGAGGATGGGGTGCTTCTCCAACGATGGACCATTTGCTCTAAAAGGAATGTGGCCTACGTTTTCATCTCCTTGTCTGTCTTTTCTCCTTATCCACAAAAGAATGTTCTAAATGGATATTTCTCTATATCTCCACATTGTATGTTTGTCCCCATGTTATTCGGCCTCGCCTATAAACTCAAAAGCATGTGTGTTTAGTTGTATTCTGTTTATATTTTCATTCTTGTACAAACTTCAGGTCAATGTACTTATAACCCTGGCATGTTTTATATCTAAATGTTTCTCTCTTCATTCCTTGAAAGATTATGTATAGCACAGTAATGTGTTTTGTACAATACTCCTTTTATTTCATTCTAAGAGTTTTACAGCGCCAAGCTCCTAAGTGATCCTAAATGCAAATGAGCTAATAACCCAAACAAAGAAACTTGACTTCGCGCCAAAATCAGCTCATCACATTGGATCACTCACTTTGGAGGGGCGTGAAGCCCGAGGCTTAAAAGATCCGTAAACTGAGCGATCGACGCTCATCTCGTGTCCTCGCACTCCTGCCCGGCACGTCATCGAGTCCTGTCTCTCCCTTTGGAGACAGTTTCATCCGGCAGTTTGCATCGGCTAACTTCGGCTAACTTCGTCCTACCTTCGTCAGCCAATCCGGCTCCAAGAAAGAAGTAGACGGACTCACCCGCTTGCTTTGAATCCATCAAGACTCTGAGAACCTTTTCAACTTGTCCCAGCACACTCAGGGAACCAATGCAAGTATCCAACTATATCCTGATATCCTGAAACCCCTTTTTACAAGGAGACTGTCCTCGATGATTCATGCAGATGTGAATAGCTGTTTGTAAAACTGCCACTCTTTACTTTATCTATTTCTTACCTTCCTTTACTGCATTTATGTTTCATGTTTTGTTTGTTAGCATTTGTTATTTTGTTAGTCAGTCGGTTTGTTTTCCCTTTAGTATAGTCAATAAACCCGCATTTGTTATCTACAATTGAACTGTTGCTGTGTCTCTTTATCACATGTTAACACTTAAACTGCTTGATTTCGTTATAATATCTGAGGCGGTACTGTACTACAGTAAGTGAGTTATGTTTCCAAGGCCAGGAAAGTAATATTTCTTAGATTTGATATACGATCTGCGGATCACTCGCTGGACGAGTGAATTTAGTTTGTTGCTATTATCAGGTCTGCCGAATCGATAAAGTGTATAAAACAGGAATAGTTAATCATCATTAATTATAAGTCTTTCACTGTGATCAAACTAATAGTTTTCCCGAAATACACTACACCAGAGTTGATTGAACTAACTCAAATCTGCTGTTCTGAAACCCAAAACTCTAAGTTTCGCATCTATTTATTTAGTGTAAATCAACTCAGTTCACATTTTAATTCTGTGATGTTTGAACCTCTTTATTGAAACTGGTTCCAGTTGTCTCTTCCAGGGTAGTGGCTCCTCAATCTGGTCAGTTTCAGTGCCGTTTGACCAACCTTTGTGTTTGTGACGGAAGATAAAGGAGAGGTCCTGTATCAAAAATTGTGCCCTGGGATCCACGTGGTTTAAGATGGGTCAGATACAGCCTTCAGGGCCCTTGTTCAAAATTTACTGTTTTGAAGGTTCAATCTCACATCTGTAGCTTCCACACTGTGAAATTCTAGATGCAATGTTCATTAGATTTCACAAATAGGCAGCTGTATTGAAGGTGAAATATGATTGGTTTACATGTAATTGATCTGAAACTAAAGCTCAAAATTTTCTAATTCTGTTCAGTCTCAAGTGTTGCTCTTTCGAAGACCAATAACTATCAAGCACACATAGAAAAAATATCAGAGAAAATTCAGGATGTCCATTTGCTGCCAGTGAATGTTCCAGTTTTAGAGATACAGTAACGTCTCGGTTAAGTCTGTAACCTTCGTTCCCTGATGGAGGGAACGAAACGTTGTGTTCCTAACCATCCAGTCGAATAGTATTGGACATACTGAGAAGCCTGTACAATCATTACGGACAGGACATTCGCCTTGTCAGTGAGGCGTCGTCCGGGGCCATCTCACTGGGGAAAACACTGCTCTCCTCTTGGAGAGTGTGTTACGGAGACCACATCCTGCCATACGGGAGGTGACATGTGGAGATATTGACATGGTCTTCCGAAGGAGATCACATGCGAAAACTTTCCGGCCGTAGGGGGCCAGAACCTGGGTTGGTGTGCCACCGGAGAGGAGGTCACAGAATCGCCAACAGGGGAATCAGGAGTGAGGAAATCATCATACGGGACTACCCAACAGGGTAGAGAAGGGGCGACTCTGCCAGTACTGGACTTGGTTCTAACAGACCGCTCCACCCGGTCCGTTACCAATTGCTTAGTGATGGATGGAAGGCCTATACTTCACCCAATGGGGGGAAGTAGGGAGGCAAGGAATAGCGCACTGTACTTACCTGAAGAGGGAAGAAGGTTGCTTTTTGCAGATGTACGCCCAGGCCAGATGCCTGTCTGAAGGATGCAGAACATGGGCTGACACTGGTTCCACTTGGAGGTTGTAGAACCTCACGAAGGTGCTGGGTGTAACCCAACCCGCAACTTGGCATATGTCCGCCAGAGAGGCACCCTGGGCCAGTGCCCACAAGGAGGCCATACTCCGAGTGGGCTCTCACTGCGAGCGGGCAAGGGCAATCTTGGGATCGGTACGCCAAAGAAATGCCGTCCACAATTTAGTGTGCCAGTCTCTGTTTGGAGGCAGCCCTCCCCTGGTGCTGTCTCCCAAAACAGCCAATTAGCTGCTCAGACCTTCTAAGGTCCTGCGTGCTGTCCAGGTAGAGGCGCAATGCGCGTACTGGACACAGCACCTTGGAGGTTGGGTCTTCCTCCTCAGAGGGGAGCGCCTAAAGGTTCACCACCTGATCCCGGAAGAGTGTTGTGGGAACCTTGGTCACGTAACCGGCACGTAAATTCTAGGCATCCCTGGGACACGGAAAAAGCCCGGAGGTCCCCCACCCTCTTGATAGAGGCGAGCACCATCAAGAGCGCGGTCTTCATTGTAATATGAGGAAGAGAGGCATCTCTGAGGGGCTCGAAAGGGGCCGTACCAAGGCCCAGAAGGACCACATTGAGGTCCCAACAGGGTACGGAGCGCGGTCGAGGTGGATTCACCCTTTTCGCGCCCCTAAGGAAACTGGTGACCAGGTCATGCTGACCCAGAGACTTACCCTCCACGAGGTTGTGATGTGCGGCAACAGCAGCAACATACACTCTCAATGTGGATGGGGAGAGGTTACTCTCTAGTCTCTGCTGTAAAAAGGCCAGCACGGACCCGATCAGGCAATTCCGTGGGTTCTCCCCACGGGAAGAACACCAGGACGAGAAGAGACGCCACTTATAAGGGGGTCCCTCCCAGACACCGTCTAGCCGAGAGTGCTGTGGAGGAAAACCCAGGGGAACCTTGTCTCTTAACGAGAAGGTGGGAGCTTTGCCCTGATAAGCCCAGACTTGATGGGAACGCAGCAGGCAGCGTCCCTCCCTGACTCGGCGTTGGTATGGCTGGAGTCAGGCCCGATGTTGTTTCCCCTGGGTTCGTTCCATCAGGGACGCTTAGAGGTCCTCTTTACGGGCTGCTGACGGGGGACAGATGCCCTGCTCCGCGAGAGTCTGTGCCTCGGGTGGCACGTCCTGTGGGAGGGTCCTGGTACCGGAGGGGTCGTCGCGGGAGGGCGGGGCTGCTGGGAAGAAGGCTGTGCACCGGATCGTGTCAACCTATGGGTGGCCACGTCGCGGCAATGCTTTATTGCCTCAGTCTGCTTCTGTACCGCAGAGAACTGTTGTGACACGTCCTCCACGGTATCACTGAACAGCCCGGCTTGCGAGATGGGTGCATCCAGAAGGCGGACCTTCTGGACCTCACTCATCTGCGCAAGGTTGAGCCACAAATGTCTTTCCTGGGCCACCATAGTAGACATCGACCAACCCAAGGCACGTACAGTGATCTTAGACGCCCTGAGCGCCAGATCCGTGGCAGTGCAGAGCTCGCTCATGCGAGCTGGGTAAGGCTTCCCATCCGCCAGATCCTTCAGGGCTTTGGCCTGATAGACCTGGAGAATCGCCATAGCATGGAGGGCGGAAGCGGATTGTCCAGCAGTATTGTAAGCCTTCGAAACAAGCGTCAAGGAGAGCTTACAAACCTTGGACGGGAGTCTAGGCCGGCCCCTCCAGGTGGCCGCCGTCTGCGGGCACAAGTGTCCCGCAACAGCACGCTCCACCTGGGGGATGTCGACATAGCCTCGAGCCTCCCCGCCCTCCAGGGAAGTGACAGCTACAGAGCTACCAAATCTAGAACGTGTCGAAAAGGACGCATTCCAGGATTTGGAAAGCTCCTCATGCACCTCCGGGAAAAATGGCACCGGGCGGTGCGTGGCCTTACGCTGCTCTGCGTCGTAAATCCAGCAGTACTAAAGAATCGGAGAGTGATACAAACAGCATCAGGTTCCGAAGAACAAAGGATGATGAATGACCGCCGCCATCTTCCTTTTATACCCGTATGTACGGGCCGGAGACTGGCATGGGCGGGCCATTCGCCAATCCCCATTGCCGTTTTAGTTTTTAAAACTTTTATATCGGAGATGATAGATTCTCAGAATCAAACCCCAATCTGTCTCTCAACACAATGTCGAGAGACTGACCTAAGGGGAACTGCTTGTTACATAAAAAATGTATTAATTTTTATTTCTGATTCATTTCTGACTTCAGACTTACTGGATTTTATATAAAAGGTTTTGCACTACAGGCAGTATTTTTAATAATGGCATTCCACGCATGCACACGTCATGGAATAAAAACACAGACTCTTCCTCCTTTTAGGTCCAAAAGCAACACAAAGAAAATATGTTTATTAAAACCACTTCCGCATGTAACCTGATTCCTGGGAATGCATGTTGTTTAGTATCATCCACGTTAGCTACACAGCAAAAGCCATGACATTTGGCCATGAGAAAGCGTTTTTATAAAAGCACATGCAAAACGATAAGAATTTCAGGCTATTAAGTGAATAACATAACCCGTTGTACATCTAAACGGTGCATATCACCATTCGGCTGTATTACCTTAACGAAATTACTTCATTCCACTCGCTTGTTCGTAGTTAAAACTACGGGGGTAGTTTGAACTAGGGGGTTCCACGCCCACCACGGAAAGAACTATTCCAAGGAACGATCATGAATTTTCATGCTGACCCCGCCCACTGACAGTTTTTATCAGGAACTGAATATAACGCAACACCGAGGGTGATAACAATAAAGATGTACATCTGCATTTTGTGCAGTTAAAATCTGTGGTCACGAAGAGGGCAGCTAGCATGTGACACAGAATGTTAAAGGTGAGTTTAAAGTTAAATGCAATAAGTTTGTTGTTATGAAAATGTTAATGTTGTTCCGTGTTTCTCTCGCGCGTCTCGTGAGTACGGTGCACGCGCCCTGCCGTCGCTTCATTGAAGGCTTCAGTTTCGGATGTCGGTCTAAGTTTTTTATTACTTATAAATATCTGCATTGTAACACTTTTTTAAATTCAAATCTTATTTATTTTAGACCCAATTTTCATCATCGCATTGACTCATTGTGTTGCAGTTGTTTATCAACTGCATTTTTTAAAACTGAATAAACAAAGATGACCTTACGCAATGACGTTAATGATATTATTGCGTAACACAATTCCTTATTAAGTCGTCGTTCTTACTGACAGTAGTAGTTTGTAAACATGTTTTTTTTTTGCTGATTGTGTTTAAAAGCAGCGCAATATTTCGTACGTTTGTATAAATGTCAAATGCTTCCTTTCAAAATAGCTTCCTATAAATGCTGTTTAACTATTTACCTAAAATGTCATGGCCGTTCTTTTCACACAACAAACACAATTATGGCTATTTACACTACACTGTAAATTAATAATTTAACTGGTGCAGATAAAGCAGTCAGACAGGTGTACAAAGTAGGTCCAGATAAAGCAGTCAGACAGGTGTACAAAGTATCCTATTTCCTGGTGCTGACATTAAATCTGGTCATAATCTATTCGCTGACGTCTGCAATTATGCCTACATCTTTATATGTCATAATGTTTATGTTAAGTGTCCTTTAGTGCATGCATGCATGCATAGCCTATATCTGAGTTCATGTAGGTTCTTGTGATTATTAGTTATTATAATTGATTCAATTGCATTTGTACCATGTGATTTCTCATTGGTTTCTATAGTAATAGAAATTCTATAATATAGTACATATTCCGTTTGGTTTCTTTCTGGGTTTAGTTCTCGTCTGTAATTTGAATGTGAGTGTGTGTTTGTGGAGTTGTGTATGGTTTCCTTGACTATTCTAGATCATTAAAATACTCCTTGTTTTGAATTTCCAGTGTTTTAAATATAATTTGGCTATGCACCTTTTGTGACAGTAGTTTTTGCAGAAAAATCAAGGTAATAACGACATTTTTACTTGCTTATGGACATCACAATAATTTCTAGGAATGGGAAGAGTCCTTGGCTCAACTTTAATTTAATGTGTTCAGTATGTTAGCCTTGATGGTGGAACAACGTGTGCAGACATCCATCTACATTTATTTGGATAGAAGCTGCATGTACATATTACAGTTTCTTTCAACTGCTTAAACATTATAAAAACTTTGCCTCTCTTTTTCAAAACTTTACCCACAAATCCAAGAATGCACTGTAGTAAATGAATGCAAGGGTACGAATGTAAAATATGTATTATAGCCGATGGCTTGTTATGCTGAAATAGAGTATGTTTACGTTAGAACATGTGTACATAACAGTAGATTGTTACATACCTGTTCTCATTTCTAAAATTAAATTGACTAAAAATATGCTGGACTCCATGTACAGCCTCTATCAATGACTGTAGCCCTATTCTCAATCGAGACTACCCTTCTTGTACTTTGTCCTCATCCGACTCGTCCTCTTCCTCCCCTTGCTACCCTTTCAACTCCCCCTTCTCTAATTCGAACTCTGGCTTTACATCCATTGTTCAAAACCAATAAATTGACCTTTGGCCTATTTATAGACTCTTATAAAGTCATGATTGGTTGGTGTTAAGTAAAGCAATGAGTGTTTGCACATGTGAGAAGTGTGAGGCGCTGATGAATTAATGTGGCATTTTGATTGGTTGTGTTTGAAAAAGGAAATCAATATACTATCTGAAAGATATTTGTGTGTGACTTAGAGAATTGTGTGATGTGTTTTACAAAAAGTGTCTTCTGAAACTGAAAACTGAGTCAAAGGTTGAGAATAAGTGTATGGTTTTGCTGACTTGGTGTGTGGTTCTGGTGTTTAAGTGTCAGGTTTCAGAAATTGTGTGTAAGCAGTTGAAAAAAAATTGTGTCATTACCATGATAACACTACACACTACAGGGAGTCTGTGTGGACTAAATGTAACCATGGCAGTTAAATCCTTTAAACTAAAGAGTGTATTCTTTAAATTGTATACATTATGGGTGTATGATTATAAGTGAAGACTTGTTTGTTCAAGAGGGATCTTTTCTTTTGTTTGTTAAAGCTCTTCCTTGGCCAAGAATAAAGTTCACTGAGTGGATTTTCACTACTAGAAGAGATGCACCGATACAAAATTATTCAGAGTGATATCTGTCGATAGTATGGTGGTTATATTAACTCGCTTCAACTAAATTCTGAAGACTAAATTAATATTTCTCGGCCCTGTCTTCACAGACAAGGCTAGTCACAGACTAAAATGAATGTGACCTGTCTTAACTCAATAAAACTTGTCTAGAAATATCTTAAAATGTACTGGTGCCATTTTTTTGTCTCAAGATCCCCACCAGTAATTTATTTGATAAAAGTGACATAAATATCTCAATTCGACTAAGGCATAGCCATGGCTTAAGCTAAGCCGTGTCTTTAAACCTCTGGAACTTTCTGAACGTTATTAATTAATATAATTACTATTAATATTGAATAACAAACTGGTGATGTTTCTTAACATTTTCTATATACGGAGCACAAATTCAATAATTTTTTCTGTCCTCCTTTGATTGACAGAATATATCGGCCCTGATCATTGGCTGTTTTAAAAACGTATTGGCGGATATATCGGTCTCTCTAGTAGGAAGACTTCTAATAACGTGGTAAGGATAAATATAGAATGAACACGATCCTATTTTTTAAGGCTAATATTTACAAATGCACTTTAATTAAATATAAAATGAGCAATTGTCTATTTCCGCTTCCATTATTGACATACAACAATCTTTACATGACACACAGCACTGTTTATTCAATGTGTACTTAAAACTGTAAAAAAAACATTGAGAGATTATACTGTTGGTTTATGTACTTTTATAAATGTAAATATAATCTGTACAGCGTTTCTGTCATACACAGACAGAGGTTGTCCAATCTTTCCTCACTTTAGGGGTTAATGAAGTGATGATTGGACGACCTGCCGGTCAAGGATGTTTATGACGGACTGAATGTGAGTTTGCAGCAATGTCTACAATGCAGTCTAGAGATGCCCAGGTGCAGGAGTTCATGCGGGTGTATGAGCTGAGAGCTGCCTGCAATGAATGCACTTACAGGCGCTCTCGCGTTTCCTACTCCTTCCTCTCAGTGTCTCACCAGTGCGCTCAAGACCTGATGTTGGTCAAAGCGAAGGTCAAAGGTCACAGATGGAGCCCTATATCCCATCGACCCTTATACCCACGACCTAGTCGATATGAGGTGTGCTGGTTTTTTAAGGAGGATGCGGGGTGTGTTGTGCATCGTGAGCGCTGCACTTTTGCCAGGAGCACAGAGGAGGCAGCGGTGTGGAACCTGCAAAAGCAAACACATCTTGACCTCAAAAGCTTGATTCTTATGATCAATCAGGCAAAGAAACTGAATGAACGGAGCAGGCAAGGGGATGCTCATTCAAACTCTCGGAGTCCCTCATCGTACCAGGAGAAACTGCTGGAGGAGTACAGAAAGAGCGGCAATGAAATCCTTATTGTGGGTAGAATGACTAATAACACAACAAACCACACATAATCTAAACCTAATCTTACTAAATCTGCACTGTGGGCATATGACATATCTTTTCCATAGAGGGTATGGACGTGTAGTCACGCCAGAGCGCGCCCCTGTTGGGCGTCAATGCATACCCTCTATAGAAGAAGCCAAAACATCATAATCTATCTACATTTACTGTCAAATGTGTGTATATTTTGCAGCTTTCCGAGCAGGTAGATGATGTGTCCGTTACACACGATCAGAATCTGAGTTTGGACTGTTTACAAACAGATGGAGAAATCACATGGAGATTCAAAATCACCACCGAGGTCAGCGATATACACTACTATTTCATTCGGCTGTATTATGCAACAGTTGCGCACATGTGTGCTCACACGTATGTGTTCATTTATGTTTGTCTAGAGATCTCTGGAGCACGTGGCTCTGTTAAAAATGGAGAGTGGTGCTGTTTTCTCTTTAGGTGATAATGTGAAGAACACTTTCCCCCTAATTACACACACCACAGGCCACCATCTACGCTCCTCGCACTCCACCTACGAGCTGAGCGTGTGCTTTTTGTCATTTTGCCCTGGTGTGTACGAGCAATGGCTGGTGTTTGACTTTGACATCCGACCGGTTCTGATCAGAAAACTAAAGGTGAGAGTAGGCGAGCAGTTTCACGCCAAGCCGGATGAAGAAGAGAGCGAATGTGCTGAAAATGTTTGGAATGAACGCTGGAACAGAGGAAACAGGGTCATTGTGCCCTTCTTCAACCGGAAGGAGGAAGACGAGCTGGAGCTGCTGCTCAGTAAATACAAACCACCTCAGATGAATCTGCAGTTCAGGTTCTATACGGATCACAGTTCCCCTCTTCACCAGTACAACTACAAAGAGAGAACCCACGACTTCCTGTTTAGGGAGGAAATAGCAGAGGAGAAGCTCATTAGCAGGTACTGTATAAACAGCCTATAGAAATAGTTAATCAACTGTAACTTGTTTATCATTATTCTGCTGTGATGTAAATGTTGATTCCTCGACTCAAATTTACCAGAAGTCGGAATCGACTCCATAATCTTTGATGTTGTCATTGGTTAAACTGTCTTTGTGATTAGCGCAAAGCAACAAAAAACATTTAAAAACAATCGTGTTTAAGGTAAAACTCATACTGTCTCTGAGTGTACACGTTTACCTCCGATCCAAAACACTGCATTAATCAGAGCATGAGCGACACCTGGTACTCTAAAAAAAGCTCATGCAATATTTCCCGTCCCTTCTTCTGCTTTAATCTAATCTCATTAAATTCTAATAAAAAATTATCCTATATTTCTTCTGTCCCTCTTCAAGCTTTTATTTCTCGAAACAACTTTTAATCAACTTTGTAAATTGCTTTGTATGAAAGCGTCACGCTATACTTAAATGTGATTCTGTGGGCATAACTGGACACGAATCAAGTCAAGTTTGTGGAAATAAATTATAACGCGTTTCATCCAGCTTAAAACCTAAAAGATCAGCAACAGCCAGGAAGTCACAAATCATATATTAAGTTCTTGTTGCTGGGTAATAATTTTAGCATATTTGATGGTTTTAAAATGACATGTTGATATTTTAAAATACCACTTATTGTTAAATGGTCAAAACAGAAAGGCAATGAGTTACATTAAGGAAAGAACACAAGGTAGGCTCAACGTCTTTTTTCCTTTTTAAAAAATGTGTCAGCTTTGTTAAGCCTAGGGTGAATATATAAATTCTTAATAGAAAAAAAAAAAGTGTTTGGCTTGTTCAGCACATGTACGGAGCCTCAATTCAAAATAATGAAACACGGTGTCTTAAAGTACAAAACATTTTAATTTGTGTAACTTTAACTCTCCAAAATCGATGCAATATAAAAATAAAAGAAACAAAATGTCTTAGCTTAACCATAAGTCTATAGCTACAGTTAGACCTGGGTCGTTATGTCCTTGCGCTGAATGCGCTCTGAAAACCACATTGGTTTAGGACCAGAAAGGAGTAACTGGTCTGACAGCACAAAAAACTTGATGTGATGGTGTCCGTTGCACAAATGCATGTGTATTTGCTAGGGACTTTGGTTGCCAGCCCAAAGTTCCCAAACTTGTGAAGTTACATTATTTATTTTAAATTAATATTCCTACGCCTGTTTTGAATGGCAGTAAATGGAGTCGAAGTGTCAATTCCATCGACTCCGAGTCAACTCCAAAAAACTCGGAAACGAACACCCCTACCTCAGTGTGCTGATACCGAAACAGCGCCTCCTGTGGTGAAATGCCGCAACTGCAGTTCTTCTTGGTTTTTAATGACGGCTGGCATCCAACGTAATGGGTGCATTACTGCCACCCCCTTCTCCGGGTTGTGGAGCAGAGTTCTAATCTATATCCTATCTTTTAACCCAGTCTCCCTTATAAAATCAAAGAAAATGTTTTGTCTCTTGCCCATCTTCTTATCAGACTCTCAAAATCTATGCATCTGCAGTTACAAATGACAGTCTGTTAAATGCACGCAGCATTTCTTGTGAAAAGAAGAGTCTGAGGCCTCCAACTTCTCTATGCAGGAAAAACCCTGTACTTTAATACAGCACTTTGATATTTTTGCTAACTTGGTAAAATTTAGATCAGGTTTGTTTAATTTACGTAGCTTTTAAAAAAAATACAATTACAATGTTTCAAAGCACACACACTGGACAGTATGTGAATAAGCATTGGTAACAACACTCATTACTCGTTACATTAACAGTGATTTTCTTACACAAGACTACAGTCAAATCTACAGTCATATATTCCTGATGTTGATTAAAAAGTTCACTCAAATGTGTCATAAGAAGCATGTGTATATTTGTAGCAATAGCCAACAATACTTTGTACGGGTCAAAATTATATATTTTTCTGTTATGCCAAAAATCATTAGGATATTAAGTAAAGACCCTAATGAGCCTGTTCCATGAAAATATTTTGTTCATTTCCTACCGTTAATATATCAAATATATAAAAATATATCAAATAGTGGGGACATCATGTCTTTCCAAACCTGTATGACTTTTTTTATTCTGAAAAACACAAAGGAAGGTATTTTGAAGAATGTTGGTTATCAAAAAACACTGAAACCCATCGACTTCCATTGTACAGACAGAAAACCACGGAGACATTTTTCTTCTTTAGTTTTTTTTCACAAACGAAAGAATCATCTACAGGTTTTGAATGATATGAGGATGAATTAATGTTGACGAGAATTATTATTTTTGGTTGAACTATCCACATCTACAATGTTTTTCAAGGACATTTGAGGTTCTATGACGTTTCTATGGCAAATTCAAATCAGAAATTTTACTTGCAAATGGTAGAATAGACGTGTGTGATTACTAATTAAAATACATGGTTTAGAGGTCTCAGGAGCTAAACACACTTATTATCAACATGGACTTTGATGATTTATACAGTCAAACAGGTGTAATCACTCAACCGAGCAAACCATGTGGTTAAAGAAATCATTAAAATCTTTTATACTGGCAAATCAATTGCTGGTGTGAAGACTGAGGGAAACATGGGCAGCGCTGCTGTTGCATAGCTCAGATAAATTAGCGTTTACATTAGAACTCAATGTGTAAGAACAGACTCAATGGCAGCACGTCACTAAAAATCAAACTGTGATCCTGTACATGTTATTGTCTTCCTCAAAGCTATCAACATTGTGTGATTCATTCAGGTGTGGCACTGTTTATTTCTAGGAGCCTGTAACTGACAATAGCTCCTGGTGTTTCAAGACCAGTGTGACTTTATAGAGTCAATAGTGCTTAGTCCTGTTTTCACCTTGGTTGTTTTGGCAACTGGCATTCAGAAAAACATTATGCCAAGCTTTGGAAATAATTTGTGCATATATCCTTACTACTTATATTTGTTACTTGGACTATTTGAGTACAATGATAACCACAATGTTTTTGTTGGCTGTAACTGCAGCTATATTTATGGTCACTCCTGTGTTTTTTTTTTTACTTTCAGATTGAATGTTTGTGGACTCGCTTCACTCTCAGAGTTTTTGGCTCCATGGAGGCTGTGCGCTACTCTCAAGGTCTCTTGTTCACTTACACCAGACACCCCTGAAGGGCTGATGTTGAAACGAGGGGTAAGGACAGCTCTGCTGAAAACCACAAAAGGTCATTCAGCTGCGCCCGTGGAGCACACAAACCTAGTGTATGAAGCGCAGGTGCACAGGCAGGCTGCTGATGAGGGTCACATTGTTCTTGAGCTATCATCAAAGTGCGTGTCTGAGCTACAGCTGAAGAAAGGCAGCAGGTGTGAAATGGAGGTTCAGTTTCAGCTGGACAGACTGTGGTTTTGTCAGATGCACCAGGCTGTTGACCACCTTACAGACTTACACACTGTTCTGCCTGACCTCAGCAACTGTTGTGTCCCTGTGAGCACGACAAGACAGACTGATCTCAACAACAAGCAGCAAATTGCCTTGAATTTTATCCTTGGCAAGTGTGAGGCCAGCAAAGTTGCAGCGCCCTTGCTGATATATGGACCGTTTGGAACTGGGAAGACCCACTGCCTCGCCTCAGCGGCTATACAACTGGCGCTTCAGCCCAAAACAAAAGTCCTCATCTGCACATATACCAACAGGTAAATATATATATATATACTGTGGGTACGGAAAGTATTCAGACCCCCTTACATTTTTCACTCTTTGTTATATTGCAGCCATTTGCTAAAATCATTTAAGTTCATTTTTTTCCCCATTAATGTACACACTGCACCCCATATTGACCGAAAAACACAGAATTGTTGACATTTTTGAAATTTATTAAAAAAGAAAAACTGAAATATCACATGGTCCTAAGTATTCAGACCCTTTGCTCAGTATTTAGTAGAAGCAACGTTTTGATTTAATACAGCCATGAGCCAACAAGTTTTTCACACCTGGATTTGAGGATCCTCTGCCATTCCTCCTTGCAGATCCTCTCCAGTTCTATCAGGTTGGATGGTAAACCTTGGTGGATAGCCATTTTTATGTCTCTCCAGAGATGGTCAATTGGGTTTAAGTCAGGGCTCTGGCTGGGCCATTCAAGAACGGAGTTGTTGTGAATCCACTCCATTATTTTAGCTGTGTGCTTAGGGTCATTGTCTTGTTGGAAGGTAAACCTTCGACCAAGTCTGAGGTCCTGAGCACTCTGGAGAAGGTTTTCGTCCAGGATATCCCTGTATTGGCCGCATTCATCTTTCCCTCGATTGCAACCAGTCGTCCTGTCCCTGCAGCTGAAAAACAACCCCACAGCATAATGTTGCCACCAACATGCTTCACTTTTGGGACTGTATTGGACAGTTGATGAGCAGTGCCTGGTTTTCTCCACACATACCGCTTAGAATTAAGGCCAAAAAGTTCTATCTTGGTCATATCAGACCAGAGAATCTTATTTGTCACCACCTTGGAGTCCTCCAGGTGTTTTTTAATAAACTCCATGCAGGATTTCATGTGTCTTGCACCGAGGAGAGGCTTCCGTCGGGTCACTCTGCCATAAAGCCCCGACTGGTGGAGGGCTGCAGTGATGGTTGACTTTCTACAACTTTCTCCCATCTCCCGAATGCATCTCTGGAGGTCAGCCACAGTGATCTTTGGTTTCTTCTTTACCTCTCTCACCAAGAGTCTTCTCCCCCGATAGCTCAGTTTGGCCGGACAGCCAGCTCTAGGAAGGGTTCTGGTCGTCCCAAATGTCTTCCATTATGGATTATGGAGGCCACTGTGCTCTTAGGAACCTCAAGTCCAGCAGAATTTTTTTTGTAACCTTGGCCAGATCTGTGCCTTGCCACAATTCTGTCTCTCATCAAGCAGTTCCTTTGACCTCATGGTTCTCATTTGCTCTGACATGCACTGTGACCTTTAAGGTCTTATATAGACAGGTGTGTGGCTTTTCTTATCAAGTCAAATCAGTATAATCAAACACAGCTGGACTCAAATTAAGGTGTAGAACCATCTCAAGGATGATCAGAAGAAATGGACAGCACCTGAGTTAAATATATGAGTGTCACAGCAAAGGGTCTGAATACTAAGGACCATGTGATATTTCAGTTTTTCTTTTTTAATAAATCTGCAAAAATGTCAATAATTCTGTGTTTTTCTGTCAATATGGGGTGCTGTGTGTACATTAATGATGAAAAAATGAACTTAATCAATTTTAACAAATGGCTGCAATATAACAAAGAGTGAAACATTTATGGGGCTCTGAATACTTTCCGTACCCACTGTAAAAATAGTTTTTACCAAAGGATTTCACCTTACTGATGGCTTGAATGTCAATATTTGGTGGTCAAAATATTAATGTAAGAGCCCCCTTAAGGTTTACGGGCATTATTTATTTTTGAAGCCACTTACAAACTTGACTCATCCATAATGAAAATAAGAAGTGAAAATTATTAATGAAAATTAAAAACACATCCATAACATGTTTATCCATAAAACATGTAATTATACTGATCAACCTACTGTAAATCTAGGGATGCATGATTAATTATCGGCCATATTGGTATTGGCCGATAAATGGTCATTTTTAGTGTTATCGGTATAGGCCATTATAAAATTTAGGCCGATAAATTATAGCCGATAAATGATGAATCAATTTCTCTGGTTAATCACTTCCGCTGCACGCTGCTCACAGTTAAAATCCAATACAGTAATGTCTTTCTGTCATAATCATTCACTTGCTAACTGTTATTAGCAAAACATTGTTAATGTAGGTACAGTGGGTAGATATTTATAAATGTGTAAATTATAGGAACAAAAGCAAATTTTTTAAAGCCGATTTCTGTCTGACACCAATTAGACATGTGGTTATTAAGAACACTTTTCTGGGTTGCGCTGGAAGAAAATCTATAATAAGTTTATTAAATAAACATACCAGATAAGTTGAATAGTTAAAGAAACTTTTAACTAGTGTAAAGTAGCCTTAGTACATGATTTTCAGGGAAAAAAGAGAACTAATGGTAACCTTGTGTTCTGCAGTGAATGCTTTCAAATAAAAGCAGTTGTCCAGTGTTTTTTTTGGTCTCGGAAAATGTTATATTAATATTTCGATACTATATATCGGCCAATATACCGATTATCGGCTTCCAGTGTTTAATAATTATTGGTTATTGTTATCTGCCAAACTTTACATATCGGTGCATCCCCATTTATATCTATATAGTAATATATTATGATGTGGAGTTAATTCTCTCCAAACATAGTACAGGTTACTTAAATAACTTTACTTGAAGACCCTTTGCTTTCGTCTTAATACCAGACTGTACCCAGTCTGCATTATCTGGTATTGCTAAAAGTAAATGTAGTAGCCTGATGATAAATGCTCATGTAAACAAAAAATCATCTGTTTTAGAGAGTTTTGCATTTGAACATTGGTCATTGCCTTGTCCAACAAATAGGAAATCTAATGATCAGTTTTGCTTCTTTTAGCTCTGCAGATCTATATGTCAGAGTTCACTTCCATCCGTACATTACAAACGGCCATCCAAACCTCAAAATACTCAGGATAAAGTCAAACAAAGGTGGGACTGCTATCAAGAAAACCGATGACATCACTCGTAAATATTGTCACTACTCTCCAGATGGACAGTCTTTTATCCTCCCAACACGCTATCATTTAGAGTCACATCGCATCATCATAACCACCACAACAATGGCACGGCGTTTTCACGAGCTCAACCTTCCTGAAGATTTTTTCAGCCACATCCTGATAGATGAAGCATCTCAGATGTTGGAATGTGAAGCAGTCATGGCTCTTGGGTTAGCAGACAAGCATACTCGAGTGGTTTTAGCAGGAGACCACATGCAGATGGGGCCGAAACTTTTTTCCGTAACAAATGACAAACATTCAGAGCACACGTTGCTAAATCGCCTCTTCCGCTACTACCAAGATCACAGCAGCAGCATTGCAAAGAAAAGTCGGATCATCTTAGATGAGAACTACCGTTCCACTGGAGAAATAGTGGACTTTATATCCAATCACTTTTATGTAACCGATGGAATCAAGGCCAAAGGTGATGTTCCTCGTCATCCCAAGCTATACCCTCTGATGTTCCATCATGTCAGAGGAGAGTGTCTTTTGAACTCCAATTCCATGTCCTGGTACAACCCTGCTGAGGTCACCACAGTGGTAAATGTGATCAAAGAGCTTGTGACCGTTTGGCCAGTGGAATGGGGTAAAAAGGAACCAATGCAGATCTGTGTGTTAAGTGAAGGCCAGCAGGTACCACACTCAGAAAGAACATTTTATTAATATACACTTTTTTGTGTTGTGTATTTTTTCAACAGATTGTGTTTTTTGTTTTGACTGTGTGTCAAATAAATAAAAGGGAAAACACAATGCTGTGCTAAAAATCACAAAATGTGTTGTCCTTAACTAAACGGAGGGATGTGTCAGTCACCCAGTATTGATACTAATGAAAGTAATACGCTTATAGATGGTTTTAGTGCACAACAAACAAACATTATGTGGCCCATACTTAACTCACGATAGACCTCTGCAAAGAATAAATAAATATTGAGTAATATTTATTTAATCCGATACAATAAATATTAATATAAATGAAAAATAAAAATGATATACATTACTAGCCACTAGGCAGACCGATAACCAAACACAGACTAGAAGTTAATAAAGGCGGCTGTTTCCAATGAAACATATATATATATATTAGTGGTGGGCAAAGATTTTTTTTTTATCTAGATTAATCTCACTGTAATCTTGGAATTAATCTAGATTAAAATGGCTCATTTGAATTCTGCCGAAGGCATTCAGTATATGTGTGCTACCCAAATAATGACTAAAAGTAAGTCTTTGAGAACGGGTTTCCCAAGCCATTTGGCGCATAAGACCAGGGGCTCATCTCCTGTTTCCAAAATGCATCACAAACTGCTTGAGAAAGCTGTTCTACTATGATAATTGGCGGTGAAAATAAATTAGGTTCAATAAAATGTACTTGTGTTTACTTCCGCTTTAGCTAAGGGATGCTTTGCGTTTAGGTGGTACTTGAGAATGGAAGAACTCCTACAGTAAACCAATTCCACATTGCACAAGGTGCAAACAACCTTAGTCATGTCGAGGTTTCCATCTGGAAGCTTCTTAAAAATAAATTTTCCCTGAAGCAACCCGGCGGCTTCATAGCTGCATCCATGTTAGCACGTCATGTTTGATGTGGTAATTTCACAGTAACGTTATGTTGTGTTCAGACCAAACGTGAATGGCGCGTCAAACTCGAGGGATTTACATGTTAAGTCAATGCAAACACGCGATAGACCTCACCAACCCAACTTTTTATCGCAATATTTTTTTTATCACCTGATAAGAGTCTCATGTTAACGCAGCATGCGTTAACGTGAGACTATTATCGCGCAATAAAAAAAACGTTGCCGGTAATCTATACTCAAAGTTGGGTTGGGAGCTGGGTCTATACTACGCAAGTTATGATGACTTTCACCTTGATATTTTAGCGCCGATGTATACCTAGCTGAATTGCACTGTAGGGGGGCGAGAAAGAGATTTTTCAACTCACGCCATTCGCGCCGCCTCATCATTCGCGCAATTCGCGCCACAAGTAGGTCTATCGAGTCTTTGCATTGAGTAAACATGTAAATCACTCGCGCTTGACGTGCCATTCGTGTTTGGTCTGAACACAACATAACGTTACTGTGAAATTACCACATCAAACGTGACATGGATGCAGCTTTGAAGCCGCCGGGTTTGCTTAAGGGAAATGTATTTTTAAGAAGCTTCCAGATGGAAACCTTGACATGACTAAGGTTTGCTGTAGGAGTTCTTCCAGTCTCAAGTACCACCTAAACGCAAAGCATCCCTTAGCTAATGCGGAAGTAAACACAAGTACATCTTATTGAACATAATTTATTTTCATCACCAATTATCATAGTAGAACAGCTTTCTCAAACAGTTTGTGATGCATTTTGGAAACAGGAGATGAGCCCCTGGTCTAATGCGCCACCTAGCTTTAGACACCGGTTCTCAAAGACTTACTTTTAGTCATTATTTGGGTAGCACACTTATTCTGAATGCCTTCGGCAGAATTCAAATGAGACAATTTAATCTAGATTAATTCCAAGATTAATCTAGATTAAAATAAAAAAATCTATGCCCACCACTAATATATATATATATATATACATATACACTCATTTTATTCATTAATCTAAATTTTACACACCTTAACTTTTTTATTTGCATTTCAGGTTGATGATATCAAAAGTCATCTCCGGAGGAAAGGAATTATTGGGATATCAGTGCAGAATTTAGCAAACATTCAAGGTACTGTTCTACTGAACATTGATTACTAAATTAGGTTCTTTTGGGGGGGCTTTTACTTTTATCCATATGACAGTGGAGGCAGACAGGAACATAAGGGTAAGAGACGGGGTGAGGAATCGTGACATGATCAGGGTCTGACTCGAACCTGGGTCCCCGTGAGCCAACAGCTCATGTATATGTTTCTGGAGCGCTAACCATTGAGCTACTGCTCTGACACGGCTATAAGTTTCTTAAAGAAGAACAAATAATACAAAAGCACTGTGATTCAACATCAAGTGCTTGTTTGATTTGTTTTATAATTCACCCATCAACATGGAGGTGCTTTCATTTTTTTTTTCATTGCATGTCTTAAGTATGAAATACATTTTTAGAGCCCAAGCACCAAAGGTGTTTAGCACACGCAGCATTGTGTTCATATACAGAATCATACATTTAAACACAGAATGTGCAAAATGTTAGTATTTAAAGAGTAAGTAGCATTAGATCATGAAAATTACATTTTATGCAGTGTGTTATGTTGCCGTGTTTGAAAGTAAACTGTCTGCCAAGTTGTAAGCCCGAAGAAATTTTTTATTTTTATCAAAATTCACTGATAGGCTGTTGTTAATATGGTATAGGTCAAAGAGCATACCTATCACATGACCATAAAACATGGCAGACGCAGTGTGTCCAAAATGTATTCATACTACTCCCAAACTTACTATGTAGAACGTACTGTTTAAATGGCTGATAGGTAGGTACTCAAATTCAGTATGAACTGTCACAGTATGCGATTTCGGAGACAGCGTGAGACTTTAGAATATGCATGCAACCGAGTCCCAGAGTGGATAAATCTGAAAACATCAGCCTATCCGTATATATTTTGAAACAATGATGTAATCACTCCGGCGCGTAAAGTTTATGTGCATGCTCCAAATCTTCTTCTCCATTTTTGGTGAATCTGTGTATCAGAATTACAGCTCCACATACTTATTTGGTCTTTATACTACATCATTTTGAGACGGTTTTGTGTGTGTACGTTTCGATTTTCTTGCGACGACTCTGTGAAAAGGAATAAAAAGATCAGATAGGGAAAGCTCTGGCTTCGTTTGGATGTGGCCTAAGAAACAGGGATATGTAAAACTTTAAACTTGATGAATTATGTAAATTGTCATTGCTTTAAATAACTTGACAATTTGTATTTAAACACATTAGCTTATGTGGTTAGCTTTTTGCAGAGATACTGTTTGAATATCGTTTGTTTTACAATTAATTTTTTTGAATATGATGTGTTCTCTAGGAATGCAGTTCAGGGTCATCATTATAACAACTGTTCATACCAGAGACAGACTTCTTCAATCTGAGTCAAGCTGTCTGGAGTTTTTTAATGATGTCCATGCAGTAAACACTGCCATAACCAGAGCCCAGTCACTGGTGGTAGTTGTTGGAGATGCTGGTACACTTTGTTGCTTTGGAAAGTGCTCAATGATCTGGAAGTCCTTCATAGAACTTTGCATCAGCAAGGGCAGCGCCACACCTGACTACCTGACTAGAGATTTTCTACGACAGGAAGTGTCAGAAATTGCAAAATTTCAAAAGGTAGAAAGGATTGAGAATGATGTGCAGCCTGCAACTGATCTTATATTGAAAGAGATGATTGAGGACTACAATACTGACACAGACTCAGATGAAGACAATGAAGGTGAACATGACCAAAGGAGAATTTTATTCACTACTAGTGAAAAGGAGGACCTGTTGAAGCTGGTCAGGGAACGGCCTACTATCTACAGACACGGTGAACTAGTAATGCAGGGATACCATTCAGGTTATGTTATACCTTATGACAATCCAACTGAACAAATTTCTATTAAAGGAAGGAAAAATATTGGCATGTCTTTCCCTGGTGATGAAGTTGTAGTTGAGACAGGATTCTGTCATGATGAAGGATATCTTATTGGGGAAGTGTTAGGAGTCACAAACAGGGCTGTAGCATCATTGTCATTTGTGTGCACGGTAGAGAATGAAAGATACCAAAAACAGCGACACCAAACTGAGAAAAACTTTGTAACAAAGATAATGATACCCATCAGCAGAAACACCACCAAAATATGCATCTTGGTGAGCAAGAAGGCTCGCAATTTGATTCCAATATGGAAACTCGACAGGAGCAAGTGGAGAGTTCTAAGACATTTTCCTCTGGATGAAAACACAAAAAAGGAATATGTTTTTGTTGTTCAGATTTTGACTTGGAAAGCCCACTGTTCATTTCCATTAGGCAACGTTACAGATGTTCTTCCAATTGGAACCACTGTAGAAGAGGGAATGGATATTTTAATGTCAGAGTTCCAACTAATGCCCCCTCATCCAATGCAAGAGGCTGCATTGGCTACCACAGAAAGTGATGAAACCGATTACAGCACAAGAACGGATTTCAAAAGTTTGAAAACATTCACTGTTGATCCAAAAGGAGCAAGAGACTTGGATGATGCCGTAAGTGTTAACAATCTAGGAGACTGCTATGAACTAGGAGTTCATGTTGCAGATGTTGCTAGATTTGTGCCTAAGGGTATGCCTTTGGATAGTGCTGCAAAAGAGAAAGGAACAACTTTTTACAGCTCTACAACAAAACCTGTGTTTATGTTTCCAGAAAATCTAACAACTAACTCACTAAGTCTCCTTCCAGGTCAAGAGCGCAAAGTCATTTCATTCATTACCACAGTGGAAAAAGAGTCCGGCAATATAAGAAAAACTGACTTTAAGCTCTCTGTGATACAGTCTAAAAAACAGCTGACCTATGAGGAGGCGGAGAACATAATAAGTGACTATAATGGTGAGCTAAAGTTTGATACTTTGGAGGATTGTGTCAGAGTGGCTTATCATTTTGCAAGAAAACAACGCAAAGCTAGACTTCACGAAAGCTGGACCTATGCCCAACCTGATCAACATCGGAATCCAGGGGAGAGAGAAGCTAACCTAATGATTGAGGAGCTTAACGTAATGTTCAACCACGCCGTGGCAGACTTTTTAACCAAAAACTCAAATACTAAATTCTGCACTCCTTTGAGATGTCAGCTTCCTCCTACAGCAGAGCAATTGGAGAAGATCAATGATCGACATACAGAACTTATTCCTCTTTCCTCCCTCCTGACATATCATATCGACAGAAACCGTGTGGACTTTCGTAACACATTCACCTTCACTCTTTATTCTCCCACGGCTAGAGGCTACAATAACCCTGACGCCAACCTACGAGATGCTGTCTCCGTCAGTGACTCGGAATATCATTTTGAAATTGGAGTTCACAAAGCAGATCCACAATCAAATGTGTGGAGTTTGATACCAGGCAAAAATCGACGAGCCATTTCTTTGATTCTGAAAGTAGAAAAGCTGACAGGCAGAACTGTAGAGCAAAGGTTAGTGCTTTCCTCCATTAACTCAAACAAGCTGTTGTCCGATAGCGTAGCTGACAGCATCATCAACCAGTCAGATGAACAAGAGAGAAATTTAGATTCTTCAGACGGCTCTATCCTTGAGGTTTACCACTTTGCCATTAATCACAAACAACAAAGACTTGCTCAAAATGTGGAAGATTCAAATCCTGCAGACGATGGTTCGTCAGAAGACAGCAAATGCATGTTAATGATTGAAGAACTAAACCTGATGTTAAAAAGTGCTAGCGAACACCTGATTGATCAAGCAAGACCTTCCCCAAACAACTGCCCAGTGACAGTTTCACCTGAACTGGAAAGGAGAATAAGGAGAGATAATGAGGAGCTTGGATTCTTCCAAGCACTTGAGGAACATCTTGACTTAAACAATGAACAGAAAAGTAATAATTTCATCATTGTGACATCAGAGTGGAAAAAGATAGAGTCAGCGGCGTTGACGTCTGACTTTTACAAAATGACTGACCTTATTTCTGCAGATGATATTCATCCACAGCTGCTTCCAGTCATTGGTGAGTTAAGGGCAAGTCTCGACAAAGCTTTCTTCATTCGTGCACTCTCTTGCGAAAAAGCCTTAGTTGGACATTATTCTTTACATCTGGACTCATACACATACGCATCCTCACCCATACGGCGATACATAGACGTGGTTCTTCAGAGACTCATGCATTCAGTTCTCGACGACCGTCCTGTTGAGTACTCGCAGAAAGAAATCGACCTATTGTGTGATAAGAGTAAAAGAGGAGAAGTTAAGGCACAAGAGTTTGAAAGGAAAGCAGAGGCACTTTGCCTTGCTGTCAGTCTACAGAAACAAAGCACGTACAAGTTAGCTTTTGTCACAGTTGTCCAGCCTGAAAACAAAAGTTTCAAACTATCATTTCCGTTCGACAAAGGAACATACCCAGACAAACTTCCTGTTTTGTACAGAGATTTACACCTAGAAGATCAACCGGAATTTGATAGGCATCAAAACCAAATGAGACTGACTTGGAAAAAACGGAGGTACTCAATGAGGAAAACCAACTGCCTGGAAAAAAGTCTGAGATTCTGTTCAGAGATACAGCAGAGTATCTGGCATGCCATTGTTGAGGCAGTGAGAGAAGAACGTTGGGAAGAAGCGAAAAGCCTCATTTTGGCAGCAGAAGTAACAGAACATTGTGAGACAGATGATGTGCCCGATAATTCCAGATTGGATCCTGATCGCGTATTTACATCTGAAGAGGATCATTACATCGAGTTTGCGCTCTGTTTGAAAGCTGGAGACACTTTGCAGGTGCAGCTGACCGCAGAAAGGGAAAGAGGCTACTGGGCACCAACAGTACAATTACTGAGTGTCAGATCAAACTTTGAGATTTGTGTGGAACACACTCACAGTCCTATAACATGCTTTTCAAAACATGCAAACCACCGATCCAAACCTAACTACCGTGATGTAAAAGATTACGTGGAGATATGGAAACCACTGTGTGAAATGGAGTCAGCTGCAACTGCTGTGGATGACAGTGATTGTGTTGTAATAGAGGAAGTGCATATAGACTGGGAGCAATCGTGGGTTGGTACCACCCCAAGCCTCTCTGGGTCCTTCATTCTACCTGTGGAAAATATCAAGAAATGGGAAATTGAATTTGACCTGGCCAAGTGCTTTCTTTGTATCCGAAAAAGAGTTCAGAAGCCAAACTCAGCTCAAAGTCACCAGTCAGATGCTGATCCAGATTACTTCACTTGGCTGGCTCACGGTGTGACAACTCAATGTTTAGATAAACCACCAAAGAATAAGTCAAAAATTATACACTTTAACATCAAGTATGCATCCATGAAACTTCCAAAAGTTAATAGGGACTCCACCTTTACAGTTGAAGTGATTCCTAAGCTCCTTCCAGACATGTAAGCATTTGAGGAACAACCTCATTACATCACATCCATAATCATTATTAAACCTATTTTTACCAAATCAAATAATGGTTTTAATAAAAAAATTCTGCTTAATTCATCCAGACGAAAGGAAAGTGCTGTGAATAATTTAACCACAGCTAATGAACTTGTTAAAAATATTGCACTAGGACATCGGATTAGGAGAGCTGGTATGTATGAACTTGAGCATCGTTTCGAAGAACGTTTCTGAATACAATGATTCTAATGTATATTTGTATGTTAGCGTCTTATTGAGTTTCACATTTTATACATAATTATAGATTAAAAATGGATTATAAATCTATCATCATTCATTCTCAGTCATTCAAAACCTGTTTATGACTCTTTCATCGGTGGAACACAAAAGAAAATATTTTGAGAAATATCTCAGCAGTGTCTATACAATGGAAATTAATGGTACCAGAGGTTGGTAAACAACATTCTTCAAAATATCTTCTTTTGTGTTCTGCAGAAGAACAAAAGTCATACAGGTTTACAAGAGGGTGAGTAGGCCTACATGATTACAAATACTTTCATTTTGGGTTGAACTATGCTTTTAAGTAATACTGCAAGTGTATAGTCCATTAACCTTATGTATGTATAAATTCACAGGTTCTGAGCCAGCTGTATACCGGCATGTACTCATTAGAGAGCCAGTACCACAAGGTCTGCCTAAACTGAATGAAAGCCAGTTAACTGCTTTGGAACACGCTTTGAAAAACGAATTCACCCTCATTCAAGGCCCTCCAGGTTACACACTAAGCATTCACACTATTTCATAGCTTATGTAAATGTAAAAATACAAGTGCATAGTATATTAATAATGTATTTTAATTAATCCATAAGTCAGCTGTTTTTGAGCAGCAGCAACATTTATTAAAGCAAAGACAGGAACTTTTCGAATTTCATTAAGGAACATTATACAATTATAAAATGTGCTTTACAGGAACAGGAAAAACAGTTGTGGGAGCTTACATAGTGTACTGGTTCTCTCTGCTGAACTCTTATAAACCTCAGAACCTAAAGGAGTTAAAAGACAAAGAGAAGAAAGAGGTTATTCTGTACTGTGGGCCCTCAAACAAGTCTGTGGACGTAGTTGCAGGCAAGTACTATTTTGAGAAGTTTAGGGAATTAAGAGACTTTTCTGTGTATTTATCTGTTTATGCTCGATTGTGTGTACAGAATACTTGCTCAGGTTTGGGGACAAGCTGAAGCAATTACGTGTGTACAGCAGACAGATGGAAATGCTAGAGTTTCCTTATCCTGGTAGCATCCTGCAGTTATCGCAAAAAGCACTGCGTCAGGAACACTCTAAACCTGAGCTCAGGTACTGCAGATGACATTCAAACAATCACACAAAACGGTACAAGAGATGCCTCGACATTAACAAAACAACCCAAATCCTCCAATATGGTTTAACTGATCATGCTATGCCATGTTATCACACTGAAGTTATATCCTTAGTGTCAAAAAAATGATGTATTCGAAGCAATAACATAAGGCTGCTCTACCAGTAAATGTTGTTATTGCTTATTCTTATACAGCTCCCAGACCATCTTAAGGTCGTGTGTATTTATCATCAGATATTTTGTTGTTTCATAGGTAATTAAGATGCCAAACATCATTTGGCTATTTTATTACAAAAATGTTTTATTTGATATTAATACCATTTAACACCATGATTGTTTTATTTAATCTCCATGTTTATTTCTTATAGTCTACAACAGACAAGCTATTTTTTGTCCCACTTAAGCTCGTAAGCTCTCTCTTCTTACGTTTAGGGACGTAACACTTCATCACAGGATTCGGGGAAGTGACAACCCTTGTGCCACAGCTATATTGGACTTTGATAAAAAAATCCAAGACAAAAGAGAAAAAAAGGAGCAATTTTCCCAAACAGAAATTGAGGAGTAAGTTGATGTTTCTTTTCAATATAAAATGCTCAATATCAATTGCAACCTAAAACACAGTGTCTCTACAATCACTTGTCTTATAAAATATAATTTTTTTTAACCAAGGAAAGGTATATTATCATCGGCATAACATTACAATAGCTAACGTTATGAAACCAGATAAGTTGTCATTTTCTGTTGGTCTAAGGGTCGATTCACATTTTGCCTCTAAAATGCGGGTCATAAGGATTATATCATTTATATGCACAAAAAAATACCTTGCAATAACGCTGCCACTAGATTTTTTTATGCTGTGATCATGCTTTGTCTCTATCTTTACTGAGCTTGTCTTATTTGTTGGTTGGTTCTTGTCACATGACCTGCTGGGCGTCAGGCATTCTGAAAAGTTGAAATACTTTCATCTTGATGCTGCGCCTAGAAAAATGGGAATGTTGCACCGAATGCACATCATGGCCACGTTCACTCCCTATTTGAGCGTGCTTGTGGCGTATCTACATTTAAAATTACGAATATGAACTCACAAAAAACATGAAATGTGAATGACCCCTAAGACCCCCATAAATTATGCATATTTTTTGTCACACCTAACTGGTGACTTTCTTTAACTTCCTTTTTGCCACATGTTCTTTTTTACCGCATTATTTGCCATATTTTCCCATCACCCATCTCTAACGGTAGCATATTTTCGCAAATAAGTAGACCTTACACAATATATAAAATAAAACGTTTGTCAACATGCTTGAGTATATTGCATGCATGCACGTCAGAGTGTGACTGTAACTGTGTGTTTCCTCAGATATAAGAAGCTGTTAAATGCTGCACGTCTGTATGAGTTGCAAAGGCATGATGTGATTCTGTGCACCTGCACGGCTGCCGCCTCGCCCAACCTTACAAAGTCACTCAATGCACGACAGATCATCATCGATGAGTGTGCAATGGCAACAGAACCCCAGACACTCGTCCCATTGGTCAGCTTCAAACCAGAGAAGGTCCAAGTCATGACTCATCTGATCCAAACATAAACAAACAAGTATAATTATAGAGCAAACTACAAAAGCATGTTACTAACATTTGTTAATTTACAATTAAGGTTTTAGCCACAAACGGACAGCTTCTACAAAGGTGTTTATAAATAAATGTACTCTCTTTATGATCATCAGGTTGTGTTGTTGGGTGATCACAAGCAATTGCGTCCAATTGTGAAGAATGAGCACGTACGGAGGCTTGGAATGACATACTCCCTGTTTGAACGCTACATGGGTAGAGCATTACTGTTAGACACCCAGTACAGAATGGTAACACACTTACATGTGCATACATGACACACATACACTAAATACAGTAAGTTTACTGTGGGTTTCTTTCTTTAGCATACACACATCTGTAAATTCCCATCGGAGGCGTACTACCAGAGTATGCTGAAAACTCAAGTAGATGAAAGGGCCAGTATGCTGCATGCTACAACTGAAAGTATGAGACAAAGCAAACACATTCTGTTCGGAGATATTAGAGGTGTAGAGATCAGTTTGGTTGTTTCAACTGCACGGGGGAATGAGAACTCGAAAGCCAACTTTGCAGAGGTTACAAAAGCTGTAAGTGAACATTAACACAGGCATACTTGGAACATTAACACATACTGTACACCAGTGAGTGAGTCTAGAGGTTTCTAAAAAAGGCTTTTGTGTCTGTCATTGAGCAGATTGACATTTGTACTCAGCTGGTATCAGTGGGTTGTGTGAGTCAGGAGAACATTGCCATTCTGTCACCCTATAACGCTCAAGTTGCCCAGATCAAAGAAAAACTTGAAGGGAGACAACAGTTGGATGGAATCACAGTCACCACCATTACAAAGAGTCAAGGTGAAACTCTTATTGTAAATCATCTTTCTCTGCATATGTATAACATTCTGTGTATATATATTCTGATTATTTGAATAATGCTGATTAGATTAATGATAAAATTGCATTGACAAGGCTGCCTGTACATGGTGTCAATTCTGGCTGCACATTTTTATTTGAAAATGGTATGGATGCAGTTATACACGGCTAGACTTCATCCTTTCACAGGAGATTTCGCACAATTTATAGTTAGAAAATAAGTTGTTGACGGAAAAGATTGCTATTGTATGAAGTTGTATGATGTGTTCTCAGCTGACCAGCATTGTGTTAGCATATGATAATGTACTATAATTGCAGGTAGTGAATGGCGGTATGTGATTCTGTCAATGGTTCGCTCCTGCCCTAGTGAAAAGATTGACGCTCTGCCCCCAAGGGAATGGCTCTCAGAACACATTGGATTTGTGGGTGATGAAAATCAAATCAATGTGGGCATCACAAGAGCACAGGATGGGCTGTGCATTCTGGGTAATTACAAAACGACATAACATTGGCATTCTTTCTTGTCTCAAGAGTTTAGAAGTTCTTTGAGAAACGATTTGGAGTTCTTCTCATTGCCACAACGGCAGAACCCTCAGGGGAAACTCAAGGAACATGGTCTGGAACCACCTTGGGTGCTTCAAGGCACCATTTCACACAGTTTTTCCTATTTTCTGTTTGTCCCTGAAGTGTATTGTTCTGGTGGATTGCTATTCACAATATTTAAATAAGCAGAAATACTTAAACCAAATACAAAGCAAACAGTTTATTGATAAACAACAACGATTAACATTTAATATTCACTGAATAGTCAATGTTGTTAGGTACATTACATGATTATTACAAATTCATGAAATAACATGTATAGTTAATACTATGTCGGTGATATTGTTATAAATCAAAACGTCACCAATTAAAAAAGGTAAAATTCAGATTCCTGTCAAAATAATGGGTCTCATTCACTAAGCGTGCATACGCACAATATTGTGAGTAAAACCTGCGTACGAATGCTCTTACGAAAAAATCATGATTCACAAAACTTTCGTACTAAATGTTTTTCTAAATTTAAGAGAAAAGATAGGAACAGTTGAAAGCACACCTAAGCAAAAATCACCTCTTTCTTTCTTTCTTTCCTTCTCTCTCCCTCCCTCCCTCCCTCCCTCGCTCTAAAACAAAAATTTCATCTTAGGATAATAGTTATATATTATGATTTATATATATATAATTAAGCATATATGTATTTTCAATTTTTTTATAATTTCCTCATATACAGTGAAAGAACAATAAAAGCTGCGTATAGCTCCAGCTGCGAGGTTTCTCTGCATAGCAGCGCTTTTACAGCTGGCTAGCAAGAACTCTGCTGTAAACTGCGTGTTTGTATAAAAGGTGTTTTATTATGAACTGACTTTGAGGACTGTGCACTTGGAATTAGACTGTAGTCTGTAGACAGCGTCACATGGGGTGGCCTGGAGTAACCTTGACTTAAATGACGACAGGTGGTAAAGAAAATGTTTGGCCGAAAGCCCTAATATGGGGATGGGCTGGGAGTGTTTTATGCAAATGACTTAACTCATGCATGCGGCGGCTCATTTAAAATAGTCCAAATTCACTAACATTACGATGAGGTTAAGCACAAAATCATCTACATATGCACGTGTTGTGAATTAGGCAGAAAGTTTTCGTGGGAGGTTCAAATGAGCGTATAAATACGAAAAACTACGCAAACTATGCAATTTATTGAATGAGACCCAATGCTTTAAAAAAATCTTTCCACACGGTGTAAAATAACTTTTTTCACTTGTATTATATTTAAGCATTCAGGTTTTTTACTCATTTTGGAAGAATTCGATTTTATCATAAAAATGATTGAAATGTGTTTTATAATAAGAGTATAGTAAGCAAATTTGCAGCATGCCATATACAGTATGATAATTGATGATGTCTGTGCTTTAGGTAATCAGGAGCTACTCAACTGCAGCCCAGCATGGAGAAAGCTACTAAAACATTATTCAAGTCATGGCTGTGTGGTCCCTGCAAACCAAATAACCATACACAATGTCCATTAAACTATTTTTACATTATTTATATTGATCTTGAAGACTTATTCTAAATGTGACATTTATTTTTTATACTTTTAAAATGCATTCCAGACTATATAATAATAATATTTCTTTACATTTATATAGCGCTTACACCTGGATGCTCATCACATTCCTCGTAATCTTAAATTATGTTTAATAGCTAAAATTAGAATGGTAACATCACAGCACTGTTTTAAATGTACAATCTTAGATCTCTGGGGTTAAGTTTTGGGACTTGTGTTTTGCCTTATCGTTTTTTTACTAGTAGAGATGCTCATATGGATTTGGCAATACTTTTTTTATTGTTAAAATCAGAATCAAGAATTTACACATCTGTTTTCTATTTTAAGACATTCCAAGTTATATAACAAATAAATTACAAATATTCTAATACTCACTTTGGATTCACCCTCTGGTGTCTTGCGTTCCGTGTACGCTTTTTAAATAAGAATAAATATTTTAAACCATAACTTAGATCTTGCTGCTTTCTTGTTTCGACCTGCTGAGAAAGAAGTAATTTCACCATCTTTTGGTTTGTAACAATAAACAACAAAAAGTTTTGAGAGTTTATTGCACCTGTTGTAAAGTTAAACCATATTTAATTTTAGATTACTATGCTTATGTGGATGTTTATTTGTAAACTAAATGCTGGTCTGTTCACCAAAACCACTCTTTCTAATGTTGTTTAATGTATAAGGTCAAATTTCATGCTTACTTGTGTTCTTGCCAATCCTTGCACGATTTTGGCAGATGCTACAAATCTGACCGTTGCAACAAACTGCTCAGTGATGTACCTCTGGTGAAGTTCACAAGGAAACAGGCTGCCAGCCAGACTGCCAAATAACATTAATCAGCAAGATTTCTCAGGATAACCAACTGTCAGCTATGCCTGTGTTATGAGGCTGATCAATCATCATGGTCTGTCAGATGATCCACCAGATAAACCTGCATCAAACAGCATTAACCAAAAGATTAGTGATCTGTGCTTGTCCTATCAGCATTTTCCAGAACCCCGTTCAAATAGGAGCATTGGTTGTGAATAGTAAATCTGCAGTCAATGTAAGATTAGCAAAGGGGACAGTTCACCAAAAAAAAGACATTTTCTCATCATTTACTCACACTCTTGTCATTTCAAACCAGTATGGCTCTTATCTTCATAACCAAAACACGGTGGTTATACATTTATAAAATGTCATTACATTATACTCTAACATTATTCCACACTGTCAGAACATCACCATAACATTTGTTAAATATTCTTGCCATACACTTCTTATGGGAGACCACACATATCTGGTCTCATCCTCTCTTTATGCTCACTCAACTGATGCATTCATACTGTTTGAGACTGCAAGTTGAACGTTTTCATTTATTCTTGTTTCGGCTTCACCTGGGGCCTCATTTATTGTGTAGACACAACATTGCGTAGAAAAGGTTCTATATATTTTGTCCTACGAATGAAATTTAGAATGTGTCTAAGAACAAAAAAATCTGTATTTATCAAACTTGGGTACACGGCTCTTACGCACACCAGTGAATAATCATTGTTGATAAATCCCAAATGTTCTTAAGCGCCATGCTCGTTCACGTTTGTAGTCATTTGCATTTGGAAACGCCCGAAATGAACCATATATGGTGATGAAACCTTCCTTTACAAATCACGAGAATGTACAGTCATGGCCAAAAGTTTTGAGATTAACATAAATATTGGAAATTGGAAAAGTTGCCGCTTAAGTTTTTATAAAAGCAATTTGCATATACTCCAGAATGTTATGAAGAGTGATCAGATGAATTGCATAGTCCTTCTTTGCCATGAAAATTAACTTAATCCTGAAGAAACCTTCCCCTGCATTTCATTGCTGTCATTAAAGGACCTGCTGAGATCATTTCAGCAATCATCTTGTTAACTCCGGTGAGAATGTTGACAAGCACAAGGCTGGAGATCATTATGTCAGGCTGATTGGGTTAGAATGGCAGACTTGACATGTTAAAAGGAGGGTGATGCTTGAAATCATTGTTCTTCCATTGTTAACCATTGTGACCTGCAAAGAAACACGTGCAGCCATCATTGCGTTGCATAAAAATGGCTTCACAGGCAAGGATATTGTGGCTACTAAGATTGCACCTAAATCAACAATTTATAGGTTCATCAAGAACTTCAAGGAAAGAGCTTCAATTCTTGTAAAGAAGGCTTCAGGGCGTCCAAGAAAGTCCAGCAAGCGCCAGGATCGTCTCCTAATGAGGATTCAGCTGCGGGATCGGAGTGCCACCAGTGCAGAGCTTGCTCAGGAATGGCAGCAGGCAGGTGTGAGCGCATCTGCACGCACTGTGAGGCGAAGACTTTTGGAAGATGGCCTGGTGTCAAGAAGGGCAGCAAAGAAGCCACTTCCTTCCAATAAAAACATCAGGGACAGATTGATCTTCTGCAGAAAGTATAGTGAATGGACTGCTGAGGACTGGGGCAAAGTCATATTCTCCGATGAAGCCCATTTCCGATTGTTTGGGGCATCTGAAAAAAGGCTTGTCCGGAGAAGAAAAGGTGAGTGCTACCATCAGTCCTGTGTCATGCCAACAGTAAAGCATCCTAACACCATTCATGTGTGGGGCTGCTTCTCATCCAAGGGAGTGGGCTCACTCACAATTCTGCCCAAAAACACAGCCATGAATAAAGAATGGTACCAAAACACCCTCCAACAGCAACTTCTTCCAACAATCCAACAACAGTTTGGTGAAGAACAATGCATTTTCCAGCACAATGGAGCACCATAAGGCAAAAGTGATAACTAAGTGTCTCGGGGACCAGAATGTTGCAATTTTGGGTCCATGGCCTGGAAACTCCCCAGATCTTTATGCCATTGAGAACTTGTGGTCAATCTTCAAGAGGCGGGTGGACAAACAAAAACCCAATAATTATGACAAACTCCAAGAAGTTATTATGAAAGAATGGGTTGCTATCAGTCAGGATTTGGCCCAGAAGTTGATTGAGAGCATGCCCAGTCGAATTGCAGAGGTCCTGAAAAAGAAGGGCCAACACTGCAAATACTGACTCTTTGGATAAATGTCATGTAATTGTCGATAAAAGCCTTTGAAACGTATGAAGTGCTTGTAATTATATTTCAGTACATCACAGAAACAACTGAAACAAAGATCTAAAAGGAGTTTAGCAGCAAACTTTTTGAAAACGAATATTTATGTAATTCTCAAAACATTTGGTCACGACTGTACTCTGTGCTCTGATCACAGTGGTCTCTGAATATGCATTTTTTGCACAATGCCTGTTTTGCTAAATTTGGTTTTAATTGATAATTTTATAATTCTTTTTAGGAGATTTATTTTGCATAAATTAAAATTGAGAACAGAAACCGAATTTGCACTGTAGTCATCTGAGCGTACGAACTGTTGATAAATGAGGCCCCTGGTTTGGCATTTTAGTGTTCGCTGAAAAGCATGTACCCTTCATGATTGAGAAAATAAAAAATCTGTTTGTGTTATTGGAGATTTTCCATCACAATCTGTGTCATATGTAGTTACTGTTTCTTTTTGGCATGAATGTATGGAAGCCCAATCCTGCCAAAATTAAAAATTAATAAATACAAAAATTAATCCATTAAGAAATGTTAAAAAGTGAAAATAAATAAAATACAGATATACATTTTCTAATAATTACAAAAAATTATGAAAAAAAATAAATTTTAACTTATATTATTTATTTATTTAAACATTTATTTATTTTTTGTAAAAAAAAAAATATTTAATGCATTTATGCTAATATATATGTTTTTCTACATTTTTTACATTGCACTTTTATTTATTTCTACATTTCTGTGTAGATATGGTAAGGGACACAGGAGACAGGAAATTACGGGATGAGAGAAAGGGGAACAGAGAGAGGGCCCAAAGTACTTCTGAACAACGTGTTGGCATACAGTTCACTGGACTACCAGTACCAGCACCAACAACAACAACATGTTGGTTGCTATTTTGCTTCGACATGAATGAACAGTCAATTGTGTTAAAATGTAAATGAATAGTTCGGTATTCATTTAAAATTATGAACAGGTGCTTGACTAGCCCTGCTATAGCTTATACCATTGTTATAAGTAAATTCAAAATTACAACTAAATTAAAACAAATAAAATGGCCACTATAGTTAAGCCATTGTAACCACAATTTAAGAGGGGTGTGACGAGACACTTATCTCACGAGACGAGACACGAGACTGGGTTCACGAGAACGAGACAAGATTTTTAGACTTTTTAAAAGAAATTGTCAATGATGAAATTGTCTTTTATTCACCTTAACACAAAAAATGGTATTGCCATTATAAAATGAGCTTTATAAAAGACATTAAACTTCCATTTTAATTATTAATATTGTGCAGAAATAAACAATATGTTAACACAGCAAAATGTTGTTCACAAACTCAAATGATAGGCAGTAATTGCGCAAAATGTATGCTTTGTTTTCTTAACAGGCGTAGCTTTTAGTAAAGAGGTGTGGTTGTTCTCTCAACTTTTGCATAGTGCCCGTGTTAGCAGAGGTGGCGCTCATTTCACACTATCAATCCTCCTTCCTCCACTGTCTGAACTAAGCCTTTTAGAAAGACAGTTAAAACAACAAAGACATCATGTTTTGTGTTTACATAGCATATATGTAAGAGACAGATGATCTGTTTTTTAAGAAGTTTGCCTGTGAGGTATTTAAAATGACATGATATAAATTTGCAGTTGCTATACTGTACTTGTGGTACAGTCTGCTCAGCTGCTGTTCAGCCGCGCGTTCCCAAAGCGCTGCTGGAAGCACAAACCGCAAACACTAGCGCTTTTATGTGTGCACGGCACTGCAGATGTAGGAGATGCGGGGCGATTGAAACCTGTTTGTCTTTCGCATGTTTACAAAGAAAAACAGTGGAAAAGTAGCACCACGGAATGGAAAATCATGTTGTCTATGAATGGCACGCACACACATACTTTGTGCAGTTATTAGCGTGTTCTGAGGAGGAATGAAAACAGCTCAAATCACAACAAAATGAGCACTCACACAAATGCTCCCAAATATATCTAGAGGTCGCACAGGTTAAATTTAGGGAGCATATGCAACTAAAATTGTCACAATTTCGAACCCGTCACACAGTAAATTGTGTTCTTGAGACTTATCGGATCTCGTCACACCCCTGCAATTTAACCATGGTGTTGCTTCAGTATAACCAGAGTTAACCATGTTTTTTGTAGTGGAACTGTGGTCATACAAATCTGCCCAAAACACATGGCTTCTACACTTCTACATAAAATCATGGATGATTTCCTTAAAGGCTTTTAAATCCTACTATAGTCCACTAACGTATATATTACTGTAATATATAGAATGCTGCAGTTTGATTTGCTGTAAGATACTAAATTATTGTTTCATTTGGTCACACTCATCTCTTTCATGTCATTTTGTCAAAGCAAAAGATGTAACTATGGCCTTTGAGTTTACCTGTGGCCTACAGCATCACTCTGTGCTCGACAGCCATGTCTGATACAAGATACGCCCCCTCATTACCATATTAACAGAGAAGAGTAGAAATAAATAAATGTGAAAATGTACAAATTTCAAAATACATATATATTAGCATAAATGCATAAAAGAAAAAAAGAAAACAAATGAATAATTGTTTAAATAAATAAATAATATACGTTGAAATATCATTTTTTTCATAACTTTTTTGTTAATTTTAGAAATTAATTGCTGTATTTATTTATTTATTTTTGCTCTTTTACATTTCTTCATGGATTTATTTATCTTTAATTTTGGCAAGATTGGGCTTCGAATTCCAAACTAAATGCAATGACAGCTAATGGCCACAAGATGGTGCATGATGACTCGTTTTTTTGTGTGGGTAGTGTCTTTAACATGCAAGTGTCAATTGCAAAACCTAACATTTGGTCCAAGGACATTGCGCCATCTTTATCTTAAAATGTAAAGATGACAACAGATTTTTCTAAATATTAGAGAAAGAAGCCTAATGTTAATTAGTGTGAAAGAAAAAGTATCTGTAATGACAGAAATACCCAAACGTGTATATTTATTATACTTTATAGATATATTTAACCTGGTAAAGTGATTAAATGACAATTATTTGGCCAAAAAGTCTATGTGCATTCATGTCAGCATGTGTTTACAGAACTGTATTAACAGACAAGATGGCACTGGGTCCATGATTCTTTTTCTCCTAAGGGTCTCATGTCTGTTTTTCATTATTGTAAATATATTTCTGTTGTGATGTAAGACACACAGATGACCTCTTATCGATTGGTACACTGATAATGATCAAAATTAAATTGTTTGTTTGCTGGCAGTCAATACTGTTTCCTCATAGTGGCTGATCAGCACAAACCACACAATAAAGAGCAACATTCATAAAGCCTTTTTCCTCTGCGGATTAAATCCTAGCTATGAAATCTGTTCAACAACATACAACAAGAACAAGCATCTTTAAAGCAATGCCACTATTAAGCAACCTTGTAACAGGTGCTAGCTCCAGGGAATTTATTTTACTTTTTTAACATTCTCAGCAGAAGATACACCACCATACAATACAAAGGCACTCCAAAATGTGACCGATCAACACCATTTTATCCTATTTTATGGATCCAACAAACACCAGAGAATGATCTTAATCCAGTCTGTCGATGTGACTGAGACATTGGTCTCCATTGATACTAATCTCTTAGTCCCCCTTAACTCTCAGTCTCAGCCAAACAGCTCAGATGCAAAATATGTTTTCATTTTAAGTTGTTGCATTTTTAAGGCTTACGCGAATTAAGTTTTCACTCAGGATTGTGAAAATACATGGAAGAATGAGAACAGTCCCCCACACTTGATAAACAGACTCATTGTGATGTTTACAGAAGGATTCTGACCTCATTATATCACAATCCACATGGTAGCTAAAGCTGCTAACTGAATCATGCAGTATGTAAACTGTGAGGTTTTAAAGTATAATTGCGGGCTGGATAAAAAAAGCTTCAAGGTTTTAAGATCCTATTGAGGGAAACTGCCGCCTTTACATGCTTGTTAAGGGATCCTGCTTACCGCTGTGAAGTTGTAATCATGAGCATGTAATGTTCAACTGCTTTGTGGTCAGACAGAATGGAAACAAAACAGGAAATACACATTTTTCTTCAGTGTAAAAATAGTTGCAAACCGTTGCAAACATAAATGGACATGCCCTAAAAACCAACAATATAAATTACTTTTTTCTCCGTTAAAAAAGAAAAAGCTTTTTTGCTTCAGCCCACCTGGTTGAGAAACAAGAGACAGTAGAGACTGCAATGCAGGGGTTTACAATAATATTTTTATTCAACAATTTCTCTACGGTGTCAATTTATGGGCATTCAAGAAAGTACGCTTTAAGAGTCTGAGAGATAGAAGCTGGGTCCTGCATCAGAAAGAGAAGAATTTGTTGAAAAAAATATTATTGTAATGTGAACCACTGTAGTCACATGGACAACATGAATGTCTTTACTACCTTTTGGGCCTTGAAAGTGGTAGTTACGTTGCTGCCTTGGGCCAAAAAGCTCTTAGATTAAAAAAAACTCAATTTGTGTTTCAAAGATGAACAAAGGTCTTACAGGTATGGATAGAACGAACGCTATGAGGCCGAATATTTTTTTGGGTGAACTTAACTAACCCTTAACAACTGTTGTTGCCACCAATTTACAAAAACTGTGCACTTCCCTAGTCCTCAGTATACGGTGGTAAAAATAACTCGCACGGACTTACTTTATTAACCACAAATGTGTCTGATTTGTAGACACTCAAAGTCGAACTTAAAACTACAATCTAAAATGAAAGGTACGTTGTTTTCAAATGTATTTACAATAACTAATGATTAACAAAACTTCACAACAGAACTTGAACCTCCTAACGTCAGTGTGTGTGACTACACACATACTCATAATCCTCTCTTAAATAAAGCGCAACCGGTTCTGACTTTGTAGCTTCAAATACAAAAATGTGTTTGATGTATATTTTTGGAGCACTGGTCATCACAGCGACAGCCTTTAGCCAAGACATGACAACTTTAACGACAAAAAACAATTCTGTTCAAGGTAAGCTTTATTTGTTCAGAAAACACACATTCTCTCTCTCATGCACAGACTTAACACACACACAACACATAGACAGACAGACTTGTTGGATCTGTTCAAGCCTGTCTCTTTTTCTTCTCACCTCGCTCAATAGACCTGTTTGTAGCAGTGGGTTCATTTGTTCAGATACCATGCATTGACGGAGAGCAAAAGGGGGTGGAGTGGAAATTTAACAACTCTATGCTTTTCTCGAGCCCTGTTCTTTCCCTAAAGAACATCAGCCTGCAGGACCAAGGCATCTACACCTGCCACCGACCAAATGGGGACCCGATACAAAGAGTCTTTCTACACCTGGGCTGTATGTTCATGAATTTTTGTCTTTAACTAGCGCCGTGTGTGTACTTAAACAATCATATAGCGGAAAATGGGTGACTAGGACAAAAGCAATCTGCCTATGATGTGGAAAGCTTAAGTGAAATTTCACACTTTGTAATGTTTGTTTTATTCAGATTCTCCTCCTTCTCCAGATGTGCATTGTTGGTCTCCAAGTTACCCTAAAAGGGCAGTATGCTCGTGGACACTGAATCCAAATCCTACACTTCCAACACATTACATTGCTACATATAGGTATTGCATATTATGCAGTGAAATAAAATGAATTGATGAAAATGAATAATTGAAAAATTGTAACTAGCCATTCTGTTTTGTCTCGATTTTCAGTCTACTCAAGTTCTCATTTATTTGATTGAAAAAAGTGCCGTCTCTGATTATTGTACTTTCTTGAAAATTACAGCCTTCCTATGTATCCATTATCATATTTAATACGACTAATAGAGAGTCTAACAGTGTAATAGTTTGGAATATTTGTTAACCGCAAAAGATATTTGAATATAGGAGCCATTCAGACCCACTTTCCAGTGCCCACCAATGCCAAAGATGGGGACAGGAAGAGAGGCAATGTGTGCTACAAGAACTGAAGATATTTGAAAGCGAACCAACTCTTTTCAACATCACAGCTGTTAACGCTTTGGGTAGCGCAACACGAATATGGCCATTCATTTTTGAGGATATAGGTAATATTTTAATCACATTTAAAAAAAACATTTATGCATCTTCCATACATGCATACTAACTGTTATCATTCTTATACTGTAAATTCACTGGTCGGTCTGCAGTGAAACCAGATCCTCCAGTAAATGTGACATTGAAGGTAATGCCAGGGAAGAAGCTTTCTGTGCAATGGGGTCCACCACCCAGTTGGCCGGATCCGGTGAACTTTCCTCTTAAATACACAGTGAAATTCCACTGGGGCCAACCTGACACAGCCAGAACTGTGAGTTTCCTCTATAAACAACATTCGTGCAACAACAATCCTAAAAGTCACGTGAAAACATGAGTTGACGAGACAGCCCACTTGTGATGGTGGCAATTTTGGCAATTTTGCAGAGCGGCTGATTTGTAAATCAAATCATTTGCTGACGATTATGATAACATACGTAAAGAATATTTCAAACCGATATCTTTAAGAATCAATAAACGTCTTTGTGGAACATAAAGCCGAAAACGTCAAATACAACCTTAGCTAACTTGCCAATTAGCTTACAAGCCAATCGAACCAAAGTGCCCCATTTCAACTAACATGTAACGTTACTTACCTTTGTATCTCTCGTGAAAAATGTTTATGACATTTCTTTAGTTTTTATCTTTAATCAATATTTCGGCTGAATATCATTAAAATCTTCTCACCTGTTGCCATGACGCACCTGATGACACGCTCATGTGATGCTAGCCTTCTTCGACTTGATGCGGCGCCGCAAGATCCAAAGTACCGCGAGAGTTATTCGAATAACCATAAAAAGTTTGGTTTCGAATTTCTCTCGCGGTACTTTGATATCATCAGCCTATCGGATCTTGAGGCGCCGCATCAAGTCGATAAAGCCTAATGAGAGCTAATTGACTTGTGTCACTTGCATGTCCATTCTGATGGGTCAGTTTACTGTCAATCATTTATATTATGATTTCAGTCGCTTCTGGCGATACTGTTATCAAATAAGCATGTTGTCAAATTATTTGCATGAATTAGGGATATTATGTTAATTATAAACAACAATTCATCTTATGTCTTCATTTATTAATTTGGTACAACTCCAATAAAGCCACCCTCATTTTAGACTCCTTTGTTTCCAGCTGGGCCCTTATGAGTCTAATAACATGGTTCTCCGTGGACTAGTGGCCGGAAGGACCTATCACATCCAAATATCTGCAAAGGACTTTCTGGACAATGGACAGAGCAGTGACTGGAGTTCACCTATAGGTGCCACTATACCCAGTAATTGATTATGCACAACGTTTGCTTTATAAATATATTCAAGCTTGAACATCCAGATCATCATCATAAACCATTAACCAAGCATAGCTTCATCCTACATATAATCACAAGCGTATAAACATCTAGAAAATCTCATTGCTGTTTTAATTTGTTTGCGAAGAATAAAATATAGCGCAAGAAAAATGTTTTCATGTCCGTTCTGTTGAAGGCAAGACTTAACAGGTTTTTTAAGTTAATTTAAAACAGGGTGTTCAAAGTAATCAAGAATTTTTATTGAAGTATTTTATTGAACTTGCTGTTTTATAATAAATGAAACCAGAAAAAGAGAAAGACTGGATGGGCATAAAAATCAAATAAAGAAAAATCTGTATGATCAAATGAATAAACAGAGTAGGCCGAAGTCTTGCCTGATATAAAGTATGAGGAATGTTATAAAAATTGACCACAAAATACATACCTTCAACAAAATAATTTCTTTGATAATGAAGATTTTGATTTTTAAAGCTTTTTGTTTAAAGGGGTCATATGACGCGGGTAAAACAAATATTATTGTTTGTTTTAGATGTAATGCAAAGTGTATACACGATTGAACATTCAAAAACCCTGTATTTCCACACATACCGTGCATGTTTGTATCTCCTCTTTGGTCCACCTCTCTGAAACTCACGGATCTTTGACAAAGCTCATCGCTCTCATGTGCTATGATTGGCCAGTTAAACAGTGCGTAGTGATTGGTCGAATACTGTAAGTGTGTGACGGGAATGTAACGCCTCTTACCATTTTTGGAACATCAGGTTCCAAAGCAAGTTTACTGACAGGTACTCCCACCTTACTTGCGTATACATTTGGTCGGTCTTCGTCAAATCATACCACAAACTGACTTATATTTGTGGGGGTGTGGTTACACAAGGCATTTCAGACAGGTCTGGGTGAGCATTCGCTTTTAGATGGAAGGCACATTTTGTTCCCACACTTTAATGTACGCACTCTTACGTGTCTAATACATGCATGGGCAACTTATAACACACCAAAGACACAGAAAAACACGTGTTTATGCCACATGGCCCCTTTAACATCATTTATTGACATGTACACACCCAAATCCTGCTATTTTCAGTAGGAATGTCCACAAAACACTGCATTCGATTCTTCAGTCTAATACATCAACAATCAATGGGGTTACAAACTCTGAGTGACGAATACCTAGAGAGAAAGATGGTGCACGAGGCAGGTGTGTCATCACCTTCTCAGGGCTGTGTGTTCCTGGGCCGGGCTTTCGTGTGGCATCGGTGGGAATAGTCGGACGGCTTTGAATGGAGAAAGATGGCTGTCTGTTCAGGTAAACACTAGGTTCTGTGCTGTTGTACCGGCCAGGCCCTGGAGTCATGGATAGGTCCTCTGATGGACCACCTGCTTTCCTGCGTGCTGATATAGAGAAGCTGGCGCTGGAGGGTTTGTGAGGGACATGAGAGCCAGTTAGGTTGGGTAAAGTGTAGCGGTTGGGGGCGGGTACAGCATCCACAGTGCGGTAGCGTGTACGATGAGCCATGGTGTACGATGGAGGTTTGTAGTGCAAGTTTAAAGGTGGTGCTTTCTCAGGACTGTAGGCTCCTGGTCCAGGAGTCTGAAATGTCTCACCTGACAAAATAAAAAAACGAATATTTTAACTTGTAAAGCCCCTTTTTTAAAGGGATAGTTCACTCCAAAATAACCATTTTAAATCTTCATTTATTTAAAAAGATATTTTGAGATATGTCTCAAAATTATGTCAATGCAAGGAAAGTCAAAGGGGGCTAATGTTGTTTGACTACCAACATTCTTCAAAATATCTTCTTTTGAGTTCTGCAGAAGAATGAAAGTCATACAGGTTTGGAATGACATGCGAGTGAGTAAATGATATAAGACATTTTGTGTTTTGATTAAATATCCATTTAAAATCGTACATAATGGTCATATCCAAATCTTTAAGAGGAGCTGTATAGAGAGAAAACCCACCTGTCTTCTTCAATCTACCAAGCATGGAGTATGACGGGGTGCCATCTCTTCCAAAGCGTGTCATTCTGGCATCTATGTGATACTGAGGACCCGGACTGGAGTCCACAGCCACCACTAGTCATGAACAACATAATGAGAAAACAAAGCATAGTTTATCGAATTAAATTCTAACATATGGTTTTGATTAGCTTAATATGCACTTATAATCATTATATTGCATGCCAATGTTTGCGAGACAAAGTCCAGATGTGTTCTTGAACACTTTTGCATTAATACTTTGATCAAACTGGGTGTTCCCAATTCTCTGTGTTGTGACCCTTGCCGAAGGAAGCAGGCATTACACGTCACTAATTAGGCGTGCAAGCCTTGAATGTGTACAAGTGTACGTGTGCGCCTGTAATTTAGTTTCAGATCCAAGCGCTTTACTGTCATGTTGATATATCTTAATTTTCTGTGTGAACCACAAACGCGCCTAAGGGTATTGTCACATGATTAAAGTAACCCACCAATAATTTTAATGTGAGGAGTGATTGATTTCTTGTTCTGTCACTCATCGTGATGTCACTCACTGTTGCTGCTCATTCGGCTGTGGAAGGAATAGGCCGGGCTGCTGGGTTTGGTGTAGTCATGGTTTATGTAACCGATAGTGGGGGGAAGAGCATAGCGCCCAGGCCCGGGCCCTGTGGGCATAAACAAACACAATGAGTGAGACAATTTTAACTGTTTAAAATATTCATAAATACAATTTAAAATATGCATAAATACAAAACTAGTGAACATAATGAAAAATGAACAACATTGTATGGCTGCTTTTAACTTTAAATGTAATATTTAATAATAAATAATTACAAAAAAAGGAAACAAATGTCTCCTCAGGCTGATTAAATATAGGATATACAAAGTATACAGCTGCTGGCTATCATGGATTGTATTATTATTATTAAATTGAAAATAAAATGGTGGAATGTTATTCATTTGAAACATGAAAGGTCACACATGTTACGCACATTGCTGAAGCCCTGTAGTACCTTGACCGTAAACTTTCAATCGAGACTTCATTCACAGTAAAACGTCACATAACCTTTTTAAAGCTTCGGCAAAGAAAAGAAGTCCTATTCTCAGAACGATACAAACAGGTGTTGCAATAAAAGACCTAGCTGACAGTTTCTTTCATCAAACTGCCAATCCGCTCCCGAGAGCCAAATAGGAGCATGCGGTGCATGTTTCAACTCCTTGCAGAGCCCTGTGCTAAAATAAATTGTCAGACTTCCTTGCTTTGCAGATTCATTCTTTCAACACAACAATTTACCCAAATGAATCTATTGAAATGAGTTATTACAAACTCACCCCTTTCTCTGCCAGCAATGATGGGGCGCCGTCTCGTAACCTCCCCCATAACGCTTGTGTTTTCCGGCCGGCTCTAATAGCTAACAGCAAAATCGGGAGGACTCAGGGAGGATTCGGGGAGGTCCAGCAAAGGTTGAGGTTTCAGTTTATACTCACCGAAGAAAACAACTGGACCCTGAATTATAAATGAAGCTTACAAGCACAAGAAACCTTATCTTTGTCCACAAGAACATCCATCTCGATATCTTTCCGCATAAAAGATTACCAAACATCTATCAGCACTTACAAAGGACACCTACAGTTACAGTTTGGCAACCTTTCTGTGAAGCACTACTTATGATTACACATATGGAAGTAGACAAGCATCTAGAGTAGTTTGAAATGACTATGTTTATTTTGTAGATATAATTCATTCTTATAACATGACAAGAATACAATTATCTTAATAACATTCAGGGAAGTGACCTGGGTTAAAAAAAAATCAAATAGATTTCACAACAGAATCTGTCAATTCGTCTCTTCCCACATGGACACGCTCCAACCAGTACTGAAAACCAATCTTGCTGTCCTTTCTGTGGTATGGCATTACAGTACTGTACTTAGAACATCTTAGATCAGGTTTCTTAATTATAACACCTTATGTTATTTACCTGTGCGAGGATGTTTTACATAAAGTGAGTAAATGGGCATTAAAATCACAGTTTCTTTCTTGAGGAGCTGTATGCTACATGCAATATTTCATGCTGAGAAAATGTTAATGATATCGTGTCTTATCTGGTGGCTGTAAGAGGAGACATCCGTACTGACCGCTGATCGGACATTAAACATTAATCTACGTATCTCTGGACTCCATGAGTCATGTAGAAGTAGGTGACACAACAGCTGACCTCTGGCATGCAGCCAGCGAAGACTAAGGTGGCGTAGGTTGTGTTACTCCAGAGCCAAGAACAATAAACTACAAATCTGCATCTGAACAGAACAGCCCTGGTTTTTATAAAAACGGCACATTTGGTCATGACGTCCAGTTCTAGTTTAACTAAAAAGAATGGAAATGTAATTCTGTAACATGATATTGAGCACATTATTGATCTCTGTACCATGAAAGTACCCGAGGACAGTCCAATGAGCATTGAAGGGATTACAGTTACAGTCAAAATCATTGTTACATTTGTTAAACAACATAGGCTGTATTTTATTAGAAGTAAAAAAAACAGCAAAATTGCAAAAAATTGCAAAACTTGTTCAAGGCAATTTAATATAAAATTTTAACTAAATGTGTATTTAAACTTCAGTTTAAAGCATTTTAAAATTTATTAGAGCAACAAATATCTTCTTTTGTGTTCAACAGAACAACAAAATTTATACAGCAGTTTCCTACCACGGTAGTCAAAGGTGGTAGTCAAAAACCACAAATAAAAAAGCATTTTGAGCTGCATTACTGCAGGGTCATATGTACTTTTAAACCCAGTTGTATTCTTCAACATTTCACCCCAACAAGAAATACGCATATAACCTGTGACTTCCTAAAAACTTTAAATGAAAAAAGAAAATATTCTGTATATTACTGTGAGGGTTGAAGTATTTGTACTATTTGACTTGGCAGATCGGAGTCACACAAGACACTGCTGAAATCACAAGACTAAAATGTGGAGGTCTTTAAGCCCAATAGCCTAAAGCATTTTTATTTTCTTTGTGGGTGTCACTCAGGGAAAAGTGTGAAATACTGACCGTGGAAGAGGCCAGAGCAAGAACGCTAATTTAACCAGACAACTGTTCATACACACATTAATCATCTTCTCTGTAGAGAATCATACTTTTGCTCTATCTGGCAAAACACTTTTGTGTTTTGTGCAATTGCGATCTTTGCACATTTCCGTTTTTTTCATATTGTATTCTGAAAGTAGTTTTCTGGGTTTACGAGACTGTCTGCTTATAAAGGACCATCTTCATAAGCTTTCTTTAAAGAAGTAATTTATGAACAATATTACAGTTTAACAATTCAGTCAATAATAATATAATCTACCTACACATAACTTAAGAGTCAAAACATAACTTTACATTTAAATATGTGGATACAATTCAGTACAAAAATAAAAGCAGTAAAATGTCTCAATACATATTTTTTCCCAAACAGTTCAATGCTACAAACACGGTTACAGTTTTACATTTCAACTGCAACACATATAATCACAATAGAGAACATTTGTTGGCCATAACTTTCCATTACTGAGGCGGTTTCAATGTGGTAACTTTGTGGATCCAGAATGTAGTGTAAAAAAACTGTTTAAAACGCAGCAGAACTTTAAAAAAAGGGAACAAGTCCCACTCGTAGTTCCAAGTATCGATTTGTTCGGTACTGCTTGCTTAAGCATGTGTTTTAGCGACTGATATGGTATGTACAGATTACTGCAAGGCAATATACGTAGACTGAAATTTGGCAATATATGTTCTGTGAGGTATACCTGTGGGATTTGTAATGTAAACTGCTGACCTTTGATCAAGCTTGGTGTTAAAGAACCTTCCTATTTTTCCAGTTGTCTTTCTGAGTGAATTTCAGACATTTTTCATTTGTCCATAAGGAACCTTTCTTGAACATAAAGGTCGGCTAAAGTTAGCATTTGAGAGAAATAAAGAAAATGGCACGGGCCCACGTATTGAGCACGCATCACGTTGGCTAAGCATGGCTTGTGCATCATCATCCTCAGTGTAAATGTGCAAATTATAACCTGTAATTATTCGCTCCCGGCTGCTATCAAAAGACTCGTCTTTCCTCTGACAACAGCTGTGAAGATACAATCCACGTGGCCTCAGTGGCGATTATCAAAAACGTTGAACAGTTTGTTTTCCTGTATTGTGAGGCATTTTACAAAACTGCACAATTTAAGCTGTGTCCCAAGTCCCAAACGCCTGTTACTCTTTGTTGTTTGAAGGTTCCATTTTGAGTCCATCTGAACTTGAACTTTCTTGCACAGAGCCAAGCAGCAGTCTGGAAAATGTGAATTCTTCCACAGTGTACTGTTGTTGTTAAACGTTCGGCCTGCCAGGAGCGACGTGCTATGATTTATCTCCTTGAAGAACCTGAAAACAGACAATATGACATTGATCGGATGAATGCATACGGAATATGAAACTCTTCATATAGCCTTTCAAAAACAACCAGAGATCCTGGATTCGTCATGGATTATGGCAAAAGAAAATCACAGTTTAAGTCTTTGCATATTTGCAGTGTTAATGTTTATAGATTTGTATTTTGTTATTAGAATTGTTATTGTGAACTGTCTTTTTGGTAACGTCGTGGGGTGCGAGATCTTCCCGAATGATGCTATAAGAATTTGTCAAACACTGTGATGCTGACGAGCATTTGGGACACGTTTTATACAACAGAAAGACCACAAGACGCTGATGGCTACGTTTATAGTGCCTTAATTATATTTTGTGAAGGACCGTCCCTGTCATGTCCAAAACAGGATTATTCTGGAACTGACAACTCCCAACTGAATACATATGTAGATGATATTTGTGTGTGTTAACAAACTGTTGGATTTCATTCTGCAAGTTTATTTAATTGGTCTGGGTTTCTACAAGAGTTTATGAAAAACTACCTGACTTCGCCTTGCGTTATTTACTCGTGTGGTTACCAAGCAAAACACAGGAAACCCGGTGCAATAACACCAAAAACACTTTAATTAAATTAACTCGGCAACTTCAATAAGTCATTCCTCCCATGGATTTCTACTCACAATGTTATGAGAGCAAATATTCCTAGCATAACAAATTCTCAGAAACTAAAGTTGAGGCAAACCAGACGCTCAAACATTGTGATGAATTGGATTTGGGTTAAAGAGAGCTAGAATGCATATTTAAAAGCTCCTTACCTACCTGGTTGCGGGTTTTATGAGATTTCTGCAGCCAGACCCGCCACTGGTCGTAAAGTTTGATACTCATACCGCTGCAGCCGTAAGCGTGTTTGCGCACCCAGCCGAAAAACTGCTTCAGGTCCCGCCGCAGAGTCGAGTTCTGCTGCCCCGCCTTCGAGTCACATGACCCCGTCATCAGCCGCTCTGTGAATCAAAAGGCAAAATCAAACAACATGCACCTATCATGCAACATGCGTATCGCACAGATGCAGCTCGCAGTTTACGCGGCGAACCAAACACACATTGGGATAAAAATAAATCCTTTTCCATTTTAAATAAACAGCAGGTTTCTGATGTCCAGATGTGGGCCGCTTCATGAGAGTTAATGTGCAGAAAAGTTAATCTGTTAATCTTTAGAAACAATCCTCTGAAAAAATATATCAAACCCTCCCCCGTGAATCTTTGGCAAGCCGCAAAATGGGGAAATGTATGAGTGAAGTAATGCGTTGCATGTGCTAGCTGGTGTCTGCTGGAACCAGCATTGTCTCGGGAAATATGTATCTGATTATGGAACGGACTGCACGACACATTCAAAATGTGAAAATATGATGAAGGCAACATCTCAATCCGGCTCTCATTGCCACTTTTTAACCAGGCACAATGTGTGATGCCTTAAATCTGGTTTTATTTATTTATGTGTAATGTTACTATTGGGACCTTTGCCATTTTTATAACAGACACACTGAAAAGGAGAGAAAACGATGGAGAGAGGGTTTGGTAGGTGATCCAATCCAGATCTGAATGCATGTTTCCTGCATGAAAGCCACGGTGCTGAGCAGCAGGGGTATGCGTGTTAACCATTTGGCCACGGGTGCAACGGGGGGTCAAAGTTTGGCTGGTCGGCATGATCCCATTAGCCCCTGCTGGCAGATGTCGAAATTACAACATCTGGACCTGGGAAGTATCTTTTTTCGATTGACGGCTATTCTCTGTTTTCTGATTAAATAAATTTTCTGCCAAGCAACACAAATTGAAAATTCAATTATGTTTGCAAAGATTTCATTATATTATGGTTGATTTTTGGTCAATGCTAGGTTTTTTATTCACATGCCATTAAAGAACAACATTTAATACAAACATTACAGGATTTTAAGGTTCGTCCTATAATATTGAACAACAATATTCAGATTATTAATATGCAAAAGGGTAATTGACAAATAAACCATAAATGTGTCCAATGCTGTGACAGCATATACAAATTAAGATACATCTATATTATGCTATTATACATAATAAGTATAATATAAAAAAATAGTAAGGCATTAAAAGTTTGTTTTCAAATTTTTGCTATGACACACCATAGGACACATGTACATTATATTTATCAACTACCCAATATTCAGTCTTTTTTTTATTTTTTTTTTATTTTTTGTATATTTTGTATTTTGCCTTTTCTATATATTACATGTGCACAAAAGAAAAAGGAGAAAAATTGTCTATTTCTCTCTTCTGCCTTTGAATTATTGACATTGAAGCAACATATTTCAAAACAATAACTATTTTGTCTCACCACTGTGTGGTGTTGAGGCAGCCGTTGGGTGACTCCATTCGCTCCAAATGCCAGCTTTCCTAGACCCCAGGATCCCAACGGGGTTACAGCGTACCTGCACAAAGTACACTGTGCCTGGCCTCAACCCCGCCAGCCTGCAGGAGGTCTGATTCCCGACGTCATCCACCACCTGCGCAAAAAGACACCCCAAACAATGCGTTACTTCAAACGGATCACCCAGGAACCACACACACGATCACCCAACGGCCTTTTTTAATGTTCTCTAAATGAAGAAAAAAAGCCATTCACGTTCAAAACTTTAAGCAAGTTCCCGCATGTTCACCTACAAAGAAAAAGAACAAAAAAAATCCCCCCTCTATGTGCTCCTGAGGGGGATATACCAACATATACCAGAGACAAAGAGAAACACACACATACCAGGGCCAATAGGTACATGACAGACACACACAGACACATAAATAACCAGACTTCTTTTGGCTCGGCTCAATGCAGGAAGTGCCTACACTACCCCGAGAGAAAATCTGTTATCTATTACTCTATTACCGATTGAGTAATTGGACGGGTGAAGACAACATAGACAGCATGTAGACAGGGCCACGCCAACACGGTTTCCTCCTTCACCTCTGATATTTCCTCTAAACGGTGCATGTTGAAGCAGAGGTAGGCTCGAGATTCACATAAAGGAATGTCAGAACGTTTCAGAGAGAGAAAATGGGACCTGGGCCCCCTGTAATTATTTACAATCCCGGAACCCCTGAATCAGTCCCTTTTCATGGTTGGACTCGGCAGACTCACGTTTCAAAAGCTACAAACACGGTTAATATGCATGGCTCCGTAATCCGAGGACCATTACCATCGGAACGTGATGAGCGGCAGAATGTTAACATCATCAGGTCGCTGTGTAACAGGCATGCTGGGTAATTATTTCCTTTTGCACAAGCTATGTAAGCATTCTACGAGGCCAGAACGGGCCGGGCGATAATGCGACTAGCTAAGCCCGATTAAAAACAACAGCTCATCTGCCATTGATGTGCTTTGCATGGTCAGTGTCATATTTAGACTTTTATCAAACCGTGTAACTGACAGCACAAAGATTGGTAAGAGAATAAAATGAAGTAACCAAACTCTACCCGGCTTCAGAAGGAAACCTGCCAACTGATTGGATCCATATGACCGAAATGGGGACAGCAAAAGCTTAAGTTTATTCGAAACCTTCAAGTTTAGCCGGACTCTTCCGTGTCTAGAGAACTGGGAACCATGTGCTGCTCGGCTACAGCTGGGACTGACATCTCAGGCAAGTAATACAAACACCCTAAATTCTACCGAAACACGGCTGTTGTCTTTTGAAGCACTCTAATGTATCATCTCACCATTAGCTATTCTGGAAACGCTTCAAAATGGAGAAATTGACATCAATTGGCACATGCACAGTTTAGACTACAAGAACAAGGGGGTGTGGTAGTGGACTTCATAGAGAATACGGTCATGAGAATAATGAATGTGTGGGCATGTTACAGAAATGGCATGGTCACAAGGTAACAGGCACGGGAGAACTGTACCTTCCAGTCGCTGCTTTCCTCCAGTCTGTATCTGATCTGGTATTTGGCTTGAAATAGGAAGTCTCTTAATGCAGGAGGAGTCCCCCAGCGCACAGTCAGCTGGTCCTCCAAGTCACCCACTCGGCTCAGAGTTACGCCTGTTGGTGGGTCGGTTGTAACTAGAAGGGGAAACATAACATTCAGATTTGATATCTGTGAGATTTTTCACAAGGATCTAAAAGTGACAATTCACCCAATAATAAACTTTCTGTTATCATTTACTCACCATCAAGTTGTCCCAAATCTGTATGATTTTCTTTGTTCTGATGATGACAAGAGAAAATATTTGTAAGAATGCTTGTAACCAAACAGGTCTTGGCCACCATTGACTAAAATTACAATGGTAGTCAAAAGTGCCCGAGAACTGTTTGCTTTCCAAAATTCTCCCAAAATATCTTCTTTTGTGTTAGACAGAACAAAGACATTTTTCTAAATAGGGTAGTCAATGGTGGCCAAGAACTGTTTGGTTACAAGCATTCTTCCAAAAATCTTTCCCTGTTTTCATCAGAACAAAGAAACTTATGCAGATTTGGAACAACTTCAGGGTGAGTAAATGAAGATTTTTCATTTTTCGGCCAACCTGTTCCTTTAACTTTTAAATATTTCAAATAAATAAATAAATAACCCAGATAAAAATTAAGTGTGTGCATTAGCATCATAGATACAAAAAAACAGTATATGTTAGGTTCGATGAGATCTTTAAAGGGATAGTTTAACAGTTTTTCACCCTTATGTCATTCCAAACCTGTATGAGCATCTTTTGCTGACCACAAAAGATGATATTTTTAAGAATGATGGTAACCAAACAACAATGGCCCCCATTGACTTCCACTGTGGACACAAAACCACAGAGACCGTTCTCAAAATATCTTCTTTTGTGTTTTACATAAGAATGAGTCAAATACAGAATTGTATAAATGAAGACAGACATTTTATTTTTGGGTGAATGATCCCTTTAATAGGCTTCAATCTATTGTCGGCTATATTGATTAGCAGTTAATTTCGCTTGATCTTCAAGCTACTTGTGACCTGACCATTTGCTTTTTTTTCTTACCAAAGCACAAAAAAGCTAACCCCCTAATACAGAATGATTATTTCGCATATAATAAGGGAGAGGGTCATTCCAGGAATCGCCCCCCATGTCTTCCCCCAATTATAATGGTTGCCACACTCCTTTTGAAGCACCGATAATGCTCAATTGTGGTTTGCTTGGCTCTCAAAACTGTTGTTTAATTAACTGGTAACATAGATGAGCATTGTCTCTGTTGCTAAGGAGGGGTAAGCACTAGGTGTGGTGGCTGTCTCATAACTATGGCATGTTTTGAGCACTTTCCATTCAGTTGCCCTGCCACCCCCTTCAGGTGCATTAACACTGATTTATACACACAGGAACCAAAAAGTTAATTATCTTTCCTAAATTAATTTTGGAAGAACAAGGGCTTTAAAGTGCGATAAGGCCTTTTAAATTAAACTAACGAAAACTATCTAAAGTCTTGCCAACACAAAATGCCCCCCGACTGAAAATATAACAATTCTAATTCCATTTTTATTACTGTAACACGATCGTAGTTTAACCGTCCCTGTGAAGCGATTATGTGGAAGTTTGGCCTGCGCTCAAAGATAAGATCTTGAGGATTCAAAAACAGACTTCACCCTTTCAAATGCATTACAAACAGAAGCCCCAGGCCGGTCACGGTAAAAGGATTAGCGAAACCATAAAAAGTTAAATTCCACAAAAAAGCGGGGGCTGTAAGGTTTCTCAGGTATTCGAGAGTAGGTGGGCAGAAAGGAGGCAGAAAAGATATTGATGACACTGTGACAGGCCGATGCGATTTGTCACGCCTCCACCCAGACTTGCAAGGAGTGCCGCTCTCGGGTTGCACGTGGACCTCTCGTATTGCACGCCGGTCACGAGGAGAACACCTGGCTCCACAAAAGGGGTCAAAGGTCACACACTCACCCACGTCTAAGATATCCAGGTATATGACGTCAGAGGTGGCACTTCCGAGTTGGTTGGATGCCTCCACCCATATCTCATAAGGTGTGAACAGGGCGAGGTCGCGAGGGATGTAGCATGTGTATGGATCACCAATGGTGTATTCCTCACACTCTTTTTCTCGCCCGTACCACCTGGATGTGCAAACGCAAAGGTAAATTATTAGACATTTGCCAATAACGATATAAATGGTATTTATACATGGTCAGCAACAGTATTGAAATCTATAGCTTTCTATCATTTCTTTCTTTTTTCTATTCTCATTGCATTAAAGAATAACGGTGGGATTTTAAAATAGAAAAGCCAAACGTTTAACCTCAGTTGTATGAATTATTCCCCAATTATTGGCTTATTCCTTCTGGTATGGGAATGAGGATATGAAAAATTGCTGTCTGCGTTCCATCTGCTCACTGGGCATGAAAGCCAAGGATGAATTAAACACTGCATTGTCTGTAAATATAATAAATAAGGTTGCACTGTAACAATTAAAAGACTACCGTAGTTTGGCTACTATGGAAGCTACCGATTTAAATCATTCATAGGGCTTTCCTCTGGACAACAAATGTGTTTGGTATCTGCCCATCAGGAGGGATTGGTACAGACTCGGTTTGAGACATCCACTAACACTGTCCTCCAGTGAACGGGCATGTACAAACTCGAAACATACAAACATGACAAGGCGTGAATCTGGGAACAGGCATTACCATTAAAGAGAATGACCCATGCCACTGACCTGAGTTTATATTTGAGCGTGTATTTGGTTTTGATGAAAGTTTCCCCCTGGCCCCCAGGGGCCCATTTACAGGTGAGGTCTTTGGTGTTCCTGGACCAGCAGGTAAGGTTCACAGGCTTCTCAGGAGGCACTAAAAGAAAAAAAAAAGGCAATGATGATGACTTCTCATTTAGCTGTCAAACTTAGTTAGTGGAAAAGAACTCATGCCAATATCATTACACCGATCGTGAAGTGTTCTAAGCGCACTTGCCGAACACCAAGTATGTTAAGTAACATGCAGAAAATGAGCCAAAAACCTAGACCTTCAGAGTGTCTGAAATTAATGGCTCGACTTTTTGATTTTCAATAACGGATGAGTGGCTTCAGCTGTCATCCTCATTTAAGTTCAGGAACACGGCCAAGATTCCATTCGACTGAGAACAAAAGCCACTGCGTCTAAGTGTAAGAGTGTGATTATATGAACCAAACCTTCGAGAGGACACCTCCGAGACCCACAGCGCCCCGCTTGAGTCAACACAGCGCTTTACGTACACGTTTTTTAACACACACTCCGAAACTATGTCTCTGGCTTTCAATCTTTTTCCAAATGACCAGACACCCACTTCCTTCACTCAGTCTCATTCTTTGGCTTTTCAGCCTATGCGTGGGTCTGTGTTTGTAATTTTCCATACTGTCATCGTCGCATGTAACGTGTCGTACGTGTCAGACCAGGAACGCATGTATAGAGGACCACACAGGTGCTAAATGCAGTGGAAAAGGCAGATGACTTAAGGCGTTTTATGCAACGTTTAGTTTACTGGTGAACGGGCAGATGTGGCCTAATGACAGGGGTTAAATCATAAAGGCTGTCTAATACTGGTGGGTCTGACCCATATCTTTAAGCTTCAGGCTTAAAGACTTACCAAGAAAATCCATTACATTTTATTTAAATTGGACTACACCAAGTGTGGTCTTACAAGACCTTGAGAGGAACAGTGTCTTTGGAGACCTCCCTTGCCAACTGTAAATTACAAATTACATAACACAAGGGCAATAAGCCAGCAATGTACCAGTAATAATAATAGTATACGGGGTGAGGAGTACTTGAGTAATTTTACTCTAGCAAAATAACATTTTTCAAGTATCTGTACTTTCTGGAAAAATGTTACTACACTACATAGAAAAGCATATTTCATAAATGCATTGGTATGCATTGTTTTTCTTACCTGTAATACTCGAGGACATTAAATTAATTTTACTCAAGTAAAATATTAATAAAAGGAAAAAAATTTAAGTACTGAAGTATTAAATGTAAACGTACATATATAAAATGTAGTGGAGTAGAATGTATGATATATGCTTCATAACGTAATGAATTAAAATATTTCAATATTTCAGGACAAAAAACATACTTGAGTTTAAAAATACTTATTTTCCACATTTTATCAAGCATTCAAAATAGGGATGTCAAAACATATCGGTATTAATAATCATATTAATAACCATGAATATTTTATATAGTGTACGTTAAATACAATAATATTGTAAATAATACAGTTCCAATATCTGTTGACACTTTAACATAACATGTTGGTTTCGGATTCATTTTACATTTTGCGTTAAAAGCCAGAATGGTTTCTTTCTCTGCCTCCCTTTAGTCATGTTTGGAATTATTTTTGGTCCAAAAAATAAGAAAAGACACCAAAAGTATAAGATAGATAAGACTGATAGCATTATATATAAAATTGTACCCATAATAGTCTGCAATAATACTATTAGCATTACCAAATTGTGTTGTTAAAATCTGAAATAAAGTGAGCCCACAATGCACAGAACAAGAAGGGGCCGAGAACAGATAACATTTCTCTTTCTTCATTTATTTTACTTCTTGGCAATAGTCACAGGAACAAACCCAAGTGCTATCTCGATCAAATCTAACTCTGCTGTGGCTTTTTTCTTGCTTTATCTCAGCTGGAGGCCGCTGTCAGCCAAAGGCCCCACAGCACTGGCCCCATCCGCTCTTGCCAATTAAACACACGCTCGGTAGTTTTAGAAGCTCCCGGAGTAAATACGAACAATATGTAGACACACTCACTGCCAACGTAGATACAGGAGCCGGCCAGCACATGACCCCCGCTGTTATGGCACATGAGGTTGTCTCCCGAGCGCTGGCGAGACCCGGAAAGCCGTGGCAGCGTTACGCTGAGCATGGTGGGGCTCAAAATGCTGTATGTGCTGCTGGGAAGACGTTTCCCGTTCAGAGTCCAGTAGAGTGAGCCCGCATGCAGGCCGTGATCCAGATTCACAGAGCATGTTGCCGTCAGGCTAGAACCAATGGGAAGGGCAGGGTCCTGAGGGTAGATGGTGGCCATCTCTGAAGAAGAGTGAGATACAGCATGTTAGAGCTTGTTAATTATGGGATTTGGGAACTCTCTTTATGTGACGTTTACAAAAAGATATGCCCATGTCTGACAGGCTAGCGTCATGACTAAAACATCAAAAAAGTTAATATTGACAGCATAAATCAGAGCAACATGCACATGCCCCTTCCAATTTTGGAGTGGATTTTGAAAGCAACTTGGAAGAAAAAGCATACATGAATTTGTATTGTATTTAGCCGTTTTATTATTGTATACATGGCAGAAATGCTTCATTCACAAGTTTAAGTTTGTAGTTGAGACAGTCACCATCAAACGTCAGAATCAACTACAAATATAGTACAGGACACATTTGAGAATGTGCGCAAGGCGATCGCAAAAGTAGAAGACTGGTCGTATTAATCGGTAAAAATAGCACAGAAATTTATACAAAAAAAAAATACAAACGCAAAAAATTCTAATTGTTAATTTTAAACCCTGTTGGGGTCCTTCACAATCAGAAAATGTGTTAATCCAGTAAAGTTGGGTAATTGTGTAAGTGAAGTAGGAACGGCTGTGTGATTGTGCCAAATTACATCAAGATGGTCAGATTGACTAACATTAAAGGAGAGATTATCCAGTCAGACTGAGCAGAGAAATTCCACCACATCAGAGAGGACAGATACACTTAAATCCGCTCTTTTATCTCAGAAAACTAATGAAACGGGATCACGCTGGACCCTTGTGTTACTTTAGAACAATCATCCCAAAACTACTTCACTGGAGAGGATTGAGGAAAAAATCGGATGTGAAACATTTTACTTCAAGGAGTTTAATGACAGTACCAATTACAAGTATTTATAGCAGGTGTCTGAAACGGAAATGAGCTTTAAAGGATTTGTTTTCAAGAGGTCTCATGAGGTAAACTCGGAGTCCTGTAATCAGGGACGCAACCGGAGAAAACGGAGCACTTCTCGATGCATCCCGGGTGCAAGTATTACCGCTGTCAAAGCGAACTTCCCTTTACATTTACATGGATGCATGGAAGCTTTAATTAAAAAGCTATTTACGTTTTTCATCAATATGAGTGTCAACTGGGCGTCGAACCCACAACCTCTGTGCCACTAATGTAATATTCTACCAGCTGAGCTCCAGGAACACTTTGGACATTCCTGCCCATGTTGTCATACCACAATGATGTTTTAAAAGGTTACTTCTGTCTACACGTTTTTTCCTTTTAACTCTGTTTATACTTCGCCGAGGCCCAGAAAAAGTCAGCCTGATGCTTTCGTGTTTAATGTTAACTGTATAACACAGCCGGGGGAAGTGTTAGTCGAGATCATCATCGACTGTAAAGAATTTCACTCTCATAATCTCCTGCCTGGCACTCGGGGTGTGAATGAGGCAATACTTAATTGGATGTAATTAGTCTCCCACTAACACCTGCGAATGTCACGTAAGGGTAATGTGATAAATACTGGCGCTGTAAATCTCCTTTACAATAGCTATTAATAATTTTGCCTCTCGTTATTTGCATCACCATTGCGCTCTTTGATCTTGTTACAAAGTCCTCTGCAGTTCATTAAAAACGAATTAAACCTCACCACCACCTATATTTCACCAAGCCCAAAACATCACCTCATATCAACACTAATACCAATCTGAGATGAACACATGTGCATTATAAAAACAAGCATCAGAAACATGATGTAGCCTGAGAGGTTTTTTTGCGGTTCACCCTCCATGTGTTAAATAAATTATGATCTGACCTGTTGAAATTTTAACTCCTTACAGACTTTTTCAATAGTACAACTTATAATTGCTTTGTAATTTACAATAAGATGAAAAAAATACAAGAGCTGTTATCTGAAACGTCACGAATACACCCTAAAATAATCCGTTTTTTGTGTAACTGAAATTTCATTTGGAGGAAAATATGTGATTAGTTCAAAGTTTCTTATAAACTAAAATGCTTTAGTTAGCTTTGGTTTATACTTCTGTAAACCAATTTGAGCGCGTCCCGTGCGATAAATACCAGACGTGAGAACACATGTATCTTACACATATACAGTAGGATTTATATACTCACGGGTGGCAGACGACAACACGCCGGCAGCACAGAGAAGCAAAAACAACAACCAGATCATCTTACAAGAAATGTTCGCCTTCTTTCGTTAAGCACAAGTGTGTCTTATTGGTCTATGCAGGGAATATTTTATCCACGCATGCAAGCTGAACGCAAACACACCGAGTCCAGCTCCAATGCTCCCGATCTGTTGATCCCAAAGCCCGTAAATTTAACGCTGGTGTCTCGCAGATGTTACTGAGCGCTCAACATGAAAGAAAATCCGCCAAATGTTCTGTTAATGCGATGGTGCATTTGTCCTCTTCATTTACTTTTGGCATCGTTTACGGTCGGCGAGGTTTCCCACTGCTAGGAAACATCCAAGTTTATACTTTGCAAGCTCCGCCCCTGTCTTCCCACACAGTTCCAAGTCATTTTTTGACTCTTTCGTTTTATTCCTCCCTTCCCTGTCTGTGCCCTCCTCTTGTCTCGAGCGGTCCCATATTTATCATGAATTTCCGCCAAAACTAAACCTTCATGTCGAACTACCTAACTAGAAATGTTTGCAATTCGACTTAAGACCTTATGGCTTAAGGAAAGTGTAATCATGACTTAAGGGATAATGCAATGAGATAGGTGCAGCTGCAGGTAATACCCATAATCCTTTGAAGTTGAGTCCGTCCAACATTACATTATGACATCTTCAATTCAGTATTTAGAACTATCCAATTTAAAATCACCTTGCGCTCAACTTTGTTTTAGAAACTTTGTTAAAAAAATTAGATAAGAATACAAGACTGAACCGAGAGAAAAAAGATTTTATTAACTTGTTGGCAACTGGTCTGATGTGATACTTATGCAATATATAGCCCAATTTAGATAGAATTGTAGGTAACATTGAATAAAGATTTCTAGAATTATAACAAAATCATTGTTTGAAAGAAAATAATTAGATTCTATTACTCCACGAGTCATTGCAAAATGTACAACAAAAATGACATAAATAGAATTCTATAGAATGGTTTGATTTTATATGATATGATGTGTGCAATCCAAATATATAATTTTATAGAATTTTAACCAAACAAAATAAACTATTCTTTCAAAATTTCAGCATTAGTTTTGATAAAAAAAATGATTTCAGAATAAAGTAAATAGACTGCACTATAAGCTTTTTGTGTATGGATAACTTTTATTTAATTTTCTTATTTTTCTTGTAATTTAAATAAAATTGATGTTCATTCAATAGCAATGTCTAAATGTTATAATGACTAATGTTGACTAATGGAGGTTATGAGCTGTTGGAGATATCGTCCTGGTCCCTGAGTCACTCATTCACCGGGGGTGTATATTTTGAAACAATAACTATGACAGACAGTTCGTCCGTGGGTCAGCAAGCCACAATGCAGTGCTTTATTTACTGTTGAAGAAACGCTTGTTAAGGCCGAGTTTACCGTTAGTTTCACACTGGTTGTGTCTCGTAAATGAGTGAGTAGACTTCCTTTCCAGTTACCACCATTATCAATCCTATAACAAGAAGGGTGTCATCCAACGTCAGTGAATAGAGACAAAGAGCATTCATCAAATCGAGTCAAAGCTCTCGATTCTCACTACATTCGGTCATCCACTACTTACTATATTACATTATGTATGTGTTTTGGTCATCTAGACATGTTCTGCACTCCTTAACACCTTGTCTGAGCTTCTAAACAGTTTAGTGGTGCATATAAAGTGTGTGAGCCAATACCTGCTGAAGAATGTTGTCATATAAATACATCACCTCTGGGGAAACTTACATTACAAATCAAGATGTTGTAATCCCAACAACCTCGGCTGGTTTAAGAAAAATTAAACCTTTTCACTCGAACACATCAACAACGTATAATTATCTCTGAACAAAGTACTAATACAGAACAAGCAAAACTGGTGTGGTTCATGCGCAAAAAATTTAATCTGAAGAATTCAGCTTTTTATCATCCTCTTCATAAATGAGTTATAAAATGACTTTGGATTGAGGATTAGTTGGATTAAATGTTTCTCCAGACCCAAAAATGAGACAGTAATTCAAAACACAGGACATGCAGATCGACTAGGACTTCTGCTTGCAATAGATTCCTTGACTGATGTGTTAAAGTGTTCTGCTTTGGAGACAGAACAACAAGGATAGTTAGAAACAGAAAATAAAACAAGCACTTCCTCCCTTTAGATGAACTACACCATAAATCTATCGGCCCATTCAGGACTCATACCCAGCTAGGTGAAGTTTATTCAGAAAGACTGAAACAGCTCGTATCTGAGAGGACATCTATCGTCCAGAAGCCAGCTTTGAGACAGCACAACACTACATAATGAGACAGAGAAGCATTGATTGCCGGGACCTTGTGATTTAGTGGGTGAGCTCTGGCATGTGGAACAAATTATTCCACCATAAAGATTTCAGGGGGGAATACACTTTGGGACAGAGGCTTGGACTCACAGCATTCAAGTGGAGTGTGAAAGTATTGCTTTCTTTGTTTTGGGACACTCTGAGGAACTCAAATTGGACATGCAGTAATATAATGATGATTACCCAAGGGGGGTCAAACCGCAGTCCCGCACACCTCAGCATTTTATGTCCAATCAACTTGGCAGACGTGAGAAACCTCTTAAAATGTCTGGAGACCTGTGAGAGGCTCCAGCTCTGCGAAACACGTGCTGACATCACTGTAAATCAAGCAATATCCTCATAATACATAGAGACAGTCAATGACCCCAGAGGTACAAACCTCACTGATTGGGAAAAAATGTTTGTTTGAAGTAGGGTCAAAACCTTCCCAGACTTGGTTAAGCTGTGTTTGTATGCTGTAATGTATGTAACAATGTATTATTTCCAAGAATATCTTTAAGAATGGATTAATTTGAATTAAAGGAGTAGTTCACCTTAAAATTACATTTTCATGATATTTCACTCACCAACATGTCATAAACCGTCCGTGTGTTTATTTCTTCTGTCAAAAACGAATTGAGGCTTTTGAGGAAAGATTTCAAGGGTTCTTATCCATATAATGCATTTAAACGGGGGGCTGTCGGTTAATGTCCAAATTTCAGTTTCATTGTAGCTTCCAAAGACTCTTAATGACACCAGCCGATGAAAGATTGAAATTTTCCAAGAAAACTAAACACTTTAAAAAAAGTAAATGGATACACACGGAGGTGGGATGTATGAATTATCATACAATTTTAAATTTATAGTGAACTACTCCTTAAAATGGAATGAGCAGCCAAAAATAGTTGTCAGTTCATCATTTTCTGAGTTTGTTAATCCAGGAAAGCACCTTTGGCAGTCCCCCCAATAATTCATGGCAGATGTATATCAACCATACACACAGTGATGGCAAGATTGAGCAAATGTATAGCCAAAAGTCCCATTGGACCCTGAATTGTTAACTTACTTTTTTCCCTTCTCATTACATCTGGATCCAATGTGTTGGGTGAAATGCATTGGCAATCCCACATGAGTAGGGAGTGTATTTTTCACCTTTCATACTCTTCTCTTGACTAATTCTTTATTCATTCCCCCATACACATAACTTCCTCTATTCTCTTTGCTTTTAAACAGTTTATGCAAATCCGGCAGTATTTCCTGCACTGCTAAACACATCGGCATATATTTATGGTAGTGTGTCTCTCAGAGGAAATATCTGGGGAATTTAGTGGTATAGTATATGGTTTATTAATATTAGCATCTCAAACCCCAAGAATATATAAACACACACAAGTCTGATAAATTTAGCAAAAATAGTTCAACAAAAGTCCAACTCAAGTGAATGCATAATATTAAACCCTGGTATAAATAAATAAATGGGAGTTTATTATTTTCTTGTTCTATCAACAGACTTCCCATCTGTGTGACATTATGCTTCTGTTTAGTCTAGTATGTTCTCATAGATGATGGTTAGTTGTTTGGATGAATATTCACAACAGGTAAATAGCAGACGTCACATTGCATAATACAAATCTCTGGAAACTGTGTGCTGCATTCACATGCTACCATTAGAGGGAGCACAAATACAAAGTATATAACTCAATTTGACAGCCATGTGTCCTAAATGAAGAATTATAGGCACATGAATTAAGGTGCACATCAAAACGCATCAATATGTGGTTTAATAAGCCAAACGTCTTTTATTTGATTCTTTGATGATTGATTTTGATTCAACCAAGTCATCCTGCAAATTGCTTTAGTAAAATATACCAAAGAATGTGTGAAACAGTCATGTTTTGCTTTGGGAAAATATTTATATTTAATTCAACATTATATATTAAACAATAATGCAAAGGAAGGGCAATATGTTGACTTATTGGGGAGTGGATGCAGCTTACTGCAAGAGCTCTGGGGGCAGTGTTTACCTTCAATCAAAGTTGTTATAAAGTGCCTTGTCATCATGCCTGCAGACTTGTATTTATTTTCTGCACAGGGTCTATTATCAAATGAGCACTCATGAGGCAAGAAGTGATTTACATAATATGCAAATATAGGACAAAGTGCAATATCATCTGTGATGGATCGTCCCATTATAGATCTTTTTGAATGACAAGCATTAACAACATTAAATGTGTAATCCAGAAATAACAGTAGCCTATCTACTCTACATAAAGTGTAACTAGTAGATAATTATAAAAAAAATGTAATTGATTGATCACTTAAATTATTTTTAACAAATATAGAAATATTTACCACACAAATAACAACAGTTAAATGCTTTGAATATGTTACATATTTCTAACCATGAACTTAGCTTTGTTGTAACCATGTTTTTTATGCATTTGCTTGTCATTTATATAACAATTTCAGGCTCTCTGACTTCCTTAAGACCGTGACAAGACAAGAATCAATAAAACAAACATCAAAAACTCAACAAAGGTCGAAGGCCTGGGTGTAACCCAATAAGAAACATAATCTTCTGAAAGCCTTACAGCAAGACTTGCCCTTAAACAATCTGCTATAAAGAGAGATCCAAAAAAATTGATACAGAAGAAATATACTTTACGGGACATCAGTTTTCTGACATTCTGTAAATGAGTCTCAACGTTTGGACACACTTAGCCTGCTCATTCTTTATTTAAGATTTTCCACCACTTAGAATAAATGCAAACTCATCAACACTATGGAAACGATTCTAACTTTGAAAATGATGTTGATACTAAAAACTAATCAATATTTTAGCATCTTAAAGTAGCAACCCTTTGACTAAAACTTGCAAAACTGTTCTCTTCACATTTTATAAGACTCCAGTATGAAAGGAGTTCCCACTTTATTCAGGGTTCTTCTTTGCTTATTTCATTTAAAAGAATACGTTTGTTATCTATTGAAAGAAACCGATATGTTGACACACGTTTGGGGGGCACATCATGATTGTCTTCAAAAGTAATTTCAGACCTATGAGTCTTAAAGCATGTCATATTTTGAGATTAAAGATATTGAAATTTCTGTCAGGGTGTTCAAACTTTTGATGGGTACTGTAAATATCACGAATGAATGACAGACCAACAATAAACACTAAACGTATCAATAACACTAAAATGTTTGGCAATTTACTTTTCACTGACATGAGAGTATAGGCATCAATAAAATTCAAGGTGGTATTAGCCTTCTACCAACCCGGTAAACCCCCAAAAAGAATAAATTCTTCTAATTTTCAATTATACAAGTAAAGGTAATTAATTTCTGTCAAACATTTGCCTGTTTAAACAAATGCACTGCAAATACACATTTTATCTAGGATTACTGTTTCCCAGTTGGTGGGCTTTTACATAACAACCCCAAAATAGTTATGTTCGTGCAAAAAAAAGCTACAGAAAGAATGATCAGAGATGTATATTTAAGAGCGATTAACTTTCCACAGTTTATTTGCTTTCGCTACGTCGGATTATGTTTTATTGTTTTTCATCTGAAAAGAGGAGTTGCACAGTCATGCTGATGTCAAAGGAACTCTGTGTTATTGGTGCACTGCCAGCGAGCGCGGGAGCGAGCGTGCACGCGCCTCAGTACAGTCGTACTGTTGTCAATCGCTCCGCGTGAGTTCAAGTGATACGACAGAATCCAGCGAGCTCGCGCTCTTTCTCTCGCGCCCGCTTCCTTCTTCAGTGTCATGACAGCTGGAAGGCGGAGAGGCTTCGCGACGCCATAAAGAAACTTTCGGTTTATGTGTTTTGTTTGGCGTTTACCGCGCAAACGTGAGGAACTATCTGTCCGCAAATGCTTTTGTTACTTTCTTTGACACTGTAATCTGTAACAAAAACCTGCATATTGACGCGAGTAAAGTGGAAAACTGTAGCCGGTTCCTGATACGAGGTGAGTGTTTTCACTGGGTGTAGCCTATTGTAGATAGAGGATGGATTGCGTTACATTTGCGTGAATGGAGACCGCGCGCTTGACTTTAGCTACAACAGTGTCGTTTCTTTTCGACTCGTCTGCACAATTTTACAAGGCCACCGTACGTTGCATTGGAAGATATGATCATCTTAGTGGTCAACATGACGGCTTATAAGGGCTGTTGTTGAATTCATTAGCCTGCTGCAGTTCTTCCAAATGTCTTTAAATGTTGTGCATGTGTGTCATTAGATACATTATTTATATGGCGCTTACTCGACAGGTGAAAGTTCTGCGACTTTGATTATTGTGGCTCATCCATGCACATTTTTAAGCATCACAGAGTTAACAATGTTCTCACTGAGCTCAACAAAATTAAAAGTTTATACGAACAAAAACGACTTTTAATGCTGCCCCTGTTGGGCCTGGAGTGGCCCGACTGTCATTTTTAAGTCTTGTTAATTTTTTTTATTTCTTACTAGAATTCACTGTAAATAATCAAAACAGTGTACAATAATTATTTCATTCTTTTCAATATTTTAAATAGTTTTTATTTATATTAAAATACCATATAATACATAAACAGATGTTGCATATATCTGACCAATAATAAGTGTTAAATGTGCTTGTCAACTTTGACAACACAGTATTGAATCATTTAAAAAGTACAGCATTATTTGCCATTTCCAAAAACTGGACATACGAGGTTTATATATGTAGACTCCTTAGGAAGACGTAAACATCACTAGTCCAACAATGGTACAAAACAACTTCCTGTTTCAGTTTTTTAACACTGCAAAAACGTTTGAAAAATAATAATAGAACATTACAAACAAATCTAAATGTTAAATATCTTTAATTAGATATGTAAGGTTTCAAATTCATTTAAATTAAACCCGAAATGCTTCTGGACCAGTGTTTACATATTGCAAAGTGGTCTATATTTTTTATTTATGAAAAAGCTATAAACTGGAAGTCACTAAATAACCGCTATAAATTGACAGACTTGCTGAAAAAGGACGGCATTTTTATTTGATGTTTCCATGTAATTTTTGATACTCTCATAGGCCCTGGGCCATTGTACTATCCTTCTTGTCGAATCATGAATCATATCTTTTAGTGAAACTGCAATGCATTATACATTTTTTGTGCACGTCTGATTATTTTCTTCATAACAGACAGATCAAAATGATCCTGCGATATGCAAACAGACCAGTGCGTGTTCTTGGAAACGTAATTTGCACAATGCATTTCACATCAACCCAGTAATCACCACCCTGCTATTCCACCCAGTGTTGTTGATTCATAGCTTTGCTCACAGTCATGCACACTCTTCAGACTGCTCATAGTCAGACTTGCTCCTTATCAGGGCAATAGAAATGTCATGCTGCAGTTGTCAATTTGATGTTTGGTCCCTTTGCTGACCTCAGCTGTATAGCTTTGGCACAGGAATTGCTTTCTCTTTCTCTCTCTCTCTCTCTCTCTCTCTCTCTCTCTCTCTCTCTCTCTCTCTCTCTCTCTCTCTCTCTCTCTCTCTCTCTCTCTCTCTCTCTCTCTCTCTCTCTCTCTCTCTCTCTCTCTCTCTCTCTCTCTCTCTCTCTCTCTCTCTCTCTCTTGCATCATCATGCAGGTGGCACAGCGTGGATTAACTTGGACAAAAGTTCACTTGGCAGCACCTACCACAAATGTTCCACTGCTGTGACTTTTCCCTTTTCGTTCTGTGAAATAGACCCACACTTATAAAGTTAATAGTTAATCCCACCAGAACAACAGAGCTGGTGCTAACTTGCGCCGTGCAGCATATATAAATTTTTCAAAGTCCGTCGTAGCATGTGGGAGCACGTCACAATAAGCCTTTGACGAGAGATATAGGCCGCAGTTAAAGTCCAAAAGAAGCCTAATTCTCAGAAACGTCTCGTGATAAGCTGTGCTTCGAGGCAAATATGTTTGGCTTTAACGGATTTGTGCAATACCAGAGATACAAAGTCTCTTAAGATGACCTGCAAGACATTGCTGTTTCATAACTAGTGAAAGAAAAACTGGTTTCTGATGAACAACAACATCAAGGTAGATCAACAACCGAGCCTTTTCTGAGAACCATGTTAGTGTGAACAAAGGTTTAAGGCATTTTGTACATAACCATTCCAGTTGTGCCGCTACGTTGCGTTATGTGGGAAATCACGTGACCGTCTGCGATAAAGGGTGGGGCTTCGCTGGTATTTTTTCCGTGGACTACTTGACATCCGTCAGGCAATAGGGAAGTGAAACGTGACTCAGCCAAGTGTGCAGATCTCACACACTGTATTGTAAAGACAGTTTCTATTAGGATATGTGTAACGCTATATTTGTGTTCCTTGTATATCATCTGTTGCATGCATCTTCTGTCAAGTATAATATTCAAGAAAACTTCCTCATCTCGGCTGTGCAAGCTTTTCCAAGTACTTTATAAACAAAAAAGCTGATGCGAGGTTAACTAAACATCTCCTTGTTTGAAACTGTATCTTTGTTTTTTTCCCACAGGGTTTGAAGGAGCACATTCCAGATATCAGAGGGAAACTGTTGTATGACCCTGTTTTATCAATCCTGACCCCAGTGGACAAAACGCTCTTGATGCATGTGGGTTAAATTATTTTAAACTTATTCCTTACATACATCCTTGAGAAGATAGAAAAGACTCCGTCTATAAAATATGGACACAAGTATTAACTTAATTTAAAGAAGCACGCAAAGTAACACATTTTTGTTGTTGTACATCGTTGGATATTTCAACAATGCCGTCCTGGCTGAAGAGCAATCCTCGGTATGGTGGACTTCTAATCAGACAGAAGAAACATGGTTCTTTATCGCTAAGTGATCACCAGTTGGGTCTGTATTTCTTCATGACATGTGGATGGATCTAGATATTATTAAACTGCACTCGCCTACATATATCAGTGACATTCCTGCTGTGAAGAATGATATGTCCAAAAAAGAAGAGGCCCATCAAAGATGAGGATTTTTCTGCCATTGTTGTGCCCTCCATGAGGGGTCATGGGTACTTGGATTACACGGTTGAAAGTCATCCCTCTAGGGCCATGCAGGTCATGGATGAGTTTCGACATCATGAGATGCTGTGTGATCTGGTTCTTCATGTGACGTACAAAGACAAGACAGAGGATTTTAAGGTGAGGGTTATCGGTGTCAACTATTGAATACTACTACTGAAAACTATTGACCAAAAATTCTGTGTCATGAATTACTCGTCCTCAAGTTGTTCCAAACCTGTATACATTTATTAAAGCCATTTGTAAGAATTTAGGAAAACAAACTGTTCTGGGGCACCTATAACAACATTTTAATGGTAGTCCATTTTCTAATATTCTTTTAGAAATCTGTCTTTGTGTGCAACAGAACAAAGAAAATTATACAGGACTTGAACAATCTAATGGCTTGTCCACATCAGGACGATTGTCATCGACGTTTAACGCCTTGTGACTAAACAAAGGGCGCCAATGTGAGTGTGCACTTCGATGTGCCAAATGGCGGCCGTTTTTTAGAACACCTTGGGCTCGTTTTTTTTGGTTTGAGGCACCACATGTAAAACAGAAGCATAAAGTTGCGTAGCGCCACCTTGTGTAATGGGGAATTTATATTTTTCATTAAGCACCATCTTGTCAGGGAGTAAATATGCACGTTTACTCAGGCCAGTGAAAATCGCTTGGGTACGAATGCTGAAAAATGTTTTGAAAAACCGATAAGCGTGTTGCGATTAGCATCCCGGTGTGTACAAGTCTTTTGGTTGAGTAATTCATGACAAAATTTTCATTTTGGGTGAACATTTTGGCTGTTCTGCCATTTTGTTTTTGCACTTCATTGTCTCATTATATTACAAGTATTTATAAATATATTGTGTTTTGTGTAAGAGATGCTTTAAGAATTTTGTTGTTTGCTTTGGCTTGCAATGACAATAAAAGCTATTCTTCTTCCATCCCTTAAAGAGCTCTAGCTATTCAGATAATGTAAATCTTTCTTGATGAAAGCACTCTTACCACACCATACCTGTAATGATAACGAAACAGAACAGATATCTTTGGGATCACTTTAAGAGCAATTTCTTTTTTTTAAACATTGTCAGCTAATCAAAATCCATTATAATGTAAATGGTTCACACTTTTCAAATGTTATTGTTAACTATGTGTGAGAAGTAATAATATTCATCCATTTGCTGGTCAAAATGTTGAATCTACTCCAAAAGTCAAATACAGACTAATATCACTGGCGTGTGAAACATAAATGAAGTGTAAAAAAACACTTTTTTTTGAGACGTCATCAGAATGCAGAAACACATAGATGGGTTATTTTCTTAATGCACCCTAATTATTTTGAGCTAGCAACCATTTAAAAAACAAGTTTATCATAAAGTTATATTTAATATGATAAATATTAATGTAGAAAAGCTCAATAAAAGGAAGGAAGGAGTCAGGAACCGGCAAACATTTAAACATTTAATCACATAAAATCAGAAGTAAAAAGGCAGCCGGCCGCCCCTCACAGTCGACGGCCGGCAAATAAAACATAAATACAAACATAAACATGTTCGGGCCCGGTCCTCTCTCTTCGACGGTCCGGCCGCTCGTTCTCTTATGCTCCCGATCTTCTACGTGATACGAGACCGGTGCGTGCACAACTGGCACTCATTAACCATTACTCACCGGTCTCGAACCACGGTCCAGCCCCGCCTACTCCACTACATACCTCGGGGGTACCGATACTGTGCTTGCTCCCTCCCACTCCCTTGGGGGGGGGGTGGGTGTTGGGATATGGAGCGTCGAGACGAGACAAGAGAGACGGGAGCCCTCGGAGCGACCGGAAAGAGAGAGAGAGAGGGGAGAGAGGAAAAAAAAAAAATAGTCCGGTTCCCCCACATGCGGTCCTCAACCAGCCGGGGTACTCTTCTTGCGGTGGCCCTGGGCCCTCGGTGGACGAACGCAGGCTCCGGCCTCTGGTGACGGCCGCAACTCCCCCGCTCCCGCTTGGACGATAGCCACCCCATCTCGACCCAGGGGCACGGCAGCAAAGGTCGCGGTCCCACCGAAGCTATGGCAGTGGCCTCACTGTGCACTTCCGTTACCCCAGAGACACTGCTTTTCGGGCAGCCACTGGCGGACGACCTTCATCTGCGCTGCCCGAACTCTCCGGCACCGCGAGGCCACTTGGCGGCAAGGACTCTCCGACAGCATGTCTCTCCTTCCTCCCAGGTTCCGGCACCAATGTAGAAAAGCTCAATAAAAGGAAGGAAGGAAGGAAGGAAGGAGTCGGGAACCGGCAAACATTTAAACATTTAATCACATAAAATCAAAAGTAAAAAGACATAAATACAAACATGAACATGTTCGTGCCCGGTCCTCTCTCTTCGACGGTCCGGTCGCTCGTTCTCTTATATCCCCAATCTCCTACGTGATCCTACGGTCTCGAACCACGGTCTCGCCCCGCCTACTCCACTACAATTAAATATCTGTAACTTGAGTAAATTGTGTTCATTAGAAGTGCAGAATTAAAAGGAAAATCAATTCAAAGTGAAAAAAAGTTTATTTTTCAGTCCCGTTTGATTTTCTCTGACAACACACCTTAATATTTAATGTTAATTTGAAAAGTTCCTTTTTTTAATCAGATTTTTGTGCATTGCAATTAAAATCAATAAAATTGCAGTTGGGTTGTTTTGATTAAGTAATAACAGCTGAAAAATTATACAGTTTCCTAACACAATTAAACATGATGACACATCATAGAAAAACATGATTTTTTAAACAAAAAATGTTTTTGCAAAAAACTATTTATTTGCTTTTACAGAGTCAACGTGTTTTGTTTAAAGTATGTTTAGATATTTCTACTATTATAGTAACAAACAAGTGTCTTCATTCTCCAGGTACATAAACTGGTACTGGCCGCCTGCAGTCCGTATTTCAAAGCCATGTTCACCAGTAATTTCAGAGAATGCCACGCCTCTGAGGTCACCCTAAAAGACGTGTGCCCCCAGGTCTTCAGCCGCCTCATTGACTTTGCCTACACCTCCCGCATCACGGTGGGCGAGAAATGCGTCCTTTACCTTCTACTGACCGCCATGCGTTATCAGATAGAAGAGGTGGCCAAAGCGTGCTGCGATTTCCTCACAAAGAACCTGGAGCCGGCGAACGTCATAGGCATCTCCAGATTCGCAGAGGAGATCGCTTGCAACGATCTGCACCTTCGTACAAGAGAATACATCAACACTCACTTCAATGAGGTACGTGCCCTATGGACTCGGTTCCCGAAGTGTCAGTTAGCAGCGATCGATAGTTGCCACCTGCGGTCCTCCCCTGTGGAAGTGTACTGAGCCATTGACCTGTAACAGTTATGTGTGAATGAAAGACCTGTACAGCTAATTGAGTTGTCAATGGGGCTTTGGTCGGCCTTGCAAGTTATCCATCCATCAAATCATTCGAAGTGCATTACGGAAGTAGTTTAGCTAAGAATGAAAATGTTTTCATGATTTGTTTAAGAAACTATAATGATAACAGAACGGAGGACTGATGTTTTTGTGATCAATTTCAATGCAATTTTTTGTTGTTCAAGAAATTTCAGACAGACTGTCTAAACTGCTTTAATGCTGGATTCACACATGCTGTGTGCACACACACACGTCTGGTATATTATCTCCGTGGGGATAGTCCATAGGCGTGATGAATTTTATATTTTATCCCATAAACCTTAAGATCATAGAAAACATTTTGCATTTTTAAGATTTTCAATTTTGTCACCATGAGGTGTGTATTCAGGTTAAGTTCTCCACCCGGATATAAAGACAAGGCCGCACACACACACACACACACACACATCAAAGCCAAATGAGATTTGTGAGTTCCATTATAACGAGATCATTTTCATTTGTGAGTAAATAATGGGAAAATTTTTGGATGAACTGTTCTAGATATTTCACATTTGTGGTTTAATACATACAGCTACAGAAAAATTAAGAGACCATTCCAAATTTTCATTTATACGGATCTCTAGAGGTATTGTGGCTAGTCCAGTGTTTAATTTCAACAATATCAAACCTCAGGAGTGACATTAAGTCATCCAATAGCAATATGAAAGAATGACGTCATGACAAGACATATTAAAACTGATAAAAATCATTGAATCATGACAAAAAATATTTTTGACCTTTTCCTAAATCCCGTAATTCAAATATTACTGTTGTATTGCCTAAAAGTGAATATGAACTTTTTTTCTGTGGAATATTTGAGGTCGGAAAATACAGAGCATCTTTACTGTTATTTTGACCCGTTTCTCCAGTTTCATTTTCTGCAAATAAATGCTAATAGCAATAATCTTTTTATTTGGGAGAAATATTCTTAGTAGTTGACTAAATGAAACAAATAATTTGACCAAAACTCATACCTATAAATAGTAAATTCAGAAAACCTGAAAGTAATTTTGAAATGGTCTAAAAAAAATTCTGCGGATTTTTGATGTCTAGCTTTACAATCATATTTGGACATACACTACCTTCCAAATTTTTATAGTAATTACTTTGTAGTAAACTCACCAAAACTATGGAACACCACAAATTTAACTACGTGTATCGTCTAAAAAAATTAAATTATATATAGTTTTTGCAAATAAATTAGTATTCTTTACATTATAACCAGCTTAGAGGTCTCACCCTGAGATGCTTTTGCAGCATTGAAGTTCTCATTTATTCTGGTCACTTATTAGCCTATTTTCCTCATTATTTTGACAGTCATCCATTTCAAAAACATGTTTTGTTATCAAAGAAAATGTTGCAATGAAATTAAATTGTTGGCACCATTATATATTATGGCTTATACCTTTCGGATAAAAGCATTAACGTTTATATAGTGGCCTTAAAGCTTTAAATTAGGGATGCATGATAAATTATTGACCATATCGGTATCAACATATCGGCCAAAATTTTTATAAAATTTAGGCCGATATGTGTATGTTTACCTTGTTTTCTGTAGTGAATGTTTTCAAATAAAAGCAGTTGCCCACTTTTTGCCTTTTTTCAGTCTTAGGGAATTTTATAATAATAGAGACTGTATATCAGCCATATATCGGCTCTCGGCTTCCAATGTTAAAGAATTATCGGTTATTGGCCAAAATTTACATATCGGTGCATCCCTACTTTAAATGGTGGTGTATTTATATGTGTAAAAAATTATATATACAGTATATCTGATCTAAATGACCCTCTTGCATGTGTCACAGGTAACCAAAGAGGAGGAATTCTTCAGTTTGTCTCACTGTCAACTCCTGGAGTTGATCAGTCAAGACAGTATAAAGGTGCTATGTGAGACCGAGGTCTACAGAGCCTGCATCGACTGGGTCCGCTGGGACGCTGACAGCCGTGCCCAGTACTTCCATGCCCTCCTGAATGCGGTCCACATCTACGCCCTGCCGCCCACGTTCCTCAAAAGACAACTGCAGTCCTGCCCCATTCTCAGCAAAGCCAACTCCTGCAAGGACTTCCTGTCCAAGATCTTTCAGGAGATGGCTCTCAGAAAACCCTTGCCTCCCCCTCCTCATCGCGGGACCCAGCTAATCTACATAGCTGGGGGTTACAGGCAACACTCCCTGGACTCTTTAGAGGCCTTCGATCCAAAGAAGAACGTCTGGCTAAAGCTAGCGGGGATGGAATCTCCCTGTAGCGGCTTAGGAGCCTGCGTGTTGTTCGGCCTTCTTTATGCAGTCGGCGGACGGAACCTCTCTTTGCAGAACAACACCGAGTCTAGATCTTTGTCCTGCTACAACCCCATGACTAACCAGTGGACCCAGCTGGCTCTGCTCAACACGCCCAGAAACAGAGTGGGTGTTGGGGTCATTGACGGGAGCATTTATGCCGTAGGGGGTTCACATGCCTCTACACATCACAACAGCGTTGAGAGGTGAGGCCAAGAACAGAAAGAATAGTACTCAAAAAGGTTTTGTGTGGAGGAGTATCCTTATAATAGAAAGGAAATATAATATAAAGAGGAAAACCCCCACGGTGTAAAGCAATAACACCGTGGGGGTTTACCTCTTTATATTATATTTCCTTTCTATTATAAGGATGCTAGCTGAATCAAAACATTCGCACAGGGCATATTGACAGAGGAAAACGACATAGCTTGTATTATAGTAACAGAAGACCGCCACCACACCTGGCTGTGAGAGGAGTACAATGTTCTGTACAAAAAAGAAAGGTTGCGTTACACGCTAGACTTGCGATACGTCTCTCATCGGCTACAGAATGTTTGCAGAACAAACTGAGACGATTTTGGTCTGTTCTCTTTGGAATTGTTACTCTTGACTAACAAGCTTCAGGCGAATGTTTCATATCAGAGATTCCACAGTTTAGAGTCAGGTTTCGTGTTTGCGGAATAAGTGTGTTGATGGTAATATTTTATATTCAGCCCAATAAGCATAAGATCAATTCAGGAACTTCTTTGAACTGTTTGTGAAAACAAATACTCTTAAATGTGATTTGACTAAGAGCTTCATTGTGTTGTGACAGTTAAGACAGTTGCTCTATTTACTTTGGAAACCCTACTGAAACACATTTGTTTAAGGAAGTCTGTAAAATGTGATTATGTTGATGCTCATTGCTCTTACTAACAATTACAGCATGAAAACCTTTATTAGTTTGAGGTAAATTTAAAACATCATTGCTACAAATTACACTAAATTGTGATTAAGATTATAATGAGTGTGGAGAAAGAATGCTGAATTGCATTAATAGCTCAATTATGGAAGATAATAATGTAGTTAAACATGTTGCTCGTACAATGTTTCACCTTACATAATAAAGCGTTATGTTTTCATTACCTTAGAATGAGCTATTTCAATCTACATACACTGCGGTTACATGGAGTTCGCCATGTTTGTTTCTACAGAAGCCGTAAACGGACAGACTGTTTTACAGAAAGGGTTTCGTAAATGCATTATTTTCTTCGGCAAATATGCAAAATGTGACTTAATCTTAGTTCTTTTTCTGCCTCCGTAGTGCTTCGAAAGGGAGTGTGGTTGCAATTCGCAAAATTTTATACACTTGACCTTTGAACAAAACAAGATATTAAGACGTGTTTCACTGACTGTATAAAACGCATTTATAGTTTTACAGCAGTCATTTTAGCACTTAATCTTTTTGCCCAAAAATGATTGAAAAGCTTTTGTTTAGATTCATATCATAGGCATGGAACCTATCGGGGGTCATTTTTTATGAGTGAGCAGCTCAAAGTGAGAAGTTAATCTTTCCAGGAATGTAGGAGAGAGAGTGTGCGTGTATTCAATTTAGGAATTAGAGCCTGATACAAATTTAAACAATGAATGTGAATAGATCATTTGAAATTTCAAAGATGTGGGAACACTTGGTATGTGCCTTTGTTTTGCTGGGAAGTAAAAACTCTCAGGTCAGTAACAGAAGTCGTACTCAATGAGCTATAAAACGCCACAGCTGAGTTATAAAATGTACTTCTGAGGATATTAATACTCTCTTGTATTTACTTTCTTGTTGCTATGTCTGGGAATCATATTCACAGGCGTAAATATATTGACCGGTGTGTAAAGATTTTCTGTTTATTGTTTAACAGGTATGATCCAGAGACAAACCGCTGGACATTTGTGGCTCCTATGTCAGTAGCACGACTGGGGGCTGGTGTTGCCACGTGCGGAGGGCATCTATATGTGGCCGGTGGGTTTGACGGAGATCATCGATGGAACACAGTGGAACGCTATCAACCAGACAATAACACCTGGCAGCAGGTGGCACCTATGAACACCGTTCGGAGCGGTCTCGGTAAATACAGTGCAAAATTTATGCAACTAATGGATTGGAACAGGCTGTTTAACATAAAACATTAATCCATGGGTCGCATGAGGTACCCAAGTGAATCAAGGAATTGTATAAATGTGACCAAAGGGGACTGTAAAAATAAGAACAAATGGCCACACAAAAAGTAATTAAGTGGCGTTAAAACTCAGAAAAAAGAACTGATAATATACGAAACACTGGTTTTTAATCTATGCATCAAAAATATAAAACTAAATAAATAAAGGGAATTTTCCATTTTTGTAAAGAAGTTCTAGGAAGACCCATTCCACAAAGTTCTAGATCCAGTGTGAGTACGTAGCTAAATGACTGAAACAAACCTATTTTTGTTTGATAGTTTTTTATTTTCTTAGGGGACTTCAAATATCTCTTAACAAAAGGCGAAAAATATTTTTGGTGTGGTTTGATGTAATCGTTTATTTATAATACTACTAATAATAACTATTATTATTATTATTATAGACCATTTTGAGATACTTAAACAAGACTTTGTTCATCACTTTTTTGTGTACTTTTCATATCACATGTAAGTTTTGAAGATATGTATTTGAAATTTCTATTAAGTTTTAATTGTTCTGTTGAATGTTGCGTATCATATGTGTTCATATTTATTTTTCAACCATCTTAAGTCTTTTCTATATAAAACATAGCTTGAAACACTTGTTGACTAAACCCTCTGATTTCTGTTCGTAGGCTTGGTGTGTCTGGACACTAACCTCTATGCAATTGGTGGCTATGATGGTCAAACTCAGCTCAAGTCAATGGAGAGATATAACACAACATGTGATGTTTGGGAGCCCATGGCCTGTATGAACCAGTGCCGCAGTGCACATGGAGTGACAGTCTTCCAATGCAGTATATATGTGTTAGGTGGGATGGATGGTTGTGTGCATAGATTGTTTTAAATAATCTATGTATCAGATGATTTTACAACTGTCATTTAATTTCACTTCAGGTGGATTTAATCAAAGCGGTTTCTTATCCTGCGTGGAGTGCTACTGTCCATGCAGTAATGTATGGACGTATTTAACAGACATGCCTATTGGCCGCAGTGGAATGGGTGTTGCTGTAACCATGGAACCGTGCCCTGGAATTCTACCAGAAGAGGAAGAGGAGGAGGTGTGACGGTATGACATGTGCCATCTGAAGACAACTCAAAGTTGTTGCATTTCTCTTGAAGCCCTTTAAGCATGAGATGCCAACGAGGACATGGGTTGTTTTAAATATTTAGTTGTTTATTTGATAAACCACAAAGTGATTTTAAAGAGAAAGTCGCTAATCACTGGACTAATGAACCTCTACCACTGGACTAATGAAGGTCCGAATGTGAATCTCTGATCACGTGATCAGGTCTGAATGAATGATGATGTACACAATTGTATTGTCTAACTGCTGAACACTTGTTCTATAATACTATTCATGTCCAGATAAGCTCTGTTTAATGTGCACATGATACACATGAGTGTTTATGAAGGTTCCGCTTGGGTTTAGATTTTTTTTTTTTTGACAGCAAACTTCAGGATCGACCCTTTTTGTCCATGTACAGGAGTTTGCAGTAACACTTTCCATGAAGCCTGTCTATAATGTATGGATAAGAATGATAAAACTGCAGCGTTCGCAGTGGATTGCAATGCATTTTTTACTTATTTAACTGAATAAATGTAAACCACAGTTATACTACATGCTATAATTTTCCAAATTCTGTGATTATATATTTAAAGAGATAACATGTTAAAACGAATAATCAACTAGAAATTGAATTGCTAAAAGTGATGTTCTTTACCTTGAATAATATGTAATGCTATTAAACTGTTTTATAACTGTGGATACAATTATGTATGAAAATTATATTTTTAATTTGCACTAGAAAGTAACGCAATCCTCTGAACAAATCCTTTATAATGTATTTCATACACAGGCTTCATAGATGATGTTACTGTGTGTTTTCTTATTACCACTAGGTGGAGGAATTCTCCTTCCAGTTGCAATAGGAGCATTTTAAGTACTGGACTACTGATGTGGGGGATACCTTCCTATATCAGCATTTTTAATTGTTAATTTATTCAAATTGTATAAATTGTAAATGTTAGCTATTTAAAACTCATTTACATTGAATAAATTCCCTTCTAGACATACATTTACAACAATTTTACTTGTCCTTTTCTCATTGGATAGCATGATAATCTAATCTGATTTTTATAACATGACTTCAGCGTTCTTAAACCTTACTGCCATATGTCTCAGCCTGGAGTGCTTTCTAGAAATGCTCATGGATGACAGATGCTGTTTTGCTTTGTTTTAAATGAAGACACAATTACTCTTGTGATGTCACAATATTAGTCATCCGCCATGCGTCAGAAGATTGTTTACAGAAACTGGGATGGCCCATCCCTTTTCTCTCATCCACAGGTTTCAGTACATTTCTGCTGGATGGATTCCAGGAAACCCAGCAGTCATGGTGACACCAACGCAAAGAGGCAACATGAAAAAGGGGCTTTGGTAAACCGGACAGTACGTCACTCACAAGACCATTAATGTGGTGAATGTTGGTATATGGTTACGTCTCAAAGTAGATTGGATGTTGAACAATGGGTCAGGAATGCATCCTGTCTAATACTCAGCAAAAAAGCAAGTCCACTCACTGTCTCCACATGTTATGGTTTACAGAAAGTGGCTCATTTCCAGATTTAGTCTCAGTGGTTTGTTTACCCAGTGATCGCTGTTTAATCCAGACACACGGAGGCCCTGTAAATTTCCAACTTTATCATAAGACATCTTGTCAACAATGGCACACCGAGCAAACAGATTCCAGTCATTTGGCTATTCTCTGTGTTGCAGGATGTGAGGTGTGTGTGATCAGCGGGCACTAGATCTCTCACACACCAACACATGCTCACAGACACACAGACGAGGCCTTGTTTTGGCTCATATTGAAATCTGATTGGATGGGAGCAGAGACCGTCTCTTCCCAGAGCCTGACAATATATTTGATGACTCACATGGCAAAGTCATGACGCATTCTCCAGCACACGCACACACACAAACATCCAACAACAAATCTCAGGCGCTGCATTCTTGATCCGGTGTGACACATAGCCGCCTTCCATAATGCGAGATGGACTCTGAAGGACTCGCAATGCTCGGCACGTGAATACTGACTGGTCAAACAACCAAGCTTGTGACGCCAACCAATGTGAACTCTAGCAGACATTACGAATGCAGAGGTGTGGGCTGCAAAGATGTTTAATGTGCCTCCCGAACTGGAAATGACTCACTAAAGCACATAAAGACATTATAACCCCAGCTGACTAATTTATTGTCAATTGCGTATCTAAGGAGTCGCATAAAAAATGAAAATTTATTTAATTTTAATATCAGTAATCTAATCTCAAATGATATGGCATTTGATTCATTTTACTTGAATCATTACTCTGTTGTCATTTTCAACCTGTGATTTTCTGTCTTCTGCCAAACACAAAAGAAGATATTTTGAAAAACGTTGGTAACCAAAAACCATTGGACCCCATTGACTTCTATTGCATGGACACAAAACCAATGCAATTCAATGGGACCAACAGTTTTCGGTTGACATTTTTCTAAATATCTTCTTTTTGTTCAGCAGAAGAAAGTCATACAGGTTTGATATGACAAGAGGAGCCCGTAAATAATATAGGACTTTCATTTTGATGTTGATCTATTCCTTTAATCTACATCTCGGCACATAGGAGGCGCTTAGATGCTGTAACCATATAATGTTCTTTAAAAAAATTAACTGCGACTGACATCAATGACGAAAAAGACTGTGGTATCCCACTGCTGGTTTCTTAGTGTCCTGATCTGGCTAAAGCAGCTATTAATGTCAGTCCTCAGTTTCCTAAAGAGGGGAACATGCAACAGTTCAGCAATGCCATATGGCCGCAACCCAATACCTCAATTGTAGTGTCATGAAACTGCATACTATATTTAAGGTCTAAACTTATCATTTTAAGCTTTATCAGCTATGTGTACAGTTGGTTGCTGGCTTAGGATACACATGGGCTCCAGTTTTGGATAACAAATCCATATGACCTTGACAGATGTCAATCATGCATGTTTACCGTAAACCTTCTGCAGTGACAATATCAAATGATCTTTTAATGTTTATTACAAGATAACCAACCAGTGTTAAATAGATTTTACCCAAATCAAAGGAACAATTTATTAAGTGATTAAATAATTTGACTTCACTGCATCTTGTGACCGGCGAAGGTGTAAAATCTACACTTGCTACAGTTTTGGTTAAGAATATTTGTTTTGATCCATTATTCATAATCGTGGACGTGAAGATGTGACTTTATCACCTATAATTACAGTATCGTAGAAGCGACGTCAGTCATTGGTGTGAAATGTCACGTGACCCTTGACTTTGCGGGAATTCAGAGCGTATGGTAGAATATAAACGATCACGTGCAAGCCTTAAATGGCCATATGACCAATCATTAATGATTTCTGCTAAATACCAGCTTTGTAAATACATAGGAAGATGATTTTCTCTCTACCAACAAGATACGAGACTCGAGGAGCAGCGTTAAATGATCATAAACGGTAAGTCGTTTAATCATGCACGCGCAAACACATCTTTGTTAACGATATTATTTAATAATGTAAAACAGCGAATGACTGGATTGCCGTTAAACGTGCAGTTCGTTCTCAACCTTCGCTCGCAAACCCCATCGTACAACTTCCAAAACCAAACTGTGTTCAACACTTATTTTTCCAAACTAAGCCGAGAAGCATGAGTGTACGGTTTCAAGCTCCCCACTCTATGAATTGATTCTACTATGGGTCCGCCTGAAAGAGGGCTTACAGAAGCGGGGGGAACTCTGGACATGGTTTCTATTTACACATTACTATATTGAGATATTGTTTGTTTACACCCTTGAGTTAACCATCAAAGATAGTTTTCATCAAGTTTGATTTGTAATCAGTTAATTTTGACAATTTAACGCGATTTTAATGGTACGTAGGACCTGATGTGTTCCCGCTTACTATAATGGAACATTCCACAATTTATTCCAGGGAAAGACTGACAGTTTTTTGGGTCATGAAGCAGCTGTTCGAGTCAACGTCTCGCCCTCCCTCCGCGGGAATAAGAAATTAGTACATTTGAAATTAGATAACCAAGATTTAAACTTACGCAAGTAAACAAACCCAATTTCACAATATTACATAGGAAGCAATAATAATCATATTGTGGGTTATCTTTTATGTGTTCGTAAAAAAATCTAAATTTATCATTGCAAATGAATCAATGTTAACACGTATTGTGCTGAATTCACTGATTGGCTAATATTTTTTAATCTATCATTATTACAAAATTGTTTTTTTTCTAGCCATATTCAGTATTTTAAATTTTTGACATAAGCTTATATCGTTATCAAAGCATTGTTGTTATTGAAAATATGTCGACTGCTACTGAACATCTCAGTTTAAAGTGACCATGGGCACTCTTACGCCAATCATCCGTCATCAATTATTCAGATGGAAATGAGGACTTCTTGCAAGATTATGGTTTGTATGCCTCTGGGATTTGCAATGAGTCGGTTGCAAAAAATACCAACCACAAGAGATGCATATTTTAGTCACGATGATGTCACAGTTGAATATATATTGCCATATACAGTTACTGTAGCACCTGTGAGTGAGAATTGCAAGGCATTGTTGCGTATTGATGCTGTAGGTTAGTTTGCCATCAGAATAAATGGCATGTGCATGTGGTGTGAACTGAAATGGAAGAGGGTTAAAGGTTTGAATTAGTGTGAGAATAACTTTTATTATTATTATTTAATAATATGAAGTATGTTAATAACATGGTTATTTGATACATGCATAATACAGTTGCATCTTCTTATAAATAAATAAAATCTATTGAGTTCTATGCACAAAAATGCTAATTGGTCAGTTAATGTTTTCTTCCATTAAAATTGATTAAGTTAATTTCAAGTATCAGAACAGTGGAAATATGCTGTGATGATAACTAAAAACTTTGCTTTGATATTGTCTAATGTCTTATTTCCAATAGATATAATTGTCAAAAGAAGGACCTAACGTATCTATGTCTTGCCCTGAGCCTCATCCATTTCTCAACCAGGTTTCCTATCTTGTGCTACACCAAGTTAAAGGTCCCAGTATTTATGATGCAATGATATCCATCTAAATGGGCAAACTCCTCGGATCTATTGACATCATAAGCAATACTGATGAAATTACATTTTATTTATTTATTTCTTTGGTTTTTTTTTGTAGCAGGTTACTTCTCTTTTGCATCCCTTGAGCTCATTTTGTTCTCAATGAGGTATGTCATGAATATCTTTGGGTAATGGCAAAATATAGACATGTGAAAAGTCATGTGGAGGCAGTGATGATGTGATAATGCCCACCTATGTTTACAACCTGTCTGCTAATCAGTATGAATGGGTCAAACTGCGAGTAATGGATGGAGTAATTAGAGATTCAAGAACTTGCCATCTGGACCTTAACACTTTTGCTTGCGTTCATTAATTTTGTATTATAATATAAACAAAGTTATTTTTGAGAAAGTCGCCTTTGAGTGGGCATTCAGCTCAATTAAAGGGATAGTTAACCTGAAAATAAAAAAATATTTCATCATTTACTCACCCACATGTCCTTTTAAATGTGTTTTACTTTGTTTCTTCTGCAGAACATACAAGAACGGCAGTACCCATTGACTTGCATTTGTATTATGGTCAATTGTAACAGTGATTAGCTCAAAAATCTATATTAATAGATCATATTAATGTATATTATATAGACATACTAAACTTAATTTATATGGATTGCATCTTGACCCAAATGTAAGGTAAATGCAGTTCCAAATGGCATCGGAAAACAGGAACACAGAAGTGTGCATCCTTACATAAGTCCATCAGAAGCCACTGGCGTACATCAAACACTTATTGGTTCTATGGATACTATCATAATGCTAGTTCATCACAAATGACCTTGACCAATTTATACCCACCTCTGTCATTTCACAGACAGACATGTGTCTGAACACAGTTGTCAGGATGGTATCTGTTAACACTTACATTACCCTCTCACAGTCTCCACAAACTCACGGTGTTCGACAACGAGGGGCGCAGGGTCCCGCAAGGCCTTAATAGGGATCATATGTGGAGTCAGCATGTAGACAGAATCCAAGACCTCTGGCCGCACAGAAAAACCCTGTCAGCAGCGGATCCCGGCCAGCCAAACGGCTAAAAGGCTGAGATTTGATTTGATGACTTTGCACCTCTACATTCTCTTTGCACTTAATCGTTTTTTCTCCTCTGTTGTCTAACCTGTGGTGCCGAGGTGGTCGAAACTGGGTTGTCTGCTGCAGGGTCCTAATCTAATATAATTATGGCTTCGCACCAAATCATCCCAGCGGATTCATCCGCAGTCTTCGGTTTCTCAATGCTTCAGACAGCCAGAGACGCTAATGCAGAGTGCTCGGACGTAGAGGCTGGTGAGAAGACCAGAATTGGTTTTGAATGTCCACATTATGAGTCAGAGCTCTGTACATACAGACGCAAACTAAGGCAAGCCTGAGGTGCGACATGCAATGTTGTTTTAAAACGCCTTTTCTCATCACTGTTCTCATTCTCAGCAATTGTGTCATAACTTAATAGACGTTTTAATGGCCATTTCGGAGACTGTTAATGCCCGAATCGATATGTGAAGATGTGTAATGTTGCGTTCACCAGTAAGCAGCGTTTATTGTGTTTTACGAGGCATAGCCTCACATGTGATAGGGGTGCCAACCTTGTGTCGTGCCAACACCCAAATAAAGAATCATCATTTATTCACCTTCGAGTTGTTCCAAATCTGTTTACATTTCTTTGTTCTGATGAACACAGAGAAAGATATTTAGATGAATGCTTGTACCCAAACATTTCTTGGCAATTTTCCCTACTATGGTAGTCAATTGTGCCCCAGAACTGTTTGGTTTCCTACACTCTTCAAAATATCTTCTTTTGTGTTCCACCGAACAACGAAATTTACAAATATTTTTTCCCTAGAACTGTTTGGTTACAACAGAAGTTAACCGCTGTTGTTTGGTACCAACATTCTTCAAAATATCTTCTTTTGTGTTCTGCAGAAACCGTTTGGTCCCCCTAGCAAGCATTAGGTTGGAGTTAATGAAGTTGTTAATCAAATCTTTCCAATCAGATGGCATTGATGTAAAGGTCTGCACCAGCGCAGTGTGTTTACAGACAGGATAAACAGTAGCGGAGGGTGTAATCTAGTGTCGAAAGAGTAGGACATGTGTGGATTACTGCTTCTTTTACTCTCTCTATCCCTCTCTCTCGCCACCTCAAGACATTTCTAATTGAGTTAAATCTCATTATTCACGCCCGGCTTTCGGGCTGACACCGCACGCTCCCGTATGTCTCAAAACACATCACCCTGTCTTGCCACTGCGGTTAACACTCTGCCTGACGGTTGAAAGAAGAGAGGGATTGGTTACTCCACAGAGGAAGTTCTCTGTACTTCTACCAGACCTCCCTCGCTTCAACATTCCATTGAGAACGTGTCCTTATGCATGTGAGAACACACATTAGAAACACACCGTATACGTGAATGCTTTCCAGAGAAGTCTGTGAATGAAATGCTCAGTAAAACGAGAGCCGTTGGGATGGACAGATGTTGGATTTGTTTGCATGGGTTTGTGTTATGGTTTGGCACTCTGCTGCGGTAGAAACAATCCACAGCTGCAGCACAAAATCCCTATAGTTACTCTTACACAGAGCAGGAAACGCAAAGGAGGATTTGCATGTTCTGTTTGGTTTTGCTTTGAGATATTTGGAATTAGGTGTGTTAATAAAAAAAGCTTAATTTATGAAAGATTGAAAGTTTGCTGCTATAAGAATCGCTTTTAGGAGGAACATTTTATATTACAAATTACTTCATTTATAGCTATACTGTTTTATTATGAATAATTTTCTACACTAGAGTTTATGTAAATTCATGTGACCCTGGACCACAAAACCAGTTTACAAGTAGCAATAGCCAACAAAACATTGTATGGGTCAAAATGATCGATTTTACTTTTATGCCAAAAATCTTTCGGATATGCAGTAAAGATGATGTTCCATGAAGATATTTTGTAAATTTTCTACCGTGAATATATAAACTGTTCTTTTTGTGAGTGGATATAGCAAAAACGTGAACGAAAATGGCCGGAAACACGGCTACAAACATCACTCGCTGCTTTCCGCTCTTTGGGAATTACCAACTCAAGTTTGGCATCTATGTAATGTGTAGGATTTCAGCTTTTTTTTGAGATATTAAAGAGATAGCCCATGCATTTTCTTTGCTATGGGTTTCTTGTCTGTATAAGAAGACCCACAGTGTTTGTGAATGTAAAAACACCACTTAAGCACAAAGACACTTTCTCTCTTTGGGGTTACACCGCTGTTTGTTTTAACATACGGCTTTATGTGTGAATGATGAAGACTGTGCTGTGCGGGGAGAGAGTGCGTATCGGAGGGTTTGTCTGGGCTGTATGGAGTGTCAGAAGTACCTCTCCAGTGCTAATGGCTAAAGAGAAGAGACCTGGCCCTTTGTACCTCTCACTGCCTGTAGTTTGTACACATGCTGTGCGTGTAAAGGAAAGGGGGCGGGGGGAACACAGAGGCCCTAAAAAGGGTGAGTAAGAAACTCTGCTGCACTGGCTCGGGGCAAGACTGTCAACAATGTGTTTCACTCCATTGAGACAAAACACGCAGGCAGGCCTACAGCAGGCAAGTCTATTGAGAGATCGCTTCAAAAAGATCCCATCATGTTTGTCAGTGTGTGAAAATTTGTCAGTGTCATAAATTGTTATAGAATGATTTAATAGCAGTGATATGAATTTTTCTAAAGAATGCATAATGTTAACTACGCCTTGTAGTTTTGTTATTGCATTTAAAGTTGTTCATCTGAAAATCCAAATTTGTAATTTTCTCAACCTTAACTCTTTCCCCTATGACACCTTTCCATCCGTGGAACACAAAAAAATATATTTTGAATCTCCTACACTGTGTCTACACCGGACGCTACGCAACACGACAAAAAACATTAGAATCGCATTAGAACCCATTTTATTTTAAATTCCTTACACGCTGGATAAATCGCCCCTATTGCGTCCGGTGTAGACACTGTTACACATTGTTTTCACTTCACAGAAGGACGGACAGGGTAGTAATGTTGACAGAATTTTTGGGGGGGATAACTGTTGTTGAATATTGAATGTTAGATAGCGTTAATAAAAATGTATTAGAATTATGTTAGGTAAATGGAACGTATCTTATGTTCCAGAAGAAAAATAAAAAATAAATTATTTAAAAAAGTGAGCACGGTGTAGATTATAGTACACTAAATAATCTATTTCTTTATATCATGGAAAAATGTAACATATCTATACTCCAATGTAATTTGTGCATTGTGCAGATCAGAAAGTATTGTTGGAGGCAACGGCTAGTGTCATTTTTTTTAAAAGCAAGGACTCATAATCCGTCATTTGTAGGTCCGAGTAGAGAGAAGCCTGCAGTCAGAAATAGGCCAGGTTAGGTCGGGCTTTGTTTTATAATCTCACATTGACCTCTTTACTCCGCTATCTCTCGCTCTCTCACTCAATCTCTCCTTCCAACCCCCAGTTGCTTTCCCTAAAATTCACTCTTTTTTTTCTTCCAATGTCTGCCCCTCAGTTCTCTCTTCAGACTTCTTCCTCCAAAGGTTTATCTCAAACCTATTTAAAGCAAGTTTTACTATTTCATATTAGTTTGCTCACAACCCTTGCATTTATAGACATCTTCAGGTCCAACAACAACTTTACTTGAACAGCTTGAATGTATGCTTTGTTATGTGCAGATTCCTTGATCCCATGGAGAGTTAATACAGTAGATGCATGAAATTGTTCGATTGTCCATTTAAATACAGCCCGTAACCACTGGAAAATTTATACATGCTTTTTTATTGGTCTAGTCCGACAAGAGGCATTTTATTGATGTCAATATCCAAATTCTGTTTGTTGCAGGCCTATCATTTTTATGTGGTTTTCAGAATTGGCAAACATGAAAGTCGAGCCAACAGAAAGGGCCGGCAGTGCAGATACTGTATGATGTGGGGAAGAAAAATATTTGTAAACATACACAAACAACACATCACATACAAAAATAAACAGCTCTCTTATTTAGAATGTGGTACCAAAGATAGAGGGAAAAAAATAAAGTACAGTGAAAAAGTTGAAAAATACTGTAACTATATAGTAAAAAAGTAAAAAGTGGACACAAAATGGCACATAAAGTTTATTGGCTAATTTAAAAATGGAAAAAATGCGACCTTAAATTTTGGGGAAAGGGACATTCCTTCAGCTCAACAGTAGAACATAGGAACTTGGGTTGTTCTGATACCGATACTAGTATCGGAAATGCCACCAATACCACATACAAATCTGGTATCGGTATGATTTTCTTAAACAAGATCTAGTTATGCCCGTTAGATTTGCTATTGGGATTTGCAAATGGGAAATCACTTCTTCTTCGCTGCTCAGAATTCAAACAAAGGAAATTGTACCGTGTTAAAGGTATTAATGAAGGTCTTATCGACTGTTTTTTTTTTTTCATTATTCAGGCAAAATCATCCATTTCAATACCTTTTAGTAAAATAACATGTTAGTTGTGTAATGAAGTAAAAAAGTGTTTGCACAATTATAGATATTTGTATTATGAGTCATTTTGTGTTGATTTCGTGTTAAATTAAAGTGATAAACCAAGGTAACACAAATGTGTTGTCCTTAACTAGATGCAGAGATGTTTAGTTAAGGACAGATTCTGTTGTTTTTACACAAGTTTTTATAGTGTTTTGTCAACAAAACTAATTACAGACATTTAAGCATATGCTATCAGCAAAAGATTTGTAAAGTCAAGAGAAACATTTAATCAAGTGACCCCAAACTTTTGAATCAGGAATGTATCTGTTATGGAAATTAAGTAAACGGAAATAAACAATGGGAATTCTTTTTTATTATTTATTTTAAAATAACCATATTTTAGTATAATTATTATTTATTTATTATAAATTAAGTCTCTTCCATTATGGGAAACTGCAGAGATTACGTATTTTTGTAGTCCAACCCGGAAGTTAGCACTGCAGTGGTTCCCTCGACCCGAAAGCCTATGTATTTTTCCCATATTGGAAGATCGCCAAAAATAAGCTCTGTGATCAACAAAGGTTTATGATGTTTACACGTTTTGTTTATCAAGATAATCTTTACAAATTATCAAAACATTTGTTACTTTTGAAGACGAGTAGTAAAAAGCTAATAAACGGATTATGGTCACTTGATATCAACGTCACCACCACCAAGCCTCTGAAAAGACTTTCCAATTTGATTAATTGGCGCAGAATAAAACATGAAAATATTTCAAGGTTTTGTTCACCAGAGAACTTTTTTCAGGCGACCAAAAACCCATTTAAAAATACCATAGACTTTAGGGTGACGGAACGCAAGTCGATTCCGGAATTTGCATACAAAAATACATCATCTCTGCGGCTCCCTGTAGACATGTTCTTCAAAGCGGCCTCAAGGTCAGCAGTGATGCACTCATTCTCAGTTAACCTACAGTTGCACCCTCTGCGAATTCATTCATGCAATATCTCCATAGCTCACGAATAAGCTGATTGGCATGCAAACAGATCCATTCAATTAGCGTGAAATCTAAATAAAAGCACTTTGAAACGTGCAGTATTTGGGCAGATGAGAGATGCGGGTCTGTAATTGAGCATGACCTCCGTGGAAGTGAGGAAGAGGGTCTCGCCCTAATAGTGCTGAAGGGCTTTTGTTTTTTTTCTGGAATCTGAGCTGGAGCAATTACAGCTTTTCCATTTAAATAAATCAATCTAAAGAGAGCAACAGATCAAATGGGGTTTAATGTCTAATTACTTAGGCTCCTCCTCCAGAATACAAGGCCCAGTTAGCTATGCAAATGAGCTGGCTCCAGATGATACACCCAGCAAACGCTGAAGCATCTCCTACTGAGAATATCTTATCATTTAGAATTACACGGTAATTACTCTTACTCTTCCTGCTTTTCAACTTGTTGGCGCTCTATACGTTTTTAGTTAACACGGGTGTTTAGATTAATTGTTAATTCTGATGTTTTTTTTCCAATGTTTATGTTCATTTTGTGCAGAATAGCGACGTATAGAAATCTGTGTATAGAAGGTATGTATTGCCCTCTGTTGTAATGGCAGATGTGTAAATGTTTAGAAATAAAGATTCATGACTTAAAGAACATATACAGACGGTATATATCTGTATTAAGATTTCAGAATAAGCACATTTGTGATATGTTGAGTTGTCTCGTTAGTCCAATAGCATCTGGCAGCAGAACTGCACTTAGAAATGCGTCCAAATACCCCCACAGGTGCTCGAATTGAACCAAGACTTATGGGGGGTCCCCCATAAGACTTTTCTTTTTGGTGGAGGTTAGTCTCGCAAATCTACAATTTATACAAAATATATTTGATAATAATATAACTATATACTATTTATTAAAAACAGGCTTGCATAAAAGAACAGGCTTCTTTTACTGTATATTGGACCAAATCAATGCCGGTTTGGTGAACAGAAAGGACTTTACATCCAACAGAATCATTCTACCATTACCAATGTAGTTTTTACTATCTCCCTAAAAACAACTGGATGATAGACACTTTGTGATAATAATGTTCCAAAAGAATTGTTTGAAATTATAAATTGTAACAAGACCAGCTGTTCGTCTGTGTGTAAATGTTTTGGGGAAGCTTCCTCTTCCCGACTGCGAGTGGAGGTTTATTATTCTCCATTTTTTAGCTGACGTTAGCTTCACCATAGCGACGCCAATCAAGCTGTCATGTCAACGATGGCCTGCGATTAGCTGTCTTTAGACGCCGGCATTTTGAAGCTGTCTTAGAGAAATGACAACTAGCCCGTAAACAAACTTCATATAAATTATTGTAAATAATTAATTCACAAAATGTACCATATCCATAGCATGAATTTAATCACATTTGTCTTTATCATTTTTACTCAAATAATATTCCAATAACTAGGGACCCCATAAGTCTATTTTTTACTTCTTATGGGGGATCCCTAATGCCTTATGGGGATCCTGGATCCCCCCAGCCCCCCTTCAATTTGAGTACTGGTTTTAGTACGAAATTATATTTAATATGTAATTATATAGTCAAGTCAGATTTACTTTTATAGAGCTTTATTTTTAATGTATCAAAAAACAATAACAAAAGAAAAACATGTGTTAGCAAAACATAGATTAAATAAAGATATAACCTTAAAAAGTAGTAATTTAACATACACTGAAAAAAATTCTGCGACATCTCGCGAGACCCGAAAAAAGAATCTTGTGATTCATATCCAGAACATGTCGCATGATGGGATACGCTTAGCCTTAATACCGCCCCGGAGGGGTACAGCTGCTTTGATACGATACAATAAAGCGCTATTAAAATAAATCTGACTTGATTTGACTATATAATAACATATTACATATAATTTCGTAGTAAAACGGTGTGTATCATATTTTATTCATTTGAGTTATGTATTTTGTAATACTGCTTTTGATCTCATAATTAGAAACAACACATTAATTAACGTTACATGTTTGCACTTGCTAAGTGTGTCCCATCGGGTTAGAAATACTACATGCACCCCCACTAGAACACTATGGCCAAAAACAGGAACTACGTCATGAAAGTGGTCAAGTGCAAAGACCGCAAGTGGGGGTATTTGGACCCAACCTCAGACTTGCACTCTGACACATTTGCTTCCTGTGCAAGTGACATCACTTGCATTCAACACCTACACCGTTCCCTGCCTTCGAAGTCATTTGCAATCGACACAAATAAACTGGAAATGTCTTTCCAAACGTTTGCTTGCGTTGCTAGGAGACAAAATGCTTTAAAGATGAATAATCACTCTACAACTATCACTAGGAATATATAGTGTATTACTATATTTAGCATTTAAATAAGGTATGACTGTTGTTATATTTATAACAGCAAAGTCTATTACCAGGTGGGCAATTCCAGCATTTTGGATGTGACCTTTTATTGGCTTGTAATTCTCAGAGAATGTCTATATTATCAATAAATTGAATCATCTGTTATATTTTACTAAACCCCTATGATAGAGCTCTGATATCAGTCTATGCACAAGCTTTCCATTCGAAAAAAAAAGTTAGAGATGTGACAAAAACAGAACATTTCCTCTAAATTTAAATAAAAAATCTGTAAGGTTATGCAAATTATTTGAGTTTTTAGTTTAAATGCGTCAGTTTACAATCTACAAATTTTCCTTACTGGGTAAGCTATAATATATAGTCAATAACATAAGGAAAAACAAATTAAGTAATGCAAAAAGAAACGATGGCACCTTATGCATTTTCTTTAGTTTCAATTGGACAGAACACTTTCAGTGTCATGACGTCAACAACATTCAAGGAATATGTGCATATCTTCGATTTCAGTGAAGACAAAACTGTAGGGTTCCAAATCTGCAATTTTGTCCTTTGTAATGTGTCCATGGCCTCTAAAACATCTTGGTCCTCCATGCAGAGTACTTTGGGTAGCTGAACAGAACCAAGCAGCACACTTGACTGCTCCAAACAACACTCACTGGCTTTTTAACTGAAATAACATTTACATTTAGGCATTTGGCAGACGCTTTTACCCAAAGCGACTTACACCGCTTTATCCTATTCATTTTACATAGGTATTTGCAATCCCCTGGGATCGAACCCACAACCTTGTGTTGTTAACGCAATGCTCTTACCACTGAGCTACAGGAAAGAAAACATACTGTCATACATGGACAAAACATAAAAACTTACGGCAATGACCACAAGATCTTCGTGCTTCTACGTGTCTATTGAAAATGGCTATATAAACAACATATGCAAAATAAATATGAGTATATATAGTAATATATATATGGCACATGTTTTTATTGCACAGTAGAACATTTAACTGTTCATGAGTTAGATGGCCTGAGGGAAGAAACTTTTCCTATGTCTGGCTGTTTTGTGCTCAATACTCTGTAGCGCTGACCAGACGGCAGCAGTTCAAAGAGAAAGTGTGCGGGGTGTGAGGGGTCCAGAGTGATTTTGCGAGTTCTTTAACTCACTCTGGAAGAGTACAGTTCTTGTAGATTGGGGAGGGTTGGGCCAGTGATTCGCTCAGCAGTCCAGACTATCCGTTGTAGTCTTCGGAGGTCGGTTTTGCAGCTGAGCCTAACCAGACAGTTATGGAAGTGCAGAGGACGGATTCAATGACAGCCGAGTATAACTGTAAGAGCAGCTGGCAGTCTGAACTTCCTCAGCTTCCTCAACCGAAGGTGTCTGAGAGTGCAATTCTGCAGCCAGACCCTTCTCCGTTAGTCTGCTGATCTGATATGAACGCCTCTGTAATAAAATGAAGTCCGGAAAATTCCCGACTTTAAATAATTAACCATTTACTTGCTAAAAACGGGGACTGGTAAGTTATTGTTTTATCTTTAATGTGTGAGAAGTCCCAATTAATTTAATTGAACGTTTGGGCATACCATGGCAGCGCGGTAGCTTCAGTGTAATGACGTCATGAGCAATCCAGTCATTTATATAGATCAGTGAATAGTACTGATAAATGTAATTATTCATACAATATAATAGAAAAATTATGAAAGACCGTTTAGCATATCTAAAGCAGACATTAACAAATGCAGTATAATTTTTTTTAAATGTCTAATGTGTACTTTATTTGGAGGATCTATATAAATTCAATACAATATAAATAATTAATAATTCAGAGGTTTATAAAGCGAAAACATGTTGACCTCTTAGGTATGTGTCAGCTACCGCAGAGCTTCGAAAGAGAGTTTCGAATTTTCAACCTGACCGTCAGATGCCGCTAAATTTCATACACCGGACCTTTAATATTATGTATAAATAGCTAAATAATTCTAATCTGTACTGAGATATGCAGTTCATTTTCTTTTTCTTATTTTTGGTGCTGTGAGAAACAGAGGTGAAGTACATCACTGGCCCTAGTTTATGCGAACAGCAATTGTACACTTGGGTCTCATAAAGTAGAATGTTAAATGACGCTGTTTTAAGCTTATTTTTTTATTGCATACACTGAACATACTCAACCTGTTCTGTTCTCGTAGTGTATTGATAGTTGGCATCAGATCTGAAGCAGTCTTAGAAGTGCCCTCGAGCTACAATTCTTTTAAAACTCATCTTATAAAATAATTATGTATGACCTCATGTTAATTACGAGGCAACATTGAATATTTGTACTTTTAAAAGATTAACTTCCCACCAAAGGACCATTCAAAAAGTCAATCTATTTTACATACACATGAATTTTAATATCCCAATGTAGAGTAAAAACCTACAGTATGTGTATATATTATTTGAGAGATGGAGACAAACAAATGTGTTTTGTCTGTGTGTGTGTTTGAGATGTGTTTGGATCGAGTTAAACAGAATATTATTGTATTAGTGTGTGTGCGTAGAATGCAGAAGTGAGATAAAGTGTTTTGCGTCCTCCTTGAGCCAGCACAGCAGGTTGTTTCTGCATGCACGGTGCATCCACTTATACTATGAAGAACATCTATCATTTTATCCTGTGATTAATGGCTGTCCTGAGCCCGGCTTCTACTAACGAAAATGCACTGAGAGGGAAATGACGACGCGAAATACCACCGGCTGCATAACAGGCACACACATACACGCGCTCGCGTCGTTCTTGTGACTTTTGATGCATCCTTTTGGGACCTCACTTTTTTATACTTCTGGAACTGTAATAATTCATTCCAAGCATGAAATTCTGCATATTAAAATCAGATTTTTCCTGACAGTGATAACTCTGCCGAAGCTTCTAGAATCTAGTTAATTCCTTTCTATTAGAAAACAGAGAAGCATCATTATACTCTATATCCTGAGAGATTCCCAATAATTGGTCTAAAGCTAGTTTCTCAGGTACTATTACCTGCTCATTGGTACAAACATAGGCTAAGAAAAACCATATGAGCCGCCCGACGCTCTTGGCCCCCGAGAGCAAGGCAAGAGGCCCACCCATCTATGGTTTAATTAAATATTTCCCTCCTGAGCAGCCGAGGTGATGCCGCCAGCATTATAAATCAAGGAAAGGGCATCTGCTGATAGGCAAATGAAAACAGTCGCTGAATAGGCAGCGCAGGATGAGCTCAGCAGATTAAAATAAACAATGAAGGTGACGCGAATAGCGCTCCGTCCTCTCCCGGTCTCAAATCAATGTTGCTTGTTTGTCGCACACGTATGTGAGTTATGTTAATGAGATATTCGGAGGCTGTGTTTGAGGGGGAGATGTAGGTCATGTTGCCCTGTTTTACCCCCGTATGCACGGTTAGGAATATTTTGAACAGAATTTACAAGATATACACCAATGTTACACATTGACATACTCATAAGAATATATAAGTACACCTGTACACACATTTTACATAAACACATGTGCATACATGCGTGCAGCCCTGAGATGCTATATCTGGAATCAATCCCAGGATGCATTGCATATTCTGTAGGCTGATCACTACATTTTGCAACAGAGCTACTATCTCTCCCTTCAACATATGTACAGTATATACACACATGCTGCAATACTGCACCACCAGTCCACAATATGTTGCTTACTTCTCCAGCTCACTTTAACTGCATATCTTCCCCTCTCTCGTTCTCCATCACACACGCACACACAAACCTTCATCCCCCACCACTCCTACTCCTCCAACACCCACAACACGCACCCGAGAGCAAGGAAGATTTCTGGCTGGCACTAATAATGAGCTCCTTTTCTTCAAACCTACCCATACCAATCCTAATCAATATGGAAAACACAAATACCCGTCGTGACGGGAATGTGGCTACAGTGCCCACACTGCGGATGTCAAGAATGAGGCACAGAACATTGAAACTCTTTCGTGAAGCTTGCGTTGCAACAAAGTTTTCTTCGTTACAGAGCTCGCGAGGCTGCATTGCATTAATATTGTAAAATATCAGTCTTATAAGCATGCGTTCTTGTATCTATTTGTGTGAGGTTTTTACATTTGACATTTGACAAGAAATTCATCCACACTGAAAGAAGGATCTTCAGGTATTGCAACCAAACATACTGATGTGGTTTATAACGAATTGATCTTCATTCTGCATTTATTTAACCATTTATAGTTGCATTTACACTGAACTGTAACTTTGTGTTGATGCTTGCATGCAGTCAGATTGATAAAAAGATGTGTGGTCAGTGTCATGACAACGGCATGCATGTGACAGTCTTACGTGGCATTTCAGTTACACAGAGCTAAAACCTTAATTGACCTATTCTTTAACACTATTCTCATTGATATTTCCTTCAGGAAATGCAAATCTTAATCTGTTTTATCTTTTTGTGGAGATTTAGAAAAGAAGATATTCTTTGCTCTTATAACAGAGCGAGACTGCCGCGTTTGGGTGAGAGTCATCTTTTATGTTACACAACAGGGTGGAAGACAGTAAAGCTAACTGAAATAATATTTTTGTAAACCACTGTGAGCGCCACCAAAGATGTCTGAAGCTTAAGCATAACAAACAGTTATGTAACTAATGCATGTGGCAACCTCGACATATCTCAACCAGGATCTTATTGGTCATGCACTTTTTGACTGCATAACAGCAAATTCTTACCATGAGCTGCAAAGTCATAGGGGCCAATATCAAGTGACACGTTCTTTAAAATTGTTAACATTTTGTAAGGTTGATCATTAGATTTATATTGAGTCATTTTTCATTTTGATAGAGAGCCAATACTTGTCTGTGCTGGCGGGGAAATGGCATGGATGAGGTGATGCTTCGAAGATAAAATCTGCAGACATGTTTAAGCCAAAGAGGTCTATAATACCTGGAAAATGCTATCCAATAACATTCCCATCTATCTCAATGGCACTCGCTCTGTAAGCACATGACCTCCCCAAAAGATGCTATGCACGTACAGCCATCTTTGGTGCATATGTAAAAATAAATAAATAAATTATCTAGATAAACAAATGGAAATAATGAATGAATGAACGAAAGAAAGAAAAAAAGAGAGAAAAAAACAGATAAAGAAAGAAAGAAAGAAAAGAAAGAAAGAAAAACAAATAAATAAATAATGAACGAAAGAAAAATAAATAATGGAAAAAATAAATATACACAAATAAATAATGAATGAAAAAAAGAAAGAAATAAAATAAAAAAATCCAATAAATAATGACATTAAGAAACACCTACAAATAAATAAATTGATGTGGTTTGTGGCTTTATACGTATGTCAGTCAAAAATTCTTCTTGTGTAAGTGGGTGCTTTTGGCCAGTTTAAACTGCAAAAAGCATCATATTTTACCAGCTTAAGATCTGACAAAACCTTGACCCTACAATAGACATTAAGATGAGTTCGTACTGAATGCATTCTTTAGGCAAGTCACCTAAAATACAAAAACAGAACCCGAAAAATATTTTCCTCCTTCCCTTTAAAAGAAAGCATATTTCCATTAAAAGCTGTATTTTGTTATAAAACTCTCATTTTCAGCGCCTTTGCCACGGTCTAAAAGTCTGAAATGAGCATTTGAGGTTTGGTGCATTTTCATGCAATGATTCCATTTACCACACTTGTTCACAGTGCAGCGTTTTCCCACAGACACTACTGCAAGATCTGCTATTAGTCCCTAGGCAACCCGTCAGCAGAGACACTTTTTCAATGGTCAACAATGAATGTTGCACCAAAAAAATGCAACAGCATCCCTAATTGCCATTTAACAGCATATGTCTGTTTATACTGTTTACATTACGCTGCACGATTGGGAACATGACTCAATTTTCCTTGCCACTTCCCATCTCATATCCGTTATTTGATTTTAAAGACCTTTTCCTAATATGTAGAACATTTTGCACATAATGTTCAGATGTTGGATAAGCAGCTCGTTTTGACTGTCTGTTCTTAAAGCAGTGATTGTTGTGGCTGTACCGCAGAGCTAGAGAAAGCAGGTATTTGCTATTCTACTAGTGTCTCGCCAAGTCGCTTTCTCCATCTCTCTCCCACTCCATCTTTTGCTTTCTCTTTTTCTCCACCGTACCCTCTATCTCTTCCTCTCTCTTTCTCCCTTACTATTTTTTGTCTCACCTTCCACCTCTCTCCATTATGCTCTTTCTCTCATTGGGAGACGCCTGTGGAATAAAGTCATCAACATGATTATCTTCTGCTTTCTAGAAGAGACATACCCCTAACAAACATGTATTCGATTAAGTGGGGGCTTTGCCCTTCCCACAGCACAAGAACAAAAATAAAATAAAACATCATCTCAGTGTCTGCATCCTTCCTCCTCCTTAATCATACCCTCAAAATCTTAAAGAAGAGACTTTTAACAGCACCACCAGTGTCTCTACCTGCCTCTTATACCCGTCACAGTGACTCCGTTTGTAAAGCAGTTTGTGTATCAGACAAAATATTTGAATTAAAAGATTACTTGTTTGTTCTTAAGAATGTTTTGATAAAAATATTGTTCTGAAGAATTTCAAGTGACTCATTTTTATCATGTAGACAAGGAAAGGGTATCCAACATGCTATCTGATCTAAATCTATTGGCACTCCCAAAAAATATGTAGCTAGTGCTATTGCCATGAGTCACCCATACCTCATGATTTAGCAAATAAGACCAAAAAGCATGGAAGAACATTTTGGGTAAACATGTCTTGTGTTATGGAGACAATGTGGTTAGTTGTGTTACACAGGCCTCCATTGCTGTCCTCGTTGACCCGTCATTATTATAAGATCCTTAATTGTGCATAAATCATAATCTGAGAATAACATCTCAAAGCACAAGACAAATGTGAATATGATTTAAGAGTGAATACAAGCTATGCTAGAGAGGATCCTGATATACATTTTTTAGGACTTTTTGACTAATGCAAAACAACCTATTCCTTCTCTTCGTCAATACATTTTTGTAAATTAACCTTTAAAATATGCACATTACAAGCACGTAATGTTCTATTATTTAGTGTGGTATTAATATCCATGTTTCCAAAAGATCTATTTGTATACAATTTTAGCTTTATTTGATGAGGCCACGAAGATGAGACAAGAAATCAAATGAGACCGAGAGGAGTTGCTGAGATTCACACTCCTCTCTGTCTCCCAGTGTGCTACTACTGTACATGATTTGTCAGAGCGCATCCCAAGAAGTCTTTAGCTTGGACATATGATGTGTTCTTGAATGAGAGTTAGACTTCAATGTCATGGTTTGATTCCCAGAATAGACATGAATACTGTTCAATGAATAGTTGGAATAATGTATGCTTTGAAATGTTTGCATAAAGGTGCCCCCAACAAGTGTAAATGAAAGGCAAAGATGTTTGATGTCATTCATGCAGAATTCACTGGACTTTGAAAAGTCCACACATGAATGGAGCCAAATGTGAATTTAACTTTATAGCTGTTAGTCATGGCTAAAAAGCTCAGGTATTTGGCTTTTGATATTTATTTATCAATAACCCCTGGGCTTAATAAAAAAAGACAGTCATACTTTCCATACATAATTTATTTTGAAATAACGCGCACTTATATCATCAATTTGTATTTATCTAAAAACGTCAGTTCATTATAACGCTACATGTAACAGATATACACAATAAATACACATTAAAAAGCTTTGACTTAATGCTGGTGGAAAGACCAAATACTACCACCTTTGAATTTATGAATTTCAGGAAACCCAAATGAAAAATGGTTAGCAACTCTCTTTCAAACATTGCAAATAAAGACCTTGGGATAAGCAACCATTTTCAAGCACAAATGCATGGCTGCAATTCACACGAACTGAAATCCATAGTCCTTTGGCCACTTCTTGTGTCACACACAAGAATCAAAATGATTTTTTATATGTATACATTTTGTAATCAAAATATTTATATACAAAAATTATTAACATTCATACAGTTTTCTATAAACTTCGTAACTTGATTAAAGGGGCTAGATGGTCCAACAATCATGCGAGCAGCAAGCGTGTGCGTTCCCCTTTAAGAAGCCCCCCTTCTCTCCACAGCGGGGGGAGGGCGAGCGCAATCCTGGAACAGCGATTGAAAAAAAAATCCACCAGTGGACTGTTTCAAGTTCCCCGGCAGAAACTGTGCCTGATTTGTGGCCAGTGCTGGAGATGTAAGAAAAGGGAGGAAAAACACTAAGCGGGTAGCTATGGAGATAGAGCGTTTTCCTGGCCGCTTCCTTTGACAGGTGTTGAGTAGGTTAAAAGTCTGCAAACAAAGTCCACCATGTACGCCAAAGGGAAAGGAGCTGTTGTCCCTTCTGATAGTCAAGCCAGAGAGAAGTAAGTGAAATTGTCACATTTACGCTCCAAAACCTGCACGGCGTTCCCTGATGCCCGCGGTGCAATGCATGCAAGCGGTCTTACTTTACAAAGTTGTTTTATTTACAGATGCCGTGCGGCGTAACGCTACGATTTTCGTTTTCCGCGTTGCAACGCTATGTTTTGTGTTATGTTGTGTTTTTGATTCGTATGCATGCTGCATGTCTTGCCTTGAAGTAGTTAACTTTGCATGCATTCTGATAAGTAACGTTAGATGTTAAAATAAAGTGTCGCGCACCTCACGCATGTTGTGTATTTTGTTGTTTGCGTGCAGGTGAAAGTAGTAGTTTGAGTTATTATCATTGCACGCAGATGCACAGACGATGATGTAGCGGTGAATTTACGTGCACGCGCCGCACAGAACCATGCTCCAGCATAGCGGCTGCATCTCCCGGACGAATTGCAATGAACCGACGCGAAACTCATCACGTTGGAGTCGGAGACGGAACGTATCTTAACTTAGATACACGTGTAACGGCGTCGTAGAAATTGTTTAATAGACTTCAAGATCCGAAATCAAGATGCACTTTTGTTTGGTTGAAACACAACCTCATCTAGTTGATGGTCGTTTAAAGCTTTGTTCCAACTTTAAAGTGTGTAGAGCAACATCATACTTTCATAATAAAGAGGATGTCTGGCAATTGCATATTACTTCATGTTAGTTTGATATGAAAATGGTCTTATATCATTTCTGTCTTAAGTACTAGGGATGCATATCTATTCAATATAACCTTTCAGCAGTTGTTAAACTTTGTTCGCTTTTGCACAACTTGCTTTTAGCTGTTCATTCAGCTCAGCATAGAACACCTTTATAATTCAGTGAGGCTTGGTGCATCTACATCAGTGCCACAGGTTAGTCCGAGAGTGCAGTGTTGGAATTTTCAATATAAGTTTCGGCTAAATACCTGTGTCCACAGGCTCTGCTAAAACATTATGTTACTACAAAGTGTAAGTTGCTTTATTAAAGATGGGGTGACATGCTATTTCATGCATTCTGACTTCTTTGCTTAACATGGTGAACTTGTTAAAATACGAGTTGGATGTATGACGTAGTATTTCTGTGCTCGATGCACTCCGACTTGTTTCGTCAAGTTTTTTATAAGTCCTATTCCTTTTATTGGCCATTCTCCCGGAAAAGCATGCCCACGTGTCATCCACCGAGCGGAAGAGCACGCCCACTGGCTAGCGTAAGAGAGAGAGAAAAAACTGATAGATTCCGCAGTCCCAGTGCTAAAAGATGCCAGATATAAACTTAACGCGGTAGGTCAAACCAAGTCATATGTCTGTGTTTTGTTGGCAATCGGAGCGTGCGTGCATAATTTAAACAACACAAAGGGATAATGTGAAGATGCATTGTGTGCTCGTGCTTAAGGCTGGGAGATCTTTCCAAAAAAGCATATCGCATCGTCGTCGCTCCCACAATAGACACTTGACTTTCAGTGTATGTAGTTCAGTGATGATAGTTTTTTTCAAACAGTTAGATGCACCTGATATAGACTCTCAGGGCAACTCTGGACATGATGTTTATGTCCTCATACAGTAAGACACAGACAAATCGATGAGCGTTAAACTGTGCAACACATTCACTCATACACTCAAAACCGGCAGATGACAGATTTTAATAGCAGGATTCCGCGTCCACATCACAGAAATCACAGGGCTCTAGATATAGGCTGTATGAACTCAATGCAGCCGGGAAACAAGTTTCAATCGCAAAATAGACTAAAACTTAAGTAGTTTAGCTGTGCGCCATCGACTAACGTCATACTCAAACAAGCCGCCTTGTCTAATGCACTTGCAAAAATGTAAATGAGAAAGTGATCCTAAGGCATGCAAAGCTCTCTGCTCTCGCGGTGCATGTCATACGCCAATGGGTCTGTGCAGCACTGAATGTTGTCGAACACACCGCTTGTTTTAGACAACAGACAAGATCACCATCCTCGCGATTCCGTTGAAAAGCGGATTGAGGACGCCTTCAAGATCGATCTCGATTTAAGATCGTCAGATCACCTACCCCTACTTGTACGTCCCGTACCCCCTGCCTGCCTCCAGCAGCTCGACTTTTTCCGCAAATAATCGTACATTCGTATCCATCTTTTATAAATTTGATCAAACTAAATACTCTTAGAAGATACGACGTATACATGCAATACTACTGTATAGGCACTGAAGATTAATATGAGATTTGCAGAAACTGCGTGTGTTACCCCATCTTTAAAGAAGATGCTTTGAAATCGCATCTTTAGTTTACAGGTTTTGCACTGTTGCTTAGCTTGTTAAACTGATGTTTAGTTAGTCAGAAAAGGGTTTAAATAAATGGCACCTTTTAGCAAACATGGATGCAAAACATCAAACTTTTGCTCTTCACTTTAAATTCTCAATTGAGGAGTTTCTACACTCCGCTTTTTTGTTGCAACTTGTTTCAGAGAGTTAAAGCACCACAATGCCCCCTTATGAAAAAACAGATCAATTCTGCCGTTTCGGGGCGAACAAACTGATGGGTTGTTGGTTTGGCAGTGTGGATGAGAGGATGCTGCACTTTGGTTTTAGCAGAGAACTTTTTCGAGATCTTGTCATTTCCACTGGTCTCCCATGCGTCTGTGGCGGTTAAATAATTGTTAGGAGGGTTGAAAACATGATTTCCAAACGGTGCCTTTGTAGGCCGGTTATGTGTGATTCATTCATGTTTAAAGATGGTTTTATCAGAGAGCCTCCGGCGAGATGTCAGGTGTGCTCAAGGCATACATTTGAGAGATTTCTTTGATGCGAGGGATCGGTGTGGGCTCTTTTGTGATGAGAGGACAACGTGGGGACCCGTTTATCTCCGACGATACATTACAGAGATTTTTCTTTTGAGCTGTCAGAAAACTGTTTTTGATTTGTCCTCACCTGGGATCGTATCTAATGAAAAATGCCATCTTCCGAATGCCGTTGTGAGGTTTGCTGGGTGAGCCCTCTTAAAAAATAAGTTTCCACAAATGTAGTCATTTATTCATCCTCATGTCCATCCAAAACCCTTATGACTGACTGACTTCTGTGGAACACGTAAGGTGAATATTTGAAAGAATATCATGGCTATACTTTTCTCTATTATGATGAATGTGAATGAGTCCAAAATGACAAAAAACTGACATCTTATAAGTGGTCTGTATGACTTAAACTGTATTCATTATTTTCCAAAAAATATTTTAATCCCTTTTGTGTGGAACTGACTAAAATTTAAGTGAATATTTCCTGAAAATCTTTCCATCTAGCTCTCCTTGGTTGTTCTGGAGAGTTCATGAGTTAATCCGTGATGCTCAATTCAATAACATCCGAGTCAAATATTTAATGAATCAGTTAATCCAGTTCACAGTACCGATCTGATTGACTTCATTGATTTTGTGTCTAGAGAAGACATTCCTACGGATTTGAATTGACACTGGACAAGCAATGACACAATTTTCATTTTTTGTGTTCACCATCCTTTTAATAGCTGTATTTCCTTCTCTCAAAGGAGGAAAGGGGGCCATGAAAAAAGGATTTTGCACCTGGCTTTGTATTGTAGGCCAAGCAATATGACCTGTGTTTAATGTTCCCAGCGTGCTTAAGACATCCCACGGCGCTACAGGGAGTCACAGTGAGGCTATTTTGCAGTAAGACCTTATGTTCCTGCAGTTCATTTACATCAGCTCTATTTTTTACCTTTACGGCAGTTCTGAATGCCTCCGATTGGTATTGCTTACTCCCAGAGGAAGTCTGTAGATCTGAAAAAAAATGAGGGGGAAGGGGCCGGGGGACTAGTGGGATGTCCCCCTGGGCATTCCCTTCGGCTAACCTCTTTTCTGCTTTTTGAACAGGGAGGCTGAGATTTAAGACAGTGTGCTACAGGCTCCCGAAGCCTCAGCAGAAGTCTTAACCACCCCCACCTCCGTAATATGCCTCTTTATGTCCTACGTTGCTCTGGAGAGAGTGCACCATTACATTTTGCTGATCAGGTTTGCATACATTAACACCTGCTCTCAGACGTTTGAATATGAGAGAGAAGCTGCCTCATAAAACAGAGATAAATTTGAATAGGGTTTATATTCATAAACATGATGTAGTTGTTACTAGTTTTTTCGAGTTTTTTTTCTCAAGTGTATTAAACTATAACACGTCAAGTGCTATACAGATATGTATGATACTGAATCCTGTTGTTTGTTCAGGAGAGGTGAACTATTCGTTTTCTGAGAGAAATTCACATGTCTGATTATATAATGGATAAAAAAGCCCATAGACTGATAGTCTTTAGTTAATTCAGCCAGCAAGTAACTAAGAACAACTGAGTTACCACCATCCACATCTTCTGATTTGCTAGTTTTGTATGTTTTCCTCCGAATGTTTTTAAACCTCATTAACTTCTTGAATAATGTTAATTCTCACAAATTTGTCTGGAAAGATTTTCAGACACAATCTCCAAAATGTGTAGTATAATGCTATTAAGGGGATGGTCCCTTGCAAAAAAACGATTTCATAATTTATTCACCTTCATGTCAGTAAAACACAAAAGAAGATGCTTTGAGAAAGGTCTCTGTGTTGTCTTTACAATGGAAGTCAACAGGGGCCAGTGTTGTTATTAATGTTTCTCAGAATATCATATTTTATGTTTGCAAAGGAAAATCACACAAGACTGAAATGACCCGCGTGTGAGTAAATGATGAAAGAATTTTCATTTTTGGGTGAACTACCCCTTTAATTGAAGCAACTTGCATTCCTTTTTGAGAGTCATTTGTAGTTAGCTGGGAATACTATGATTAACCTTTTTAATGATCTTAATCTTATTTATCTTGGCCATATCCCAGCATTCTTGCAGCGGCTGCCCTTTCAACCAGACCAGAGAAGAACTTCTTCCGATGCTTGCACATCTCATTTCGTCTGTTCAGCTATTGTCCGTTCTGATCCCCTTTGTGATATCCTTCAGATCTTGAGCTTCCAAATGGGACCATCAGAATCCAGAGGTCCCGGTCCTAGCCTAGCACTCCATGTTCCAGACAACTCTAAACAAGGTGCCCATCCGAGGCGCAATTGAATGAACGGTGTTCAATAATGCAACAGGGCCAGGTGCTGGTACCCAGTACCAAGGCATACAGCTTCCCCCCTCCCCCAGGTCACATGGGCCTTCCAGTCATGAAATTTTTATCACCTCGCTCCTGGGAATCTGCAGTTTGATCCAGATCGTCTCGCGCATCAGCAGATGGCAGCTGCTAGACGTTTTTGCCGAGCCCAGAGGTCGACCCCTTTGGTGCTTCTTACGCTCACTGAAACCATTGCTTACGGTTTGACAGGTAGCCAGCTAAGTGACTAGCAAATTGCGTAATGGAAAAATGGACTAAATCAGGCAGGTCTGTCAAACACACAACTGCAGTATTTACCCTTCTCCGTCAGATAATTGCAGAGCTCCTAAACCCCCTATAACAAGCCTCTTGTAGTTGGTTGATGTTTTGATGCAGGACTATTAAGGTTGCATTTGGCTTATTACACTTATTGACTCTTACCCTTAGGATATGATTGAGTCTGGTAGGGTTTATGTTTAATGCATGTCTATTCAGAGAATATCCCATGATGGCATTGCTTCTGTTTGCAGATGGGTCAGTGTTTAGTTGGTAAACCAATCATTTGGGTGTATTTGAAACTATTATCGTTTTCTGATCTAATTATTTGTTTTGCACATAGTTTATATCAGTTTTTCTTGTCTACTACAAATTTACATTACGGTACAGAATTGCAACTGCGCTTCTTCATGTGGTGACATCAACAGATCAGCGCATCAGGCATTTAAAGAAATAGTTCAATAAAGTTTTTACATAATAAAAAAACTGGAACTGAAACAAAAACAAAAACATATAAATGCAGAAGTTATTTAAAATCTATTTGGAACTCCTTACCTTACCCCAACTTTCAATTATATAATAATAATTATTTATTTAAAGACATGTTCAAATTTGTTGGAACCCTTTAAGCTCATTGAAACAATGCTTTATTCCTCCTAAAGAGTGATGAAATTAAAAGTTATTGTATCGTGTATACTTGCATGTCTTTGGTATGTCATAGAATAAAGCAAAGATGCTGTGGAAAGAGATGAATTATTGCTTATTCTACAAAGATATTCTAAAATGGCCTGGACACATTTGTTGGACCCCTTAGAAAAGATAATACATAATTGGATTACAGTGATATTTCAAACTAATTAGTTTCTTTAATTAGTATCACACATGTATCCAATCTTGTCATCAGTCATTCAGCATGTTTAAATGGAGAAAAGTAGTCACTGTGCTGTTTGGTATCATTGTGCGCACCACACTGAACATGGACCAGAGAAAGCAAAGGATGGAGTTGTCTGAGGAGCTCAGAAAGAAAACAATAGACAGTTGTGGTAAAGGTAAAGGCTACAAGATCATCTCCAACCAGCTCGATGTTCCTGTGACAACAGTTGAAAATATTGTTCCGTGGAATTGTAGCCAACCTCCCTGGGCGCGGCCGCAAGAGGAAATGATCCCCAGATTGAACAGAAGGATAGTGCGAATGGTAGAAAAAGAACCAAGGATAACTGCCAAAGAGTTACAAGCTGAACTCCAAGGTGAAGGTACGTCAGTTTCTGATCGCACCATCCGTTGCTTATTGAGCAAAACTGTGCTCCATGGAAGAAGACCCAGGAGGAAGAAAAACATAAAAAGCCAAACTGGAAATTACTTAAATTGATATTGTTAAGCCACAATCCTTCCGGGAGATTGTCCTTTGGTCCGATGAGTCAAAACTGGAGCTTTTTGGAAAGTCAAATCAGCTCTATGTTCACAGACGAAAAATTCAAGCTTACAAAGAAGTGAACACCATACCTACAGTGAAACAAGAATGAGGCTTGGTTGTGTTTTGGGGCTGCTTTGCTGCATCTGGCACAGGGTGACTTGAATCTGTGCAGGCAATGAAATCTCAAGACTATCAAGTGATTCTTGAGCGAAACGTACTGCCAAGTGTCAGAAAGGTCTGTCTCAGTCGCAGGTCATGGGTCCTCCAACAGGATAATGACCCAAAACACACCGCTCAAATCACCCAAGAATGGCTAAGAACAAAACATTGGACTATTCTGAAGTGGCCTTCTATGAGTCCTGATCTGAATCATATCGAACATCTATGGAAAGAGCTGAAACTTGCAGTCTGGAGAAGGCACCCATCAAACGTGAGACAGCGGGGACTGTTTGCTCAGGAAGTGTCAAACTGCCTGTTAACAGGTGGAGAAGTCTCATTGAGAGCTACAGAAAACGTTTGCTTGCAGTGATTGCCTCTAAAGGTTGTGCAACAAAATATTAAGTTAGGGGTCCCATCATTTTTGTCCATGACATTTTCATTTATTTTATTATTTACAATATTGTGTTGAATAAAAATTAAAAGCAAAGTCTGATTTCTAGAAAATATTTTTTTTATAGATCTAATAAAAATAAATTGTGCATTCTAGTTTTTTTTGTGGAGGGGTACCAACAAACTTGAGCACATCTGTAATATAACCTTTTTTGTTTGAGATGGCGAGTAAAATTTTACAGATAATGTCAGTTTGACTTTATTTGCCCTTTAAACCATGCTCACAAAATAGCAATTGAATGTTTCTAACAGAGACAATAGAGAAGCCGAAGTTACAGATTGCAGCTTTTAAATTTTAACTGCAACGTAGTGGTTTTGTGGTAAATCCAAACCTTTTCGCTTCTTGTTAGTCATTTTTCTCACAGTATCTGCATATCCTCCATCCCCTCTGTTTCTAAGCCATGGTCACTGATTCTGTTTTTGAAGGTGATTGTCTGAAAGATGCAAGCAGGTTACATACTTCAGATTTCTCCTTGTGGCAAATGCATAACCTTAGAAGTAAAGTTAGGTTTAACATATAATGAGTAGACCTGGTTGACTTACTGATAACCTAGATCATTTGTCAGAAAAAGACCTTTAGGTGGACTTTGCTTGAACCTCTCATCTGCAGTTTTATGGTAGTCGTTGAGCTCCCCCCAGCTCCATCTCCCGGTGGGAGGCATTGTCATTCCGGTCACTTTCCCGTGCCAACGTGTGAGTGTTTTTACCATGATGGAGAGCTGGATCTCCTCCCTGTCTTTCATATCCAGCTTTATCAGTCATTGGCTGGATGATCACAGGGAGCTCTCCTCCACTATTTATGATCCTGCCACCCTGGACGCCTCCTCCTGACTCATTCACCTCCTTGCTACAGCCAGGGAAAACTGCTCCCACACAAATGCACGTGCACAATTCTGCCCACTGTTTATTGCAATTATCTTTCCTTGGCAAACGTTTTATCTGATACATTACAGGAATACTAAGGGTTGTGTTTTGTGTCCTTTTGGAGTGGTTATTTGTAGCGGTTATGTTATGAAACTAAGCTGTGGTGCTTATGTGAACAATGATTTTAATCACAACATGTCTAATTTCCCCACTTTTTAAAAAGTGCAAAAGGCCTTAAATATAGAAATAAATTAAATTATGTTCTGAAAGTGGAATTATATCACAACCATGTTTTTCGAAGTACAGGTAAATAGAATTTTTCTTTGTCGAAACTTCACATAGCACACTGACACACGTCCACATGGATAAGCTGTGCCCTAGTGTGTGCCATCAGTGGAAGAAGTGCCTCGGCCGTGGTGGAAAATGCCCCAAATGCGGTGCAGCCAGGCGAAAACTATGATGCTACCAAATTGTGCCCATCTCTGGATGTAATTTGTCCAGGAAAGCCTTGCAAGGCTATTTTCTCTCTTGGTTGATGGAAGCCAAAGGAGGGAAGGAATGGTACAATTTCAGCCCTGAGGTACACTGTAAGCTGGGTAATTGCTAGCCGAAGCAGCTAAACAACAAGCATTATAATGGATACAGAAAATGACAAAAACCCGAGGACCACGCGGTGCCGCCATATTGCCGTGACAACTTTAAGCGTGCTTGCTTTGGCTGGTCTTTCTATTCCTTTCATGGTGCCTTTCAAAAGCTGTGGAGATCAAACATGTTTTTTTTTTTTTTTAAGGAACAGTTTGTGATTTAGATGCATGTACCCAAGTTGTCTGTAGCCATGTATGTGTATCCTCAAATACTTGTCCAGCAACCTGATAGCACACTGTTATGAAAAAGTTGTTGAATTCAAGAAACCGTTTATACTCTAATATGAAAGTTCTTCACCCTCATATTGTTCAAAATGTGCTCAGTTCGTGATACAGTGAGATTTGTGGCAAGTACAGAATGCTTTTTCTAGAGATGGTCACCATTTACTTTTCGTCGTATAAAAACCCATAAATATCACAATTAATGTACCACACAAGAAAAGTCATATTGTTTTGCCTCTCAACGTTGAGTGATGACTAAACTTTCATATTTGGGTGAACTGTCCCTTTTAATAGTTGTTCATCTGATATATGGTCATTGGCATTGAGCCTAACTCCAGTTTCTCTCTTCTTTCTCTCTAGATTAGCTTTATATGTGTACGAGTACTTGCTTCATGTTGGGGCCCAGAAGTCAGCACAGACCTTCCTGTCTGAGGTAAGACACACACAAAACACCTTAAGTAAACTAATGCAGATGATGACAAAAATCAAATATGCACAATTGAAATAACAGAATTCTGCGTTGTTTTGTAAGAGTGGAGAATAGTATGATATTTTCGTTTTTTATCATGTTTCATTTTTTTGTAAGTTGCCTGCAGTAATATGGCATCACTTACAAAAGCATGTTTTCTATCAAGCTTGTTCTTTTCTGTAATGCCATAAAATCCAAATTGAACCCAGTTGCTTCATTTGAATGGCCCGGGACATGATGTGAATCTGAACTGTACTGCCACACCATCACACCAGGATTTTTATTGCAACACTTATAAGCAAGAACTTTTGAAGCCTTGCAATTTTTTGTATTGTTGAATAATTACCCATCATTCATTTACTCAAAATAATTTGTGCCGAATGTCAGTGTTTGTGAACAGTCAGCTCCGCCCACTCCTCTGTTACCTCAGGCTAGTTTTTCCCCTGACTGGGATGCAACTCTACGTTGCTACAACTCTCTTGGTGTTTTTATGAAATACCGGAGTTGGTCTGATGTTTATCGTGCCGTTTGGCAACCGACAAGGTGAAATTGACTGATAATGTGTTCTTAACCTTCAGACCTGCTTAGGGAATCCACTTTCAGCCACAGAGAACAAACCTATCCCTTCTATCCTCACAGATTTTCTTTTCTGGGTACATTTTCCTGTGTAATCATCCATATATAATTGTTATAATGGGCTAATTCTTTCCTCACACTTTCCGCGTCACTTCAGGTCCCCGTGCTCACCTATTAAAAAATTGAACTTTTTCTTAAATACATTGAGATTATGGCCCTGATGAGAGTTACCATGGTCATTTCCACACAAGCAGAAGGGATTGTGGGTAGAAAGAAGCCCTGAGGTCTGTTGAGGAAAAACAGTTCACTAAAACCAAAGCAAATGATTAATTTTTAAGGTCATGAGTGTGGATGTATAAACCCTGCCGTTGGCCTTTTCAGACCGTTTCGTGCTCTTGTGTTTTGTGCACAGGGTACACTTTCCGAGTTGGGTGTCAGTAAAAGTATTTAATTATGATCATACATATTTTCATTTAACGTTTTTTTTTAGAGATTTGTGCTACAGAACTTGCAGTCGTTCTTGGGGGTGGCATGGGAAAACACAGAGAAGGGACAGTCAATGCTCATCCTTAGCTTTTCATGTTGTTATACTAATTGAGAAACATGAAATTGCTCAACAATTTTTTTTGACCAAATATGCTCAAACCCACTTTGTACCTAAGGCAGATTTTTTCTTATCAACCTATAGCCTCCTAAAAATAACTATGGTTTTACTACAGTAAAAGTGTAGTAACCAATTTTTTAGCAGATTGCGTACAATTTGTATCAACATAGTGCTACTACAAATATGGTTCTTGGTGGTAAGATCATTGTAAATTTGTGGTTACTATGGTTTTACTACAAAAATAACAAAAAAAAACATTAGGGATGCACCAATATGTCAATTTTAGGTCTAAATATTAATTTAAGATTCCCTTAGACTGAAACAAAAGTCAAAAAGTGGACAACTGCTTTTATTTGAAAACACTCACTGCAGAACACAAGGTGACCATTAGTTCTCTTCTCTATCCTGAAAATCATGTACCAAGCCTACTTTACACTAGTTAATGATTCTTTAACCTTCAAACTTTTTGGTATATTTTTATTTAATAAAGAAATTATAGATGTTCTTATAGAGCAGCCCAGAACATTTTTCTTAATAGCCACATGTCTAAGAGGTCTCAAGACAGAAAGCATTCAGTCAGCAGTCTGATTCAAATAATATGCTTTTGTTCTTATAATTTACACATTCATAAATACTGTATCTACATACTGTACCTACATCACCAATGTTTTGCCAATAGCAGTAAGGGAATGATCATGACAGAAAGATAGTGCTGAACTGTATTTTAACTGTGAGCAGCATGCAGCTTAAGAAGTTTAACCAGAGGAGATGATTTATAATGTATCGGCCTAGATTTTATTATCGGCCAATACAGATAACATAAAAAGTTACCATTTATTGTCCGATACCGATATGACCGAAAATGTATCATGCACCCCTATCCCCAACCCTGGTTAGCATAAATAATGGTTGATTTCGTAATAAATACAGTATCTCACAGAGGTGAGTACACCCCTCACATTTTTGTAAGTATTTTATTATATCATGTGACAATACTGAAGAAATGACACTTTGCTACAATGTAAAGTAGAGAGTGTACAGTTTGTATAACATTGTACATTTCCTGCCCCCTCAAAATAACTCTACATACACCCATTAATGTCTAAACCACTGGCAACAAAAATGTGAGGGGTGTACTCACTTCTGTGAGCTACTGTAGCATTTTAAGGCTTCAGTGTCATAGAAGAATGGAGCCGAGGAAAACTAGTGTAATGATGTAGTGGAGAACGTGAAATGATGTATGGATTGGGTCATGGAACGGTTTGCATAACTTCTGATGGGAAATTATGTTTTGCATATTATCTACAATTTCATCTCACTCTCTCCCCCCCCCCCCCCCATTCTTTCTCACTGTGTTTGTTTTAGATCCGATGGGAGAAGAACATTACACTAGGGGAGCCTCCTGGATTCCTGCATTCATGGTGGTGGTAGGTCCCATGTGTTTTCCTTCCTTTGCTCACAGAGCTTATTATAAATCCTGTCTGCCTGACTGTGTCTGTTTGTTTGTGTGCAAGTTAGTACAAGTAGGTGGGAATTTCAGTGCGAGGTGCCTTTTTTTTGTTTTATTATTATGCACAAACCAGTTGCAACGTGACAGGTTTGCTTTGTTTTGAGGTCATTTTTATACTTGCATACACCTCAGTTGGCACCCTTTACGTTTAACGTACGGCCAGTGAGATTTGGCTATGTACACAGCATAACACACAATGACTGATATTTAGCAATTTGCGCTTTATCGCATTTTGTCTGTTAAACGGCTTACAAAGCATTTTTTTAAATATGCTTACTGTTAACAAAACACACCCCACCAGGAGAGAAAAAGAATAGTTATTAGACGACAAACTGTAGGCGAGTTTGTATTCACTTTCTCTGTATTGATTTATACTAATCTAGGCTTACTGTCGGCCATGACGCCGGCCGGCAGACTGTACATTTAACCTGCTGTGGTTTGACCCTTGGAAGCGGGTGTATTATTGGGTCAGGCGGCTTTACGGAGGGCACGTCTGCCCGGGCCTGTCTCTTCTATCCCACAAAAGGGCCAGATGGTGGGGAAAAGACAAGGCCCGTCCCTCCTTTCTTAACCTTTGTTTTTTTGTTTCAGTTCTTTGTTCCTGTTAAAGACCCCAAACACAGATTAACTCTATGCATACCCTTTTCCTTTGGGCTAAGTGTCCAAAGCCCCCACCAGCGTAGTTATATTCCTCTATCGGTTTTCACTGTTGGGGGTGGCCCATGACAAACCAAGGGCCGGCAGGGGTCCGGCGGGTCAACAGCTCACCAGCCTGTAGTGGTTTTATGGGAATAAAGGGAGATTGGTTTAGGTTTAAGGAAATAACGAAAGGCATTAAACTTCACCGCCCTTGCATTGTATGGTGACTCCCACTAAATTGCTTCTAAGGGTGAGAAAAAATGCCATTTCGGATTGATGTTCCCTAGAACTGATGTTTTTATGTGCGCTTTTTAGGAGATTAAATCAGTGTCTGCAAGATGGCAAAACCTACATATAATAAATTACTGTAAATCGCAGTTTTGAATAGCAATGACCTAAATATTACTATATTTTATCCTCATTCGATGCAATTAAACACAATAATATTGTGTCGCCAGGTGAATCCTGATTCCTTTTCTAATTGCTTGTATTCTGTCGTCTAAGATTTCCTAACGTCTGCAAATCTGTTATTCACTGTAAACCGTTTGGATGTTCCTGTACATGTGGTCAGCGGCAGCCTGAGGCTTTGGATTATCTAGTTTCTCATATGCAAATGACGCACCACTGTACATTGTGTCATACACATGCAAAAGAGCTCCTCGCTGTAAATTCCATATACGTGTGGCTGTATTACCCCTGCTTTATCTCTCATTGTCTTAGTCATTAGGATTTGCTTAATTGCCCCCGGAGAGGAGCTCAGTGTTTAAGAGAATCTATTAACATGAGAATGTTGTTCCTTCAATTAGCATCAGAGGGACGTGCAAAGCCTGATTGTTATTGCATTGTTTGGCTCACAGGAAGTGGCATGACGTCATTCAGGCAAATTTGCAGGTGGTTTGAATTACTCCCTTTCTGTTACAAATACACACCACAGTAACTGCTAAAATACCATAGATTTAGCTTTTTTTTTGTATTTATAGTTTCTATGTGATGTCCTTGCATTTTGCTTTAAAGTTTTTCACTTTAGGAGTAATCATTTATAATTGAGCGGACAATGTTGTCATGATACCAAAATTTTGGATGAATATCACAGTTGACCTATCGCTAAGCCCTTCCCCTCAAACGCATATGAACCAATGGCAGCTGAGTATAAGTTGCACGGGGACCGTTTTTACAGTGTTTATGCTACAAAAATATTAAATCGATGTGTTTGGGGTACTTGTTACACTGATTCCAAGTACCCTGTGAGGATGGGGAATGTAATTTATTTTATTCCATTTGCTAAACCTGAACAAGACAAAGCAAAAATGTGGGCGCAGTAAACTGGCTCAACCATAATCCCAAAGAAAACGGTTGGCATACGCACATTAAATTACAATTTTATAAATTAAATTAATGTTAATTAATGTGCTCAAACTGAATGTTAATGTCATCATGTGCTTCAGCAAGGTATTACTGGCTAACAGTAAAGTTAGCGAGTCTATGCTAACATACAAACCTAAACAGCTAACTGTTCTCACATCATGTTCATTGCAGGTCAGAAACGCACACAGAAAACAAAGGTCTACATGTCAGTGCCTCGATTAAACTTTGCATGTACCGCAGGGTAAGATTAAATTAATTTACTTTCAACCAGTGTTGTCAGTTGAGATCATGAAGACTGGCTTCTCCCCTCGCTTCAAAATTAATCTTGTTATCTGCCATATTTATTGTAAAATCTTTTATATATCCCTCCATGATATATTTATGTCCAGTAGGGTTGTCACAATACCAAAAACATGTCTTACGATACTATACCAGCTGAAGTATCTCGATACCAAGTAGTATCACGATGCAGTGCCGTATAATTCAAATCTTTTCAAAAAACACAGATTTAGATGAAACATTTTGTATTTACTATAGTAAACTGTACACTTTGCACTAGAATATGTTGCTATGTTAACTGTAGTTAGTTATTGGATAAATTGTAGCAAATACTGTAGTATACTTAAATATTTACTATGATAAGACTCAAAATCACTAGTATCTATGAGTTTTAGTTGTTTACTGTAGTGAATACTAAAGTACACAAGATCATTTTTCACGTAGGAACTAATTCAAGTGTTGGTCAAATTTAATTGATTTAGCGGTCTTTATAAATGGAAATATTAGGTTTACTTGAAATGCAGAACTAAAACGGCCAGTACGTGGTGTAAATTTCCACTGAGTTAGTGAATCATTTAACCAACTCGTTAAAATCGCCAGTTTGAATCATTAACTTTTCCGAGACATTCAAAACACAATTATTTAGGAGATAAACACTGGAAAAGTTAGATGTAATTGTTCAAATGAATAATAATGCGCATATGCAACATTTAATACAGTAAAAAAATAGAGAGGCCTCGCAGGTTTTTTGAAGCTTAAGCATCGCTATGCTACCGTAGCACCGGTACACCATGCAACCCCAATGTCCAACTATAATGCTCCCCAACAAGAGTGTGTCCAAAATGTGTAAAAAAAACTCTTGGGACAAGCCTATCACACGAACAACTCTCATTGTAAGACATTAGCGAACTGTGTTAGTAAAAGTTAGCAACAGTATGTAAGGAGGAGCGAGGCTTAATGATAGGTCAATACATTAGAGGGTTGTTGTGTTAAAGGAACACTCCACTTTTTTTGGAAATAGGCTCATTCTCTAACTCCCCCAGAGTTAGTAAGTTGAGTTTTACCATTTTGTAATCTATTCAGCCCATCTCAGGGTCTGGCGATAGCACTTTTAGCATAGCTTAGCATAGACCATTGAATCCAATTAGACCAGTAGCATTCAAGAGTTTTGATATTTATCCTATTTAAAACTTGACTCTTCTGTACTTATATCATGTGCTAAGACCGACGGAGAAGGAAAAGTTGTGGTATTATATATACTCCCATCCCCACGTTATTATCAAGGAAGTTTGCTTTCATAACATGGCCGCAGCAGGCGCTGTAATATGTGACATAGACAGATTACTTGGTCCTACTTCTCCGTGAAGAAGACGGCGTGCGGTTAAAAATCATAACAAACAAATTTGAAAGTGGGGATGGACAAGAACAGGATTTTGAAAAGTGAAGAAATTACGCCCTTGGTTGTATGGGCATACGTAAATTGGTTGTTGATGACAGTTGGTTAGTCACAGACCGACCAGTCAAAAATGAACATGATGGCGAGGAAAAGCAAGAACTTCTTCGCGTGGATAAAGTTAGATGAGGTAATCAAAGTTATTAGGCTTGTTTGATTCATTCGGTGCAACACAGACCAATCGACGGATGACATCGCTGAACCGAATGAGCTATTTAAACGCATACGGTTCTCGATTCGTGTACACAGTTCGGCTTGAACTTAAACAAGCCTGTTGTTTACAGGCTCCTTGTGAGACTGGTCATTGTCACATTCAGGTAGCGTAATGGCTCATATGACAGAGGCTTAATGGATCTGGGAAGCAAACGCAATGATACAGGCGACCCTATCAGTAAACAAATGTGGGCAACCATGCATGCATATTCAAAAGTCTCTGTTTTCGTCCGTTTACAAAGAACCGCAACCCCAGAGCTTTCGAACTAAAACTGCCTCTGTTTTCTCCGTTCCTCCGTTTTCGGGGGTTTAAAACTCTGGAGTTGTCTAGACCGCAGGCATAACCGTAATAACCGTAATAATTGTCATTTTTATGTTTTAATATGTAAAGTGTTCGATTAAGCAACTTAAAGTTACAGTAGGCCTACAGGTACGTGTGTGTACAAGATAAGTATTTCGCCACCTCCGTCTCATTTTTAGCAAGGAAAACCCCTGCTTTGTATGTCATTTACATGCACAAACCGCTTGATTCATGTTTGGTGTGAACCCGCTATAACACTTTGACAAAAAATCTGATTTTTCTTGTTCCACCTGTTTGCTTGCACTGTTGCAAATGACGAACCTGTGTGTTTGACTATTAGCAAACGCATACGCACTACAACATACAAGCCAGCTATCTGTAGTTTTTATTTTATTCCCTGTTTTTGTTTCTCTTTCCTTCCATGTCTGTTTCTAGTTTCCTCCTTCCATTAATGATCCCTACCCCCACACAAAGGATTCCACTTCACTCTCTTTCTTTCTCTCGCTCTCTTTCGCGCTCCCTCTCTCTCCCTTTCTCACCCACTTTCTTGCTCTCTCAACCTCTCTCTCTCACTCACCTACACCTCTCTCTCTCTCTCTCTCTCTCTCTCTCTCTCTCTCTCTCTCTCTCTCTCTCTCTCTCTCTCTCTCTCTCTCTCTCTCTCTCTCTCTCTCTCTCTCTCTCTCTCTCTCTCTCTCTCTCTCTCTCTCTCTCTCTCTCTCTCTCTCTCTCTCTCTCTCTCTCTCTCTCTCTCTCTCTCTCTCTCTCTCTCGGTCCTTCACTTGCTCTACAAGTGTTCAGGAATGTTCTTTATCCTTGTAAATATTTGCAGGAACAAAAAGCAGCACCAGTTTCACCATTAGCACAAAAGCAGACATATCAGCAGGTTTCGAGTGCTCACCTCATGTACAACAATTCTGTTTTAAATGTGTGTTTATATATAAATGATCAGGTTCCGAGTATCATTATTTCCTTTGGGACAGTGCCAGGAGCCAGTCGACCCTTGTGTTAGGGCCTTTTCAGGAGATTTTATAGGAAATCTTTTAAATCGATATCTGAAGACCTGAAGCGATCTAATTTTGGCCAGTTAAACAGGTACTTAGTTTCAGTACAGTAATTAAAATGCCATTTGGAAAGAAACCTTGTCCCCCCTCCAAACAGCCTTGTAAGACCTGTAGGCTTTTAATTGAGGAAATCCCTGGCTTAATTGATCTGTAACCTGCTGCTTGTGCCAAGCGGGTGGGTGCATTAAGAGTGTTGGAGTGGATCGGTGTCTTGTGAATGTATCTCAAGTTCGATTGGACGTCTTCTTTTACCCAACTGGCATTGCAGTGACATAGTGATTAATCAAGTTCTGCTGAAGTCGAAGCAATTTATTGCACCGTGGCAGGTTTTATGAACGTTGTTTGGTTTTGAGGGACATATGATTCTTCTAGTGTGTGTTTGTTTGAACAGGTTTGTCTGTATTTAAGGGCTGTCAGTGGATTAAACATTTTACTTTCTTTAATTGATTGATTTGCAGATTTAATAATAGAATTAATTGCATTTCATTACAAATATCAATATATGTGTATTCAGCAGGGCTCTAGACTGCAACCAAATGATCGCATTTTGCGACTATTTTTCCTGCCAGTGCGACAAGTATTTCTTAATGGTTGCTCTGCCATTGTGACTGCCAAACTGACCAATAAATATTTTTAGAGTATAGTAAATGTAATACGCAGAAATGTTATATCGCGCAAGCGGCGCATTGTCACACATTTTCGTATACCCTCCTTCAACCATTCAGTTATCTATCAGTGCCCCCGCCCCCGAAGAGGAAGCCTAATGCGGGGGTGTAAAAGGTGCACGTTATGATAAAGCGGAAGGACCGACAGAGCAAACTAGTGAAGCGCTTAATCTTGGGACTGAAATAAATATGTTTTGCCTCCTGCTGAATACATGAATTTGTACTAGGTACAAAACCCAAAAAGGTAACGAAATGTGTTGCATGTATTGTATGCATTTGAAGCTAATGCAGAAAACATGCGTTTTAACTTTAAGCATTATACCATTATATAAAGCTCTCTAACAAAACTGCAAAGCATAAAAAATTTTAACGTCACACATCACATTAAATCCTATTTTTTTGTGAGTCGCTACCTATATTCATGAAGAATAATTACTAAAAGCCTTCATGTCTCGCGGGTTGTTTGAGAAAAAAGGACGCCCAGGCAGCCAATTCACAAAATACTAAACGGAGTTCTCTTTCACCCTTTCTTACTCTGAAACGGACATATAAACAAAAAATTACAGAATCTTTGTTGAGGTAGTCCGTTGGGAAACAAAACGCAAGCTTTCCTGTTGCTCAGTGGTAAGAGCATGGCACTTACAACGCCATGGTTGAGGGTTCGGTCCCAGGGGATTGCACATACTTGGAAACAAATGTATACGAGGCAATGTAAGCTTTGGATAAAAGCATCTGCCAAATGCATAAATGTATAAGTGTGTGATACAGTAAAGTGCGCTCTTAAAGGGGCAGCAGCATAATAGGGATATCGGTTTATAACGTTCATCAAAAAACAAAGGACGGGCCCCGAAACACACACTGATATTAAAGGAATTGTGTTCTCTCATATGTGTTGTTCACAACTAATAAAGGAAGAAAGTAGATTTAATAAACATGTGCTTTGAATATGGAAAACTATTGATGGGGAGTTTACATATACAATAAACAGAATTGAATCCTAAACAATGATTTGTATTTATTTCTAATTGATTTTTTAATGTATGAAACACACTTTGATGAAGTTTTAGTGATTCTTTTTTCTTACCTCACCCCATGACTCTGGTGATACCAGGGGCTGGTGCCACCTTTCTCAAATGTTAGTCTAGATCCCTGTATAGTATGTTCACACAATCTTGCATTGCGTTCACTTTTTTTTTTTTCTTTACATTTTCTACATTGTTGAGTTGCATAGTTGATAATAAAAATATTTGTACTTTGATTACTTTTTGAATTTTGTTTAATAATATTTGTTACATTTTATGTAATCGTACTTAATTAAATGGTAACACTTTACAGTTCATTTGTATACTAACATTACAAAAAAAAAGATCTTATGCATTTAAAAATGTTATTAAATCCAAATACAGTTGTTCATGTTAGTTCATAATGCCATATTCAATGTTAAAAGTTAAAACTTTTGATTTTCAAATGTGTTAATTTGTGTCATTCGCTTCTATTTCCTGCTGCAGTGTATTCTGGGATTTGTACTGCGCTGCTCCAGACCGCCGTGAGACCTGCGAGCACTCCAGCGAGGCCAAGGCTTTCCACGACTATGTGAGTTATGTGCAGGCCTCCCAATCTCTGTTTCCCTAGGACGGTCTGGGTGGGCAGGGCCCTCATCATCTCATCCAATGGAAACACAATCTTATCTGTGAGCACATGATGTAATGGTGTTTCGTCCTTTGAAGACTGAATGACACATGGCAAATTTGCTTAGCAAAGCACCACTGGATTCTCCATCAACTGTTCTGAAGGGCCTCCATAAGCACGTAATGAAAGCTTAACTGGATCTGAAAAGCGTTTTTACATGAATTAGTGTGTGTTAGATTGACCGTGTAGTACACTGTGTGTATGTGTCCGGCTTCAGATCATGTTTCTTCCTGGTTGTCCTTTTAAAAATGCACACAGAATGTGATTGTGTGCATTAGGAAAGCGATGCATTAGGTATGGGAGGTGTGCGCTTCCATTTCTTTTGTTTTTGCGAAGCTGCCACGTAGCTGCAAACATAGATTTGCACAGCTTCTTAAATTTACATCGACAGACATGTAATCTGATTAACATTCTGAATGCTTTTCATTCACAGATGTAACATTTCAGTAACCGCAAAGGCATAATGAAATGTCAGTTGTTGTTGTTTTGCCGGGACGCCCGCAGGCGCGAATCTGAGCGTTTGAGAAGAGACGGACTGCTCAGAATAGATTGACTGAAAATGTTTCTTAAGGTTATGTAGATATCTGTTAAAGTGAAGGTCATATGTCAACTCTGTAGTGTATAGCTTTTCTAAATGCAGATGTTTTATTCGTTTTAAGAGCTTGCAAATACAAAAATGAATATTTGGTCATTTACTCACCCTCTTGTCATTTCAAACCTGTGTGACTTTCTTACTTCTGCAGAACACAAAATATAGTTTGAATACTGTTGGTAACCGAACAGTGGTGGCACGCTTTTACTGTTTTGTGTCCCTGCAATAGAAGTGAATGGGTACCAGCGTAAAATATGCATCTCACTGTTTTGAAAGAATAGCCATAGCACATTTACACATGTTGGAATGAGACTGGTGTGATAGATATGCGCATTTGCTCCAAGCTCCACATAGAAAAGTATCACCACTTCGATAGGGTTTAGGCTACTAAACAGCTCACTTTTCAATTTTTTTATTGAGGAATTCATGTAAGTGCTTGAGCAAAAATTCAAGCTTCACATTTCTGCTTTATAAACCTTCAGACCACTAGACTGCTAGTCTTTCTGTCTAAGCGTTTTTTTACGAAAATAAACTGATGTTAGTTTAAAGCAGTACATGTTTTATAATAAACAAAAACTAAAATAAAAAGGAATTAATCTTATATAGCGACATTAAAAATAAACCAATAAATTATAAAATGACAAAAGTATATACCAAAATTGCCAAAATTTAAGCATAATGATAATAAAAGGAAATTTCAAATAATAATTAAAGAAATTAAACTAACATAAAATGAACACTTGTATTGTATAATATTTAGTGATAATTGACAGTAGAAATTGTGTATTCTTTGACAAGGCTCTTGGTTATATTTAAAAGGAAGGTGTTGCTTCTGTTTTGCTTTTGTGTTGTTTGACAGTCTCTACTGACTGATGCCAGTTTGTTAAAAGCTGAAGAAGCTCATGTTCACAAGCATAGATAGATAGAGAAGCTGATGTAAATAAGGAGAATAGGGTTAGTTCAGAGGCTCTGACTTTTTGTTTCTCTGTATCAGAAATTGAAGGGTGGCATTTGGGGAGCGGACAGCTCGCGAGGGGGTCAGAGAGAAACTCTGATGTCTGCTTAGCGTCAGGAGTTATGTCAACATGAAGGAAACAGAGATGATTTTTTTCCCGCCTACCATCGCTGCATTGACTTTGAAAACATTTTAGTTGAATATTTGCTTTGGTGTTAAGAGGAAACGCCCCCCCCCCCTCTGGGATGTGATTTACAGTATTTTACTAATAGGTAATCGCAGACGCCTCATGCATGTCGTCTCTCATTGATCTTCAGTGTATTACTTGCTTAAATGACTTGGTTAAATGGGATTAAATATGAGCAGGCTTTTCATTAGAAGGGCAAATATTTCATTTTCTAACCCGACAGATCATTTTTCAACAGAAGTTTCGCTCTTCATTCGGCTGTTCTCTAGATTCCCTTCATCTGCTTAAAGGGATCGTACACCTCCCAAAAATGTAAACAGCTGGCACCCCTCATGTTTTTCCAGACCCGTATGAATTTCTTCATGGTGTGAAAAACATGAGTTATGACAATCTTTGTTGATCATTACAGTAAAGGATGACCGTGAATGTCTCCAGTCCCTAGTATTAACTTTCATTGTATAGACATTCTGTGTTATCTTCATGGAAGATAGTTATAATTTTTAGACGGGCTGTGTCTTTTATGCTGCTGTTTATGCTGCTGTGTGTTTGTGCGTGTATGTGTGGAGAGCAGCGGTATCATGTGTGCCTATCTTGGCAAGGTCTTTGCGGCTACTAGGGTGTCCTTGAGTTCAGTGATTTATCATGTTCTTATTGTGATCCCTTAGCTCCTGTGTTAGGTCACAGCTCTGTCGGTGCCTGTGCCGTGTGCACATGCGTTCGTCTGCAGGCCTGCGTTTCCCACACCTTACTGCCCTGTACCAAGGCAGTCAGGAATCCTCCCACAGTAGGGGAAGATAATGGAATATAACAGTCTAATCCTCTGATCCTGGGAATGGTTGAGGGCTAATCCAGGGATTTTGTGGGATTGGTGTTTTGGCAATGTGGATGGAATTTTGGGATGCAACACCTCTAAAAGCCAAAGCCATCTGGTTGCTCTTGTCTTTCCGCTGGGCTTGAGTCGTTAAATACTGTAATGAGCATTGATTAACGCCAGAGATATTAAGATTAACAAGATGAGCCACTGCCATTACAATGAATGCAACGCTCAATATGGCCGCTCTAGTGAAGGAAGTCCCGCCTTCCACTGAAACAAGCCAATTGTTAATTAATATTGCCTGACGATTCTTTGGGGCGGGGCTCTCATGAGACGCTTGCCTGTCTGTGTGAATGTACGGCAGATGAAGCAACCAATCATTTTTAGTGAAATTTAAGCTTAGCAAACCACATTTTTGGGACAGTTCATGTCAGGTTTAATTATTGATTGGAAAAATGCTGTTTAAACATGCGATTAAAAATATATCTGCCTTCCCCGATTCAAGGAGATGCCACTGTGGATTTTTCTATGACTTAAATAACTGCCATATGTAAACATGGCCGCCGATTGGCACGACTTCCGTAAATGGACTTTGTTAACGCCGCCACAGATGATCCGCAACATACTTGCACAGAGATGCTTAGATAGAGAAGGTGCTTGTTTCCCAGTTGTTCCCATTTGAAGTTTTACACCCAAACAAATTAACAACATTATGGACTTTATATGATCTTATAAGATTAAGATATCAGTCAAAATGTGAGCTAACATTTTGAATAAAAAGGTACTATGCTGGTTTAAACAAATAAGAGCCCGATGCCATTGGTTTTGGAAGGAAATTAATATTTGATTATTTTCATAAAAAGCAAAAAAATACAAAAATATGTTTGCATCTTTGTTTTACTACCTTTATCCAGTGTGGTCATTGCATGATAATGTGCTGTTGTTTATGGTACTCGGGATAATGCTTCTGGTTAAACTTCCCTAACGGCATGGCATTCATTTGGCTTAAGGTAACCATAGTATAGCCATAGCCGAAAATCGTGTCTCCTGTGATATACCCTATGTATGTGTGTGATGTATGTTGGATTCTTTCGTTGTGTGTTTCTAGCTGTCTCCCTCCCCCAGCATTCCCTCTTTCTCAAGGGAAGATTGATTGGGTAATCTTGCCGTTTCTCCCATGATGATGTTCGTTGGCTGGCTTGGGGGAAGGAGAGGCAGCGCACACAGTATGACGACACACAGGAATAATAATGCACGAACACATGCGTTCACACACGTATGCACCAGAATGTACAAACAGTAGAAAATAATGTTTAAAACAGTTCTAACTAAAGAATCTGAGAAGACTTACTGGAACATGCTGGCATGCATAAAGAGTTAAAGCCAGTGGCTGTTTATAATTTGGATCCAGTGAGGCGCACAGGGCTGCACTGAGCATGCTCAGATGTTAATATTTGATCTCACTAGAAGCTAGTTGGGATGAAATCTTTTGTTAACATGCCAATGTTTGCTTGAAATCTATAATACGGCAGTAGACCAGTGAGCTCTGATTTTTGTGTATATGGTCTACAGGCCTATTCTCTAATAGCAGTGTTGCCCGAGTGAGGGTCAGTTCTGATTGGACGAGACTGCGAACAGCAAAGATTTTTCACCACACACACTTCTGATTGACTTGCCATCAGATCGTTACTGCTGTGTGTGTCATGTCAAAACAAAGAAGAAAATATGTCTCCTTTTTGGAAGCACACACACAGTTGACACACAAACTATCATATTAAAGGGATAGTTCACCCTAAAATGAAAATGATTTGATCATTTACTCAGCCTCTTGCCTTTTTAAACCTGTATGACTTTCTTCTGCAAAACACAAAATAGGATATTTTGAAGAATGTGGGCAAGCAAAAATCTTTTTACTGTATGGACACAAAAGCATTGCAAGTCAATTGGGACCACAGTTTTCTTTTACCGACATTCTTCAAAATATCTTCTTTCATGTTTTGCAGAAGAAAGCAAGTCATACAGCTTTGAAATGACATAAGGGTGAGAAAATGCGAGGGGATTTTTTGCAAGGGGACTGTAGTTAAGTTTCATGAACTATTCATTCTGTTTGTGTTATATTTTTGATAGTTCGTTTGAGGCTATCAAGATTTCTGCACACCAGTATCATCCCTTATATCCCTGCTTTTCATTTTTTGAATCCAACCTGTTACAACAACTGTCTACCTTCAACAGCTGGATCTAGGGCACATGGTGCGTCCCATGTGGGATAGTAGCCTACAACCTTTCCATCACCAGTCCAAATCTTTAATCATCACTACAGAAATCAGTTCTGCTTTTCATCTCATCTATATTTCTTCCTCCTCCTCAATCACTCCGAGACCACTTATACCTCTTTCCCATCACACAAATGCTCTCTCTATCCGGTGAGGTTGGCAGGCAGCGCTGGCAGGGCACTCTTGGCGCGGCGCGCGTCTGGTGCTGTTGTAGCATGTTGGCTGGTAGCAGCTTGCAAGGGGTGTCGCCAGTAAACTAGACTGAAGTACCAGCTGGGCATCCAAACCCAGCTCTGAACCTTCCTCGGATAGCTTGTTTCCTTTGTGCGTTTGTGTGTGTAAGCGTGCCTGTACGTGTACACACTCGAGCGTGCCTGCATATGCTACGCGTTTACGTGTGTTTGGACACACAGCCTACGCCGGGCAGTTTTCTCAAGAGGAAAACAGACGCTGGAAGTCTTTGTACAGCACTTGACGCTTATTTAGATGGCATGTTTTACTTTCGCTTTCTGAGTACTGCCGCCCTGCCTTCGCTAATGGCAACAAAGGAGAATATTAGCAAACACACAACTTGGTTTTCAGTTTCTTTGTTATATTATATGTGTTGACACAAGTTGCATTTGTTAACGCTTAATGAGACGCTAATTAATAGAACGAGAGGGTTGAGAGGAAATGTTAATAGTTGAGAAGCTCAGCTGGTATGATGCTTGTTGTTGTTTTAAGCAGGTCAGATGATTGATGTCTAACCACCGGGACTGAGATCAAAGGCACAGAAGTGAATGTATCGGATGTATCACTTGCCTCCCATTTGCAGCCGGCATTACCCACACTAATCTAGTCAATGTGCATTATTCTGAGTGGGATACCCTGTTACAGACTTCCAAGAAGTTTGCCGGTCAAATTTCATCCAAGTCGAAAGGAAATCACTTGTTTTACTTAAAGAAAATGAGAAAAATGAAAAATATATACAGTTGTGTTCAAAATTATTCAACCCCCACTGAAATTGATTGTTTTGGTCGGTTTGACATTGATTATGATCATTCAGTCATCCTGCTTACAATTAAATCAAAGAGGCACGTGTAGGTCAGACAAATATAACATAACATTTATAATGAAATAACCACAAATGTCTTTTCTGAGCTCACATCATTATCAGTTTTATTCAACCCCCAAGTGACATTCAATCTTAGAACTTAGTACAACATCCTTTTACAGTTATAACAGCTTTTAAACGTGAAGCATAGCTTGACACAAGTGTCTTGCAGCGATCTACGGGTATCTTCGCCCATTCATCATGGGCAAAAGCCTCCAGTTCAGTCACATTCTTAGGCTTGCGCACTGCAACTGCTTTCTTTAAGTCCCACCAGAGGTTCTCAATCGGATTTAAGTCTGGTGACTGCGATGGCCACTTTAAAATGTTCCAGCCTTTAATCTGCAACCATGCTCTAGTGGACTTTGAGGTATGCTTGGGATCATTGTCCTGTTGAAAGGTCCAACGTCTTCCAAGCCTCAGGTTTGTGACAGACTGCATCACATTGTCATCCAATATTTCCTGGTACTGAAGAGAATTCATGGTACCTTGCACACGCTGAAGCTTCCCAGTACCTGCAGAAGCAAAACAGCCCCAAAGCATGATTGACCCCCCGCCATGCCCCACAGTAGGCAAGGTGTTCTTTTCTTCATAGGCCTTGTTCTTCCTCCTCCAAACATAGCGTTGATCCATGGGCCCAAACAGTTCTAATTTTGTTTCATCAGTCCACAGAACACTATCCCAAAACTTCTGTGGTTTGTCCACATGACTTTTGGCATACTGCAGTCGACTCTTCTTATCCTTTGGGGACAGCAAGGGGGTGTGCCTGGGAGTTCTGGCATGGAGGCCTTCATTACGCAGGGTGGGCCGTATTGTCTGAGCAGAAACTTCAGTACCCACATCTGACAAATCTTTTCTCAGTTCCTCAGCAGTCACACGGGGACTTTTCTCCACTCTACGCTTCAGGTAGCGCACAGCAGTCGAAGTCAGCATCTTCTTTCTGCCGCGACCAGGTAGCGTTTCAACAGTGCCCTTTGCCTTGAATTTGCGAATGATGCTTCCTATGGTGTCTCTTGGTATGTTTAACATCTTTGCAATCTTCTTATAGCCATTGCCCTTCCTGTGAAGAGTAATCACCTGTTCTCTTGTCTTCCTGGACCATTCTCTTGACCTCACCATGTTTGTAACCACACCAGTAAATGTCTAGAAGGAGCTGAGTATCACAGTCATTTTAAAGCTGCCTAATTGGTGCTTATTAGGCTTTATTGCTGCTCCCTGATATCCACAGGTGTTTTCAATACCTGATTGAAAACACTTCATTGAACCTCTGTTCTTCAGAGTGGTAGTCTTTAAGGGGTTGAATAATTATGTCAATGAAGAATTCACAAAAGAAACATTTACTACTGTATTACAAAACTAATTGATGTAATTTTAGTTGCATATGGTTCTTTAAGAAGTCCTTGTAGGATTTCATTCTGAATACAATTACAAATGTACACTAAATTCCCTAAAACCTAAAATTTACAGCATTGGGGGTTGAATAATTTTGAACACAACTGTATATTTTTGTGTTATTTTATGCACTAATTTACGGCAGCCTGATGTTATTAATACAAATAAGTTGTTTTTAATTAAAGAAAGGATATTGTTTCCAGATGTTTGTGAAAAGTTATGTTTAAGAATACATAAAATACATTTTGCTCTAAATTTATAATAAATGATGTGTATCTGTCTGGTTATGTATATCTGTCTGGTATTGTGTACGGAGATTATTGGTTAAATTCTGGATATTATTTCTTGGGAACGATCTGTTGTGACGCATGGCCAAGCGCTGTGAGCAGCCTTGCGCCAGCATTTCCCATAAAGGGTGTCACGTACTTGCAAACCAAACAGAAACGCAGCGCCACCTATTTGTTTTGTCTGATTGTACACATACCAGCATGCAGCTCCTCTCGCCCTAAATTACATTATATTTTCCCATATTGATACTGATTTTAACCTGGACCACTAAATATATAGACAGCAATTGATTTAAGTATGAAGGTTAGTTTCTTTAGTGTACAGGTCATTTCAAGAGTAATAGGTCATGGAAATTATTTATTTTCATGCATTTTAAATGTTTAAATGTGGAAGTCACTCATTGTATCACACCCTCGCCGGGCTGTGTTATTATTTGTAAAATAGGGGCTTTATGTAGTGTGTGTATAGATGCAAGCATGATAGTTAACATTTTAATACAGCATTTCATTAATTTTAGGGAAACGAATGAACAAGTGTCTTAGCCCTCAAGAGACTGTTTGGCCAACCAGCTTATTCCTGCTTGAAAAGCATTTACATTGTCATTTACACATTTACATTTATTCATTTGGCAGAAGCGTTTATCCATTAAAAATGATTAAATGATTAAAAAGTGTGAAGTTATTGATAGTGTGAAAAACATTACTTGTGAAGCATTATGTGATTGATCGACCATTACACAACATTACTTACAGCAACACTACATTCTAAAATATTATAGTTAATTTACGAGGAAACACAGTTTGTTTTTGACCTTATGCTAAAACTTGACCCTGATATAGAATAAGATTCCTTTTTTTCCATTGAAGTCCACGCTGCAATAGCCTATCATTGGTCCAAAATACGTTATGTCTGGATGTGTGTTGTTTGCATGAAGTGTCCTGCGAGGTCTCGTTTCCACTGATATAACTGTTGTTTAGGTCACATATCCAGTCAGTGATGGTAATGCTTTCTGAATACTGCTGTCATTCCAGGAGCATCTCATTGTGTCATCTTCATCTCCACTGCTGCTCCTTGATGACTTTACATGTTTGTGTACGTGAGACAAAGAACTCTTTCCTTTCGGTCAATGCTGGAGTCCTTCACCAATGTTTGCAAAATTTGGCTTAGTATTATCTAAAAAAATATTATAGAAGAAAATGGCATAGCTTCTTTATCAATACCTGTTCAGACCGATTTAGCCGCCAGCCTGTGATTTACGGTTTCTAATATGCTTGTAAACCTGCCTCCCATCTTCGCAAGGTGTACTTCTCATTTATTACAATTTAAAACTGTAGACACTGTTAGTTTTAGCACTTCAAGTATATTAAAACGCACCAGTCGAATATATGATAATACACAGTCACTGCGACTCGGGGTGGGAACAGAGCTGAAATCAGGAGGCGGTTTGACACAGCTGCGGTACGGCTGCACCTCAGGCGGAGGTCCATAAGAGAGCGTGTCCCAGGTCTAGCTACACACCTCATTTACATTCCATACCACACCAAAACCACAGCCCACCGCTTCCTCTCCCTGACCTGCCGTCCTTGCAGTGTGTGAAGAGGCTGAGGAGAGAATGAAAAGGAGAGAATAGAAAGTGAAGGGAAAACTAAGATCTCAGATCTTGTTTGTGTAGACTTGCCACTTCTTGCAACAAACCCACTACAGCTTAAAGTCATTTGAGCATGTTTTTGTGAGGTTAACATTGTGCTACAGCTATGAATTAACTTCACATATTGTGTGGCTAGTTGTGGAGAGGATCCACGTATGTCAGATTTGATATTGATAAAGTTAGTCTGATGTCTCTGACACATACACACAACACTGTTGCCCCCAATTAAATCTATATAGATTTTGATTTTTTGTATGATGGTAATTTCAGAATTTCAGTTGTCAGAAGGCTTGAGTCATGTTTATAAAACCCTGAGATTGTTACTGTGGGCCGAGCATTGACTTTACTTGCTCTCTCTGACAGAATCATTCATGAATCCGTCACTTCCATATGAATCAGCCAACTCTTTTTTTTGGAGTCAATCAATAGTCCGTTGCTGATTCTGACTTTTTCTGAGATGAGAAGAACCAGAACTGACTAGTGTAATGAACAAATGTGTTTGTGAGAAAGAATTCTCTTGATGTATAGAAGATGTCTGTAAGATATTTACGATTTATAATATTTGTAAAACATCTTTTACGTTTATATGATGTTTTCCAGATCTTTAGCAGACATCTGACAGGTTTACCTGTGCTTTTTGGGAATACATGACATTACAATACATTTATGCATTTGGCAGATGCTTTTATCCAAAGCGTCTTACGTTGCATTATCCTATACATTTATACATAGTTATGTGCAAACCCCTGGGTTTTTAATGCAATGCTCTTACCACTGAGCTACAGGAAAGCTATCATATACATCTCCAGAACAACAAATTTCTTATACCTCATCAGCAGTAAGACATGGCTAAGAATAGAGAATCTGCAAGATTTAACATTTTATTCAGCAAGTACGTTTATATCCATTTTAAAATCCAGTCTTTACTGTTATGGAAGAATGCTTTTCTGCTTTTCTTGATGATATTTCCAGTGTAGCTGAAATCTGTGAGCTTCACCCCTGAATTAATAAGGGTCCTCCTCACTAAGGAAGCAATACGCCGCCTCGCTGCAGTTTCAGACATCATCTCATTCATTTTGTGTGTCCTCTGGGGTTCTTTGTAAAGGGCTTTGCTCGTGTTGATATAAACAGAACTAGCGCACACAGACGCGCTCAAATTGTCCGTGTCTGTGTGTACATCATGCACAGGTTTGGTATAGTATGTTAATGTGTAAAACACTCCTGTTCTTAGGGTCTGAAAATATCCTTGGCTCGTGATGTTCTCTGTCATTTTGGTACATTCTTTTGGATTTCTTTTATATTGGGCCACATAAAGATCCAAGTACACTATTAGAATTGCGTTTTTCTTGGACTTGACACGATGGTAATATTATGCATTTTAGTAGTATTGTAGTATTTTTTTTCTTTTTTTGTGATGGAAAAAGTTTTTTTCAATTTTTAGAACATCTGCCGTTGTAAACCATGTTATTCTTTGAAGTACCGTGGTTGAATACTATGAATTTGGAAATCATTTTATTACTGTGTTATATTTAAAAGTTATATGATCTTACCATCTGATAGTATTTCTGTACATTGGGACTGCCACAGTATTTTAGTGAAGGTAAATAAAATAGTGTAAATCCAAAATACATCTATCATCCTGCTTGGTAGAGGAGTGTGTTTTTAATGTTTAGACCTCCGTTTTACTGGTCTACAGCCAATCAAATCATTTAAATTTTAAAAACATTTCATAGTTTCTTTTTAATTCTTCTGAATGATAGGCAATTCAAGATGTCTCGGGAACACCACAAGTCCAAGTTACAGCAAAAACCGAGTTTTCTTTATTTTCCACATGAGGTGAGGGTCCTGTGTTTTGATTGTGACATCATCAGCATAGTTTTATACTAACTTGCCTAATCGACAGCAAAATCGGACAAATACTCTGCAACTCGACATGTCGTATCACAAATTACTTTTCTCTACTAGAGTAGTTATGTACAATACTTACAAGCATGCATACTGGACCTGTTTCACTTTCAGTGATCACCTGTTAGAACCACCAGTCAAACGCATCCCACAAATTACTGTAACATTGCACTGTAAATTGGACGAATGCAAACCCAAGATGCACACACACGAAATGGGATGCATTGTTATATTGCGACTGCATCTAGCTTTCGTAGGTTTGCGTGTTTGGTGTTCCCCACCAGCGAGCGCGATTTACAGACGGCTGGTTCCACACACGCACGTTTCCGCCCACTGGCTGCGTGATGTGATGTGTTTTTTCTCTCTTTATCTGGCAGCAGTGTGAAGCAGTCATCTCCTCGTATCCTCCGCTCAGCCCAGCTGTCATCAACACCATCAGACTGACACTGAGAGAGGGAGAGTGTGCGCAAACAGCGTTTTCCCGCCTCGTTCCTGTTACGATAGGAGCCCACACACTCCATGCCGTTTTATCAGCGCTTCTCTGGCTTCCCGTCCAGCTTCTTAAGAAACACACACACACTCGCTCGGCTCCTTATTTATCTCTTCCCTCATTTGTATTTATATTAATGCCAGAGTCTCTGGAACACGTGCGGTTTGTTTATAACATAAATCTCACCCCTCCAAGCTGACTTATGTTTGCATGCTCGCGCTGATCTGAGGACGAGGGGGTGAAAACCAAGCGGATTACAAAGCCAGTTTAGTCTGGCTGAGGCACATGGGGAATTTTCTTTCCCTTTTGCCCCCCCCATTTCTCCCTCTCTCTCGGTCCGTTCTCCTCTGGTGGTGACAGAGAAGGTGACTGAGGAGCGGAGGCCTTGATTGGTTCAATTACGACACAGATGAGCCGGCCAGACGCAAGCTTAAGTCGCCTGCTATTTTGCGCAAGACATCCCGATATCTGTCGCAGTTCGTATTAATGCAGCAGTTATTGCATCACGCTTTGTAAAGGGGAATGGAGTGACTTAGCACAGGTGCTTTTGTTTCCTTGCTTTAGCTCGGCGCTTCTCACCTAAGGGGTGAAAAACGACTGTTTGAAGTATTGTAGATTATGTAATCGAAGTCTAAATGATAGTCTGAAGTCAACAGACAAAGACATTTGTTATTTTTCCTGAGGCCAGACCTCCATCTCATCTCTGTTCTGTGTTTGTGTGCTTCAGTGTTTGACATCTCTCATTTTCTCTTATGACGCATAGAACCCTTAAGCCAGATCAGGAAACCCCTTTTGCTCTCTCAAATTTCTTCCGGTTGCTTCTGGATGTAGATGCAGAAATGCTGCCTGTGGAGGAAGAGAACAAGGTTAGGTTAGCTGTGTACGGAGTGTGATGATTGGTTGTTTTAGTAGCCTGTTAAAACGGTTGGGTACTTTTGTGATGATGGATGTACGCTTAAGAGCGTTGATGATGCATTTGATACATTATCGGACAGAGTCGCTGTACTTGTGTTTTGATGTCTCTAAACAACATAAACGGACAAACTGCTGTACAGAGCGAGTTTCGTAAATACATTATCTCCTTCGGCGAAGAAGCGAAAACGTGACTACATCTTAGTTCTGTGTCATCCTCTGTAGTGTTTAGAAAGGGAGGGGTGGAGTGAGCTGCTGGTTGCACTTTGCAATCTCACCGCTAGATGCCGCTAAAATTCATACACTGGACCTTTAAAGAATCAATAAATATTTATATAAAAATGTATATTTGTTCTATTTATTTCTAATACGTGATGAGAGAAACTGTGCTCTTTAATTTAAAGGCATAATCTTAAACGGCAGAATATCATCATCCAGTGTGCCTTCCATTAATTGTCTCATCTTTCTTTTCTCGTCGCACACTGTATCACTCTTTCGGTCTTGTCTCACTCTTTTATCTCTCCCCTCTGCCTTCTTGATCTGGGATGCCTGGGGGACGGAGTGCAGACAGGACCCATCTCCATAGCAACAACTTCTGCAAGCTGCTGACACCCTTCCCCTAATGGCAAGGGGGCTGTTTGAAAGGGGCGAGAGAGAAAGAGAGAGCGACACTATTCCTCCTCATGGGACACAGAGGGCTTCATGAGAATTAGCATAAAGAAGGAAGGGGGAGGGTCGGTAGAGCATTGCATTTTTTGAGGTGTGTGTGTGTGTTAGGGGTTGGACTCTCCCCAGGGTCTTAAAGTCTCTGGTTTAAGGTCGTTCTGTTGTTTGGAGTTTATAGTTGCTGTTATTTGTTTATTATTTTAGGCTGATCAAGGTAACTACTGTTTCTGCAAAGTAAAGTGTGGTTGCGAGTGCTACTGCTATAGCTGCTGTTGTTGTATCTAGTAAATTCTAGTTTGCCTTCACTTATTATGATAAATTAAATAAAACATAATTACAGGACAATCCCTACACTTAAATCCTGTGTGAATTCATTATGGTTTTGCAGTAATAAAAATAACTAAACTTAAAGGAGTAGTTCACTATAAAATTAAAATTTCATGCTAATTCACTCAACCACATGTCATACAAAGCCGTCCATGTATTTTTTTTCTTCCATCGAAAACAAAATGAGGCTTATGAGGAAAGCTTTCCAGTGTTCTTATCCATATAATGAAAGTCAATAGGGGGCTGTTGGTTAAGGTCCAAATTTCAGTTCCTTCGCAGCTTCAGAAGGCTCTAAAGGACAACACCCGATGAATAAGTGTGTTGTCTATTACAACCATTAGTAATTTTCCAAGAAAATGAATGAAGTATATATTCTTTAGGCACATATGTTTTTTCGTAATGTCTCTGCGATTCATGTCCATGACTTCCTCGTAATCAACTGAACATTTTTAAGCATATAAACATATAACTTGTCATTCAACATCCAACCCCACACTCGTAAACACTGGGTCGGAACTTCCGTACAAAACGTATGTTTTTAAGGCTATTGGTTTTATGGTAGTGTTTAGAAACATGTTAGTCGGCATGAAATTATTGTTTTACACACTGGTTAAGTATTTATAAATTGTTTATCCTTGCACATCATTATTTGCACAAATTCACTTGTAACTTGTTATCTTTAATCAAAAACGTAAACCACCTTTCCCGCTCGAAGTGACCTTAACCTTTTAACAATCAGATGTCGGGGGATGAAATCAAGTCCCACCCTACATATTTCTCATTTAAGAAGTCTTTTCACTCGGTTATAAGTCACGATACGCAAAAAAGTCAATCGCTACTTCCGTTTCATGCTGACTTTAAAAAGACCTGTAGGATTTTTCACGAAAACATATTGTGTTGAAAATACTCTCGTAAAAGGTATAGCCTTAAGGATCTTGCCGCCATATCCTGCAGTACGTCAGGTTTGAAATGATCACAAAAGATTTCGTAGAGAAAGTTCCTTTGAAAAATTCACTACAAGAGCTGTACCTCAAATCAAATCCAGAAGTTGAAAGACTGAGGGACATTAAAGAGAGGGGATGGAGTTAAACATCTGAAGGAAAAATCTACTCTAAATGTGTAGTTAAAGCCTAACCCTCCCGTAATACACACACAGACAGACACATTCTCGTTGCGTAACGCTCTCTCACACACACCAGAACGACAGGAGAAAGGGATGAAATTCCATGACATTGAGTTAGTGATAAAGCTGTATGTGCTATGGTGTGTAGCGTAGCCCGCGGGGATATTTTCAGGTGTGTTTTTATTTATTCATAGAGATGCTGGTGCCGGTTGCCCCAATGACATGCAAGTGCCTGTTCGCAGGCTGCCAGCTGCTGTTAGGACGCCCTGATGACTTTATGATACCACATTATTGTTCATGAAGTTTACGTTAACAAAACGATTTCTATATGAAAAAAACACAGCTTCTCTTCAGCCACCTGCAATGCAGTTGCTAAGGTATTCGGAGTGGTTGTTAGTGGATTACTGTTTACAAGGGTGTTCTGGGTATTTGCATTGAGATTGGTGCTGTAGAACCATTTTGGGTTATTTGGTGGTGTACCTCTGAAAAAGGTTATTAGTTTGACTGAAGTCTAGTTACACCAAACAACATGGGTAATAAAGTGAATCAAGTTTGGTAGGTGGTGCAAAGAGTGCCCCCTATTGTTATTTACATTGTATTACAGTCAGACCATCAGCATGATGACACGCAAAGTTTGCGGTGTGCAGCAACACGCCAAAGCGGAGGAGCCAAAACACTACAACAAAGAGTTTGAGTACAATGGAGAACGAATTCGATGAGTGAAATGTGTGAGGACAGTCGAAGATATTTCTATAATTCAAGCTTAAGAGAGTATAAAGAAGATGTGTTCAGGGCGGCTAATTGTTATCTCTGTTGTCTTCAATGGAGGTGCCACTCTTCTTCTGTCTTTAATTTGCAGTGGGCCTGTGAATAAAGCAGCTCAGTGCTGCCCTCTGACGGTCTGGTGGAGTATAGTTACTCATTTGTACTGCGCATTTGTTGAACTCGTCCGTCTGCGCGAGTAAACGCAGGAAGCTGTGTGCGAGACCTCCCGAAATGAATGCTTTTCAAAGTGATTTCAGTTTTCAGCTTAAACCCTTTGTCATTGACCAAACGGTAGTGTGATTCCCTGCCCCGTCTTCTGAACCTACTGTTTAGGACATGTTCAAGTTCCCTACTACGGTAGAAATGAAATTATTATACATATTATGTTTGGTTGTCTTGGCAATATGTTTTGGGTCTTTTCCATGTTTAAGGCACATCCACGACCCAACTTCAGTGATCTAGTTAAGGGGAGGAGGTTCTCGTCCAAGGTTTTACAGTAGACTGGCCCGTCCCTCAGCCCCTCAATGCGGTGAAGTCATCCTGTACCCCTAGCAGAGAAAAAGCCCTAAAGCATAATGTTTCCAACACTGTGCTTCTCTGTAGGGATGGTGTTCTTGGGGTCATATTCAGCATTTCTCAAAGTCAATTTTGGTCTTACAGCACTTTCTTTAAAGCCTTGTCTGAATCATTTTGATGTTCATTGTCGAAATTCAGATGACTTGTTGTCTTCGCTTGTTGTTAGGGGATCAAATACGTATTTCACTGAATGGAAAACAAACCAATTTATAACCTTTATATAATTTTTTCCCTCTGAATTTTTGGTTAATATTCATTTTCTATCAGTTAAAATAAACCTACCGTAAAAATGATAGACCCCTCATTTCTTTGTAAGGAGGCAAAGTTACAAAATCAGCAGGGGATCAAATAATTATTTCCCTCACTGTATTTAGGATAAATTAAAATTATTTCTATGTGATAAGCTTAATTTCGATCACAGTTTTGATGTGTTTTGTCATGCTGACAGTCTTTCACGTTGCTGTGGGTTGATCTTGAGGTTTGATTTTGTTGAAATTCAACAGACACTGGACTAAAAATGTTCACAATACATCCAGAAATGCTGATTAAAGGTACAGTTTGTAGAAATCGCCGCTAGAGAGCGCACGATCAAAACAATCGCGTAGCTTGATCACGCTGTTTAGAAGCGTGGAATGATGGAATATGTTGTCTTCAACTCCACCGCTGATGGTACCGCTGATACATCAATCAGACGGTAACGAGAAATCATGTTAGCTGAAGAGGTAAAGTAACTAAATTGTTAGTCATAGATGTTACAGTAATTGTCCAATTCGATGGTGTGATAACACTGCGCAGTTTAAGTGTTCAATTCAATCATAGTAAAAGTTATTTTGAACTTACCCACATCATTTGCAATAATGCTTGACGGACCGACGGTCTACGACAGTGTCACACGGTTGCAATGTCAGTAAAGGCGGTAACAATGGGGTAATGCGGATATGACGCCTTTGACTGGCGACTAAACGGCCCCGGGTCCACTGATTTAGAATGGTGATTTAAAAGGAGTTGAAAACATATGAGATATTGTAAGTACTCAGCTGAAAAAAAACATTGGTCTAGTAGTTTTTGGATATTTTACTGTAAAATTCTTACAAACTGTACTTTTAAATTAACATTTGGAATAGTCTCTTTAATTTTTCCATGGCCCTATTTTTTCTAAACTTAGTCATCTGAATCATCAGGACGTGACATTTTAAAGTCTTAGAAGGCTGCCTGACACCAGTTTTCATTAAAAGTATCCATTTAAGTTATTTACTGACCTCAGGGCCCAGTTGCATGAACTTAGCCGCTAAGTTAAGACTGTGTCTTAACAACTAGTCTCACTGACTAGCAATTAGTTAGGACTACTCAGTCTTACTATATATATTTCAGTTAGTCCAATCTACCTTTTTGTGTAACAAATTTTAAGAAGTTAAGACCAATCTTCAAGAAAAACAATAGATGACTAACCTCTTAAAGTTTTATCACAAAAAGCTGCTGATAAATGACAAACCAAACGGCAGGAAGAAAGCAGACAGTTTGTGTCTAGTTTGAAATGCTATTAGACCCACAGGAGGTATTACGTATTAAAATTGCATTCGTATTAAATAATTCTGCTGGCCAGGTTGGAGGACAGTAACTTACCTCTCAACGTTCTTGTTCTTCACGTTTCCAAAATAAAAAAGCACTCGCTTACCACACTGAAGCATTAACTTTAATATTACAGTTGACGTTCTATTAGCACTTTTGTCAAGCACTCTGTCAAATTGTTTGGAATTGGGTGTTGGAATTGAGGTATTATTCAGCATGTTAGTTCTACAAGCAAGGCCCAAAAGTCTAAGACCACTTTTGAAAATACATTTATTACCGTTTTTATTCTTTACAAATTAAATTATCAGCAAAACAATTTAGGAGGAAATTGAGAGAAGATTTAATACAAGCTTTACAAGTTTTTCGAAAACATGATACTCTATGTTACCCCTGATGTAATTTTCAAAAGAGCATTATCAGTTTTTTTAGGGTAAGAAAAGACATTCATCTTCGTGCAACGAATTGTTGTGGTCTATAGATGCCTTTTCTGTTAGTAAACTTTCTTACAAGTTTTTGTGGGCGGAGCACAGGTGGAGGCAGAAAGATCCCCCTGACCCCATTACCAATGCTAGGTAGCATATTTTGTTTGCCTGCTTTATGACAATGACCAAAATCCAATAAAATTTTAACATCTTAGGTCACTCACTTTATAGGGCTGTGATTATTTTATAAAAATTTAACTTTAAGGCAAGAACCCGGCCAACCTGTACGCGCTCACTCAATGGATCTAGCGACGAACTGACAGGATTACCTCCAGTTAAGTGGCGAGACATCTACACCTACCAGACAGAGAAACCAAACGTGTATAGTAAAGATAGACCGAGAGCTAAAACATCTATAGATGCCTGCGTGTTCTAACACTGGCAAAGGTTAGCAAATGCATTTACTTGAACACAAACGTGACACATAACATGAGCCTTCTCACTGTTCCCTTTCCCTTTATATTTGTGTACTTGTGACAACTAAAGAAAAAGAGATGACAAATTTTTTTTGTTTGTTTAGTTTCTGTCCGAAACTGCTAGTTGTATAACCCTATGCATACTCAACTCTCAACTCAACTTTATTTATATAGCGCTTTTTACAATTTTCATTGTTACAAAGCAGCTGTATGAGACACAATAGATTACAAGTAAAACAACTAAAGGCATATACCTGTAAAAACAAGAAAAAGGTGGAAAACAACAAAAGACAGACATACAAATGCTCCACACACACAATATGCATACATACTTACACACATTGACATAGACGCACACACACAAACACACTCACACACACACACAAACACACTCGCACAAAAGGACAGTGAAAGGACACATTTGAGATAAAGGAGAGAGAGAACCACAGGTCAAATATTAAACGGACTATAAATTCTTATATATTAATTATTTCTAATTTCTGAATTCTAAAGCAGCCCCCCTGGCCAGGCAGATAGTGCAAAACAATATGCAAACGGTGGCGAGGAACCCAAAACTCTAATCGAGAAAAAAAAACTCAGGGGAACCCAGGCCCGACCGGGGGATTCCAGTTCCCCTCTGGCAAAAGCTGCTGCTTCTGCACAGGCACAACAGTGCTTGCACAACAAGGCTAGATAAAAATAAAAAAAATAAGCTTAATAAGGTAAATGGTAGATTTAAGATTATCATTAACAATCTAATAGCATTTGAAATGTTGTAGGAAAATCAAAGTTGCCACTTCCTTTATCCAGCTCTATCCTCTTAGCTCTTGTCAGGTCACCGCTTCCCATTCTCAGCTCTGCCATCAGGTCTGGGCATGAACTGCCTCCTGCGGTAACCTTGGAACAAAGAGACAAGACTGGCTGAGAGTAGAGTACCGTTCTGCACTCTTTGATGCAACAAGTACATCATTTGTTGTTGGATGTGTTACAGGTTCCGGTTGATCTAAATAATGCAGCCTAAATCCTCTGAGGATTAATATTATGGAAGTGTAGTGTATGCAAGATTAAAAAGATGCGTCTTTAGTCTAGACTTAAACTGACAGAGTGTGTCTGCCTCCCGGACATTAAAGGGAAGAATATTCCACAGTTTAGGCGCTAGATAAGAAAAGGATCTACCACCTGCACTTGATTTTGAAATTCTAGGTATTACCAACTGACAGGACTCCTGAGAGCGTAATGCACATGGAGGTCTGTAATACAATAGAAGTTCATTTAAATACTGCGGCGCTAGACCCTGCAGGGCTTTATAGGTAATAAGCAAGATCTTAAAGTTAATGCGATGTTTTATAGGTAACCAGTGCAAGGTTGAAAGAACCGGGGTTATATGCTCATACTTTTTAGTACGTGTAAGAACTCGAGCTGCCGCGTTTTGAACCAGTTGCAGTTTTTGTAATAGGCCTGCAGGGCAACCACCTAGAAGTGCATTACAGTACATACAGTAACATACCCTTACCCTATGTGTTCAAAAGTTATTGCTACGTGAAAAATAACCTTGTTCTCTAGTTTCTCATTGTGGCATAATTTAAGTGAGATCTTTTTAGACACATACCCCGATCATAATCTATACAAACAAAAGTTTTTTTAAATCTTAAGCCTTATGAAGGGAAACGAGAGCATTTTTGATGATCATTTTTGTTCCGTTCGCTTCTGTATGTTTTTGTTTGGCAATGGCAGCAAGTATGTGTTGAAATATCTAATTGGAGACTGTATTCAGTCGATTGTGGCACTTAAAACACAATAAGATGATATTTTAAACTCCATACATAGCTGAATCTGTGCTGGTTTGTATTGGCCGCCTCAAGTTTTCCCTTTGTTTTGCCTGCACCAAATGCCGTGACGTAAGCATGACTATGGCGCTGAAGGGGTCTATAGGACAAACTTGCTACGTTGAATATTGACCTAGAAGTAATTTAGAATAAATATTTATTCTGCATCATGTCATAACATATATTGGTTTATATTGTTTAAAATTCTAACATCTTTGCCATATGTTTTATTATTGAATCCACATTGAAAAACACAAAAGAAGACATTTTTTAAAAATGTTTTAGTGGTTTTGTGTCTGTATATTTAAAGTCAATGGGGGCCAAAGTTGTATGAAAAAACTATGTTTTTCAAAATATCTTCCTCTGTGTTCTGCTGAAGAAAGTCATACAGGTTTGGAAGAATATGAAGGAAAGTGAATGATGAAAATGTACATTTTTGGTAAACTATCCCATAGACTTTTATTCATTTATTGTAGTATAATTATTCATAAAAAGGTAACATTCCTACAGTGAATGTAGTGTTTTTTTCCAAGCCCTCACCTGTGTGTCCGCTGGTGGAATTCACATTACATGTTGTACGTGTACAAACTGATGTTTTTAATCACAGAAATGCCATCTTAGGATACAAGTGTACACAAAATGCCTCATGAATCTTCTGCAGTTTCTCATAACTGCCTGTTAAGTATGAGTGGAGAAGCGTAGTCCCCATTTGCATTGTGCTTTTTCCACAAGCCAAAAGTTACAAGGTGCCGTCGACCCCCTTTTACTCGGTTCACGGCAGAATCGGACACCACGAGCGTGAACCAGAAACGTCTTGGCGCTCTCCCGGTTGTGTTCTCAATCCTCTCTTGTTTCTCTTCTGCGTAACCGTTTCCCTCCTTTTCTCCCCCTCCCTCTCAGTGCCTAATTAATGGCATTAATTATCTCCAATTAGCAGTGTGGACTTGGCAGCCGTTTCTGTCCCCTCATTCTTTTGTTTCACAGAGGGCTGTGACATAGTATTCTCCCTGTGGGGCTGTCACCGGTCTAATGAAAGGCTACAAGGTCTGGCTTTCACTTCTCTTTCTCGTTCTATTAAGGCACTTCAGCACGTTAGCCTCATTAGCAGCAGTTCACAGCACCAAGCTAAGTTTTCAGAGGCGGAATCTGGTCCGTTTTCTCCCTCACAGGTGTTTATCTCCGTGTCTTATGTGCGGAAGGTGAGAGCGTGAGGGTCACTGTTCGCTGGCCTGTGAAGCTCATGTGAACGGACAAGCTCGGGGGCATCGGTGTACTCGTGCTGAAGCCGTAGGTCTGACCCAAACGAAATGACCCGACGAACGTCTTCTGGCTCGCGCGGACGGCTTTGGTTAACCTTCTGTCGCTGGTCCAATTATCACGTTATGCAGTAATATGTGAATGTGCGTTTTGAAGAAAGTTGGGAGGGCATTCGCTTTCGACTGATGAAGGCGGCGAGGAGCTTTTTGTTTATTCTATATGTGGATAAAATCTATATTCCCTCATATGCTGTAGTATGCTTTTTGTCAAATGATTTTGTTTAGTTGTTCACCCAAAAAATCTGTCATAATTTACTCACCCTCTTGTCATATTATAGCTTACCATTTCCAACACACAAACAAGATATTTTGTAGAATGACCCATTTACTTCTATTGCATGGATTGGACTGAAAATTAAATGCAAGTCAATGGGTACCGGCGTTGTTGGGTTTGAAATGACGGGTGGATAAATGATGACAGAAGTTTCATTTTTGTGTGAACTATCCCATTTTTGTACTATATTTCCTTTTAATTCTTCCTCATGTTCGATTACGGTGTATTGTACAAATATGCCCTCTGGACAGTTTTGGGCACTATTTTATAAATGCGTTGAAGACTTAAGACCAAAGTTGTTCAGATACATAAGAAATGTTTACAGTATGATGTGCTGGGAAAATCTTTAGTCAATGGATTCACAAACGATTTAGCTTCACACCATCTCGAACGAACATCTAGTGTTTGAGCTAACAACACATCTGTCCGCCAGCATGTTGATTATGCATGCAGGTCTCTCCAGCTAATCTTTATAGACTCAACTCCAACTTCACATGAGAGAGGGAGAGAAAAGAGAGAGAGAGGTCGGAAAATGGACTGAAAGGGACAACACAAGCGCGAGAGGAGTAGCGAAGCCAGTGAAGAGAGAATGCTATCTGGAGAGTTGAAGATGCGGAAAGGTTAAGGACGCTGGACAGTGCCGAAGGGTCTTGTTCTCACCTCCGCTTTGCACTCTCACCCACTGAATCATTTTTAATAAACTGCGTGGCTGCTCTGAGGTTCATCCTCACTGAAGAGTGTATTTACAGAGGCCAGTTGGTCAGAGACGTCACAGGGCTGGTTACCCCATTTCACTTAACACTGCTGTTTGAAATGTGTGGGATTCAGAGAAGCACATTTGGTGATTTTTATTTTTAGCGTCTTGAGATGTTTGTTTGTGAGTAGGAGTAGGTGATGTCATAGCTGGCCGCAAAAGAAACTTGACCCACCTGTGTGATGAGGAGAAGAAAATGTGATAAATAAATCATTGCGGGTCCTTCTACCACAAGTGACTGAGGCGGATTCTACTTACAAAACAGCAGAATGGTGTTAAAACGGCTTTCATGGACATGGTATTGAAGCAATACTATGGGTAGTTATCTTTTCACGTCAGCAGTTTGGTGGAAGGAGAAGCTTTACAGAATTTCTTTATCTGTATTTGTCAATAAAATCCATAATCTTCTTGAAGTTACATTAACTATTAAACTATTGTAACTATAGTTTATTCATAACCAAGGTATTACAGTTTTGTTTTTTAGTTTTATTGTAGTTTTATAAATATTTTTGAAAATATTTGACATTTGTAGCTTTTGTGTTCATTTTAATGTAGTCATTTTTAATGTTAATGTTGAATATTTTATCATTTTTCATATGTACTTTTGTCATTTTATGCTGCTAAATAAGTCTAAATCCCATCACAATAATCATACTTAAACCATGATATTTGAAGTGAAACTATGGTAATACAAATAAATACCAATCTGTCAAAATGCATGGGAACTACCTTTTTACTGTAATAAAACCATGGTTTGCCCTTGTTCCTATTGTCAATGTGTGTAAGAGGGAGAATTCATTATAGTTTCTTTATAATATTTTTTTAATATATTTTCTTTATGGATGTAAGGTCTGCTATGAAAGAGAGAGGATGTGTGTCTTCAGATTTCCAGTGAGCAAGCCAAAGAAACACAATACTCCATAAGGTGTCAAGTTTTCTTTAACTATGTGCGCCGGGTATGAATATTAGTTGTCGAGATGTAGAACCCAAGTGTTTATGCGAGCATGCTGGAGTGTTTATTTACTCGTGCGGCGTGTATTGAGAACCTCGTCGAAGTGTAAAACCTGAGAGAATGTTGCACGTGTGTTTATGTTTACACGAGTACTGTTATTTAGTGGCTGGTGTAGAGGTGCGCGTCCTGAAATGAGCTGCTGTTTAATGGCTTGATTAGATGATGGCAGTAATCAGCGAGGATCGTGTCGAACGCTGAAAAGCTCGGTCCCTCCCTTCTCAAACACGCATACACACGCGTGCTTTCCCTACCGGCGGGTGATTGACGGCCTGAGGGTTTTAATGGCACTGGAGAGGGAGAGCTGAGGTCGGAGTTGTCATGGCAACAAGGCGAAGGAGGCCTCTTTCACCCCCTCTACCTCCCTCTCTCGGTCTTTATGCACCTGAACAGAGCTGCATCTCACACACACACACTCACGCACACTACAGTTGTGTGTTCCTCTCCTCCGTCCGCAGTATACACAACGCTTTGTGTGTGTTTAAGCGCATGTGTGTGAAGCCTAGCGACCGCAGTCTCTCTCTCTTTCCTCGTAAAAGCCCACTGAAGCCTGAGCACTAATACTCGCTGGTCGCCCCGGGTTACGGTTCACCACACGCCCCCCGTACTGCTGTGTTAGCTGGGATTGGTTGGGTTGGTGTGTGTGTGTGTGTGTCTGTGTGTGTGTGTGTGTGTGGAACAGCAATTCTGTATAACAGCTCTATAAGCCCACCAGATTCGGATCTCTGAGCAGAACAGGGAACCGGACTCTCCATCATCAGAACCACAATGTGTGCGTGTTTAGGGGGACAAGTCCACCATATACCTCCACCACAAGACCCCTTCAAACCTATTTTTGTGTGTATGTTGACAATATGTGATTGTGTGATGTAGATCTCGATGTTTTGCGTTTTGTGTTGTAGTTTTTCTTCTTTTATCAACTCTTGTTTTAAAAGTGGATTCAAATATTTAGTTGTTAAACTATAATAAAGGGTCTTTATAGTTACTATATTTTAGACTGTTTCATCGGACACGCGCTGGCCCGAAGTTAACATCTGGTCTGTGTTTGTTTATTATATAACTTAAATTAACTAAAAAAATATTTTATATATAATTTATGTTAATATTAATACATAGTAATATTTTTTGTATTAAATTAAACTTGAACTACTTAAGTTATTGATTCTTTGCGGTTTACCGGAAGTTACGTTTGGGCCACATAATGTTTGTTTATGCCACTGAAACGGTCTATATATAGTTGTGATAGTTTCATTTTCATTAATATTTTGAATTGGGTTGTATTTTTATATTTGGCGTTTTTGTTTTACATTTTAGCATTTTTAGTTATGTGCTGTTCTCGTTTACTTATTTGTTAAATAACTTACTTATTTGTTTACTCATGTTTGTTTTATTGTAGTTTTTGTTTACTTTTTATTTATGTTCAGTTAATAAGTTTTGTGGCTTTAAAATGATGTTTAGTTTAAGTTTTTCCAAAAATATTTAAACCAGTATTTTATTTGAATTCAATAAACAGAAATGTTATAATTGTTTTAGTTTATGTAAACTATATTAACCTTGGCAGCGTCGCACATGGTGTAAATGTTCTTATAATCACAAGCTTAAAGAAATACCAGGATATTGAATAGTAAGACAAAAAATTGAATAGAAACCTTTAAACACTTTGAAATCATTGCATTGCTCTAAAAGAGGGTTTAAGAGGGAGCTCTGTGTGTGCGTGTGTGAGGTCAGGGGTGGCGTAGCTGTTTGTCCGATGGACGTTGTAGAGAGGTTTGAGTTACAGCAGGGGGAGGGTGTGTGTGAACGGACTGCCAGCTCTCGCTCTTTAATCCCTTCTCTCTCTCTCTCACTCTCTCACACTCTCTCTCTCTCACACACTCTCTCTCTCTCACTCTTTCATAGAATAGACTAGGCTGACGAACACACAAGCCCCCAGCAGCAGTCTGTTAAAGAGGTTTGAGTGAGGGATTGGGGCCAGCAAAGTAAAGGGAGCCCCGTCTCTAAGTGTTCCACTAGCTCAGGATATTCCACTTAAGGCTGCTTATGTACTGTTTGCTTGTTTTATGCCTCTTTACGAGTGGAAGTATGCACACACAAACATACAGATGCACAAGAGCTGTGCTGTGGTGTAGTCATGTTCTACAAATGACAGTAGAGAGCGACGGTTATCGGTCTGTTCAAGAGCAGGTTTGGTGGGATTTTGCAGCTTGTAAGAGCTTTGAAGGTATAATTTGCTGTAAATACACAAAGTTTGTGTCTGAATGGTCAGCATTGTACTGTTGTGTCCATTTGACATGATATTGAAGTGTTTGTCTTGTAAGGCTGTTGTTTACTGGGCTTCTGAATGCCATTGTATTCTGTTTATTCTCTGGTAGTTTTGGATACTTTCCTTTTGTCTCAATTTGAAACGTTTATTAGAAAAATGTTGTATTGTGGAAATCTGTGGTCTTTTGGTAACCCTGTCCTAATATTTTTTTATTGTATTTGACTTTGTAGCACTATGTTAAGACTATGGTATATTAATATAGTATGAATTAAATGGATAATGTTCTGCCATTTTTATTTTGAGAAGTAAAATAAATAAATTAAAAAATAAATTCTTCATTTGTATATATTGTTGTTAAACAAGTCACTATAGACTGTTTCATCGCGCGCCTGACCGGTTTGTGTTTGGTTATTGTCTAATAATATAACTATTTAATTTAATTTATGTCGATATTAATTTGTATTATTATTTTCCTGTTTTATTTTTGTATTAAATAAACGATTTGTTGAATGGGTCCTGTAGTTAGGTCACACATATGGTACATTGACATCTAGTGGTGTTGTTTTACACAACTCAGTATAGATATTGTCCAATAGTTGTTTGTTTAAATCGGCATTGGCGAAAAAGAAAAACAAATTAATAATAAAAAGATTTATACCGACTTTTTGTACTTATTCGTTTTTGCCCTTCTTTTCCCAGAGTGCTGCAGCCGCCCCCAGCCCTGTTATGGGTAACATGCCCCCCAACGACGGTATGCCCGGAGGACCGATGCCCCCCGGCTTCTTTCAGGTGAGCTCTGCTGGTTTCATTCTCACTAGCTCTTACCCGTCCTCCTTCTCTCTCGTTTATCACCCTCACGCCTGCGCTCCATTCATCCATTCATTCATGCGTTCTCTGTATCTGTATGCGTGGGCTGCTGGTGGATCTGCTTGTGACTGTGGGTTTTGACAGCAGCCTAGAGCTCAGTTAACTGTGAGATCATTCTGATCGGCACTCCTTCACATATATCACCAAGCCAAAACCGTATGATCGTGATATAACTGCAGAGCTTTTAGTGTTGCTGAAAATTACAGCGGTTTGGATTTGTTTGGAATAATGATGATTTAATTCATCTAAATTATGTTGATTAATTTATTGCATGAATCACAAATATTCACATAAAATAGTGTCTGCTGAGAAATACCCTTAAATTAAGTTAAAACGTTTAATAGACATTACAAAAATGTGTCTGTAGAACCGTTTTCAAAAAATTACTTAATTACTTGTTTATTGTTGACATTTTGGTAAATGATGTCAGTTAGTTAAACACTGTAAAATCTATATTGAGACCCCTGCGTTCTGTTGCGCACTATTTAACCGTTTTCTGGATGCAATAGTTTGTCCTGAGACCGACCCTTAATCATTTTGTGCCGTCGCTCTCGTAATCTCATAATTTGTGGGTCAGGGGTACGAATAATTGCATTAATTTTTGTGTGTTCCCCCCCAATACATAATCACAGTAAATTAACATGTCAAATTGGCAGCCGTAATAATGAATCGATGGAATAATAGCTGGGAAAGTTGCAGGGCAGTTCTGCTGTCTGATAATTCATTTAACTGCTTCGAAACATTTTTAATGGTGTGTGTGTCTCTCAGAGAGAAAGAGAGAGAGAGAGACTGAATGGCCTATTCAATCTTCATGTTCGTGCGGTGCGGTACATTGAGATCTCCGGCATGCTTTGTAAAGGTGTTATATCTCTTTAACATATTTCATTGTGTTCCTTTTTTCCCTCCTGTTGTCTCGTCCGCTTACCTCCTTATTCATTTCACACCGAAGGCTGTGTTGTGTTCGCTGTGGAGGTTTTACGGCCCATATATGAATCGCTTTAGTGGGCAGATACAGTTGTCTGTCTTTGATCTTTGAAGCCATTTGAAATGGACATGCTATGAAAACACATTGTAGAGGAATGCATTTGTGCAGGGCTTCTATAATCTTCTGCACTTACACGGGAACGCTAAGTGTAATGAGACACTATAAGACGAAGCGATCGACTATGTGTGTGTGTTTACACGGCTTTCAAGCCACACGATTTGAGTCGGCATTCATATCCAATGCACAAACGTTAGATGAGGGATACGTTACATGCAGACGTTTTTGGAGAGATGCAGAGAGAGAAGGTTTCTAACTGCCTCTATTTACAAGAAACATCAAGTTCACATAGACACCCAACTTGTTAATGAAACATGCTTGTGCACATCCGCAGCCCTTCCCATGATGCAGTGGGGGCGGTGGAGCGTTTGCTCAGTGATGGACAGGTCTGGCATTTGGCAGCGTTTGCGATAAGGCAGAGTGGAGGGAGGCGATGATTTCTGCCGCCGTCTGGAATATCTAATGTATTGGGATGCATGTACAGGGGAGCGTGTTTGAGGAGGGTACGGAGCGGTGTGGAGCAGATTTTTGGAGAAGCAGAACTGTGCTATTTATATCAGACCCGCGCTGAGGGAGAGAGAAAGGTGCGATGTGTTTTGGTGTGTGTGTTTCTTCTGAGATTCGTTTCTCACGGCCGTTTCACACCGGACACAAAAGCAGAGCGTATTTTCCCTGCCCATGTTAACAGGTTAGAGGATTAACACTGCATGCGGATGTGGCGCATGAGCAGTGATGCGATGGGACTGTGTGTGTTTGTGTTGTATTTCAGCGAATACTGTCATCCTGACTGTTTAACGCATTTTAGCGTGTTTAAAGTCCATATAGTAACTGACATGCGCAGCCATACTGTGTATTGTGGAGACCAGGTGTAGGGGCGGATGGAAGCAATGAAGGGTGAAAGATGAAGGAAAGCAGGAGGCAGAGGAGGTTCTCTGACAGAGAAAGGTTGAGACGGAGTAAGAGAGAGAGAGAGCAGTGGGGCGATCTCTGCTGATGCTGTGTGTGATGAGGTGTAATGAACAGTCGTGACCCCAGTGCTACTGTGAGTTAAAGAGGCCTTGAGCATCCCTAGACCCCTCTAATCCTTCCCTCAGACCCACTCTGAAAGAGGCAGGCGGCCAGGGAAAACACACACACACGTATTCCAGAACATGGTTTCTGGGACAGCTAGTGGAGCAGGTCTCATTCCAAACCCTGCAGCGCTCCCTTCTCACGGGGAGGTCAGCGACGGGTCACGGTTAAAACGGAGGCGAAATATCACCCGTGCATTCTCAAAATGATCATACATTGGTTGTATGTTGTATTAATGTACAGGTTACTGAAAATAGGCGGCTTGTATTGAAAACGCGATGCAATTTTGTTTTCAGATTTGATTTTATTTAGTGAAAGAAAGCGAAGGAAGAACAGCGAAACGTTTAAGGAAGTGTCGCATGCCTGATTCAAACGCGTGCTCCCCAGAAGAGCTGCATGGTTCAGTAACTGCTAGCGAATTTGTTATGTCTCATTCAAGCATGTCAGAGCAGCCGTGTTTTTTGGTTGATGTGGGTGGGTCATCTTTTTACTCTGATCTGTTATGTTGTGGCTGTGGTCTGCGTTACAGCTCTAGTCATCAGCTTAGAGATTTCCGGTAATGCTGGATGGATGGTTTCCTCTGCCCCTCTGAAAGCAGCAGGAGGGCTTGTCTGAGGTCTGAAACGTTGGCCATAGGTCAATAAGTGTGGGTCACATCGTAGACGAACGAAAATATAAAGTACATTTAAAACACCTTCTTATGCTCTTCAGCTATACTTATTTTGCTCCTTTTGATATAACAGTAAACTTGGCATTTTGTTGCATGTAGAGAATTGACCTCAGATGTCAGTATCAAATACTCGACCATATTTGCACATTTTATAACCATTTGTTATCGATAGCCGTTCTCAAATGAGCAGAGATGATACAAATATGAAGCCAAACTTGTTCAGTGTTATTGCACTACTGTTAAATACAAACGGAGAGTTTTGCTTTGCTAACACCGCCCCCATGTGGTCAGAAAGCGCTATCGCAGCTGTCTCGCTTTCGTCATTCATGATAACTGCCCCTTCAGGGCTGGTGAATGGAGATTGAAGGGCTCTCTGTTGATGACCATGCCGGTACGTGGCAGGTTATTATCTTTTCAGAAGAGTCAGAAGTGATTTATAAAATCACTGTTTTGAGACACTTCCCGTCATCAACGAGGCGCGACTGCAAAGCGAACGCGATTGGCTGAATGACTGGTGGGTTCCAGCGGGGGCCGGTGACGGGAGCACAGGACCCATTATAGCATATGCTTCTCATTTGGTTTGAATGATCAGCGAGGGGGAAGAGAAGAAAATGTGTAGAGAAAAAACCTTGTGGTAAATTAGTCATGTTCTCTGGTTCCTCACAGAAGCGTTTTGGACTTGAGCTCAATGGGATGTTGCTCATTAATGATTTCAAATTACGGCTGCTTTGTACAGTTGTTAGGTACAGTGAAATGTTTAATGGGTCTTATGAGACGCAATTAATTCAGGGAAATCTTCTACACACTTCATATAAACTGCACCGTGCACTCCAAACAAGACATCTATATTTTAAATGGATTACGTAAGTGGTGCTTGTCTGTTCATTCTGTTGAGTTTAGGACATCACGTGGCATTGATGGATTGGAATCTAGGGTGATTGTATACTGGAAAAATTTGTATTACATACTTGTAAAAAGTGCCCACTTGTAATGCTCTAAAGCAGTCTTCCAAACTTCCAACGGGTCTAAGATGACTTGCAAAAAGACAAATCAAGCATTAAATAAACCAAACATAATGAGCCAAAACAAAATGATATTTCTTAATGTTTTATTTTTTTGTAATAAATATACATTTATGCATTTGTCAGACGCTTTTATCCAAAGCAACTTACATTGCATTATACTACACATTTGTTTCTAATTATATTCAATCCCTGGGATCGAACTCATGACCATGGCGTTGTTAGCACCATGCTCTGACCACTCAGCTACAGGAATGCTTCTACATCTTTTAGTTATAAATATTAGAATATTTTGAGTCAAAAAGTTAAAGATGCACTGCTCTATCGTATACGGGTCCTGAGATGCTGTTTGTATTAGGTTTCTTATTAAATTTAAAGGGACAGTCCAACCACCTAAAAAAAATCTTTAATCATTTATATTACCTGGTATATGAATCTTTTTTCTGTAGAACAGAGAAGATATTTTGAGGAATGTCTATACAATAAACATCAATGGCGGCCAACGTTGTTTGGTTACCAACGTTCTTCAAAATGCCTTCTTTTGTGTTCTACGGGAAAAAAACAGAAGTCACACAGATTTAGGATGACGTGAGGGTGAGTAAATGATCAAATCATTTTCATTTTTGGTTGAACTGTCCCTTTAAGTGTTGATTTATTGTGAGGTCATTCAAGTTTGTTGCACAAGCAGTGCAAAGTTTATTACTTGCTTTTAGTCTTTTATCTTTGAATAAATACTTGAAACTACATTACAAACTTCAAACTTTGGGTCGCTCTTGGTTTCCGGACACTCTTCAGTAAGGAGTGGAAGTCTTTGAGTATCAATGAGTCTGTATGACTGTATGTGTGTGTATGGGCCTCAGCAGCAACGGGCTTCACCAGAAGGCCTTCTGTGCGTCTCTCATCTCCCTCTTCTCTCTTAAAGGGCCCTCCCGGCTCGCAGCAGTCACCACACGCACAGCCTCCCCCACACAATACCAGCAACCCCATGATGGGACCACACGGCCAGGTAAGACACACACCAACGCTCACAATCACACACACATATACTCGGCTGGCCTATATTCAAAGTCATACTTGCACATTGCAGGTGAGCAGTGTAAATGACATGGTTATTTATCATTCTGTGAGGTCTTTTTGACATTCACAGAAACATACAAGGACAGGTTTAATAACTGGAACCTGGAGGTGGAAATGAGTGTCCCGTCTGTAGACTTTTGCCGTTGTTTAATTTAAGGTGAATGAAAACCAGGTTGTGAGAGAAAGACATGTGATCCGATCCATGGTCTGTGATGTTGCATTCGGGTCTCAGTTGACTAAAATTCAAAATGCACTTGAAAGCTGTTAAATCCTCTTTCATTTGTCTCAAGTCACTTTGGATAAAAGCTTATGCTAAATGAATAAATGTATTTGTATGTAAAATGAAAAGAAATTATCATATTACAATTTGTAGTTCCAAACCTGTATACATTTCTTTGTTCAGTTGAACACAAAGAAAAATATTTGGAAGAATGTTAGTTACTGACATCTTTGAGGCACCATTGACTACCATAGTAGGATAGTCAAAAGTGCCCCAGAACTGTTAATGTTCCTAAATTCTTCAAGATATTTAATTTTGTGTTCAACAGAACAAAAAAATAGTACAATCATTTTTCCTACTATGGTAGTAAATGATTTCCCAGTTGATTTTCCCAGTTCATCAGAACAAAGAAATGTATACAGGTTTGAGACAACTTGAGGTTGATTATATGATGACAGAATGTTCATTTTCGGATAGATTCAAAGATATACTGTATTGGTAACAGGCATACAGACCTGTTTTGAATCTGTCAAATCATTTTTTTCACTATTACTATACAATTTTTCTAAATGAGACACATTCAGCCTATACAGCCTATTAAATACACTGTACTAGCATATCTCACTGCCTCGTTCTTATTTGTGACATACTAAACATGGCAGTTCCCTTTGTTTTCCTTTTGCTTCCCTTCTGTTTCTGTATACTGGGAACATTGAGGTACCCTGCACACCCCGCCCCCTCCGCCTTCACGCGAACAGGATAAATAATTCAGCCTCCTCCTTGTTCTTGGAGATGGGCCTCCTTTCCTTGCTCACACCAGAACCCCCTACCCCCATCAATAGCGCATTAATATTGTAAAGCCTACCACCACACTGCACCCTCGCAAACACAGGCTGCTCCGACAATACCCAAAACACTCCAATTAGCTGTTGAGACACACGTGCACCTATCCCTCATCCGTAAGCCAGCATGTTTCTATAAAGTTGGCGCAGGTCTCTGAGGATCTTCCCACAGGCCTTGACCGCAGAAGCAGAGTCGAGTTACATCTAATGGTTTGTATGCCAGGACGCAGGCTCGATTCTGCCCTGACTTGGGTTGTTGTGGTCAGTTTCTTCATGACCGGACTTTCACTGGAGATGTGTCTTGAGTGCACGGTTCATGACCGCTTGAGGTCTGACGTCTTGTAGAATTTTGGCAAAAGTGTAAGGGCCTTTTATCGACTCCTAGTGTGGTTTGATGGCCGGATGGAAGTAGTCCGTGTCGATGGTAAAAAATGAAATGTCAAATGTGCATTTTTGATGTTGCATTAGCTTGTGCTCTCCGTGCATCTGTCTGTCCATTCCATCTGCTATAGCCTGGCCTGCTGCACTCATTCATTCTGGTGTTTGCAAAGATCTCGCTGTGTTGGTAAACAGCGTTGCATGTTGCTGATGCTGCTGTTTATGCCTTTCCAGCCATTCATGTCTCCACGGTACCCGGGTGGACCACGACCGTCTCTTCGCATGCCAAATCAGGTACAAAAAACTCGCTGTATACCTTCAGTCATTTCTATGCTCATTTTAAAGTGTCTTTGGGTAAAATAACAATGTGTTGTTAAACGTATTGCTCTTACTTGAACTCTCTGTACCTGAAATGCCTAGAAGGCACCTTTAGGGTTTTGTGAAAAAGCCAACGTGCCATATGCTTCTATTTAACACCAAATGCTAGTGTTTGTCACCATGTGGCAAGAAATATGGCTCTTTCAAAAATAAGCAAAGCTGTCTCCATTTGAAGTAGCTGATCAAGTTATATGATATTTTTGAGGATACTTCTGTTGTGTTTTAGTTACAAACATCATATATTGAGAATAGTTGTGAATTTTATTCATTGGGTGTTTCAGGTCTCTGTAAGAGTTTCATTAAACCCTTTTCATTATGTCTTTGTTTTCTAAGCCTCCTGTAGGAGTTCCAGGGTCACAGCCACTCCTGACAAACAGTTTGGACCCAACCAGACCACAAGGTAACGTCTGTGTTTGCTATCCCCCTGCTTTAAGAACAGATCAATGAACGATAAAGCTAAAAAGAGTATTTTATGACTGTATTATAATCTTGCTTAATATATGTATTGCATGTTTTATAGGACATCCAAACATGGGCGGCCCAATGAGGATGAATCCTCCCAGGGGGATGGGTGGAATGGGCCCTCAGGTAGGTGTATTATTTGATACATCTATTTCCTCATATTAGACATCAACTATCTGTATTACTCGTATTTAGAAATTGAACCATTCTTGTATACATTTGAGACCAAAAATCACACTGGGCAAGAAAGCAACAAAATCTTCATTTTCCCACAGTAGTCAAACGGAGTAGATAAAGAGTCTGAACCGTCTTATTCCTCATTTGACACCTGTGCCGTAAAGCAGAATTCCTCCCTCTCCCATCTCTCTCGTTGTCCTCGTTCTTGGCAAGCAAGGTGGTTCACACATCGGCAGCTGGTGCAGCATCTGTTCGACAAATTGGGTAGAGCGCGGAACAAAGACTCGGGTTAGAAAGAAACAGCTTAGGGCCTCTGAGCCTCTGTCACACTTTGCCCTCTGCCCACGGGCAGCCAGACAGGTGGGCCGCCGTCTGCCTGAGCTGAACTTCTTCAGTCCATCGCTTCCTAACCTGTTTGGTTAAATCCCCGTCACTGGCTTGGTGATGGTTTTGATAAAAGCTGGGGTTTTCAAACTGGAGTCTGAGGACCCCCAGAGGTCCGAAAAGGAAGGACACGATCCTCTGAAAAGTCTAGATAATAATTGTTTAAACAAGTATAAAATATGTATTAATAAATAAGGTAAAAATAAATTTGATATAGGGTAAAGAGTAAACGAAAAGTAGCAAAAAGTTGTTTGTTATTAATGTATTAAATAGGCTAAATCTGATTAAATATATTTTATTAAATAAATAAATAAATAGTGATTGACAGATTTTAGTATATAAAATATATAATTATTTGTGATAAAATGATACAATTATAAAATGTGGAGGTTTTTAGCTGCAGCAGCATAAACAGACATTATATGGTCCAAACTTAACTTTCCGTAGACCCCCACTAGAAACCAATAACTGTTGCGTTGTTTTAATTTAATTCAAACATAATTTCGGGGCCAGTGCGTGCATCCGATGAAAAACATAAGTTATTTTATAAAAATGTATATAAAATAAAATTATTTTGACTAATTAAATAATAAACCACTGATAAATTGAACGGTACCTTACAATACTGAGTGAAAATATACAATACAGAATAATAAAGAAATTGATTTTAGCCTTATATATATATATATATATATATATTTATTCATAATTAATTTGTTTGCAATTTAGATATCATTTCTATTGCATGAATTGGGTGTGTTCAAAAGATAGATGACTTAAATTTTTGGATGGGGTCCCTCACACAAAGATGATCATATCTGGGGGTCCGTAGGGTCTGAAAAACCTAGTCTGTCCTGCCTGTTGTTCTTTGAGAACTAGTGGTTATTTTCATAAATTGCTCAAGATGATTTACAATAAAATAAATTCATTATTTAAAAAACATTAAAAACATTTTTATTTCATTGGGGAAATCCCTTCCCCACCTGCCCAAATTGTTCCTAACTTCAAAGACTGTTTTCTGTAAGAATCACTGATAAAGTTTAATAGCGGATTAAACGCCAGACAGGAAGGTGGATTATTAAAGGTCCATAAAAATTAACATCCTTCTTTGTTTTGTATTTGCCCATTGTAGAGTTATGGTGGCATGAGGCCTCCTCCCAACTCTCTAGGTGGTCCAGGCATGCCCGGCATGAACATGTGAGTCCTTAAGTGTTAAAACACACACACGTTCTTTAATCCTGTTAAAGTCAGTTTATTCATCTTTTTACGTCTCGCATTTTCCTTTACAGGGGTCCTGGAGTACGTGGCCCCTGGCCAAACCCGAATGCTAACTCGGTAAGTTCATATGTGTGCTGTGTCTCTCTCAGCAGGACGAGGCTTTGTGTGAATTGAAACTGTGATGTGGTATTCGATGAAAATAACCCACAGTATTCTGTCATATACAACAAAGAAAATTGAATCTCAAACAAACTGGAATCAGCTAATCGTCTTAAATAACAAAACTTTTAATGTGAAGTTTAACGTTCGATTCTCCATGCATTTACGATCTTTCATTTGTGTTGACAGATAGCATACTCCTCCTCATCTCCAGGCAACTATGTGGTGAGTACCCCACAAAAAGCAGAAAACCTATTGTAAAGGTCTTCTAACGTTCTCTACTATTCTGTAGTTTTCTTTAGCTCAAAGGGGGACTACAAAAGGAGTTTTCCTTTGAACACTAAAAGCATATTCAAGCACATATTAAAATGTCTAAATGTATTGGTTTTGCTTGGGAAATCACTATCCTTCCTGGTTTAGCCCCCAGCGTCGCTTCTCTTTAAAAGTAAAATATCTGCACATTAGTCAAAGCAGCTTAATGGTTCCCCAGCGCTTGCGTCTTTGTTTAAGAATCGCTTCTGTAGTAGTTCTTATAAGTATTATTTCACACTGAAAAGCTAAACACGGCTTTGTGTGTGTGTTCTCTCCCTCAGGGTCCTCCAGGAGGAGGTGGTCCACCAGGAACTCCCATAATGCCAAGCCCAGGAGGTACATTAGATCCGCTCTACCTCAACCCATTGCATGTCATTCACACACACACAACATCTCTTTAATCAGCACAGCCGGAAACAATTCACATCTCTCCTTGAAGAAAGATCCTCAGCGTTTTACAGACACCCTGTTTAGCACCCTCTCCCACTCCTCCCAATGTCACCGCAAGGTTACCTTAACACCTTACTTTTTCCGGGAGAACGGAAAATGGGACATCACCCCTCTTTTATCCTTTCCACTCGCTTCTGTTTGTGTGCACTGTCTCTTTTGTATTCTCTCTCAGAAGCCATAAATCACTTAAGGAAACAAATTTATTACGGTGATAAAGCGCATCGTATTGATCTTGTGTGTTGTTGGGCATCTGAATATGCTTGGTCTTGTACGTCAGATGCAGAAAATATTCGGGTCATATTCAAGTGGTAAACTCGGACTGCTTTCTGTTCTTTTGCAGACTCCACAAATTCCAGTGAGAACATCTACACGATGATGAACCCTATCGGACCAGGAGGCAACCGACCCAATGTAAGTAATAATTCAAGATTTATTTAGTTTCAATTCAATGCTAACCGTCAAGGACACAGATAAATCTATTACTATTAATAATCACATGAACAATAGTAATGTGTTTACCTCATAGAGCAAATTTACATAATGGTGGTTTGGTTGTAATTGTTTCAGTTCCCCATGGGTCCTGGTCCGGATGGTCCGATGGGAGGTATGGGTGGGATGGAACCCCATCATATGAATGGATCATTAGGTAAGTATTAGGACCATACCGTTGAAAATAAAATTTAAGTCATTATATGATCATATGCAACCCAAAAATGCTGAGATTTAATTAAGTAAATAAGTAAATACAAAGAATAATTTATTTTTTTATATATTTTAATTACATGTGCTATAAATACATAATTCGTTTTTATAGGCTCTGGTGACATGGACGGCTTGCCAAAGGTAAGAAAGGTTTGCCAGTCAAGGTTTTTCCTTTGATTTCCCATCTCATGAAGTGACATCATACACATCAATTGATTTCCTCTCACTTTCAGAATTCCCCTAACAACATGGCAGGCATGAATAACCCTCCGGGTACACCGCGAGACGATGGAGAAATGGGCGGCAACTTCCTAAACCCATTCCAAAGTGAAAGTGTAAGTAGAGTTGGACCCACACCCAAAGTCCTGCCATTCCCCTCACCTGCCAGTCATACAGCTCCGTCCAGCAGGCACTCAGTGGCACCTCCCACTGGCTATAAGATTTAAACCTGATCAGAATTGAACATTTAAAACTGTGGGGTATATGCGCACGGGGCGATGACGTCCTCTAACAGCTCTGTTACATCCGGCGCCATAGGGAACAATGGTGTTTCGCTTCGGGATGCACATAGGATTACGATCAGCAACTTATTATTCAAACACTTCGTCATACATCGCCCACCAAAAAGGAGAAGCACTTAAGGCTATCTGTTTCAAGGTACATCAACAAATATGAAAAAACACTAAGTGAACTTTTGCAATTACTAAAGGCATATTGACAGAGGCACAATGCTCACCCGTAGTGCTGTCGGTTAGCTGAAATTTGAAAGTTTTCTAACTAAACATATCGTTATCACGTGGTGAAAAATCCCCTTAGTGCTATGAGAGTGGAAGTGACCTAGCTGGCAGAGATTTTAGCGGAAGTACGTCATCGTCCCTTGTGCATAAACTTTATTTCTTAGAAATACTAGTTTGATTGGCATTGAAAGTGTATATGGAATGTTAAGACCAAGAGTGAATGCTGGAATTAGCTTTTGTAATAAAGGACCAGCAGTTTCCTGGAAACAAACTGAAAGGCTATTGGACTTCTATCCTGGAGGGCCGTTTTCTTACAGAGTTCATAAACTCACATCAAACACATTGACAAAACAAGGTTAAGAAAGTTATAGGCTGGTGTGTTGTTTGCGGTTGTAACAGGACTGTGGCCCTTTAAGAACAGCTTGCTTTCTGAATTTTTTTCTCTGTCTTGGTTACTGCTGTGTCAAGGCAAAATGACATGATACCATCTTGTATTTGCGCTGTGTGGAGTTTCTCATGATCTCACCTTCACTGTATATCCCCTTTCCCCATTTTCTCTTTCCAGTATTCACCCAACATGACGATGAGTGTGTGATTTCTTGTTTTTATTTTTTTATTTGGGGTTTTATGTTTTGTTTCGTTTTCAAACCCCTTTGACCCCGGTTCCTTTTTAACCCCGCCCCCTTCACGTCTATCAACCCCGGTCCCCCTCGCCCACGGAACTCCGGCTTTGCCACACAGCCTTCTGGGATGGCCCATGAGCACAGGACTCATATGAAGGTGCCCCATCCCATCTTGTGCAAAATGGCCACCGGCAACAGGAAACAGCCCCAGAGCCACAGGAAGAGCTTGTTGACTGACACTTCCTGCCTCCCGGACTTCCTCTCTGGCTCAGGACACTGACAGGGCTGAACACACGTTGGAAGGCAGGTGTGTGTGACCAGCGTCCCCACAGTAGGCCCCGCTTCACCAGGCTGCTCGTCTTTATGAACTCACTCCACTTTTAGACAGATTTTTTTTATCTTTGACGGATGCAGTAGTTTTTACGGTGGAAGATATCTGCACCCGGTACTTTTTCCTCCATTTTACTGTGTACATTTGAAATGCAAAAGGAAACTCACGCTGATGGGTTTGGCTATGAGCTTTTTATTATTCTGTGTATGTATTGTATTATTATCAATTGTTGATTTTATTTTTATTAATATTGTAATGATGGTTATTGATTAGGTTTTTCTTTTTTGAAGGGACACATTGTATGTCAACCATAAAATCGGACAGAAAAGCACACACCCATAATGCACAATAACACGGTCATGACTTGCAGTCTGTGCTGTGTTTTGTGTTTGCTGTGAATTTTCCCGCAGTTTTAATTCTCTTGACACACAATTTACAAAACGTCTCTAAAGACAACTGTTCATGCACAGTCACAACAGATGCAGTTTGTTGTCCAAATGTCTGAGGCTGTGAAGCTCAGTTTGTACAGAAGTTGTGCTGTTATTCCAGATGCTTATATCACTTCAGGACACACAATAGAGCTTTTCACACTTAACATTCTTAACCCTGGGTAAAATCAGTCCATGGTTATCTTGTTGCATGTTTTGCACTCTTTATACTTAAACACGGGTTCATAAATCATCTTGGATATTCAGGTTTTATGATTTCACACTAAACATTTGTACATTGTGTAATTAACATTGCTGTTTTATTATTTATAAGCAAAATAGCAATGACGAAAAACCTTTATTAATAACTGCTTTTCCATCTGTGGAAAGGATTCCATAGCCGTAAACATGCAAAGATATCTACATTCTTGAAAGGGTTCAAGTGTAATTACCCCCAGGATTAAATGCAGTGTGAAAAGCCCTCACAAACTTATTTATTTGAGTTGTTTTTCATAAGTTGATTTATCATGCACACGTTTTGCATGGAACTCTTCTGGACATATTGTACACATTTAAATATGCCAGTCTAAGATGCCTCCTAACGATTTGCATAGTTCTTTTCCTGTTCTCTCTCAGCTTTACTGACCCACGTTTCCATCTGCATGATCCCTGAAGGGTGTCTTTAGTGACAGGCACTGACCAGTTTGTTGGGCGCTTTTCATAGGAAAGTTAATGGTGGGAAATAGAATAGATTCCCGAAACACATTTTGTTTATTGTAACGGTACAATGTGTTATATTAATACTTGGATTATTTGCCCAAATTGTTTTAAATATATGATAATGATTATATGCTTAATATACATATGTCAGGATATATGTAAGTGTCTTTCTTGCATAAAACAAATAATTTCATAGTCTAGTGTCTCATATCTAAAGGACCTCATGAAATTGCAGTTTGTTGGAGTGGCCCGATATGGAAATGTTGAGTCACCAAGTGAGGTCAAAGGAGGAATGATAATGATCATAATAATAATAATAATGCATTTTATTTATAGAGACCTTTCAAACACTTAAGCATACCTTATACCAGTGGTTCTCAACAGGGGACCCCAGCTTACATCCATTGCGGGCTCAAGATGACTAATAATTTAAGACGAGACAAAATGAGCAATGAATTAATTAAGTTAAAATTAAAAAGTTACGATATTTCTCATTATTTTGCCATTTTATAATGAATAAAACTTCGCAGTCAATGTCAAGTTTTAAAGTATTTTATTGGGTAACAATTTAAAAAAACACTGGGGCCCTTGGAGTCGGAAAAACCATTGCCTTATACTTAATACAAGACAAACAAAAAGGTTTGGAAAAAAGTTTGAAATTACTCACTGCAGCTTTATATGGACCATTGTGACTGATCAGGCATTGCAACAAGACCCTTTTAGTTATCAGTTTCACCACATCCTCCATCTCGTGCTTTCTAGCCCTTTTCTGAGCGTTTGGTTTAAGAGTCAATAATATGATGTGACCTTCTGGGATTACTCAATGAGGGATATATGATCTATATGTGCTGTATAACAACTGTATTATGTAACAGTTTTATAGTATGAACAAAGGCAGTTTTGTTTGACCTGTCGTTTTGTTTTGGTATTTGTTTTGTACTTTAAACAAAATGTGTTTTGGGGTATCATGGGTTAGAACAGGTAATTTTCAGATGCCACAATCCACCTGCTGATGATACACACACACGTTCTCTCTCTGTAAGACACAATTACCCCGTTTTCAAGTTCTCCTCAACTCTCCAACACAGACAAACACCGTTTATACAGTGTCTATCTTATTTTATTACTTTGTTTGTTGTAAATACTGTATAATGCATTTTGATATCATTGACATGTTTTGATATTTCAGTCACTACCAATGAATACAGATCTTAGGGGGCGAAATATGTAAAGGAAAAACCCATCTTTGTAGTTAAAGAGTCACTCTTCTCCGTTCTTGACTCTCAGCTGTACAGATGTACTAAGTAATCATGCAAATGTAAAGATTTTGTCAGCCTTTACTTCAAAGATTCATGTTTGGGAGGAGAGGGAAGTTAGATGTTTGTGAATAGGTTGGACATAATGACACCCGTTTCACAGAGCAGACGGGTCGGAGCACTGATGCTGAGGACGAAAGCATCCGTTCTCTTTCTCTCATGTGTCCTCACTTTGCACTTTCCAGACAGCAGCCCACCTTTTAACACGATGCCTAAATGAACGTACATGGTTCTTTACATAAAGTGACCACACATTCAATCTTTACTATGAAGGATTTTATCTATTTAAAGTTAAAAAAGTCTCAAAATACTTGTATGTAGTAAGGATGAAAAAGTGATGAAACGGAGGAAACAGTCCTTCCTGTTTTCTTAAGGGTTGCAGTCGCTCCTCGGCCAGTCCTCTGTATGTAAACCACTCCCATTGTTGACCATCTCTGTAATTCTATTGTGACCTGTACAATACTGTACCATTAGAGAGGAGATGACGTCATCCAGAGGGGGTTAATATTCAGAAAAGAAAAAAATTCTCCTCCATCGTTCATTGTTTTGTCTGGCAAACAAAAAGCAGTATTGAGCAAAAAGCCGTTTGTCTCCTGGGTTTGCTTTGTATTTCATGTTTAGGGTAGTTTGGATTCTTGTCTTAGGGACTCTTTCTGTCTTGTGTAGTAAATTAAGACGTTCTTTGTATGTTTCTTTATATTGTAAAGTTTCTTTTTAGATTTGAAAGTTGCTTAAAACTGATGAAAAAAGTGCATCGATAATGTTTTTTTTCATGAAGTTGTTATTTTTTGCTTGTCCCTTCGTTGTAGATACAAATTAAAGACTAATAAAATAACATAACCCCTTTTACCAAGAGTTCATGTTTTCCCAGTTCTTAATTTATTAAAATGTACCTGTTTTTCAATGTGTTGTGTTCCTTTTGTGTCTCCTGTTCCATCTCTTGTTGTGGGTAATGTTTAGCTTCGATAATAGCTTTTCATTTTAGTCCTGGTTTCCTCCACTAAGCGAAGTTACATTACCTTTTCTGGCTGTGATGTGTTGTCATCTGGAAATTCAAACACTAGAAGAATCACAGAACAGTTTACAATACATTGAAAGATTACATGAAAGGAAATCAAATATATTGTTGTGGATTGTAAAAAGGTAGATTGATATCAATGACTATATGTCAGTTTATTTATAATCTTAAAACCTTTTATGAAAAAGAAAAGTATTTATGGGTACTGTATGTGTATGAACGAGTAAAGAAAATCATGTTTTCCCTGTTACTTATTTGGTTATATTTTAACTGTGTTAATTTAAGTAATTCAGAAAGCATATATTTGGTTCCTGCAAGATTAAGAAGCCCTGCATGAGAGATGTATAGCGTACTGATGATTCCATTTGTGTCGCGTGACTGTCTACTGATAATATATAATACTGTTCAGAGAACAATGTAAAAGAAATTCAAAGAAACAAAAATATATATTATAACCACTTATAATCACCACTTTTAAAAAGTGAAAAGCATTTATACTAGTTTCTTTATAACGCTATGCAACTTCCAACTTTGGAAATATTTGACCACACTTTTCCTCGGACTTCCAACTCTTCATCCAGAAAACATGGTTTCATTGCTGACACAGAAAAAGAGACAGGCCCCCATTCTAGGCTAATGAAAATACAAGAATGTAAACAGTTGCTCCAATGTCCACCGTTGTTACAGTCCTTGTACTTGGGCCTATCAGCAATAAACTTAAAAAAATGGCAAATAAATAACAATGAAAATCAATAAATAAAGAAATCAAATTTACGGTCCCAAATAATACATTAGCATATGTGTTTGAATACTGGTAAACTACAATAAACTTCTAAGTATGTATAAACATTTGGGGCCGGTTTCAGACAAGGCTTAGCGTAAACCAGGACTATGCCTTAGTTAAATTAGGTATTTACGTTGCTTTAAATAAAATGCTTTTAATACAACATTACTGCTGAACATCTTGAGACAAAACAATGTCAACGACACCCTTTTTAAGATTTATCAGGGCCGTTTATTTTCAGTTAAGACAGCTCAAATATTAATTTTTGTCTTGGACGAGTCTTAAACCCGATTTATAAACTCATAATCTGTGCTTGACAAAGGGGTGGTTTAAGACTAGTCCCAGACTAACTTAAATGTTAAAGGTGTCTTGATCAAAAACAACTTACACTGACATATCTTAAATAAGATCATTGCCAGTGTTTGTGTCGAGATGCACACCAGTAATGTTTACGGTCATCCAGACCGCGGGGTGGCGCTGTGAACGAGAGACTGTCTTTCGGTTACAAGGCCAATCCTCGTGTTGTCAGTGGAGAGAAGCTGTCGTGTAAACTTTAACTGCGTATTCTTTTAAAGCAGGTAAGACAGTCAGATTTATCTTAATGAATCATAGCTAATTCGCTCTTAATTAATCTTTTAATTCACATTATATCCGTATTATGATTTTATACTTCGTCTTTAGTATGATCACGCTGCTGCTTAGTATAGAAAACAATAAGACTGTAATAGTTTCAGATAATCAGATCAGACTAGATGTTTGTTATCTCTTTTATAAAGACGCGTCGTGTTGCTTAACATAAATGAATGTTACACCCACTAATGAATGTTTGCGTTAGTTTCATCAAAATACAAGCAATGAGGTTTTGCTTCAACTTATTAGCCACGATGGTATTCAATAAGAAGGATGTGAACCATATCTTTTTGTCTTCCATATATTCCTCTGTCTGGGGGATTGTATTGGTTTTAATGGAAACTATGTGGTCTCTGTTGGTCTCTTAACTGGTGATGTGTTGGGTTCTGTTTATAACACAATTCCTACTGTTTTTGGGCTCTAATGTTAGACAGTGATTATGGTATACAGCTGATGATTCGTAATAGAAAGCATTAGAATTACTTTTGTTTTTTTTCAGCAGACATGGGCTCTTAATGCTTTACACTTTTTGAGAATCCCATAAGTGAACCATGAGTTTACATTAGTTATAATAATTTTACTGAGCGCTTTTTTAAGTGAAACCTTTGTTACCACCATAATTTATTTTGAACGGGTATTTTTAAAGCATGACATCACTTATTATGGTTTGTTCTTCTTTGCAGTGATGTCGTACACGTGCATCAGTTGCCGTGTGCAGTTTTGTGATGGCGAGGTCCAGCGGGCGCATTATAAAACAGACTGGCACCGCTACAACCTGAAGAGAAAGGTTGCAGAGATGCCTCCAGTCACAGCCGAAAACTTCCAGGAACGAGTGCTGGCCCAACGGGCCGCATTGGAGCAACAAAGTCAGGCCAGCGGGCACAGCTCTACCTACTGTGCCACCTGCAACAAAAAGTTCTCTAGTGACAACGCCTACTCCAATCACATCCAGTCCAACAAACACCAGCAGGCAGAGAAAAAAGCCCTGGCTGCTGCCCAGGATGCCGTCCAGAGAATGAATGAGAAGAATCTGGAGAAAGGTGCGGGGCTGGAAAAAGATGTACAAAATGAAGCTCTTCAGAAAGCACTCAAAGAACAACAGAGACCCGCCCCTTTTAAAGCCACGCCCACAGAGAAACAGGTCAGACAGAGGCCCGAAAAATCACCTCGGTTGGAGTGGTTCGTTCTGCAGGCCAAGAAGATTGCAGCGGAGGAGGGCGAGATAGAAGAAGCGGAGGAGGGTAAGAACAGGTGGCAGTGTTGCTTTTGATTTGCTTAACTTTTTACTAACGTCTCATTTTATGTATCTCCATATCGTATACAGAATGGGAGGATGTTGATGATGAGGATATGGATGGCGATGATGATGATGATGATGATGAAGAAGAAGAAGAGGAGGAGGAGATGGAAGAGGACTCTGCATCCGGGCCAGCATTGAGCTCTGATACGATCCCAATGACAGACTGTCTGTTCTGCGGACACCACTCACGCTCACTGTCCCGAAACGTAGCACACATGACTAAAACCCACAGCTTCTTCCTCCCAGATATTGAGTATCTGGTGGACCTGAGAGGACTTCTTTCATACCTGGGTTAGTCGGAGCCTTTGAGTTAGAAGCTGAATGATCTGTGTTGTTTGTACAGAGTTGTTTTTTCAATATGTGTGTTTTTCTGTAGGGGAGAAAGTTGGCGTTGGTAAGGTGTGTTTATGGTGTAATGAGAAAGGGAAGTCGTTCTACTCTACAGAAGCGGTGCAGGCACACATGACCGATAAGAGTCATTGTAAACTCTTCACAGACGGTGATGCTGCACTTGAGTTCGCAGACTTCTACGACTTCAGGTAATTTCTCAGATATTTGTCAGTTAACTTTGACAGGGTGGATTTTTGTGGTGCTTGTTGATTTTTTGCTGTCACTTTGTTGGATTGTCATTTGTCTGCTATAGGTTTCTAATTCTCAGTAAAGATGTTTAGTAGCAACTATACTTATATTGAATGAGTTGTAATTTGTTGTAAAAAAGCATCTGCCAAATGCATAAAAATGTCAAGATTAAAATGATTGTGTTTTACTTGGCAAGTTATATCTGATTTTGGATATTTAATAACGCTCGCTGTTTGCTTGATGAAACTAGGACTTACAACAGACATTTGTATGTGTCCGAATAAATATTCTGTTGTTCTCAAGTATGTAATCCTCTTTAATTTGTGGCTATTCTCTAAAAATTTAAATAAATTTTGTTTCTGTACATTTCCAGGAGTAGTTATCCTGATGCTAAGGATGGAGATGATGTGGAGATGAAGGATGGAGACCTGCCTGATGAAAAGACTTTTGAGTTTGATGATGAGACTTTGGAGTTAACATTGCCCTCAGGTGCTTACCAGCAGCTGGATTAACATATCATCTCTGTTTCATCATAAGAATTATCGTGTTTTTCATTATTTTGATTGCTGTTAAAATGTAAAGTGCTGATCTTGGATTAGTGTTAACCTCTGAAACGTTTCTTTGCCGCATAATGATAGTTGTGCTCATTTGCAAACTCTATATTTTCTCTGTTTTAGGTGCTAAGATCGGCCATCGCTCTCTGATGAGGTACTATAAACAGAGGTTTGGCGTTCAGAGAGCACTTGTTCCAGCTCATAACCAGAAGGCTGTGGGTCGGGTTCTTAAACAGTACAGAGCGCTTGGCTGGGGAGGAGACTTTGGTAAATTATGCTTACTATTGTGCATGACATACAAAACGAAATTATGTGGCTCTTTTTTGTCATTTTAAATTGTATTTTGTGTTGCAGGTAAGGGCTTCGTGAGCCATCAGCAGAAGGACATGCAGTATGTGCGGAGAATGAAGTCCAAGTGGATGCTGAAGATGAGCATGAACAATAACTCCATCAAGCAGACACATTTCAGATCTCAAGTCATGTTCTAAATGAATATCTCTCCACCAAAATCAGACGTAACCACCTTAAGAAAGAGACATGATGTCTCAGATATGTGTTGAGACTTAATCAGGTGCTGCTAATGTTGAAATTAAAGGATGTTATGTGTGGTAATGGAGTATCATGAAATACTTGGCTCCAAATGTCAAGAAATAATAATGACGTGCTAGTCCAGCATGAACACCTGACAGATAAAGCGTTTGGGAAACAATCTGTAAAGATACATGCTACCATTTGTAATTAATAATTTAGAGATTCAATATTTGTGAATTGTCAATAAGAAATAAAAATCAACAAAACTGCTTTGGAGTTTTTTTTTTGAAGATAAAATTAAAATATTGTTTCTTGAACATCCGTATAATATTTGGAAATAAATAGTTAAACGGTGCTTATCCAAGAACATGCATAATGATTGAAAATACTTTTTTAATTTTAATGTATATGTTGTATTTTTCTGTTCCCCATTTTGGAAGTTGCTTAAATGTATGATATGTAGAGATACTGTAAATAAAGTTAGGAAAATGTATAGATTAAATCGACTTATCGATAAAAGCGTCTTCCAAAGGAAAAAATGTGAGTAGCTCAGGAACAAAACAATCCACTCCTGGCCGTCAGATGGCGCTGTTTCGCTTTATTATTCTCCGACAGAAAACTCAAAGGTCACGAGGAAGTAAAGCAAAATACATGAGTGCAGTAACAGTACTGTGTCGCAGACATGTCATAAGATTCAGTATATTTGTAATATAATGTGAAATAAGCCTCAACTCCCTTCTCGTCTGATACAGTAGGTTTTCTACCCGTCCTGTTACATGATTTTGAATTCATGCAGCGAATCCTCAACAAAATTCTTTGGGAGTTATTTAAATGAAGGCAAAACAAGCTTTAATTTAAGATGAAAAGACTAAAATATATATATATATAGTTTGTATTTGTTCTTATATTTCCTAACAAATAAAAAAATTCTGGTTATGCCAAGCTTCAATATTTGACTACGTAGACATTCTGCCATACAAAGACCTTAACTCGCAAGTGTGGAAAATGTGGTAAAACGACTTTAAATATTTGTGTTTAATTTCACATGGCTTTGGAAGTTTCACCCCATTATTCTCCCAAAAATATTTTTTTATCAACATACTAATCTAAATAAAATGTTGCCTTTGCAGTGCAGCATTGTGGACGTTGCAGTATTGTTGTGGATGGTCGGGTGCCTTCAACATAAGGTTCCTAAAAATAAAGCACAAAGACTGAAAAAAATGCGTCTATTAAATACAGTCTTTGGTATGAGTTTGATCTGAATCTGTTTTTCTTTTCTCCACTTCTGTAGATATGGGCACCCTTCAGAAGTTAAGAAGACTTTTCAGTCGGTCACTATTCCCACAGTACAGCACCGTTCTCACTGTGGTGAGCAGAGAGAGATCGGACAGAGCTCTGAAAGTGTGTTCAAGCCAGTTTATTCAGCATCGCTATGTGCACAGCAGAGGATTTGGAGACAGCCCAGCCAATCCAAGTGCTGCCCCATCACGCTCACCCTTCTCCAGGGTCACCCAGGAAGACCTTGACTTCTTTAAAAAGCTGCTGTCTGGAAGAACCATCACTGATCCAGACTTACTGAAGTCCAGCAACATAGACTGGCTCAAATCAGTGCAGGGTGAATGAAGCTTTCAAGGGAGAGTTCACAAAACATGTAATTCTGTACACGATGGCAGAATTGATCATTTTTGGATGAACTTATTATATAAAGTTGGATATTTTTGGAACAATGTATTTCAGTTGATTCTAAAAGGACTTTGTTATGGCAGGTCATAGTGAAGTACTCCTGAGACCCAAAACAACAGAAGAGGTTTCTCACATTCTCAGGTCAGAGTTCCATCACGTTGAATTTACATCGGTATTCAGTAATAAAATTATAACTTCAAATCATTCATTGTTTTTTACAGGTATTGTAATGAGCGTAATCTGGCAGTGTGTCCTCAGGGAGGAAACACGGGTCTGGTGGGAGGAAGTGTCCCTGTGTTTGATGAGATCATCCTCTCCACTTCCCTTATGAATCAAGTCCTCACTTTTGACAGCATCTCAGGTTTGCATCAAATATAATATAGATCACATACAGCATCCTTTAGTAAACCCTTTTATCTTATTAAACATCAACCATAATGCTTTTAAAATGATCTCTTGAACAGAGTTGTTTGGCATCTTTCAGGGATCCTCACTTGTCAGGCAGGATGTGTGCTAGAGAACCTGTCTCAGTATCTTGAGGAGGAGGATTTCATCATGCCTCTGGATCTCGGGGCAAAGGGAAGCTGCCATATTGGAGGGAATGTGGCCACTAACGCAGGAGGTCTCAGACTGCTGCGCTACGGGTCGCTTAGAGGAACAGTTTTAGGCCTAGAAGTGGTGAGCGCTACCCATACAAAAAGCATTCTCTTCATATAAAGAGGCGTTCCAACTTTCATCTTATACAGTACATAATATTAATTAAGAATACATTGACGCCTTTGTGGCAAGCTTGTGCGTAGAAAGTCATACGCTGTCAAGTCCTTTAACGAATAATTGGACCTCTTGTTTGTCCAGGTTCTGGCAGATGGGCGGGTTTTGAACTGCTTGGCCACACTTCGCAAGGATAACACGGGCTATGACCTCAAGCAGCTTTTCATTGGCTCTGAAGGGACATTAGGAGTAATCACAGCTGTTTCTATCCTGTGCCCACGCAAACCTAAAGCCGTCAACGTGGCATTTTTAGGTAAACATTGTGAAATGTCAAACACAACTTGCTGCTATGGCGACTTCAATGTCTCCTCTTAAGATATAAATTCTGGCTATACTGATTCAATCCACCGCGTGTCCTCAGGCTGCTCCAGCTTCCAACAGCTGCTGGAAACGTTTCAGTGCTCTAGAGGGATGCTGGGGGAGATCCTGTCTGCATTTGAGTTTTTAGACGCCTCTTGTATGAAACTTCTGGAGACACACCTGAAACTTACTAACCCCATTAGAGGTAAGTGTCAGCAATATTACATACACTCTTCCTGTTCGCATATCTGGTTGGATTCTTCTCATGCCCTGCAATATGTCTGTATGTCGAAGTATTTGCAAATGGTCCAGAATGCAGCTGCATGTCTAGTCTTCAACCCACCTAAAAGAACCCATGTAACACCCCTCCTGATTTCACTTCACTGGCTGCCAATTGCTGCCCTCACCAAGTTTAAATCGCTGACACTGGCGTTTAGAATGCCCCTTTACCTTAACTCACTGTTCTTGGTCTACATCCCCTCCCGTCATCTTCAGTCTGAAAATGAGCGACGCCTGGTTGTTCCATCACAGCAAGGCACCAAATCGCTTTCAAAAACCTTCACTCTTTTGGTTCCCTGTGGTGGAATGAACTGCGAGGCCTCCACCCGAACTGCAGCATCCTTCACAACTTTCAAAAAACAACTAAAAACATACCTGTTCCTCAGTTATTTTACTAACCAATATCTGTCTATGTCTTGAGTCTAAAAAAAGCAATTCTTGTTGTTCATTCTCTCCCTTGCTTATTCCAACTTTAATCCTTTAAAATGTGAGGGTCTATTTAAACACACGAATAACAAACTCTGGATAATCTTCAGTCTGTTCACTATTGAGAATTTATGCAAAGACAGTGTTTTACTATATTGACAGAGGTATGTCATTTTCAGAGTGTGATTTTTACATTGTCATCGAGACCGCCGGATCCAACGCAACCCACGATGAAGAAAAACTACACAACTTCCTGGAGGAGGTCATGACATCATCACTGGTGACTGATGGGACTGTTGCAACTGAGGCGGCAAAAATCAAAGCAAGTTCCCTTTCACAATGTCAGTGTTCGTTCTGTTGTTTGAATTTGTGAAATCTGTTGTAGGCTGTCCTATTTTGAATGACATTTTTCCCAAATATCAAAATTCTGTCATTACAACACAAAAGAAGATATTTTGAAGAAAGTTGGTAACAAAACCAATGCAAGTGAAAGGGTACCAACATCCTTCAAAATATCTTCTTTCGGTTCTGCAGGAGAAGAAAGTTAAGGTTTAAAATTACACGAGGGTGAGTAAATAATGACAGATTTCTTTCTTTTTGGTGAACTATCACTTTAACACTTAAGATCTTATGTAATATAGGCATTGTGGTCCTTGAGGGAGAGAGTAACAGAAGCTCTGACGCATGACGGTTACACCTACAAGTATGACATCTCTCTTCCTGTGGAGAAGATCTATGATTTAGTGAAGGACATGAGGGGACATCTTGGAGACATGGCCAAGAATGTTGTTGGTTATGGACATGTTGGTATGGCTACCTTACTCTTAACTTTTCCTTACAATAATTGCTAGACTTCTCCAGTATCTGTATATTTATGTCAGGAGGATCAGACCCTTCTTGTTTCATTTCAGGCGATGGAAACCTTCATCTTAACATCACCTCCCCCTCTAAAGACCCAGCCCTCCTGGCTGCCATTGAGCCATACGTGTACGAGTGGACGTCAGAATGGAAAGGCAGTATCAGTGCAGAGCATGGGCTGGGTCTGAAGAAGAGAAACTACATTTACTATAGTAAGCCTTCAGAGGCAGTCGCTCTTATGGGCAACATTAAAGCTATGCTGGATCCTAAAGGCATTCTTAATCCTTACAAAACTCTTCCAGACAAACTACAATAAGATCCTAATTTATCTCTTAAAATGTAGTATTGTGATCATTTGAGTTGTAAGGAAAATCATGGTGTTTTCATTCAATCAATCTAATAATTCTCTGCAAGGGCAGGATTTTCTGTATTTGGAACATTCAAACAGATTGAATGCAATAGATCATGCTTAACATTGCACCAATCTTAATTTTTGCATTGAAACTTTATTTATAAATTGTGTTATTGTTGAACCACTAGTGGCACCGAATGGAATTGCAGAACTGGTGGCACTTGTAGTGAACCTACAAGAACCTACGACCTATTTTTCACCCAGAAGGATTTAAGGAATAGTTCACCCTAAAGTAAAAGATCCAAGTTATCAGAAGTTGTTTAGTAGTTCAGGTCCTGACTTTGTCCAGTCTAGTTCTCTCATCTATACCAGATTTAGTAAACTATTTATGGATGGAGCGGTGCAGTTTTTTATTTGTCATAGAGCAGTTTTTATTTAATACATTTTTAGGGAGCTCTATTAACTAGGATTGGTTGGCTGAAATATAATCTGTGCAGTTCTGTGGGTTCAAGAAAACAAGAAATTAAAACCGCTGATCAATCATTAGTGTTGATTTAAAAGCAGGACAACACAGGGTTAAGTAAATGACTAAATGATCTGTGGTGGGTGATCTATTACTGTAACCATTTCGTGCATCAATGACACTACAGTATCTCTTCAAACAAATCAACATGGTTACTGTCCAAGTGAATATCTGAAAGTCTCTTTGATGTGTAAAAAAAGAAGAAATTAAAATTTTGTTTTACTCTTCCTAAGAGCAATGAACATACACACAAACAAATCCTGACAGAGATTGTCATAAATTTCAGCATGAATTTGAGCCACATCAGCATTACATGTTTTGAACAAAGAAAATCGCACTGAATTTTTCAAATAAATCCCAGCATGAGATTTTATTGTTTTCATCAAGTAAATATATAAGAGTTGATCTTGCGTTCATTTCTTACCAAAAATGCAGTTACATCCATTTAGACAATAAAGATTATTTTGGTTAACTGGGAATGGTGCCTTTTTATTGGCATGAGAAAACAGCATAATTTGATTTCATTCCATACAAATAAATTCATGCCAGAGTTTATCCATCCTGCTAAATGGGACAACCTCACATATGAGATACTTTGACTGAGCTGTGGAACATTTAAAATTATTTCAGCCTCAGTTTTATAATGTTTTGGTAATACAATTATTAGAGGTACAAAACAAAACTGATCTGTTCCTACAGTGTTCATATGTGGCATGGCTGGCATTTACACTTGCAATAACCTTCAATCCCATTTTTAAAGCACTGTTATCGTAGAGACTGTAGACCTACTGTGAACATCCCAGAAGATAAGGAGGCCATTTCCCAGCAGAGTCACAATGGGGAACCTTTGATAAGGCCTCATTTAGCTTGTCTCCCTGTACAGAAAACCCCAAGACAAATACACAATAATCTGAAATAAAGTTCTTTTAATTTCCGGTCTCTGCTTGGATAACTATTTGTTACGCAGGACTTTGATGGGTCGACGGGACATGACGGATATAGCGATAAAACCAGTGTCGTAACACTTCAAATCAAAGAGATGCATTTTTATTCATAACGGTGTCTTTCATTGTTCCTATAACATCATACATACAAGTTCTTCATTATAACATATATTCACAGTACACAATAGAAATCCTGGTAGTTCCACTGTTGGATTTGATGTAAACGTCTTACAAACGTTAGTGTCAAGATCATTACCTTCCCACGCTTTATAAAACCAAGTCTTTAAGATTGTTGTACAATTACACTCAAACAAACAGTAACGAATTTTTGAATTGGTAAATAACAATAGTGTTTTCCTTTGTAATCCTCATAAATCCTAGTGACATTGCAATTTTAAATAGCTGTCAAAGTTGTTATAAAAATCATTTGCATTCTTTCAGCTTATGGCATTTTGCTGAAAAATGTGATACAAAAGCGTGTTCTCAAAACCAGAGTGTGTTTTTCCGACTTTGACTATCACTAGCTTTTCTAACTGTGTTGACGTGACACTTTAACACTTAGGTACATTAGCAAATAACTAACGGCTGATTGTCAGTAAAGAAACATCAAGTGTGAGTGCCGGGAAGAGGCGAAGCAAAAGCCGGAGTGCGAAACGGGAGCAGAAAGGGAAACGCTACGAAAAAGCACGAGGATGTGCTACGATGGCTTTATATTGGATAGGCAAAGAGGCAAAACCTTCATGGAGTCATTTCTCCACGATAGGTCAAGAAGGCCTCATAGGGTGATTCGAGCATGACTAGACTATTATTAAACGAACGTTCATCCAAAAATGAATATTCTGTCATCATTTACACTCACTCGCTGTATATCACAGCCGAGTCACGTTGATGACGGCAATGTTATTTGTGATTAAATATTTCCTTAACCTCTGCTTCAGAATTGTGATTTTCTAAATGGGCCTGATAAATAATCTTTAGTTCTTTAATGTACATAGTGTTTGTAACAAAATGTGTATAACACAATAATACCCAAAATCACATGACACCTATGCAAATTCAGTAACTGTTGTGGTGACGTCAGCGTCACAAATTTCAATATACAAGAGTCATCACGACAATGACCTTTAAAAAGCTTAAAAACCATCCGCCTTCTAAAAGCAATTTTGAAAACGCATCTATAAAGTTCTTCCAGCCATACTAAGGTCCATGCACACTACAGGGATTGAAATTCAGCATGTGTATCAATCCTTTGTTTTTGTTTGAAAAAGAAATAACATTTTTCTCACGAATGGTTAAATGGACATGGTGATGGAATTAAGTACAAAGAATCCATTCCAGATTATTCAGTCCAGTCAGACAGGTCATCATATCTGGATTCCTCAGAGATAAAACCATCTCTGTAAGTATTCTGCTTGCTTCCAGAGAAGAAATAAATTCCAAACCGGGTCAGTGGGAAAACAAGACGATCCATAAAATAGACTGATTTTCTATAAAAAGATGTTTTAGGCCAACTGCAGGAAGAACAGAAAGTGAACAAACAGCATGTTAGAAATGGGATAGATGCCTGTGCTGGAATCCAAATGATTGGTTACACACAGTGCGTGTTTAATGTTTGGGCGAGCGCTCAGTAGTTTTGTGGCTCTCTCTCTCTTTTCAGCAGTCAGTTTTGCTCTTCTCCAGCGAGCTGTAAATTTTATCCAAAGTCTTTTTGATGCGCAGTGCGGTGAGCCGAGCTGAAGGGTTCTGGTACCAGCACTCTTTCATCAGCTTCACCAATGCGGACAGTGTCTGTAAGCGAACACATACAAGTTTATAGTATACATATTTAGTAAATTATTATAGAATAATGCTATTCTTAAGCATGTTTACTTCTGTGAAATGATGTTATTTGTCTTCTTTTAATTACTGTTTTCACAGATACCTGTGGGTCCCCATATTATTGTTTTTTTATATTTTTTGTGTGGACATATGGTCCCTAGTACGGTGCGATTCAAACCTTTAGCTTTAACAGAGCATCAACAGAGCTCATGGCCTCAGAACTGTTCTCTCTAAAGAAGCAGGAATCATCAGTACTTACAGGATCTGAAAACCAGCGATTGGGAATGAAAGGCCTCTGCTGCTCCACACAAACCACTTTTCTCATCTCATCAAAGCTGGGGTCGTTCGGCACCAGGTCGTAGAACGGTGGCTTGTACTCTTCCACGATTCCTACAAGATCAGAGAACGACTTACTTGACAAACATTCACATAAATGCATTTGTCAGATGCTTTCATGTAAAGTATCTTTTCAGTACATTCAAACTATGCATTTTATCAGTAGATCCATATCCTGGGGATCAAACCTGTGACATCTCAGTTTTCCTTTGATGGATGTTGGAATTGTTTAATCTGAGATGCATCTTTCTGGAGTTATTTCAGGAAACTGACCGTTACTGATGGTCCGGCGGGCGATCTCCCAAAGCACCAACCCAAAGGCCCATATATCCACTCTCTTATAGGCATCAAAACAATCCGTCTGAATGGTCTCGTCCAGAACCTCTGGAGCCATGTAGCGCTTGGTTCCCACTTTAGGATTGTTACCTACATCCAGCTGATTATCAGACTGGGTGTGTGTTACTGCCAGACCTTCAGAGAGAGACAGCCGGTGCAGTGTTATGTAATGTTGCTTCTACTGGTTCTACTTCCACCTTATATTAGCAGTGTTTAGATATACTAAGTTATCCATTTAAAAATACTTTTGAAAAAGGAAAGAAACAGAATATACGCTTAAAACCCAAGACCTCAAGATATTTAATAAGAATTAAGGAAACCGAATATGCAAAAAGTCTTAAGTACCCAGGTCGGCGATGCAGCACTGCAGGTCTTTCTTCACTAGTATGTTCTTGCTCTTCAGGTCTCTGTGAGCGATGGCTGGTTTCCCCTCAGTGCCAAAGATCTCTGTGTGCAGGTGCACCAGCCCGCTGGCTACTGATGCCGCCATGTGCAGGCCATCTGCCATCTCCACGGCAACGCGCTGCAGGTAATCGTAGAGAGAGCCGTTCTCGTGGTAGTGTGTGATCAGCCACAGCTGAGTGCTAGAATTTCGGGAGGTCATGTCTGAAGCCATGAAGCCTGCAAAGCGTTGATCATACATCAGCTGTGCAAACTTCTTCATCAATAACACCCTACTGATTTTAAAAAGCATTCATTGGACTAAAATCTCACCTAATATATTATCATGTCGTAGTAGAACAGTGTTATATATTTCCGTCTCTCTAAACCATGATTTCTCATCCCTGGAGGAGAAGATCTTCACAGCCACGTTTTCACCTTGCCACTGTCCTCTCCACACTTCCCCATACCGTCCTTTACCTGAAAACACGAGAGATCTCATTCCATACATCACTGTCATTGATTCAATGACATCCATTTAAAAGGCCCTACTGGAGGAAGTATTCACTGTGGCTTTATGAATGATCTAGGTTTTAACGCATCTTAGACACATGGTGGTTATATTTAACGCCTGTGAGTATAGTTCAATAGTACTGCAGGATAAAGTCAGTGGTCTTACCGACACACTCCAACAAGCTGATCTGTCGTGCAACTGTCCTCTGTACCAGGAAGGGCAGCCCTGAACCACTGCCTGATGTGCAGGAGTGATCCATTAAATCCTGGATAAACAACATGAGGTCAGTCATCATCTGCACTGAAGAATAAGTACAGAATACTACTATTTAACTTCTGCAACAAGGGGTTCATGGGTAAGCTTGGTAGATGACATCATCAGGGTTTTTATCTCTAGGGTTAAAATTGTATAAAAGAGTACAAATTTAATAGTCTATAAATTAGTTTTTGTGTGTTTAAAACAATTAAATGGGGTGTACTGTAACATACTACACTATGATTTTAATTTTAATTGTTAGAAATGATTTGTCACACTTTTTGTCATTTAGTTGTGTAGAAAAACATCGTACTGCAAGCGTGCTGTCTCCAACGTTGGATGCGATGAGCCCATCGATGGCCCCCTGTTCTGTGTCAAACTCATGCAGTCTTTCCAGACGCCCGTGATGGAGTCTACGACACATCAGTATAGCCAGCACAGAGAGCAAACCCAGCACCACAAACGGGCCCAGGACGAAGAGAACCAACATCTCCACACGGTACTGTGGAGCCTTCCCTCCTTCTGGACCTTGAGACACAGACAAAATAAAGATCTCGAACACACTGAACATGTGCTTAAAACTGATATCTCATATCTCAAAACATGTCTTAGCCAATCAAACTTTAAAGCTGTTGTAAAATAAAATGTAAATCGCTTCAATTCTTTATATAAACCCAATTAGCGTCCACAATAAAAATACAGTTCTGCACAGCATCCCATGGCTCAATCACACAGGTTTATACACACAGGTGTAAATGTATGAACTTACTTGTTTGCACTTGCTGAAGCAGGGTCTCTTTCGACACCTTGGCATTGCACATGTGCTGGGAACAGCATTCGACGAAGTGACTAGCGGAGGGCGCTGCGGTGCAAGTCATCAACTTGCTGTCCCGCCCGACCAGACAGCCGCGTTTGAATGTCGTCACACCGTTGCTAATGATGACAGAGGTGTAACACTGGTCTCCAGTACACTGCTCCTCATTGCAGTCACTGCCAACACACATGCACTCAATGGAGACATCTGAAAAGAAAGAGAGATTAATTAAGGAAGACGAGCATGACGTCAGACCTCAAAGCCGAAACTCACTCTCTGTCTGATAACTGACACTGGTTTGTCCTATCTGCCTTCATTTCCTGTGACACTGAACTCTGACAGGTTTACAAATTGACTACATGGGATAAAGGCCAGAGAGCATCAGTGACAAAGATCAATTAACCCAGCATTCATGTTTTATACCCTCTGCATGATGCGCTAGCAGAGTCTGTGGAGAAAAGAGCTGTGCAATTGGAGCTTTCATTATGAACTCCTAAAACTGCTGAAGTCTCAAAGAGCTGACCGTCGGATGCATAGCTCACACTACAAATGCAAGAGATGGTTGATGTTGAACATCTGATTGGCCAGTTTCAAATTATAACAATGTGTGTAAATGATGGATATAAATTATTTATAAATATCATCACAAAAATCTATTCTAATAGTAGCAAATAAAAACATAATACCGCAAAGAAGAAAAACTAAAGATTTTACCTTTAGTAGATGTCTGTACGAATTGAAGCAGGAAGAGAAAGATGATTCGGGTACTGCAATGCCCCATTTGGTTCACTGCACTGAAAAGAAAATGTCAGAGGTGTTACTCATCGACATCCAAACACAGATACACAACATATCACCTGCCTAACTCTCTAAACATCCCAGATTTCTACAAATCAAAAAGCCAAAATCAATCACCAAACCAGACGCAGAGCAATAACAAACAGAACCGCAAAGATGACGACTTAATTACATTTTTAGAGAAATGCAGCTGTGCCCTGCCTCCCTCCTGCCACAAATACTTCCGCACACACACTCAGAGTGTGTGTCAGACAGGGGCAGTCTCCATGGCAACGGAGGAGAGAGTGATGCCCATTACAGACCATCAAAGAGAATGGAGGGACACTTCAGAATTGGTAGAAAGGAACATGCATTTTGTGGTGAAGAACACACCATTAGGACTTAATATCGAAGGACACAATTGGTCCTTTAAGTGGCATGACTAAGACTTATTATGGAGTAACGAGAGACTTTGAAAACAGCCTTTAACTGGCATAGCATATTTTTCCAATGCTGCCTTAATCCTGACAACTAAAATTGAAGTTTCAGAGATCTTCTCTCTAGTAATGCAGTGTTGTGCAATAAGCCAAGGATGGTGGACAGTCTTACTTGTACAAATAACCAGATGACTCTCAACACTGCCTTCCAGTTTGGGCACAACCAGATACTGCCTTCCCATTGGATCCTATAAAAAAAAGTGAAACACATCAAACCATTGTACACTGATAACCAGACACCAGGGAATGGTTTCGTATATAAACAATTCACACCATAAACTCTGTTTTTTAAAAAGGTAAAAAAACATGTTTTTTTGTGAATTCCAATTAATATCAAACTGCAATTGGGTTGTTTTGATTAAGTGATAATAAAAAGGACAAGAAATGCAGCAAACATAATGAAAAAAAAGTGTTTTGTCAAAAAAATCTCCAGGGGTTCATGATCATTGGAAGCAATCAATTACATTTGTATAATTGAGTAATGTTTGCATATAAAAAATACTTTGAGTGACATTGAGTGAGTTAGGTCACCTTTTGTTTTGATAACAACATGCAAACAAGTTAGGATTTGTAATGTCTTACAAAAGTTGTTGATACATTTATAACATGGTCAATGACACAAACTGGCTTACATCTGAGTACATCTCATTTCACATCTTAAACGTTACTATTTTGACAATATGAGAAAAGATTCTCATCATTACCAGGGTTGATTCTTACTTTTGCATGTTTTGTCTGGATAACAGTTCTGATAGTGGTAAGGAGGGTTTGAAGATGCTCATATATCCTTTATTATCGCAATTTAAGTCTTGCAGGTAACAATAAAGTAGACTCTCATGTGACTCACATTCAGAGCTGTAACTAGAAACATTTAAACCACATAAAGTCTATAGGGCTTCAGCATTTCTTATGGCTAATAATATCGACCGGATTATAATTGAAGATCTTTTCAGCAGCACATCAAAAAGAATCAATAAAGCAGCACACAACAACAATCAACAGCGTCTATTACGACCCTTTAGTCAGACTCTATCTGCCAACCGGCCTGTTTGCTGCATCTGACCGCTGTGCTAGCTGTGTTGCTAACAACGACCAGAAATGATCTTCCGCGTTAATTTCAAGCCTTTAAAACTGGGATTCAAGTCGTTTCTTACCTCTAGCAACGACGCCACGTCATGTTTTGTGCCAGCGTCGCGTTATTTTTATGTTTTATGTGAAGTCGTGTTTTACGCGTTGACAGACAGTCTGCCGCCACCCAGAGAGACTGAGGAGACAGCGCTATGACGTCACCATAAACAAGTCGACGGGCGAGTGCATTGTGGGATAGCGCAGTCCGCCTATTCTTCTGACACTGGACGCTTTCCTGCCGCGTTTGAAGTTGAATATGTTTAAATCAGGGATGTGTGTGGATGTTTTTTCTTGTTCTGTTTGTACATGCTTGCTGCAATAATCGTGCTTTTTTGTTAGAAATGGTTTGTACTGCAGGTACAAAGTCAAGGCACAGGTCATCCTCGCAGGTCCAGTGACTTTAGAAAAGTGTTTCATTGCTTCCGTTTTGAGTATAAACTTTAATTGTGTAATTGCACAGAGTCTTTCGTTAAGGGATTTTTGTACTTTATTGTATACACTTAACTTCGGTCTTATTTTACATGCTTTGCATTTCACTATAATCTAAACTTTAGATTCTAAAGTAATGCATGTAGCGTTTTATCTTGGTCCTGTATCATCACCATCTTTTGAGAATTACTTTTACTGTTACGGCTGTGTATCAATGGACCTACAATTCTAAGGTTGTAGCAGTGTTTACAAAGAGTTAAAGCAACACATCACATAGCTGCTTAAAAAAAGGAAAATGTCCTTGTCATGACAAGAGTCAAGGAGGCAGTGACCTGATCTATGATTTCAAACTAGCTTGTTGATTAATGATCATGTCGTTGTTAAACGGACAAAAGGATATGAAGTTAAGGTCCGAGACATCTGACAGCCCTTAGATGTGTAGCTACAACTTCAGTCCACTATATCAATATCATAGATTTTTCTTGTGCAATCAATGCAGTGTAATATTTATGGCATTTATAGCAGTATAGGTCAATGTAGAACACAATTGCAACTTAGAGGGGAACACAGTTTTGCATTGCAACAAAATAGGATTATTATAGTGTAGCTGGCCAAGTTAATAAACACATTTTTCTGAATATCAGGTTGTGTTTTTTTGTTAGTAGCTTCTCTAACATCAAATATTCTCTTTCTTCAGTAGTGCAGTTCACCCTTTTTACACTATCTTAAAGTCCCAGTGAAATTTAACATTACAATGCCTATTTTTTCCTAAAATATTGCAGTGTTTATTGTAAATAGTTTATCAATGTGGGTCATTTTCTTTTAAAAAATTGTAGGCCCTTCAATAATCTTTAATTAAAACCCGAAATGCACTTCCTTCCTGTAATGACTGTCCATCTTAAATGACGTACGTTAGACGGCTTGGGCGGAGCATCCGTTCACTCCTCCCCTTCAACTGTCTATCCGCTGCCAGTTCCATTTCAAAATGCAAAGGCTGTTTATATACATCCAATCAAATCGCAGAGAAAGACGAAAGCCACGGCCACTATTTTAATCATTAGAAATTCCATTTCACTCTGAAATTTGTCATAATATGGAAGGAAAAACGATCGCAACTTCCGGTTCTGGGGGACATTAAGGCCAGTCAGGCCTGCGGCCACCTTCAAGTTAAGTTTGTTCGTCTGAACACAGCTGGTAATCTTATTGTGGTATTCAGTTTTTCCCTTGTTCAATATGAAAGAAACCTCATATGTCAAATTCACTCTGCTGACTTGTTTTCCCAGGTTTGTCCTGTGATTTCTAGTTTGCTTTCCCTAAATTTAACCACATCAGGGGAAGCACCTCCTGGCAGCTGAGAATGTTCCTGTCAGATACTGTTCACCATGTGTTCAATAAGAAAGAAATCTCATGTGTCAAATTCATACTGCTGACTTGTTTACGCCACACCAGACACATCCTGTGATTTTCAGCCTGCTGTTCGAGAGACACACTAGTATTTATTGTAACAAGGTGTTTATATGTGTGTACCTGCAGTTTGTTTTTGGCCCTGAAATGATATCTTCTGTCTCAAAGATCACTGGTATCTCCTTTAATAAAGCATTGATTATATGTTAGGTGACATGAGAATTAGGATACAGGGAAGATATCAAATGCCCTATATGCTTCCTCCACCTCACAGTGGCACAAAGGAACCTCCTGTTGCCACCATCCATATCTCCAATTAAACTTGGCTTCTTTCAGACCTTTGGCCTAATCTCGAAGAGCTTTAGAAGCTGCACAAAAAGCTATTGTATCTTACTTAATTATAACCTCAGAAATGATCTGACCTGCCCGCTGCCAGGTGCAGTGAGGTGTGCAAAAACCTACATGCCATGAAGTCCCATTGGATAAGGAAAGAAACACTAGATGCCCATCGTGATCGGATAAGTGAAAAATAACCTAACAAAGTCAGATCAAAAAGAGAGAGTTTGTTCCTCCCATCTGGGTTTCTGAGATTTCTAGGTACCCTATGAAGGAAGCAATCTGAGCTCAGAGTAGTTTTTTATGTACTTTTCAAACTTTACTTCCCACACCACCCCTGCGTGTCTGAGCCCATTCGGAAGGTAACTGTTCAAAGACAGCATGAATCATCCAGGAGGACATCTTGCCGTGGCTCTGCTCCTACTCGCTCTGGTCTCAATGTCTACGGAAAACAATATAAGTAAGTACAGTTTTTCTCAGCTTTTTGTCCTCATTATGTCCTCATATTTGCTTATTTTAACATGTAATATTCTGATTTGGATTCACGTACCGGGGGCCTTGAGTGGGTTCAAAATTAAGACAGCATACATGTCGCTTGATCAATCTCATATAGCTATATTAGTATAGGGATGAAAGAATATTGTGTTAATCTTAACAAGTTGCAGGCTACATGGTACAACAGTGTGTAATCTTATTGCTTGTTTGTTCTTATATAATTTTATTGTATGATTCATTATTCTGTCAGATAACGTTTAACTAGATTTATGTTTCCTATTATCAAAAAAACATATTGATCTACAGATTCATGCTACAATCCTTGAAAAGGTTTCATCTGTTTAGAAGAGTAAGCAAAGAGTGGCTACTTTGAAGAAACAAAAGAGTTTGTTTTTAATAATATAAAACAAATATGATAATGAAGAATAAGTAGATGTAGTGTAGTCCAAGGGTTTTCAAACCCCAAGGGGACTACAGATGGTTGCAAGGGGTCCCCAGAAAGTTTCAGGGAGTCTACTGAACATAGTAAAAGTGTACTTAACATAATTATATTGTGTTTATCTCTTAGTGTTCTTTTTTGCTACCCTACCTGCATAGTTTCAAGAATTGTTTATACTGAGTTTGTCTTGCTATAGTTTCTGTTATCAACCTCAATGTAAAAGTTGAGTCAGTACAAATACATTTAAATTGAAAGTGTCTCCTAACCTTCAGGTTTATATACATCCAACAAATGTATTCACGTTTGCAAACAATGTCTTCATAATATTAGATTTACAGTTTCTTAAAACAAACTGTAAAAAATTATAAATGGATATGTATTTTAGAAAGGGGGTCCCTCACAAAAGTTTAATCTTATTTGGGGGTCCTTGGCATTATAACGTTTGAAAACCCCTGGTATGGTTCAATGAACAAAAAATTTGCATGAACTATTACTATGTTTTTCAGGGAATGAAAAAACTCTACTTTTTAAATGATGAAATACTGTGTTGTCCAAGTAGACAAACACTTTTTAATACTTTTTATTATTTTGATATTTGCAAAACCCTATAAAATTAAAATCACGGAATATAGAGATACAAGGTTTTAGATGGACAGCAGCGATATGCTTTTAATTCTTTGAAATCATAAATTTTCTGGTCGCTTGTCTATTCTTTGCAGTCAGATGGTGCACAGTGTCTGATGTTGAAGAGCAGAAGTGTTTGGATCTGGCTGGTAATGCCACGGCCAGGAACATCCGTGGACAACTACTGTGTGTGAGGGGCCAAAGTCCCACAGACTGCATGAAACAAATAAAGGTTGTAGGAATCTCTTTTTCTCTGATGAAAGAAACAAATCAAAGAGCATATGGCGCATGACTTTACAAGGCTCATAGATTTCAGATTGAATTTTATGACTGCGCTTATTTTTGCTTCTCCTGCAATTCTTGACTTACTATGCAATTTTAGAAAATGTTTACATCATTTGATTTTCCATTACACCATACAGAAACTATTGGTTTCTGTGTTTTTTTTAATTGTTTTGTTTTAAACAGAATGGCACCGCAGATGCCGCCACGATGTACGCTGATGAGATCTACACGGCTGGATTCTGCTACGGCTTAGATGTGTCTGTAGGAGAGTCTTACAACGGTGTGGGTGAGTATGTTTATAAAACACATAATTCTGTTTTCTACAATATACTGTAGATTCATTTTATGTTCTGTAAAATATTAGCCAGGATATCCTTCCAAAGCTCACCGTGTGTGCTGGACATTATAAAGTTTCAAGGAATGTTGTTGTTGATTTGCACATTTTGTGTAATGTACTCTCTTCAGTTCTTGCAATAAAGGATTTTTCTAAAAGCCTTATAGGTTTCTAATTACATGAAAGTTTTTAATCTTTTTACTGTTTCTGTAAAACACTCATACAATATTATTTAAACTTCTCACTATGCCAAAAAAACTACTTTGAAGTGTTGCTTTGATGCGCGTTACACTGTTTCATGTTCTTACTGATATTCTTGTTACACAAGATGGCAATAATTATTACGTGGTTGCGTTGGCGCGTACATCATCCAGTGATCTGTCCCTGCTGGAGATGCACGAGCGCAGCTCCTGTCACCCAGGGATGCGGACCACCGTGGGCTGGACCGTTCCCATTGGCTTCCTGGTGAACACATCACAGATCAGCGTGGATGAGCAGTGCAACTTCCCCCATGGTGAGAAATTGTGTTTCTTTGCATAATGAGCTCTGTGACATGACTGGGTGACCCCAATATTTAGGAAAACACAGGGCTTTGTTTTATAATGCAGTCGACAGCTGCTTTCTCAATGTTGGGTATGCATATGAAGTGATTTGTGTCAAAAATAGCACTTTCATCACTTTCATTATGCATGTGGGTATGACATGTAACATACCTCAGATCTTTTTTAATTCAACATTGAGATTTAGGTTATAATTTTCATGCAGTATGAGGGAATGTGTGCATTTAACAGTCTTGCTGAGTAAAAACCACTGAACTTGTAAATCAAAAGGTTGCTGGTTCGATCCCAGCAGCCACCACCAGTGTGTCCTTGAGCAAGACACTTTACTCCATGTTGCTCCAGGGGGATTGTCCCTGTAATAAGTGCACTGTAAGTCGCTTTGGATAAAAGCGTCTGCCAAATGACTAAATGTCTAAATGTAAATGTAAAAAGGCATTAAAATAATTATATATAAATATTTATAAAAATATTTGATGTAGTTTCAATAAGTTCATATAAGCTGCATAAATAATTAAAGTATATAAAATAGTGTATATATTATCATATATTATATAAATATATGTCACACTGCTTGAAATTGATTGTGAACGTCTCATATCACACACATACATGAACATCAAGTTTAAATACAATTTGTGGATGTGGGACAATTTAATTTAATTTCATATTCCTCTCCCAATGCTTTCCAGCGGTAGGAGATTTCTTTGGCTACAGCTGTGTCCCAGGAGTTAAAGACCCCGAGCACGATCCCAAAGGAAACAATCCCAGAAACCTTTGTGAGGCCTGCATTGGAGACGAGAACGACCGCCATATATGTGCCAACAACCCACGGGAACGACATTTTGGGGAGGCTGGAGCTCTTAGGTGAGATGTTTAAGACTGCATCTCTCCTAGTGATCCAGCATTCAACATACATACATTCAACATAATATGTTGCATATATAAGGAATATTGTTCTTTTTTTTACAATATTTATATTATATTTATTTAAATAAACATTGTTTTATGGGAAAAAATTCTATTATGGTTAAAAATATATGCATGTTTTTTTTTTAAGTTTTTTTATTAATTCAGTGTGAAGATTAATTAAAAAATTTATGAATGCAGTACTTTTGCAAAACTGTATGTTTAATACATTTATTTTTGTTGTATTTGCAGATGTGTCGCTGAAAATCTTGGGGATGTAGCTTTTGTCAAGCACACTACAGTCTTTGAAAACATGCAGGGTAAGTAAAAGCATTGTCTGCCACATGCCGGGTGTAAGAAGAGCTACTTTAACACGGGGTCAATAAATGTCCACATGTAGGGAGAATTTGAAGTTGCTTTCTTGTTAATTTAATGAAATTTTGTAAGGCCCTGAAACAGGACAATCCTTCACTTCACGTAATGGATCACGTTTCGCTTGCTGATGGACACAGGGGGGCAGTATTTCATAACAATGTGTTTCTTTGTATCTCTGCTGGGTTCTCTTGTTTAGCCACCGTAAACCCTGGAAGCTTAGTGCAGGCATGATGGAAGTGTAATTGTGATACATAGTTTAGTAATACCTGTGTGACTTGCAATCTTTCTCACGATAATGCCTACATAGGTTTCATTTAGACAAGCATTGGACACCATCCTAAGTACGTTCAGGGATTAAAACCTCTGTATGGTTTATTATTTGTGTAAGGTAAGAACCAGGAGTCTTGGGCTCTGGATCTGGAGCTGGAAGACCTGAAGCTCTTGTGTCCTGATGGAACCGAAGCTGACCTGTTTCAATATGAGCGCTGCAACCTGGCTGTGGTACCAACCAATGCGGTGGTAGTGCGCTTGGAGGACAAGTGCCGCGTTTACAAGTATTTGGAACGTGTGCAGGTCAGGAGGGTCAAAACACAAACACACATCAAATTTTTCATTTGATTTTGTAAGACAAAATATAAAAGGGATAAACAGTAGTTCAAAAAAATCAAACAGTTAGTAAAAATTTTGGCATCATTTATTTACCTTGTTGTTTAAAATCTGTATATGATTCTTTTTCTGTGAAACACAAAAGAATATATTTTGAGAACTGTCTCAGTTGGTTTTGTGTCAATACAGTAGGCAGTTTACTTTGCACATGACGTCACGGCACTGTGCGAAGTGCCGATGGAGGGCAGGAAGTGATTCCATAGGATTTCACGATAACAAACTGAAAATATCTGTGTTTGGCATCGTTTTTGGCTGTTTTTATTTCGTAGCAAAAGTTGATATTCATGAAGGAGAAAATGCGAGTATTGATTGAGAAAAAGAGATAAAAGTGGGGGCTTGTTAACCTGAATCTGCTGTTAGGATGAGCCGAGCAGGATGACTTTCTAAAACGCTAAACGAGGTTTAACATACCTATACAACGACCAGGTGAGCTCAAATATCCTGCTGTAAAGATCGAGTTCTGATTAAACAGATAAAGTGATAAATCTCGCCCACATAAGTCCATCATAATGAAACATCTTAATGTACCGAAACAACGACGACTTAATTATTTTTATATTAAACCTTAATTGTAATAAACACTAGCTTCTGTTCAAAAGAACAAGCACTTGTTCCAGGGATAAGAATAGTCTTACGTTGAGCTTATTACTCAATAAAGTTCATAATAAAGAAACCACATAAAGTGTCTCAAGGCAGCGACAAACGGAGAACATAAAACCCTTCTGTTACCATGTTTATGTTTGATATCAGTGATGAAGTCAAATGTATTTATTTTGGTTTTCCGTGGTTGTTGTTTTGGCATGTTATGCAGTTTTATTAGAATGGACTTCTATGTAGAAGAAAAGCTTTGCGAGAGATTTTTCACTTTCTCCATTTAATAAAGTCTCATTCTTTAACGGAAGGTATAATATTTATTACAAGTAAGGTTTGACAGAAATTTGGGCTTTCCTTGTCGTTAGACATACTTTGAATTTGTGATTGTGAATTCCTATGGAGGAAAATCATTTGCTGCCCTCCATCTGCACCTCGCGCGTCATAAAAACCACGTGACTGTACACGACCTGTGGAAGTCAATCGGTTACTGATGTTGTTTGTTTACCTGCAATCTTCAGAATATCTTCTTTTGTGTTCTGCAGATAGTGAGTAAATCATGGAAGAATTTAAAATTTTGGGTGAAGTGTCCCTTTAAGCTTGTTGTCTCAGGTCAAAGAAGGTTGCTAAATCAAATGTGAGCATTTGTGACATTGAGCATATTCCACTTCCATTAAAGCCTTAACGTAGATAATATTGATCATTAGGTTTTGAACACACTTCCCCATTTAGAAACTGTGCCACCTTATTTTCTACGTTTTGTAATGAATACGATTTTATGGACGGTTTCATCTTAACAATATAAACAAACGTTACTGTGCATGCTCACTTTTGTGACCCCAACTTAACTTCCGGTACACATTCACAAACAATAGAATGACTTATTTCTGATAACAATCAAAAGAAACCGAGAAGGACCCTCACTTGGCTAAACTTGTCTCTTAAATATTTCGAATTTAGACTGCGATAGCAAGTTCAATCGCTAGACATCAATGTACCATACGGTTTGTTTAAATGCGTCAAAGTTACAGGACCTGTTCAACAAATTGTTTATTTAATAAAATGAACATACAAAAAATTCAACTAATCGTTTATTTAATACAATTATTGTACAATAAAATAATATTATAATTGAATATGAACATAAATAAAAAAATTATAAATATATATTTTTTGAAATTTTATTAGACACCAGCCAAACACAAACCGGAATTTAGCTGGGGTTCAGGTGCGCGCCATTGTAAGAAAGATTGTATATTAAAATGGATAAGAATGCTAAATCAAAGCATGCAAAGTTTGGGGGTCTTTTTTCTTTTGGATCCCAGTCTAAACATAAAAACACACACACATACGCACACAAATGCCACAGATTAGATTCATACACAGTCTGTGGATATCAGACTCAGTTCCCATTTTCAATGATGTTATCTGTGAAATAATATAACAACAGTTTAAATAAGAGCTGAAATCCCTTAAGTACAATACAAAGCATGAAAATCTCTTTGGAAATGTTGTTTCTGCACATTAGCGGTCAAGGGTTTGATTAAACTAACGCTGCCAAAGCTTATATTAACAACACTATCTCGGAACTTCTATGGTATTACACAGATCACATCAGGCTGACTTATGCATTCAATACACCCAGGCTGAGCCCCGTGGTGATCATTGATTTTCTCAAGACACAGTCTTACATTACAGTTTGTCATGGGACGGTGCCAGTACACCGCACTCTGTCATAAACTCTCAGAGCGGGACACCACACACACACACACACACTGCAATATATGAGCATGCATTTTGGAGATTACCTATTTGTATATTAAACAAAAATTCATCTACATATTCAATCGAAACCTCTTTTGTTTACTTCTCTATATGTGTTCCAAAAGATTTGATTTCATTTTTGATCTTCTCATGTCTGTTCTCCTAACCATTATCATTTTACAGTATTTGTTTTTGTCTTCTAGAATGCTTTTGGCAATGCTACAGAAGGATTCTCTCTATTCAGCTCCATGAATTATGGGCAACCCGACGTGCTGTTTAGCGATTCCACCAAAAAACTGCTGCGAGTTATGGGAACCTACACTTCCTGGCTGGGGTCCACTTATACAACCATACTGAAGGCTTTTGAGTGTGAAGGTACATTGAGCAGAAGATACTTATTGCATTATGCAAGTGAATATTATAAATATTTCATTAGAGCCTTAAAGAAATTAGACATTTCTAAATTAAAGCGTATAATATTGTAATTTTTATCATTTAATTTTTTCCCTGAGGCCCAGTTAGAATGTTAGAAGGATTCTTTCAACCAAAGCAATCATTCTTAAGTTTTTACGACTTTTATACTTCTATCTGAATGCCATGTTAGGGAACAATGTTCAGCTAACTTCATCACAAATCATGCTTTTTATGTTTAGTGATTTATATAAACCGCAATTATAAAATCTTCAGAGGTATATAAATAACAGTAACCACTTCTTATTACATCACCGTGTCTGGGCGGGCCAAGTAATATAACTTCAGCTAGCGGTTCTTAGGGGTAGTTTTGCCCAGATTTAAAACAAAGCAATTTTTTTCAACTTATGTTAATAAATGCTCTTCTTAAGACCATAGAGAAAGTTTGGATTGTAAAGCTGCATATTGATTTTTTTCAGATGACTACTTTAAGCTGTCCGAGTATTAGATGAAGTGTAATGACACCCCTGCTCTCTCTCTCTCTCTCTCTCTCTCTCTCTGTCTCTCTCTCTCTCCAGGTTTGTGTTGATCTGATGAGGAAAGAGGAGGCTATTGATTTCCCACCATCCCTCTCTCTTACACTTACCCTAAAATGTGTGACCCTGGTATATGGGCTGAATGCCATATCTCCTTTGTTAGTAGTTTTCCTAATATTGTTCCATTCCTACAGTCTTCATATATCTGAATATATCTGATATGTCTACTATGAAGTCTTTGCCACCTCTGTTTAATACAAGAGCCAAAAGATACAAACTTATACACAGAAAAGCATTGCTGGGGTTAGTAAGTCCTTGCATTTCAAGACACAACTAGGATGAGCATCTGCCAGAGGATCTGAAGCTTTTTGATCATGAATCCATAGTGTAACTTTTGATCTTCAGGTAGTGCATCTTTTGCTTGATGTAAATTTGCAGTATAAAAAGTTATTCACGTTTATTAAGGAAATACATAATCTTTGAGAAGCAGTCGATAGTCCTCTGGAAAGGTGCTCTGTGTTGGGCAGTAAAACATTTTTGCATTTATGGTTTTAACAACGGGTTCTTTAATGGTGCTGTTTCCTGAACCTTCAGGATAACGTAATACCAACTTGAACAAAACTACTTTGTAAATAGTCATGTCACTTTTAGATTTATAGAACTTTCTCTTAATTATAAAAATATGTTGACAGTCAATTGTATTCATCATTTGTGCATTTTACATAGCATTTGTGCATTGTAGCTCATTCCCCCTCATGTCAATCAAAACGTGTTTATGTCTCTTTCTCCTGTGGAACACTGGCGAAGATATTTAAAAAATGTCTCCGTGAATTTATGTCCACTCCATACAATGAAAGTCATGGGGTCCAATGTTGTTTGGTTACCTACATTCTTCGAAATATCTTTGTTTTGTGTTCAGCAAAAGTAAGAAAGTCATACAGGTTTGAAATTACATAAGGGTGAGTAAATGATGATAGAATGTCAATTTTGGATGAACTGTCCCTTTCAATGTGGACTTTGGGCCAATTGTACCAGCACCCTTGAAAACATTTGTCAGAAACACAGACACATTTCTCCTAATTTGTTTATTTTGAAGTCTTTCTCCTCTCAGGCTCAGTCAGCAGCAGTAGACATGACGATTAAAAGCTGTTTCGTAGACACAAACTGATGGATCTCTTGTTTTTGATAATCAGTAAAATGCCCAGGTGGAAAACTGCCGCATTGCAGCACACAACATGTCACGCAAAAGAAAACAATTATCTACCAATGAAAATGTAGATAGGAGGAAACCCCGTTTTCGATGTTTCAAGAGGAAAGTTTTGATGCTGGCAGATGGTCCTACAGCTCACACATTAAGTGTGGCTGTTTATGACACTGAGAAAACAAGCTTCATTAATCTGAGATGTAGACTGCATTCACCAGCATCAGCAGCAGAGGAGGATGCACCAGTCATCACCGCTGTGACTGCAATGTGTGACATATCATTACCACACACTCAAGTTAATGAAGTCTGAAACCTTTTAATCCATTTGTCTGCTGCCTCCTGCACTTGTACATCATTATAAAAGGGACAGTTTAGGTCATTACAATAAAAGAATAATGTTTGTATTATGTGTATTAAAAAAGTAACCAAAATGTGTTTTTTAGGTATAGTCAGGGGAAAAGCAAAACACTACAAAATTGCAAAATGGTTGGGCGAATAGACACCAATTACATTGGATTGTTTCAAACAATCAGTGTGCTCTAAGCTTTGGTCCTGTAGTTATAAGAGCCCTCCTATGAACACATAATACACATTCAGATTCCAGGCAGCATTTTTACTGCAAATTAAACTTTGTAGAGAGAAGAAACTTATGCTTGCTCAGATAAAGGATAAGGATCAATCTCTCAGGATAATCTTTCTCCTCATGTACATCAGAAATGGGTGCTGTCCCCTCGTCCCGATTCATCTTGATCCTTTCAATTACATTCCATACGTTTCACAGTTTTGGTCAGTCTAGCACAGGCCCTGCTCAATGGCACTCGCTTCTCATAGCATTATTTAAACATGTATATACTACAAGGACTATAACAGTAGACACACTCTTAAACATCAAGGTTCTACAAGGGTTCTTTGTAGCAGTGCCACATAAGAACCTTTTTGTTCTTCAAAGAACCTTAAAGCCAAAAATAGTTCTATGGCATTGTTTGGATTCTTCATTTTTTAAGGGTGCAGATCCAAATAGGAAATATGTAAAAACCAACATTAAAATGTTTTCTACACTGCAAAAAATGACTTTCTTACTTAGTTCTTTTCTTCTTGTTTTCCAGCAAAAGTGTCTAAACATCCTTGAATCGAGATGCATTTTCTTGATGAGCATACTAACCTTAGAAAATAAGTCTTGTTTTAGTAAAAAAATATGAAATTTCAGTGATTTTGTGCTTTAAACAAGACTTATTTTCTTTGGTCATTTTGGTCATCAAGAAAATGCATCTTGATTCAAAAATTTGTTGACATTTTTACTGGAAAACAAGAAAAACGACTAAGTAAGAAAATCTTTTTTTTGCAGTGTAGATCACTAATAAGTACATTTTTGGCAACTCCTTTGTATAAAAAGTCAGATGTTAGTCACACAAGATGCTATTCACAATGTTTTTCACAAACCTGCAAAACCTTCATGTGAAGTATGTGCTGTAATTAAAGCACCACATGAAATTCTTAAAATTACTAATATCATTTTATGAAAACCTGTTTTATCTCATTTAAAGCTTTTGTATGACTGGTTTCATAGTTTTGGACCCCACTGTAGGATACAATGGCATTGCATACAGGCATTATGTGCTGATATTTATATATAACCTGAATCTGACACTCACAGAAAGGGTGTCATGATGGTATCTCTCATTACCGTCTTTAGGAGGCTGTCACTGGGTTCAGCTGACAGTAGATTTGAAGGAAGCCTGCTATGAATTAGAAAGAAGGTCAATAAATACCCAGGCATTATGGATCCCCAAGGCAGCTACCATTGTACATCTGGATTATGAAATATTAAAGGGATAGTTCATCCAAAAATGAAAATTCTGTCATCATTTACTCACCCTCAGATTGTTGGAAACGTGGATACATTTTTTTGATCTGAACATGCATCAATGTTACAATCAAAATATTTTTACGATAGCAACGAAATGTGATTAAGAAACGTATAAAATGTATGTAAGACACAAACTAAAAGCATAGCAGAGCTCAAATCTAGTTGTTTTAATCCCTTAAAACCTACATTCCCACTCTTAGAACACATAATATAGTTCTTCTCGGACCACCCATAGCGCTGATACCTCTCACACAAAGCAACTCTGTGCAGAGTAGATATGGCAAAGAGGCCCAGCGTTTGGCAGCCGTCTTGCCATAGCACTTTGCTCCTTCTCTTGTTCAGGGATCTCCACTCGTGGGAGAAAACTCTGCCCCACAGGTTTATACCGTTACCTCGGGCAGACTCCTTACACTCCTCGAGACCCCTCTAGATTACAGTGTCAGGAGCAGCAGGTACGGTATTGGTGTGGGGGTGTATGTGAAAGTTATTCTGCCCACGCCGTGTGCTCGCGCCATCCGTCACACATCATTTGAGCTGAAGCGAGGGTTTGATAAGGGATGCGTGTGTGAATGAATGTGACTGACATAGGATTTTCTGCATCCGGTAAGCTGAGCTCCTGCGCTTATCAAAGAGCTCTTGTTGGACGTGTCATGTATCAGTTACAGCAAACAGCTCAACTACACCTGACCCTTAGCTCATACAAATACAGATGTCCTTTCTTACTTGTATACTGAGGCTTTGAGAATAAATGACACAGCAGGAGATGTGTAAGGAGTTGTATAATTGATGGATTTATGGATTTTAAATTGAGATCTGATCGACTGGATTGATTTTCATTTATAGGCAGCAAGCGAATAGTATTACAGTTAAGGGTAGACTGAACCTTTGGGCTTAAGTGCAAATGAATTGCAGGATCAGATCTACTTTGTTACTGTCTTGATGCTCAGCACAAGTCCTGTTTTCGTTCAGCTGCCCACAAGAAACACTAGGGATTAGGGGATTGATCATGGAATATCAATACGTCCAATACTAATGCAGAATAGAGAGGATACAGAAAAGCATTTGCTTTAACTAGTGAATTTCTATTAAGCATTAAAATGATAGTTTATTAAAAGTTTTGTTGTGCAAAAATGATTTCTCCTTCCACTCATCTTATTGTAGTATACATGTGCAGTGAAAGTGTTTTTATATGATATAATAGGTTTATGGTTTAACCCATTTATTTTAATAATAATGTTCTCAAATGTTTCAATTTTTAAAAAAGGTGATGTTGCCTATAATTACACTGAATTTTTTTTGCTGCTTTAAATGTTTACTGTAAGCACAAATTGGATTAATAAGTCCTTGTAAATTAGTTACTTTATGTAACTAATAAAAATAAGTTTAATTTGATCTTATTTCATGAGTTTAAGCAATGCATGTTTAAATGACTTGTAAAGCCAAATCCCCAAAACAATGTTTCTGTGTAGAATCAAATGTAACATTGACACAACATGATACATTTATATCATGTTGAACATGACAATTGTATGTTTCTAAAATCATGCATGAGTCAGCTGTGAATGCCATCTTTAAAATACATCACAGAGATTGCTAAAGCACAAAACAATGTGACTGTAAGCCAGGTTACACGCAAATTTTTCCAGCTACTGCAAGACGAAAATTGGCACATGACAGAATGATGTAGAGGAGCCATCCATCAAATGTCACTGCCGCAGTCAGGTAATACTGGAGAGTTGAGCTGATGCCTATGGTATGTGTATCACTGCTGTAATAAACGTACACACCGGCATACGCGCACGTAGACACACATATTCTCAAACACTATTGGAATTTGCTATATTTTCCACCTGCCTGAACTCATCATTAGCACTGAAGTAATTGCTTGGATCTTAGATAGCCTGCTCATTAAAGAACTGAAACGTTACTGAATCCAATTAGAGGCAAATCTGTCTCTCATAAAAGTGTATCGCTCCCTTTAAATTTAGTAATCCCTCTCCATTTATTGTAATTTTTTAATGAATTTGAAGGGCAGATAGATTTCACATAGCACCCATTTATGGAATAAGAACAAAACTCCAAATAGAATGTAAAAATGTAATGCTGTCCAGCTGAACTGGGCCAAGAGCAGTTACTACTTTAAAAATCTGACCCTCGTCTAAAACACAAAAACACTCAAAACTTGTGAATATAAATACATTATCTCTTTCAGGAAGGAAGCGAAAACACGATAACATCTTTGTCCTGTGTCAGCCACCGTAGTGCATTGAAAGGGAGGGGTGAGTATTAAAGTGAGCCATTTCTTGCAAATTGCAACATCACCACTAGATGCCGCTAAAATCCCCACATTGCTTAAATTGTTACTTCGCTTTATGGTTATTTACAGTAATGTGCCAAATTATATTATAACAAAAGGTTATAAGATGGATAGATAGATAGATAGATAGATAGATAGATAGATAGATAGATGATTGGATGGATGGATGGATGATGGACGGACGGACAGACAAACAGACAGACAGACAGACAGACAGACAGACAGACAGAAAGACAGAAAGATAGTTCTGTGAAGGTGCCACTACCCCTTATCAAAATGTCCTATTATGCCAAGAGCTCCAAATGTTAATGCACCTCCCTCTGAGACTGATCATCTGATCTGCATAATTAAATACGCTAAAAATGATGTTTACATAAGAGTAGGCTACAATTCAATCAGCCCCATGGATTTTGCGCAGCAAAAATATAATGTGCTAATTATGTAAAAATAAGTTTAACAGTGAACTACAGATCATTGTTGTAACTTGAAAAAATATTTGATCAAGCCTTTTTCGCCAGGTGGCGCTATGTCACCACTATGGCCTGCTTCAAGTGATGAACTTGGCTGGCTCAGCAGCACCATAATGATGTTGCATAGCAGATATCGCATCACTGTATCAAATTTCTTAACACACAACGTCATTCTGTCTGCCTCTGGTTGAATACTGCTTGAGACGGGCCAACCAAACAGCCACCATACACATCCTTAAGGGAAATAAGACAAATGTCAAGCAGATACAGCATGTGGGAATGTGTGTGTTTGTGGAGGCACAAACTGATATATCCATGAAATCACGACCTTCAGACTCAGTTGATGCTGATGGTTGTGTTTAAGGATTTAGTGCAGTAATGTTGACGAGTGTGCTAACAGCAGGAAATGAGGGCGGCAGGGGAGAAAAAGTGATGTGAAACAATCTCCAACTGTACACTGAGTGCTGTAAAATTGGGATTATGGTAATGCAAAGAAAGTATTATGGTTTATTTCCGTATGTAGTTATAAACGACTATTAAAAATGTGTTTTGGCAAGTTTATATTGTTTTTGCAACGCTTTTAAAAAAAAGGTTCATTTAATAGTTATTTTATTTAAGTGTTTTTAATGCACATTTTCTGCCGATGTAACAAACTCGAATATTGAGAATCTTCCACTTTTACACGCGAACTGATCCAAACGACTCGCGAAACGGTTCAGTGACCGACTCAAAAGAGTCGAAGAGATTCAATGAGTTCAAAGAGGCACACGACACGGATCAAACAGCGGAAACACAACCATTGTTGGATTTATACATCTGAAATATAGTCATTGCTAAATTTTCTTATTTGGTGTTGCTTACAATAGATTTACTGACGTTTAAATCAGCCTGAGTTTCTCAAGTTCGCATGTTTGTTGTGTTCCTGTCCCCCCTCAAGTCCACGTGTTTATAAAACATATCTTTGTGTTTTGGCTCGTGCAAACGGGTGCTACTGATGTAACAGTGCCTGGTTTTCATAGAAATACTGCCTCTGTTTGGGGTTCAGTTTGGCCCTTAGCAAAAACACAATGTTGAGTAATACAAAAGTCAGAAAAGTCAATTTATATCTGAGGTCTCTGAAACCCCAAACTGAAATATTGTAACATTGTTACGTTACATTAGAGTTAATCAAGTTGAAATGTATTTTATAATCAGTTCTCATTAGAAGAGTAAAAGCATTAAAAGATCTGATGTTCAATGTTAGATGTTCAGTTCAGGTTCAATGTTAAGTATTTTTAAGCTAAATTTAAAGCTATTTAATGCTGTTGGGGTCTCTCGAAGATCTCAAACGAGAAGGTGAGTTAAGCAAAACATAAAAATGAAATATATGGGGGTTCAAACTGTACAATATAACTTTTTGTATAATCATGTCTCAGTCACTTGAGAGTCAGTTAAAGCTCATTCTTATAAACATGATTCTCACACATTGTGTGTCAAACAAAGCATGACCATATAGCAAATGGAAAAGCCTGTGATTGTTCTTCATGCAGAACTCAAGTTTCTAATAAAGATTCCTGTCATAATTGACTTCTTTTGTGTTGGTGCCTAACACCCAATGAACTGAGATTCTTTCAGTCTTTACAATGACCATTGTCTAATTCAATTAGAGTCTACTAATTCCGTTCACGGGTTAAATGCTATTATTGTCAGATGATATAGGCTACTTTGCTAAATGTACAGCTTCTTTCTTTTTTATATCTCTTGGACACTGTGGAGAAGACAAGTTGAGAGTACTAAATATTTTTGTTTTCTCAAGAGAAACCAAAAGTGTCAGTTTGGTGTTCTCCGTTTGGATCTGTGTGAATCGGAAGTTGCTACCGACTTTACATCAGTATTGTGACACAAAAAAAAGAAATTTGTGGAATAAATACTGTATAGATGAATTGTTCACCAAAACTGGACACCATTTTCCCCAGAGTTTCTTTGGTCATTTTGTCCAATTGTTATACACTATACGCAACTTTTTCTTTGTGAAAGTGTGTTCCAGTCTTATTTTAGAAATAACCGAATTGTAACCTTTAGTCAGCACATGCAGAGTGAAAAAGAACTTCATATTTTTTCCCATTGAGAAATGGCTTTATTGATGTAAAATAAGAGTGCGGTATCAAAGGACGTTGCCCGTATCAAAAAACTACAGCGCTCTGGGTGGACCAAAAGAAAGAAAGGCTTTTTTTAAATGGCAAATCAATTACTCATTTGCCCGGCTCGTCTGATTAATTACCCAGCACTTAATGTTTTTAACGACTTTGTGGACTAACTGGACTATTTAATCACCCGCAGCTCAATCCACAGGCAAATGCTGACTTTTTCCCATTCCATCACGGAAGGAGACGCCATCGTTCAGCATCCATCACTCCTCCCCTCCCTCTACCTGAGCAATCATTAATGGAGAAAGTGGGGTAGACTGTGAATTGCTTTTTCTTGCGGTTTTGTTAGAGGAATTGTAAACATCCCCGCAGCAGTTTGTCGGTGTGTGTTCGCTCTTTAATAAATAGTGGCCGGCTCCCATCTGAAGGGCAACACTCCTGTTTTCAGCTGCCGTTGTCGCTGTATGATGTCGTTTCACCTACGGGCAGAAAAATCAGAGATGGACTCTTAACGTTCCAGCTGCCGGGATCTGAAAACGTATTTTATAGAATTAGCCTTGCTGTTTCGTTCTTTCAGCTTTGTGGAGTTAGTGAGGTTTTTCAAGTGCTCAAGAGGATAGCAGCACAGACTGACTGAAATATGAATTCATAGAACTGCTTAGTCTGTTCTTGGCACCAGGAGGTTCATATTCTATTCATATGGCACAATATAAATATATGTCTGTTTGTATTTCAAACAGAATGGAGGCTATAGTTGTTATCTCCAGTGAGCAGGGTAGACAATAAAACCACCAAGGCCGGGCAGAGAAAGACAATAATGAATATACCCTCTAAAACAGAACAGGATTCGGCTAATCTAGACATCCATTTCCTGTTTCACAAAGACATGGGCAGGATTGCCATGATTTATTGATAATCAGGATTGCCTTTTGTTTTTGCAATTTCTCTCCTAAAAAGCCTGATTGTGTCTCTGCAACTTTGGGTGTTTTCTTTTCATTTCACTATTTGGGTATTTTCAAATTCTTTCAAATTGTAAGTATTCTTATTGGATAGCTATAGTTATTATTATGCTTAATAGATTGGAAAAACATTTCTCTTTTATATAATGAACAGCATTGCTTTTTTGACAATAGCATTTTGAGTATGCTATGTGCGTTAATGTGTTCAGTATTGGAAAAAAACAAGGTTTATGCTTTGAATGCCCTCTCAGGTTTGATTAAACCATCAAAATATAAGTTATAATGAAGCAAAATGGACAAAACACTGAATATTGAAAGCATGTATTGAGCAAAATGATCAAATATGGCATATGGGTTTTATTTCAATACTGGACAGAAAAAAAGCAAACAAAACTGTAATTCTGCTGATTTATTTATGCTGTTTTATATTACAGCATATTCAAGTTTTGAAATGTGGTACATTTTATTACATTACATAAGTAAAAAGCTAATTGAAAAAGTTGAATGTAAAATAACATATGGCAGATGTTTATTGGATGTCCGCATTTGCATCTGCAAGACAAAGTTTGCTCATCTGCAATAAATCTCGGAGACACCATATAGACACCGAGAAGATGTCTGTAAGATGTTTATGAATTAGAATGGATGTAAAACTTATTAGAATTTTGGCAGATTTTCTTACACAAATATGTTTTCAAATATTCAGATCTTTAGCAGACCTACCTGTGCTAGCTGGGTATGGTAATAAAAACATTCGGGGCTTTGCCTCCTTAGCCCACCCTTAGTGCCGCCTCTGTGGATCAGTGCATAAATTTGGTATAGTATTACATTTAAATGTTATGGAGATTGTGTTCCCTGCCTGTCTAACAATGTGTGTTTAAACATGAAAGAAAAAAATTGTTTGTCTTTTCAAAAGTTTTACTGCGTTTAATTTTGTCTAGTAAGTATTTGTGATTTCCAGTAAAAAAATGTCACGTGATTTCCAGTAGGGGAACACAAGGAGCTCTGACACTCCCTGGTTTTTGAGTTGCGTTGTTGGAATTTTTAAGAAACAAACGTTTCAGTGCACTGAAAGATTTGCGAATAAGACAGCCCTTAAAATTACCCTTAAAGTAGGGGTCTCTTCAGGTCGGAGAAATGGGCGTGCCAAAAGGTGGGGGCGTGCCGAAAGGTTTCTCATTGATCAAAGGTGCTTTTCCTTGCCAACTGAGTTTTCCTATCAGCTTTAACATCATTTATTTTAAACAGGAAGGTCGTGATATGATGTGTAATGCAAAGTTTGCAAATTGTGAATTTGTGAACAAATGCCCTTAAAAACTAAATAAAATTTTATTTTATCAGATAAGTCTGTGTTTTTATTAAAAAAAGGCTTACTAATTAATTAACTAGGTAACTTAACAGCTCTTACTCATCTAGATGCAGCAGAACGTTATGTTTTATGAGTATTCCAGTATTTCTGCATGTTTTTGTTTACACTAAAATGGTAGAAATGCCTTTTACTGTATGACAGCTATGTTGTTGCTATTCTATCATGACACCAAGGAAAGCAAATGATTTTTAACTTAAAAAAGCTGGTGCAGTTGTAAGTTTTATTTTAGAAACATTTGTACAACCCTTACAAATAATAATTGTAAAATGCTTTTGATTGTGACACTTATTAGCTGTTCAGTTATTTCTAAATATTTCAACTCCAATACATGCAATCCCCAGTACCTTCATTTTACATTTACAATAAACGCAATATGACATTAACACAACCCTATCCTGCTTCTTTCGGTTTTCATTTTAAATATATGTATATGTGGTTAAGTAATCTGATGGGATTTTTTTCATTTTTAATCAAAAGAAATATGTAAATTAAATAAATTTTATTAAAGTATAAAATGTTTTTACATTAGAGAAAAACAATTCAGTCAAAAGTACACAGACGGTGCTCCAAGACTATGTTCAACTAATAAATGCATACAGCTAGGCTGTGGATGAAACTCTGACCTCAGTTAAAATGATTAGTCCGGGAACAAATAGATTCATCAGACCAACGATTGCCCATTATGAAATGTACACAAAACTAATAATATCCTATATTTACCTTTAAAGTTATATTAGAGGCAGTTGCTAATTTTAAGACTATTTACTGACATCAAGCTGTTTTCGGTGACGCTAATCACTGGGAACTCACACCTCAGATCACGTCGAGACCAGTTTTAAAATAGGCACTAGTATCTTTTTAAATCAACTGCAGATTCTTGGTCTTATGTTCAAAATCTGATCAGTGCCTATTTTAAAACTCCAATCATTTTGTGAGAAGATGTACAGCGGTGAACAATAGACTTAGTAACATGAACCCAAACATCAAACCCTCTAAACAGCAAAAGACTGGGTCCTTTAAGGCAAATAAAAGTATTTTCCCCCTATATATTTCATCATTGAGGAATTCTTTAGAAAAGTCTTGTCTCGTCTCTTGGGATAAGTGTCTCGTCACACCCCTACACACATCCAAGTATAGCTGTGCAACATATATATTAAGCTTAATTTGATATGGAGAATTTACGTCATCTTTCGTAAATTTTCGTTGTAAATCACTTTTTTCCAGGACTGCATGTGTGTGTTTAGTACAGTGAGGTCCATACGCACGACTGTATATACACACTGTGTGTGTTTGGATGCACCTTTATCCATTCCGTAGTGTGTGTGCGAGCTGTCAGGGTACTGAGACGGGGGCTAATGAAGCAGGTTCTGCTCCATCACTTTGGCTGGTGAAGAGGGATGGCTTTAGGCACAGTTCTTTAACTCAACGTTCTGCTCAAGGTTACCAGACCTTAATATATTTAATGCTCCATAATACCTGACAGAAATGGGCAAATATATCACACACGCCCACACCTGTCAGATGCTCTACTTTCAATTGCTCCCCTAAGAAAATCTACTCCTGGTTTATATATATATATATATATATATATATATATATATATATATATATATATATCCGATGGTAAATTATTTATTAATTTTGATTTTTGTATAATAGATTTAGGGTTGATTAACATTTCATTTGGAAGGTCAAGCAGTAGATGTAATGCATCTAACACGGTTGACCCCAGATAAATGTTATTATATTTTCACTTAACAGTGGTCACTTGGGTCATAAAAAATAAAGTACAGTGAGGTTCAAATATGTGCCACATTGAAATTTAGGAATTCATAATCTAATTTAAAGTTACAATGAATATTTTTCATATTTGTAATTTGTAAAAAAAAAAGTTTATTATTGGCAAGTAAATTAGAAGTATTTTTTGTTGTTATATCATACTTTTCAATATTATGTAATGTGAAAGGATAAATTCAATTTATTTTTATGTATAAACAGTTTTACTTGAAAGGTATTTCTAGTTGAATTTTCTTTTTTTCTATGGACTTTGTCTCATTCTGATGTCTACATTTTGAGTAGCTTTGGATGTCTTCAATGACATTCACCAATTGATAAACAGCCATATGGAACATAGTCTATGGGGGCCTTTTATTCATAATGGCAAACTCGTAATCGCATCCAGACAGACACTCTGTTTGCCATCATTTATTGAAAAAGAGCTTCTTAATGAAAATGAAGTTAATGTTTTCTGCTTTGTAGTGTTGCTGGAGTCAGACAGTCCTGCTTAACGCTTATCCAACAATCGGTTTGATTCTGACAAAAGACAGCAGAATCACGTTGACCGTGAGGAGAGCAGTCAAACTTAAAGTTAACAGAGTAAAAGAAAGTTGATGTAAAAAAAAAACGTTATTGTCACCATATACACAAGTGCAACAGTTGTAACATAAATTAGTTGAAAAATGAATGTACAAGAAATGTAAAAGTATGATATTTCTTACAATTTAAATAAAAACATGAATTGCTATAACTAATGCTATTTTGAAGCTTGAATGAAATCTTGAATCTCAATACATCTTAATAGTTCTAGTATAGTAGAGTTTGAAGAAGAGTGTTTTGCCCTATTAAAGGGCCGCTAATCCAGGTGTTTTCTGAAATGTAAAAATAGTCAGTGGTATCCCCAGAATGTATCTGTAAAGTTTCAGCTCAAAATACACCACATATATTTCATTAAAATATGTTGAACATGGCCATTTGTGGCTGCAATGGAAAACGTTCTTTCATTGTAATGAATAATCTTTAAAGAAATTATGTCTGTCACAAGTCTTCTGAACCAATGAGCGCGATGCGTTTTACCACTAATTTTAACCCCTGTCTTTGGATCATGTCTCAGGTTAAGCTGCGAACATGTAAACAACAGCCGCTCACATGCTTAACACATTATTTAAGAATGGCGATTTAAATTTTTTGTGTATTACTTATTTCTTCCGGAGATGAAGCTTGAACGCAAACAGCTGAAACGAATCCATTCTTGATAATTTATTTTTGCGAATAAATAATTTATTTTTGCGAATAAATAATTTATTTTTGCAAATAAATAATTTATTTTTGCAAATAAATAATTTATTTTTGCGAGGTCGCAGCGGGACGAACCCTGGCTCGTCAGAAAGGTCTCCTCCTGGCCTCCTTTTATGTTCCATTTTACATCCAACAACAGCATACTTTTGTTGTTTCTTAGACATTTTTTTGCTGGCTAGTGGCTACATCTGCTCTTGCCTGAAAATGGCCGATAGCGTGTCTCTGGTGGAAGGTGGAACTACGCGCACATAAGGCGGAGTCTGTGAGCGGTCATGGGCAGGCGTAAACAATGTGACATCAGATTGATAGGGGATCGCCAACAGCCGGTTTTTGAACTGTTGTGGTTTAAAGGAGATTACAAAAAGAAGAATAGATGGAATTGTATAATTACAGGGTGTTTCTGCACACAAGCTGGCGACTCAATTTCTGGTAGATAAACATTTATAAGTGCATTTTCTGGGATAGCGCCCCTTTAAGAAGTAAATCTTAAATGCCTGAAGTTGAATCGAACCAAAGTCCCTTTAGGGAAAGTCTTCATACTTGGCTGCCAATACCAAGTCCTCTCTTCTTAAATTGGGGTAGACCGATATCTTAGCAAGCCACAATAAAACAACATATTTCTGATGAAAAATTAAACCACAAGTTACAACATTTTTTTTATTTTTTGTAAATCGGTATAGTATTGGATGTAAAGAGTGAAAATTCATTAGCTGCAAGTTTTTAATAACACATTTAGCTTTTCAGAAAATACATAATATAGCAATGTTTTGTGGTGCTTGTTTTATGATGGCTAGTTTTGGCAGTACTGATTTTATTTGATTATTGAGAGAAATGCAGACAGCAGCTTTAACATTTGATATTTCTGAACAAAGTCTGTTGATTCCTCCACTGGTAAAGCAAAGGGGCATTGTCAATCTCTACAGCCAAAGCACATCCACATTGATCTTCCAGCCATTCATCAAAAGCAGGGGAATGAACCTCCATCCTTTCTGCCTGTCTCCTTCACTGAGTGAGAACATTTAGGTCCTGCCATGCTGAGTGTTCAAAGCATGTAAAATGCACCAAACATCCTCGGCACTTAGGTTTAAATATAAAACATTAGACGTGCCGGAGGTTAAAGCATAATCAAATTTCATGGGATGATTTTGTCTCCTAACACACTCCGGAGAGTCCTGGCACCAAAAGCGTTTGCTCCGGCGCCTTCACTTTACCTGGAGTTGTTTATTAAAAAGAAATTATAATGACAAGTGGGCTGCCAGGCATGGATATTGCTCTCCCATTTCTCAATGAGCCACAAATGAAATTATAAATTTTTTATGTTGTCAAAGTTAACGATTATGTTTCCCTAATGATTTGTTCCAGCTACAGAAGGACATTGATCGTAGCATGGTCATTATCAGAGCGCCATTGCCGATTACATCTGATTAGACTGCAGGTAGTCACGGACTGAAAGCGCTCGGCCGATGAGTGCTGTAAAAACAGATTACTGTTGTGATGAGAGACATCGACCGGGCAGCGTTTGCGATGGATATTACTGCTCATTAGTGAATAGATTGATAAAAACAAAGGAGAGAGGGAGCAGTTGGTTGTCCAGGAAGAAACCATGTTGTTTCTTTCAACATCAGAATCAGCTTTATTGCCAAGTATGTTTACACAAACAAGGAATTTGAACTGGTGACAGGAGCTTAGTGCAGAACAAAGTGTACACATGGTGCAAAATGATATACATTAAGATGGAAAAAAATTGAAATTAAACAAAAGCAACAATGCACTATATACAAAAAGTGACAAAATATAGACAAAAACAACATCATTTTTTTAAAGAGTGAACAGATGTGTTATTTACAGGTTTAACCTATTGTTTCTTCCAATATACAGTTTCCATGTGCAAGGTGGTACCATGCTGGTGCAGTGTTTCATGTGTCATGGTAATATCACGGATTTCCATACCACGGTTTATGAATATGTTCATCATTCAGTGAGTGAACAGCATACCAAAAAGTCACTGGTCTTAGATTCTTGTACTCTACATTGGTATAGCCACTGTACTTTTTAAGGGAAATGTGTATTGTTAAGTGGGGTCACTTTTACCTTTTATATATTTTATATATTGAACATTTTGTTATATTTAAGATGCAGTGATTTAGAAAAGGCTCATTAAACTATGCTGAATGAGAAATGGGAAACCGGTCACAAAAATGCACAAATGATATAGGATCATTTTGGAACTGATCCTAAAATATGTTTAAAAACTTTGTGTTGTTTAAACATGAATTAGAACTCTGAAGTATTCTAGATCTGCAAACATTTTTTGTTTGTTATTTTGACCAGTTTGTCACATTTAATTTTCCTGCAGATACATGAAATTACAAACTTTTCTTTTGGAATTTGAGAAAATGTTGACAGTAGTTCACAGAATGAAGAAACCTGATCATTTTACTTAAACGCTTACTATAATTTTTTGTGTGGATGTATAGGCCAAAAGCATAAATATAAATGAAAATGTTTCCACTTTCTCAGTTTATGTGGCTAATTGACAATTAAAAAAATCTCACAATATCAGACAAAATGTTTTTACTTGGTAGTTGGCGTTACGATACTTGGAGCGATAAAAGCACATCCGTTTCTACGAATGTTCCCTGTCAAGGCATAATAGACCACTTAGATCCCTCACTTGAGAAATTCAATCATGACACATCTTTGGCTTGTCTAATGGCTGCAGATGATGTAAATTCTGACAAACCGGCCCCTAATTGTCCTCTGCCATATGAGGTCGCCCGCCCAGGGAATCTGAGGAGAGGCCATGCCAATGACTGCAACAGCAATTACAAATGACATAAAAATGGTGAGTGGCCTACATAACTCAACCCTCATTATGTTTGATACAGCTGCCTATCTCAGTTCTGCCTCCAAAGACCGAGAGCAGATCCAGGCCGCACTGTGCCAGGCCCGGGCTGTTTTTAGCTATTCTGGTAATCCTGAGAGAACAGAAGAAGAGACACAGACAGATAAAGGGAGAAAAGCAAGAGAGCGAGAGGGTTAGAGAGGTAGAGGAAACCTATCGTTATAGATTTAATGAACACACTTGTCATGATGTGATAAATGTTGCAGGGTGACATTATAGATGTCTCGGAAGAGAAAGACCCTTGCAGGTCCATCATGCATTTTTAATGTGGATTTGTGTGATAGGAAGGGATTGAGAATTTACATTCCAAGCTTCCTTTGGCCATTCGTTGATGGGAGGCTGTTGCACCATAGTTCGTGACAAGAGGTGATGTGATGTATGGATTGGATCTTAGTACGGATGCTATCGAAACTAGGATCTGTGTCTAGCTCATTGTTCAGGCTTGCCTTAGTTGCTGTTATGAGAAAGATTGCGATTTTTCTGGTCAAGTACATCCACTTGTAAAATAAAATGTATAGAACTAGAAACTTAAAACTTATTCTGTGATTGATTCAAACCTTTATTTTACCTTTTTTTGCTCCTATACAGATGTTCAAAATTCATCTCTAATGCTTTCGTACTGTCTGTATCAGATTCAAGTCACTAAAGCTTTTCTACAGGACTATCACTCAATCTGCACCGGCATACTTTCACGTCTTCCTAGACTCCTCCACCTCATCAAGATTCCTGCGTTCATCAAACCAGCTGCGTCTTTTATTGCCGTCTCTTAAGGGCAGTAAATCCCTTTCCCGCTCATTTTCCTTCACAACTCCTTCCTGGTGGAACATTCTTCCTAGCTTGGTCCGGTCAACCACATCTCTCACAACATTCAAAAAACTACTTAAAACCCATCTCTTCTGTGAATACTTGAAAAGTTTGCTTTTGTTGAAACTAATAACTTTATATTAGCACCTATTGCTCCTGTAAGACATGTCGCTTATTGCTCCCTGAACTCTCTGCAAGTCGCTTTGGATAAAATCTAAAATAATATACACGTTTCACAATTACCCAACATCCCACACCGTCTCAATTCAATTCAAGTTTATTTATATAGCGCTTTTCACAATGTGCATTGTTCCAAAGCAGCTATACAGGGGCAAACAGGAAAGGAAAACGCAGCACAGTGCATGGTGTTTATAGAACGAGCAAGATCATTCTAATAAATAATATCTAATTAATAAATAAATGCAGTCTCCCGGTGAGCAAGCCAACACTGCCTGTTTCCTAACAGATAGTGACTGAAAGGAAAATGGAAATCCCAGAAGCAGAATAAAGTCGGATGTGAATGTAGTTAAAGGGACGGCAACAGCAAAAGTGAATCTGAAGGCAAACCTCAGGAGCTTCTTGGACTGGGAGATGATACATTAAAAGGATGATATTACAAAACTACACGAACAGCTTAATAGAAACATACTGAAAGCAGAGTTTCAGAGAATCCTTTCTGAGAAGTCTCCTTTTGCCTCTTCAAACTTTTAGCAGACTCTGTGTTTTCTAATTACCAAATTCGAGGAATCAGTGAGTGATTTTTGTTGGACGCAATCTTTAAAGGGGTAGTTCATGTACTCACACTCATGGCTTAATCTACAGCAACCCACATTTCACACATCATCATCTATACATCGCACCAGGTGCTGAGACTGCCAACATTCCAAACCTGTGTGACCTTCTTTCTTCTGCAGTACACAAAATAAGATATTATGAAGAATGTTGTTAACCAAACAATGGCGGAATGCTTTGACTTGCATTGGTTTTGTGTACAAACAATATAAATAAATGGCTTAATTCTTCAAAATATTTTCTTTTGCTTTCTGCAGAAGAAAGTCATAGGTTAACAAGAGGGTGAGTAAATGATAACAGAATGATATCAGATTTTTTTTCAGTTTTAAATGGTTGTTTTTGTGAAAGTGACAGATCGCTTCATATTTTTTAAATTAGTTTTGATTTTTAAGAAAATTGCTGCTTAATCATCTGCATATAAAACGTCACAGAAATGTTATCACTTGTAATATAAGCTTGTTAATAACTTTGGAAATATTCAAAGGACATGCTATTAATATTCAGTTTGATCTTTATTCGGTGTGTGAAATTAATAAAATAAATTTGAATAAACTCTAAATAGTTGGAAAAGTTTTTTAAAGTAACAAGTTGTTTTTGGACATGGATCTTAATATTTACACGGGTCCTTTTCCCCAACTGAACATATAACATGCAAACATTTTGCTCACAATGCACCAAAAGTAGATCAGCTATGTTTATTAATTAGCGCTCCCTTATGAATACACTGTGGACCAGTAAAATAAATAATTGCTTTGTCAGTCACTGCTGGTAGGGCTTAATGCGCCCCTGTAATGACAACATTGCCGTTCACTTTCACAACGAACCTGTGTGGGCCAGGAAGACAAATAACAATCACTCACACGGAGTCTCATTAGAAGTGTATTTCCCATACCACGAAAACAATCAGTTACAGGAGCTGCATCTTTTTTTGGGCGAGACCATCATACGTCTTTCTACTCATGGCTTAATCTACGGCAACCCACATTTCACACATCATCATCTATACATCGCACCAGGTGCTGAGATTTCGAACCTGGAAGCAGTCTGCATCCTCACGCGCTTCACAGGAGTGTTTTGGCAACGAGGAGGATGAAAGGTGAAGAAATGTGTTGATCGGGTTCAGGTTTGGTTGAAAGGGTAAAAAAGGTAGAGGAGAGGGGAGTGAGTGCTGCAGGTTGTGTTTTTTTGAACTGGTGTTGTAGGTTGCCTGGTTAGCATAACACTTTTGATGCCATGTGGCTGATTTCAAGAAAAAACATCTTGATAGCCTATTATATGTACATTACATGTACTGTTAACAAGTCTGTGTAAATGTGAAGCAATGATGGATAGATTGGTAGAAGAGCTTTGATCTCCCTCTTTTGCTGCAGGTAAAAGTCATTTCATAATATGAGAAAAATGCAAAAAAGGATTATTAACCATTTTGTAATTTTGGTCCAGATAAATTTAAAGGGATAGTTCACCTAAAAGTGAAAATTCGGTCATCATTTAGCTTATTTGTTGTCATTCCAAACCTGTATGAATATCTTCTTTTGTGTTCTACAGAAGAAAGCCATACAAGTTTGAGATAACAGTAGGGTGCATAAATAAAGACAGCATCTTCAATTTTTGGATGAACTGTCCCTTTAAAGGTTCAGTCAGTAAAATCTAGCAGCAAGGTTGGGAATGGCAACCAACCGCTCACTCCACCCCTCCTCCCTTTCGAAACACTACGACGGCTGACAGAACATGGTGAATTACATGCAAGGTGACATGTGGTGTATGTTGATAGAAATAGCTTATTCTAAGGTAATAAAAACATAACGCTTTATTGTGTAAGCTCTTTATACACCTCTGAAGACATAGCTATGTATGTTATATTGCATTTGTATAGATCATCCCAAAGATTACAAACTGAATCATTAAAGAAGTCTTAAAAATGTTTATTTAGCATTTAAATTATGTTTTAAATGTTTATTTGGTCGTATTTTGTTGAAAAGGTTGTGTTAAAAATTATGTCTTGCAAAATGATCTTTACCCATATCTTTATTATCTTCATTATTTTGTCCTTATATTTCTCTTTGAGATTAAACAGAGCAGATGAAGACTTGGGCGCAAGTAATGACTCCAGTAATCTTACATTGTGTTTTCTTAAGAGGTTTACCAAAGAGCCAAGATACTGCATCTGCATTCAAAACTTAGTTTTCTTCGAGAACCAAATTATGTAAATTGTGCTCTTCATATTTTTTTTAGCTTTGAACTCCGGTATCTTAAAGTAATGTTTGTCTGTTCTTATTCTCCCTAAACAATTTAGAAGAAACATCTAAAACAGTTGCTATTCAAAAGAAGCATAAGTACGAATTAAATCTCCTAGCTGTACAAGAACAACTTCTTTATTATAAACTTTTGCACTTGCAGGCAAACAGATACTTTAATTTAATTAGATTTTATTGTAGGGAGTAAATCAGAGTACAGGATTGTGAGGCACACATTTTTTTGGCCAAGGAATGAGTAACTAGTCTTGTTACCCAACCCTGCATGATAGAGCACAGTACAGCTTACACTGAGGCCCTGAGGAGAGAGAGCTTATAAAACTGATGGATAGCATGGAGGACATGCCCCGCTCTTGAAATGAAGAGAATGTGGGAGTACCACATATTCAATATCCTTGCCTCATGAATATTATTCTAGCTTTGGCATGAAGATAAGGAAAAACAGACATTCTAAAACACGCACAGTTTTAGTAAAGGATGCTGACTCTGATTCTGTGTAGCACAACCGGATAGTGAGGAAATGATGCTAGAATGATCATTTTTGAGTGCACTGTCCCTTTAAGCTCAAGCTCAGGAAAAAGCTTTAAACAGCACTGCCGCTTCCAATGATTACTGCTGAGAGCAAGGTCTTTTTTTAATGTTGTTGATGATGTGTTGACAGAATTCTATCAGAGCCCATTAGGAAACGCCAGACGCCCCGGAGCTTGGAGAAGTGCAAGGTTTAGGGTCACTCGCCGTGTCATTGAAATCAATCATCGCGGAATGCTCGGTGCATCAGCGACAGACATTTTCATAAACCTCCACCCCCTGGGCACCAGCACACCAATGAAAAGCAATGTTCTGCCCACGCTATGGGCATCATTACCCTTTAAAAGCTCCTATCCTCCAGAAGGCTGAAACTGACACAGAGCCTCTGGTGGCTTTGAAGGACAGGTCTGAGAAGATTACAGTTGTAAAGCACATCCTCGACTAGATGAGAGAGGGGGAGCTTAACGTGTAGATGCGAAACCTAACGGCTGCTATTTAAAGGATAGCCGATATTTGAAGGAGGAAGGCTGACATACCTTTCTCCAGGGCTGGAGTTTGCCGAGTGTGATTCACAACCCGAGCACGGCCCAGATCTGCACCAAACCTCGTATTCCTCCACCCTGCGCCGTCGTTACAGGTGACCTTGCGAGGGCTCGAGAGGCCCTGGTCATCAGGTGAGGAGATAAGCCCTGGACTCGTTTGATTTAGTGTGCTGTCTTCTGAAGGTTCGGCCCCCCTGCCTGCTGTCTCTCCTAATGGATAATTCCATTACACCAAAAGTTACTTAATCCCTCCATCATGGCAGGAACGTTGATTCATGGTTGCACGACTCCGCTCCTTCTGTTCACGATGACCTTCACGCTCCTGACCTCTCCTTGGCTTCTCGTATCCTGTGAGGGGCCTGGTTTTGGTCTTGCCTCCGTCTGGGCCAAACCTGATGGCTTAATTTCTCTAAATGTGCAATTAAAGGTGCTCACAGCTATTTTTATATGTGCACTTTGGACTCAACAATACATTTAAACTAAGAAAAATATAAAACTATTTTGTAACATGATTTGGTTTGATTCTTTCATCTACGGTTAAAGCTTGTTTAATTAGAAAAGAATTGACTGAGTGCATCTTCAATTTATTATGTAGGCAACAGAACTCATAAAATTAGCATTGCGAATAAGATGACTTATAGAGAGAAAAACTGAAATATCAGGCATCACTCACCTGATATAATTTCACCCATGAGCCATTTTAAACATGCCCCCCATCTTCAATTCCATTTACTGACACAAAATCATGTCTGCAAATGTAATCGCGTAAAAGCGCAAGTTTTGATGTAGCGTGAACTGAAAAGGTTACATGTTAAATTACAGAGTGGATGATGGATGTCATAGCCGCTCACTGTGAGCTTTAGGACCGTTGGCTTGATAGACTCGCTGAGCTTCATTACACATTCATTTTTCATTAAAGTGCTGTTTTAATTCATTCCTCTAAAATTACCCTCTTATTGAGGTCAGTGTGTAATGGTTCCATTAACGGAAAACTTGCAGTATAATTTTAAATCATGCGCAGTCTTTCATTAGTAAGAGACACATTAGGTTTTGATGTTAGTGCAAGTTATTGTGAAAACGCCAGAAGATATTGGGCCACTTTATTTTGACATTATCGGCTCGTCACTGCCTGATATTCGCAGGCTTTTAGCCGCAATGGTCACTTACTTAGCTGCAATGGTCACTTACTGAATTTCTGAGAAAATACTAATGTAAAGCTGATAGCTGAGAAGAATGATTGGAACATAATCTCAAATTGTGCCATTGTGTTTAATCTAAAAGCATCTCTACTAAAACCATCAGAGATCATAGTCATGTGTTGCCTGGAAAATGTCAAAGATCTCATGAAGGTGGTCATGGGGAGGTCGACAACTACTGACCAGCATGGACTAGTTAATACCAGCTAGAAACCATCTACGGTGTTCCAAAAAGCAGCTCCCTGTTTATCAGAAAATTCCAATAGGAAGTTTGCTATTATTCATTCTACATTATAAAATGATTTAAGCATATAGTATTACTGATAAAAACATTAATCAACTGAAAAAAAGTACTGGTAAATACTGTTGTGTTTGACCTTAATTTAGTTGAGAAGACAATTTATGACAAATACTTTGTGTGTGTGAGTTTAATTCTCTAATGGTTGTTTGTGAGTACTGTTGTGTTAAAAATTAATGGCCAGATTTACTAACAGCTTGCGGAAGCGCAAAACAAAACGGTAAAAAACTCCTGTCGGTATTTACTAAAGCCACGCTGTGAAAATTTGAGTTCCTATAGAGTAGTATTGCATACTTCGTATCTTCGAAGAGTATTTAGTTTGATCACATTTATAAAAGATAGTTACAGCTTTAATATTGTTCCCGAAAACATGCGCATGCTCGGAGAGTTAGCGATACACTGAACCAAAGCACGTTCGCGCCCATTATCAACAAAACACAGACGTAAGTTTCACTCACCGCATGTCCGGCAGCTTCTGGGACGGCTCCATATATCAGTTTCAAACGATCTCCAAATCCAGCGTGATATTATCCACCGTCTATATAACAGTAATCACCCAAATGCAGTGAACAAACAAACACCTGAACTTCGCAAACGTATGCTCTCTCTCTCTCCTGCTTACAAGTGAAAGTGACGTCTGTGCATGCTCCTCCTCCTGCTTTCCTTCTCCTGCTCTCCTGTGGCCGTGCCACGTGCTTTTCCGGGAGGATTGTCCAACAAAGGACTAAGAAAAGTTGATGCAAAAACCATTTTATATGTTGGAAAAAAACTTTCCGAAACCTGTACGATCACAGGGGGAATGGATCGAGCCCAGAAATACTACGTAATACGCCCAACTCGTTTTTTGACAAGTTGACCATGTTAAGCCAGAGAAGATCGCATGTTTAATATTGTAAAGAAGTTAGAATGCACATCGTAGCAGGTCCGCATTAAACACTGCGCTAATTTACGCTGCCCTAAGTCGATTATGTTGACCATTATGGGAATGAAATATTGCACCTGTGTTTTTATGTGAAATCTTCACTCCCATCATCGTTTTTTTTAAATTGCGTTCTCATGCTATTAAGCCCTGTTTAGTAAATCTTGCCTTAATTGTCTTACTGTATATTCTTACCAAGTAACTGTTGTGTTGGAGCTTAATATTCTTATATTGTGGGTGTGTACTATTATATTGAGGCTTAATTCTGTTTCCGTAACGGTATGTACTGTTATATTGAATTTTATCTTGTTATTTGTGAATACTGTTGTGTCACTGTACATTATACAAACCCCACCGTATAAACCAGCGGCTGAAGAACTGACCTCTATGTATAGAATCCATGAGAGGCCTATAAGATTTCTTTATTGAAAGCACTCTCGAGAGAACATTGTGTTTACCTTACAGTCCAAAATGATTCCGTGCCTCATTATTTATTTAGACTCAATTTCCCGAGCATCTGATCAATCAGAGGTCCATTTCCCTCTGGACATGTGAAAATGTATATGATTTGTTGAGGTTGCAGTATTTCTAAAGGTAATTATCTCCACTGGATGTTTTTTGAAAAATATCAAATTGAGGGATGCAGGCTAACTCAAACAAACTAATAAACCTTCAAATATAGCTGCTCCAGAAGTAAATGTAATAAAGGCGGTAGTGAATTATCGCACAGGAGCTCGCTAACCACTGGGGAAATTCATTTAGCTCTCCCGCAGCGAGCGATTCCTGGTGTCTTAGCTGAGAAGATGTTGTTTTATGCCACACCAACGAAATTGAGAAACTATTTATCCACTTCAATTTAGCAGCCAATATAACAAATATGTTCTGCGAACAACTTAAATTTTTCCTGTTAGCCGTGGTTTTGAGTTTCTTTGAACTGACCATGCAAACCAATACTCTGTATTGACTTGAGGGCTGGTTGGATCGTGTTTCTCCTGACAGTTATTGTTGATGATGCTGGAGGCGGAATATAAACGGAAAAAATTGACTGTGTGGTTAGTCAAGGTATAAATGTATCTGTTCACTCTTATAGACAATTTGCAATTTATTACTTTTGGTAAACGTGGCCTTTGTTCTGTCAGGCAGCAAAATCATTTTTTAAATCTATCTCAAGATTAGTTACAGTATATACAGTATAGCATAGAAAACACATACGGTTCAGTGTTAACAAAATTGATCTAAATCACTTTCATATATTATTTGAAATCCATTTAAGATACGATTGTTATACATTAGTCTAAACATATGGCAAGTAAGTTTTTCCTCATTTGGGACTCTTTCTGTGGTGCATTATGGGATTGAATGAGTGCCCTTGAAAATGTCCACCCCTAAAATAGGCTGTCCTCTCAAATAGTGCAGTATATAGGGGTAAAGGGAGCTATTAAGGTGTAAAGCGTTCTAGGGAAATGTGTCTTGTTTGAATGTATTCATAATCACTTACTCTTGTAGTTGTTATTATTTTTAACATGATTGTGTAAAATGTCTCTGTGGTTGCTCACAAGATTTTAGAACAGAGTCACTAGTGAAAATGTGTCAAATACTGTCACACATTTTATGTTTACATATATTTCCATTCTGCATTTTAGTGCTGTAACGAGCAAGGCAGGGCGAGAGCCGTGAGGGAATGACGCAGGGCCGGTGACGCGAGTGATAATGAGTGTCAGCTGCGCGTTGCACCTGTGCCGCATCTCTCACGGAGGAGATCGAAAGCATAAAAGGAGGAGCGACAGGAGTGTAAGACGAGAGAGGACGAGGCCTGGACACTGTTGTGTATTTATGTTTGGGTGGCCGGCAGTCGACCGTGAGTTTGCACTTTACTTTCGTTTTGTATTGTTCGCTTATTTTATGAAAGATGTTAAATGTTCGCCGGTTCCCGCCTCCTTCCTTCCCTACTTTGAACAGTATTACAAGTGCTTATTGGTGGTTAGTCTATGTTTAAGTGCTTTTTATCTCTGGTCAATTTTTCAGTTTATTGCTGAAAAAGACTAATCCACCTACACATACATCTCTTGAGCACCTGTAGGGAGTAGCATGATCCAAACAGCTTCCAGATCGATACTGCGTGTTAATGCTTTGCATACATTGCATTTGAAGCCCACAGTATGGATTTAATGTCCACATTGGTAAAACACACAGAGGCCTGTAAGAGCACCTTCAAAGTGGCCAGAGAACACTGCCATTGCATTGATTTCATTCGGGATGGTGCTTTGCAAGTATTGCATTATTTTGACTTTCTTAATTGTGACCAATTAGAATTTAAGAGAGGTGGGACTTTGGATGCGTATTGGTGCCCTAAAGCATGATTGAGTTTGGAAATATGTTGACTTCAGGGTAGAAAAAAACTGAGGAGGAAATGAGCTTGTATCGTTCTCATCAAGTCAGTGGAACAGGTGGGATGGAAAGATGGAATTGCGATGGGAGGCAGAGGAAGATGAAGAAAGAACTGTAAATCTAACGTGCTGTGTATGTGAGTGAGAGAGAGAGAGAGAGAGCGATGGAAAAGGTAAGAGGAGAGAAACAGAGAGATTGCGGTGCACTTTTAATGTCGGTGAGAATGTGTTCCTGGCAGGGAAGATGAATCGAGCAGCAGGCCTGAGTTATCTCCTACTCAAAAGCAGAAGCTCCCCTGCTGATCAGCAAGCTTCAGGTCTCATCATGTACTTACACTCTAAAAATATACACCCAGATATCACCTCCACCACCGCACCTCTGCTTATCTTCTGCCATTTTTTCTCTCTGATTTTCTCCTCTGTTTTTCACTCTTCTGGAGGTGATCTAAGGGCATTTTCATAAGTTGCTCGTTGACGGCTGTTATCGCCTTGGCATTTCTGACGCAGTGTTCTCGCAATTATAGATCTGCCAGTTGCACTTTATTTCACAGAACGTATATCTATAGTGTACTTACAGTGTACTCACCCAAGAAAGTACTGGGTAGTATAAGATAATCACATGGTATTAGTCTAGGTTTAGGGGTAGGTTCAGGGTTAGTACCTAGTTGTTACCCATTTAAATTTACTGTAATAAGTACACAGTATGTACATGGGAAACAGGACTGTAGAACTGATCTGCATTTGTTTATTGGTTTGTCCAAATACATAGAAGGATTTACATTTGTTAGACGCCAGTCAGACGGTGTAACTAAATTATAGATCATTTCTACACGTTTATCATTATACATTAGCAAAGTTAATGGATGTCAGGTGTTTTGGTGCTGATATGGCCTGCAAGGTTGCATTGTGTCAGACAAGTTTTACAAATCCAAAACTTTAGTTTTCCTGGTTTAAAAATCCTGTTTGACTATCATTCTTCTGCAGAACACATGAGAAGATATTTCGAAGAACGTAGGTAACCAAACATCTCCCCCATTGACTTCCATTGTATGGACACAAAACCACATTTCTCAAAATGTCTTATTTTGTGTTTGACCTCCAAATAGACTCATATACTGGTTTTAAAAGACGTGAGGGTGAATTAATGATGACAGGATTTGTATTTTTTCTTCTGTCCTTTTTTGTACCTCATCTACTATGGTTTACAAATCCCCGTTAACAGTACCCAATTTTAAAATGCGTATGCTTCGTTTGAAGTGCAAATTCTAACTCTTGTTTTGTAATTTATAAAACTGGCTGCATTTAAAGCAAGGAACATTTATTCAGGAGGTAAAAGCAGCAATTACCCACAATTTTGTATTTTAATAACCCATAGCTACATTTTTCAAGTTAAGAGTTGTGACAAAGTAAAAATAATTGTAGCTCAAAGACCTTACATAACTTAAGGTTACAAGTAACAGAAGTTTAGGTACCGCGTAGGCGCATACATCCATGTCATTTAATAGTGTTTATTGACTACAGTGAGGTTGCACGCTGTCCACACATTCCATTATGTAAGGAGGTCATGGGTTCACTTACACCGTGAGCTAATGGTCTGTGCCATTTTGCAGATCACTAAAGAAAAGACCTTTGAGGTCTGTCACTATGATAGAGTGGCTGCATACAGTAAGAGAGGATCAAGTGCTGTGCCGTCAGTGGGAAAGCGTGCCTGACATCATTACTATTGGCAGCTCAGCACGATGTATTGGTCAGTAAGATGCTTGCAGTGAATACTGGACTCCAAGATCTAGCTGTGCGGGGTGACATATGCACTTAATTACTTGCCGTTCAACCCATTTCAGATAGTGTGGAGGAAAAAAGAGAAAAATGTGGTTTGAACACACTGCGTTACCGATAAACAAACAAGTAATGACTTATTAGCATTGCCTCCTAATGACTGCCGTGTGCTGCTTTGACAAAGTAGAGTAATTAATTTCATAAATGTTAAATATAGTAAATTAATGTTGCTCCTGTTCCACATAGCTTGAAGGGTAATATTTGACGGGTTTGCCAACATCCCTCCGGCATCAGTTGAGTTTGAGTTATGAGTTTATTTGACTACTGCTTGGATGTGAATATTTGTTGTGCTTTGAATAGGGCATCTTGCTCATTTTAGTTCATACGGTATATGTATTAATTTTACAATTAATGGGATAGTTCACCCAAAATGAAAATAATTTTAGCATTTACTCATCATTTACTAGTTTCAAACCTGTATGTGTTTAGTACTTTTGCAGAACAAAGCATAAAATATTTTGCAGAATGTAAGTAACCGACAATGGTACCCATTGACATCTATTGTACAGACACAAAACCAATGCAAGTCAATGGGTACCGCCGTTGTTCGGTTACCAACATTCTTTAATGCGTAGGCAGTTTCATAAATGTTCTGTTGTCTTCACCAGTCATGACGGTACAAGGCACATATTTACAGTTATTGCATGCTTGTTTATGTGCTAGCAGGGTGCGCATAGTGAAAGTATTGATTGGACATACCTAGGTAAATAAACTTCCACTTATATGAATATTTCGACTGAACAAAACAACAAAACAAAACATTGCCTACCAACGCTTTAAATAATGAAAACGTTTCCTTCATAGGGTACATAAGAACATCAGACTGCCCATCCAATAAACTGGTCATAATCCGATCCATAATCCAGTCCTTCTCTCTGTGTCTCCACAGACTCTTAAACCATTAAGCTTATTCAGCTGCTGAAGCGCCTGGGCGGTATATCCAGTGATATCCGCTGGCCAGTTTGCTTTTCCAGTGGCAGGAAATTGGACACTCTGTGCCATCTAGATCACATTGGACCTGGAGCTCAGAAGCGCTGGGAACATGGGCCTTATCATTGAACAAACACGCTGTTCGCACAGCCGTCCCCGTACGGCGGCATACGCAAACCTCAATAATAACCAGCCCTCCCCTATCCTCGCATTTCCTCCTCAGAGCTCTGCTCCTGATCCTACACTTCCTCTAGGCTTCTAGTTTTCTCTGGTGAGAGCAATAGATTTCTTTACAGGGCCAAACAAAGCAGGATTCTGAAATTGCATTAAAGCATGTTAATGTAATCTCTCATGCCTGTAAGCTATCGCGTTTGCTGCTTGCCAGCACGCTTATTAGAGAAATATTGCGCGGGTGTGTGCGGCCGGGTGTGCGTGTTCTCTGTATTCACGGATGATGAGTTTGAAGCAATCGTTTTGGTTTTTTTTTGTTGATTTGTAGAGGAAATCGTTTTGTCTTGCCTGAGCAAGACATATGACATATGGCTGTTAATGACCACAAAATTATGTTCTATAAATCTATGAAATAACAACATTAATGTTTCAGAAGCCCATAAATGTAAAGTCTCCCTTTTAACTCTGATAGATTTCAGCCCACACTCAGGCTTCAGGCTACTTCACTGTAGATACAGACCCATTTGCACGGTTTCTAAAGGAAAGAGTTACTTTAAGACCACTAACCTTACATGGTTTATTATTTAACACACACACACACACGTGCATGCACGCACACACTCACACATGTGATAATCATCAGTTATGTCAAGTGTTTTCTTTGCACTTGTACGGTCTGACCTCAGTCTTCCATTCCCTGGTATAAAGGCAAAGCAAACTCGCCCTAGGCGAGCTATATTTCACAGCTCTTCAGGGACTGCCGTGATGGATCGGTCCTTCATATAGAAAACCCATAAAGCCTTATGTTTATGTGCAAGCAAATGAGTATTTGTGTTTCATGCATGTGTTTGTATAGGAACGTGTAACCGTGCTTGCATATTTAAATTTTTGCATGTGATTAGTCATTACGTGGTCATTGGTGGGTACGGTCAATGGGCAACGTCCATATCTCAGTTTATTGAACCTTAGATCACATGGTGCTAGAGGCAAGGTTCTGCCTTGTTCATAAGTCTGTCAGTGCTAAATTAGGACTTACACATTTTTCTAACCTAAATGATAAAAGGAAACATTTTTAACATTCAGCCGTTCTCATTATCTTCAAAGACGCAATAGAGAATTGCATAGAATAACAAAATGCCTGAGAAATCCTTAGCTTGCAAAAACGAAAGTGTTCTGCTGCTTCAAGCCTGTTGGAGGCAACATTGAACCTTAATACAACCAACCTCAGACACAGTCCCTGCTGGAGACTAAAACCTACTGTGATGCTGAAAATGTACAGACAGCCGCTTCAAGCTGCTCGGGTAGTGTTTGACATTTCACATATTCAGACGTTCAGGGCCGTACTGCCTGAAGTGCTTCGAGGAAAAAAACACCCTTAAGAAACACTGTTTTTCAGCTTTGCATATGGCCATTTTTTTATGAGATATTGAATGCATATGCTTAATAATAAATGGTTAAATGACTGATTGGTTGCTTTATCTTTATTTAGTGTCTCATTCATTTTTATGTATTTGCAGATGCTTGCAAAATGTGTTCTTAGGGAATCAAACCCATGGTTCCCCTTCAGTCGGTCTCTCGACGTTGTGTTGAGAGACAGACTGGGGTTTGATTCTGAGAACCTATCATCTCCGAGATAAAACTAAAACGCCAATGGGGATTGGCCAATGGCCCGCCCACGCCAGTCTCCGCCCCGTAATACGGGTATAAAAGGAAGATGGCGGCGGTCATTCATCATCCTTTGTTCTTCGGAACCTTCTCGGCGTATATGTCGAGTTTATCTCTTCGAGTTCCTGCTGGATTTTTGACGCAGAGCAGCGGACTTCTCCCTTCTGATGGCGGATCCCCCTCGGCGAGTGGACTCTCCCTAGGTGGCGGATTTCTCCTCCGGAGCGCAGACTTCCCCTGGGCGTCTCGGCAGCGAGCTACAGATTTAAAAGAGCAGGTCCTTTTCAGGACCAATTTTCTCACAGTTTTCACTCTCATCCAGGAGGGAGGACGGACATAGCGGCTACCCCGGATGTTGGGCTTCCGGCATCTGGGGCGGCCGTTGTGGATCAGTTCTGTCCGCACTGCGGGCGGTGTATGATTCAGACGTTGCGTCACGAGCGGCTGTGTTCCCACGGGACTCAGCCGCCAACTCGCTGCTTCCCGTTTCGTGACGGCATTGGCTACGGCCTTGCCGTCCGCGGCGGGGAGGGGCGAGGGTGATGTGAGGGTGTGAACGTCTTCGTCAGCCCTGGCTGGCGGATCGTTCGCACCTTCCCTCGTCTGACTGTTCCCCAAGAGACGGTCCCACCGTCTTGTTCCTACACCACACACCGGAAACGGTGTGTGGTGATGATGAGATGCTGCAAGCTGTGTTCTTGGGTATGACAGACCCATCTTCGGGTCTGACGGGCACGACGCCTATACTGCACGTATGGGTTGTCCTCAGGTGTGGCGGTCACAGCGGCTACGTTCTCCGGAATGTTGCCGCAACCCCGTCTGTTCCCTGTGCGTGACCGCCGCCACGGCGAGGTTGAACGCTTCGGCGAACGTCGGGGGTGATGAGGGATTACCGTGTTTGTTACTCCGCCAGCTTCGGCTCGCGGGTCATTCATGCCCCAACACGCTCTCCTAGCTCGTCCCGGATGGGCGGTGGTGACCGTCCCATATCAGGCAAGATCCGACAACGTGCTCTGTCATAACATCTGATAGCTACCTCCGGTCATCAGATGCGAAGCCCCTTGGAGCTCCCGCCTTCGGGAGGTCGAGCCCAAGAAGAGGCAACGCAGAGATGACGGCCGTGCTTCCCCGGGCCGGAGATTTACGTTGAGCTCACTAGACGTGGAGTATGCCGTTCGCGGCTTGCTCCTGTCTGATGCGAAGCCCCTTAGAGCTCCCGCCTCTGGGCGGTCGAGCTCAGGAGGCAACGCAAAAGTGAGGGCCGTTTTTCCCCGGTATTCCCCGGAGATCCACGTGGAGCTCATTAGACGTTGGTATGCCGTCCGCGGCATGCTCCTGTCTGAAGGGCTCAGGGAGTTATTACTTTCCTGGACAGTGAGGTAAGCTGGGGGGCTATGTTGATCACCCAGGTGGTCTAGCGGCCGTGGTACTCCACGGATGCTGCCACTTGGAGGAGTCGACAAGGTCTCCCAAGCTGCTTTCTCGCTCCACGCTATGGCGGTCAATAGGGTCCAATCGTTATGGCGACCCATTGGGTTATATACCAGAACGTTTGGATCTGGTTGATGGAAAGGTCGACCCGGCTGCGCACCGCCACACGCCTCGCGCATCGAGCGACGAAGGTCAAGGTGGGTGCCCTGGGTTGGACGATGTCCACAATAGTGGTCTAAGGATCTGTGGCTCAACCTTGCGCGATGAAGCTCGGAAGGTCCGCCTTCTTGGGCACCGCGCAAGTTGGGCTGGATGGTGACACTGACCTCTGGTCATCAGATGCGAAGCCCCTTGGAGCTCCCACCTTCGGGAGGTCGAGCCCAAGAAGAGGCAACGCAGAGATGACGGCCGTGCTTCCCCGGGCCGGACATGCACGTTGAGCTCACTAGACTTGGAGTATGCCGTTCGCGGCTTGCTCCTGTCTGATGCGAAGCCCCGTAGAGCTCCCACCTCTGGGCGGTCGAGCTCAGGAGGCAGCGCAAAAGTGAGGGCCGTGCTTCCCCGGACTTCCCCGGAGATCCACGTAGGAGATCTATGGTAAAGAAGCAGACTGTTCTGTGACCCGACCATCTATGGATGCTAAGGTCCTGCGCACAGCCTGCCCTCCATCAGCCCTGCCTCCCCGCGGTGGCCCCTTTGATACTGGGCCCTTGTAGGATGGCCCGTCAGAGATGTGGAGCCACGCAGGAGGAGGCCTCTACCCTGTTGGGTAACCGCCTCAGGGCGGCCCTGACAGGAGAGCCGTGGAGATGGAGAGTACACTCTCTTTCCGGGCTTCCCCCTGTGGTAGCTGCCTTCTGCAATCTCCACGTGACATTGCGTTGACCGGCGGCAACACTGAGCATAAGTAGGCAGAGCAGTCAAACCTCTCCGGGGTCTCACCCTGTTTAAGGTGACCGCTCTTACAGCCACTAACCAGCCTCCCTGGCACAGTGAAGCAGATTATCCTCCGGTTTCGTACAGCACCTGCCGTTACGAAGGGCTAGAGGACGATCCATCTCGGTTATGCGATCCATTTTTCGCCAGGCACCCGCCAGGTTCGGGGTATTCTCCTAAGGGGAAGCTCCCGTGCTCAGGCCGAGGTTGCTGCTTATGGCGGGAAGTACGGTCGAACCTGTCCCTCTAACCGAGATGTTTTCCGGGCCGGACTTCATAGTGCCTTTAAGGGGGGGGGAGGCTGCGCCCCTCTCTGTATCTATGATACAGAAGCGCATCTTGGCGACAAGATTGGTTGTGGCAATCGACCCGTAGGATCCTTACTCTTACGTCTCCTTCCTTCTGCGATATTCGTGTTGAAGGAAGAACGTATCAGTACTAGGTCGGTCCCTGTCTCCACTCTCGGTCATGGGGACCTTGTGCTTCGGCACCTAGACCTTCTGGCCTACGGGTTAACTGGGAAAGAGCAAGCTCTCCCCAAAGAGCGGGAGCTCCTCTTATCTTGGTGTGGAACTAGACTCTGCCCTTACGCAGCATGCTCACCAAACGAGTTTCTGCAGTAGGTGTTGAACTGGATGAATTGTTCAGCCGGACCCTGGGTCCCGCTGATCACTTCAGAGGCTCCTGGACACGTGGCGTCCTCGACGGATAATCCGATTGAGTTGATGCACGCACAGCCACTTCAACACTGGCCTCAGAGTCAGGTTCCTGGGATGGCGGCACACTGGCACCAGGTGGGTTAGGCTACGCCTCAGTGTCTACACACCCCAAACCCTGGTCACTTCTGACCCTTCTCCGAGCAGGCCCGCTCGGGCAGGTACGAGGCGCGTCAAGCGCCTCCCTGCGTGGTGGGGTGTGGTGTGCAACGGGCAGTAGCGGGCAGTGACAGGTTCCCTACTGCCTAGAGTTTTTGGCAGTCCCCTTGGCACTAGACCTCTAGTGCAGGACTACGTGTAGTCCGGTCGGACAGCACGACTGCCGTGGCGGCATACGCTCACAGCAGATGCCACTACTCGCCCAATGCCTCCTCTTATGGAGTCAGCAGGATGATCTTTCCCTGCGGGCCAGGTTACCCTTGGCAAACTAACCCGACAGCCTTTGCGCTCTCTCGTCAGTGTAACGCCTCGGAGAGTGGCCACTCCATCCTCACGCAGCCAGCTCTCAGGGGACCGGTGTGGCCAGGATCAGATCCTGTTGCCCCCAGAATCCCCTTTTTTCTGCTTTTGTACCCTACGGGTACCCTAGCACACAGCTGGCCGCGGGACAAGCGGAAGTACGACTTCCCCCGGGAGCCTCCTTGCACAGGGCCTGTGCAAAGTCGGAGAAGAGTGGCTTCACGTACTGTTGTTGCGCCTTACTGGCCCAACCAGACTTGATTTTCAGACTTCTCAGTTCTGATACAGCGCCCTCTGGCCGATTCCTCTGACGAAACCTTACACAGGGGAAGGACACGGTTGGCACCCCAGGCCAGGCCTCTGGAATCTCCATGCCTGACCTCCGGATAGGACGAAGAGGCCCAGAGTGGCTTGCAGTGACGGCCAGACCATCCTGCCGAAGCCCCACCACTTGGCGTGTGCACGCTTTAAGTGGCGCCTCTCGCTCTAGTGTTCTCCCTCAGTGAGAACCCACGGAGTTGCTTGATCCGGTCAGTGTTGACCTTCAGAGACTAGAGAGTAATCTCTCCCCTTCTGCGTTTAGTGTATGCAGCCGCTATGGCCGCTCATCACAATCGCCTGGAGGGTAAGTTTCTTGGTTAACATAACCTGGTCACCAGGTTCTCAGGAGCGCGACTCCGGCCGCACTCCGTACCCTCTTAGGACCGTAGGTCCTACATGGCCTTTGGGCCTGTGAGCCCCTCGGAGACGCCTCTCGTCCTTGTTACGATGAAGGCCGCTCTTGATGGCGCTTGCCTCTGTAGAGGGTAGGGACCTCCAGTATTCTTCGTGTCCCATGGGTGCCTGGAAATTGGGCGGTAGTCTTCTGAGATACCGGCCTGGTTACGTGCCCAAGGTTCCCACACCCCCTTCCGGGTTCAGGTGGTGAACCTGCAGGCGCTCCCCTCGGGAGAGAAGACCCAACCTCCTAGTGTTGTGTCCAGCGCACTGCGCCTCTACTTGGACCGCACACAGAGCATTGGCTCTGAGCAGCTCTTGTCTGTTCAGAAGACAGCACCAGGGGAGGGCTGTCTCAGACAGAGGCTGGCGCATTGGATTGTGGGCGCCACGGCGTACCAATCCCTGGATCACCCGTGCCCACTCGCAGTGAGAGCCCACTCCACCGGAGCAGGGCCTCCTCGTGGACACCGGCCCAAGGCGCCCCTCTGGCAGACATGTGTAGCTACAGGTTGGGCTACACCCAGTACTTTCGTGAGGCTTACAACCTCCGAAAGGAATCAGTGTCCTACACCTAATATGTAGGACAGGCATCTGGGCTGGGCGTACGCCTGCGAAAGCGCCTTCTTCCCTATTAGGTAAGTTCAGTGCGCTATGTAGTCTCCCTACTTCCCCCTCATTGAGTGAAGTATAGGCATTCTATCCATCACTAGCAATCTGGTAACGGACCGGGCGGAGCGGTCTGTTTGAACCAAGTCCAGTACTGGCAGTGTCGCCCCTACTTAGGTGGACCCCTATACTAGGACTATTGCCCCATACGTAGGAACTCCCCCGTTGGGTAGTCCCGTATGTTGACTTCTTCACACCTGATTCCCCTGTTGGCGAATCTGTGACCTCCCCTCCGGTGGCACACCCACCTTGGCTGGCCCCCTACGGCCAAACTTTTTTGTTGCATGTGATCTCCTTCGGGAGACCATGTCAGTTTCCACATGTTACCTCCCGTACGGCAGGATGTGGTCTCCGTAACTTACTCTCCAAGAGGAGAGCAGTGTTCTTTCCCAGTGCGACGGCTCCGGACGGCGCCTCACTTACAAGGCGAACGCCCTGTCCGTGATGACTGTCTGTACAGGCATCGCAAAATGCCTATTTTAGGCTTCGCAGTATGTCCACTACTATTCACTGGAAGGTTACATCTCGCTGCACCGCTCACTTGTGACTCGCTAGCCTAGTCAGTGTCGCTCAGCTCGAGGTCGTAATACGGCTCAGCGCCGTGGCGTGTTAAGATATATCCCCAGTCTGTCTCTCAACACAACGTCGAGAGACCGACTGAAGGGGAACGTCTCGGTTACGTCTGTAACCTTCGTTCCCTGATGGAGGGAACGAGACGTTGTGTCTTCATGCCACAACGCTTTGCCGATCCGCTGCAAGGAGTACCTCTAAGGTTCCTCAGCACAAAGGGTGATGAATGACCGCCGCCATCTTCCTTTTATACCCGTATTACGGGGCGGAGACTGGCGTGGGCGGGCCATTGGCCAATCCCCATTGGCGTTTTAGTTTTATCTCGGAGATGATAGGTTCTCAGAATCAAACCCCAGTCTGTCTCTCAACACAACGTCTCGTTCCCTCCATCAGGGAACGAAGGTTACAGACGTAACCGAGACGTTTAAGTTCTGCAAACAATGCTTTACAAGCTGAGATACAGAACAGTCGTAAAATGTTATAAATTTATAGAACTGTAGTGTACATGTAGTTTTGTGTTATTGACTCATCTAATGTTTTCGACAATTTGTTTATACATTTTCGACACAGACATAACATTGCCTATAATGTAAATGGGATTTTGTTGTAGCATGAAACGCAATGTACGCTGGGAATTAGGTGTTTAATAGGGATAGTTCACCTAAAAATAAAAATTCTGTCATCAAAATTTGGTTGTTCCAAATTTGTACACATTTCTTTGTTCTGCGAAACACAAAGGAAGATATTTGGAAGAATGTTGTATACCAAACAGGGATGCAATCTGTTTGGATGCTGACATTTTTCCACATGTCTTCCTTTGTGTTCCGCAGAACAAAGAAATTTGATTTGGTGAGTTGATGACAGAATTTACATTTTGGGTGAACCATCCCTTTAAATATTTTTCTTTACTCACACAATTTCCATGCATGAAAATGTAAGAATAACTAAATGCTAAACACTATTCTAGGGCTTTTACTAAAAAGTACAAAATTGAAGCCCTGGAAGCCCACCCATAGTGCAAACTCATGCTGTGAAATGAGTGTGACATATTATTTTTAAAGCATCAAAGCTCTTTCAATCGTCCCTCGCTTCCCATAACTCAAGGATTATGATGTTCAGGTGGGTTGTGCATACTCCATCCCGTCACAAGGCAAACTCAGCCTTGGAAAGGTAATAGCAGTTTCTATGGGTTCCCAGAACACTTTACGGCTGCAGACAGTGACCACTAGAGTTCAAGTGAACTCTATTAAATAATGTGTAATTGCCTTGCAGGGGTGTCTTTTGTTGCGTCACCATCAGCAGAGTTCTCCCTAGAATCACTGCAAATTGGCGGAATTGATTTTGCGATTTTCCGTGTGAGTTCCTCCCCAAAGGCCGCCGCCCACCCCCGTAGCCTCAGGGTCTCATCTCCACTGCCAGGCCCCATTCCCCATCCATTTATCTACAGGCCAAAAGGAAGGGCATTTACCTACACTGTACTGTATACCTTAGGTCTTTAATTATGTATAGGTATGGTTGTTTCATATCTGACAGTAACAGGCAAATGGCTGCATCTATACGTTATATCGTGATTCCTCTCCTCTAACAAACACATTGAACCCGTAAATCACTTCAGATTAAAGTATCAGACAAATGAATAAAGTATACATTCATTCAGTGTTCTGCTAGTTGAGATACAGCAAGACAAAAAAAGACACATACTGTCAGCAAAGTTTGTACAATGTAGTTCCTCAGAAACAACAAAGCGTGAAGTCATACCTGACATCTCAAATTCTAAATTATATTATTAAAAGCATACAGTTGCTATCACAATAAGTGAAGAAGACAGTTTTGAATGTACCTATTTTGAAAATTTAAAACAAAAAAGTGTTACTTATTGCAAGGTCTAGTGTATGAAATTTAGCGGCATCTGGCAATGAGGATGCAATTTGCAACCAATGGCTCACTCCACCGCTCACCCCTCCCTTTTGAAGCACAACGGAGGCTGAAACAGAACTAAGATGTCATCATGTTTTCCCTCCTTTGGCGAAGGAGATAATGTATTTACTAAATGCGCTGTGTAGAGCAGTTTGTTATTTTAGGGCTACTGAAAGGAGACCCGCTGTATATGTATATACATATAAATAACTCATTGTAAGGTATTAAAAACATAACACTTTATTGTGTAAGGTCTTTATACACCTGAAGACATAGTTATGTATATTATATACATGTATATTACAGTTAGACAGTGGACTTTAAATGAAACAACCCAGACCATTTTTGCTGTGGCATCATTTATCTCCAAACTTCCATTTCTTATAACTGTGCAATGAAATAAATCTTGTAGTTGGTTGTGATTGTGTCATATTTACACAGGTTCATGACAGAATAATTGTTTGTCACTGGAATCTCACTGTCTCATGTCCGGTTTGGCCATACTGTAGTGCATTTTCTATAGGAAGAATGACGCTCTCCTTACTTTTAATGAAAAGGCAAATAATGAAACCTAGCAGAAAGACTGTTGTGTAACTCAATACAGGTGCCAATTAGAGACGACTCTAAGCCAATACTTGACAAATGAACAACAGAGGAGAGGACATGTGAACAGCAAATGCGTGTTTGTTTTATTTTGGTGTGTGTCTGAAGTTTGTGTGTGTAAGGATGTTCACTCTTTTGACAAGAAAGTGCTGTGATACATGAAAATCCCAAATAATTCCTCATCTCTGCAGCATCCCATAGGGAAGAGTAAAGGGATAAACCTGACCCGGAGGAGATACAGCTGCTCCGATGACAAATCGCAGGCGTAATGGGAACAAAATGGGGTGTGAGTAGAAGCACTGAGAGGACAGAAACCTCCAAGGAATTTAAGCAATTAGTAGGACAGGTTCAAGTTAATGTGCACTGTTATCTAAATTTGGTTTTGGGATGAAAAACTTGTTTTTAAAAAAGTGCCTTTTATTTTAGTTCAAGGCTTTTGTACTATATATTTAACCTGCTTTTGTTTAAATGCATCATAAAATAGTTTTGTGACAGAATGTCGGTTATGTCCGTTAGAAATTTTTGTTAAAACCTTTGCTGGATAATAGAAGTTATTGAAATGCTTACCTTTAAGTCACCCTAATAAGCTTCAAATCAAGAATAGTATAAAATCAACAAGCACAAGTTATGCAACTTTGTCATATTTTAAGGTGTAAATAAAAGTGTCTTTGACAACAATTATCTCGACACTGCAGCATTATTAGGTGATTTCTCTGTCTTTTCAGTTTTTTCTTCTGAGGATTTACAGTTTGTGAGGTCAGTAACTGCATTAAACAGTGAAATCCATTTATATTTTATGACTTCTCTTGACTTCAGATTGCAGCTTTTGTACTATCAAGGAATATAACAAATAAGTGAACAAAACCCAGTAACGGCAAAAGATCAATAAAGTTCTTAAAACTTGTTTTGCTTTCAACTTTACGCAGCAATAACATCACAGCAAATAGGATTTTCACCTTCCACAATACACTAAAATAACAAATTCGCTTTTTATTATATACCGTTTCCTTCAACACAATAAACCTCATTAAGTGCATGCCCTGTTCTGAGATGTTTAAAGGAATCTCCACAATAGTAAATGTTTGAATTGTGTTTGTGTGGGCTGGTGAAATTTGAAATGGTCGTCTGCATCGGAAAAAAAATCACAGTAGTTTTGACCTGTGTCAGTCTGGCAGAAGTCCCCTCTGTTTCCCGTTGAGCCGTATCTAAGGTGCTTAGAAGGGATATTCTAGACACATCCTCTGGGCTTTTCTACAGAGGAAACCGATAACCACACCCAGCGCACTATGCAGTACTTATCAACCTGGTTACCAAGGTTACTGCACACTGCCAGGAAACTGCATCAAATAAAAATGGACACAAAGTTAACATGGCATTGTTGAAAGGGCATTTCCACATCTCTGCATGCTTTATATGTCCTGTCCTCTTGAACATTAATAATCATTTACTCTCTATATTAAAGGAAATTAATTTACATATTTTACTTGAATTTTGTTGCTGTTTGACCATAAAAAAGGTCTGCAAAGTTACAGAGATCAAAGTCCACTCTAAAAGTGTGACTGCGTTGTTGACAAATGTGTGTGTCCTATGGTTGAACATAGCAAAGATTAGAAAACATTTATATTATTAGTGTTTATATTTGTAATATATAATAGCAGCACCATAGGACACACTTTGCAGACCTTTTTATGCTCAAACAGCAACAAAAATCAAGTTAAATAAAAAAGGAATAATACAACCTCTTAAACATTAAACATTAGTTTCTAATAGAAGACACTTTTTCAAAACACTCTTGTTAGCATCACATTATCCTTCATTGAAATATTTCCCTACTCAAGACAAAATCAAGCCTTTAAAAAAGGGCATAGTAAGGGGCCTGGCATACTACACTAGAAATCTAAAAACGACTATCTGTGACATGATTTTTTCTATTTATTTTGCAGCGGAGGTCTGGACAATACCTTTTTTGCATGTGTCTGTGTGTGCGCGCATCGGGGCAGAACTCGATACGGAGAGCAGTGGAGAATTGCAAACGCGCGACCATGCAGAAACATAAATGACATAGAAATAGGATAAATTACATAATGCAATTTGTTTTGTTTCATAAAAGAACAAGGAATAGACATGTTTTATATGATTGGTAACCTTAAATGACTTCTCTTGTGATCTGGCGCCATATAAAAAAAAAAAATTATAATTGACTTTTAACGGGGATGCCCCCCTAATGGTAGGGGAAACACTGCCCCACCTCCAGAAACAAAGGGACGTTGGAATGTTCGAAAACAGTATACTGTCTCTCAACATTTTCGAGCTTCGTTTTACCCCCAAACGCAGAACGAAAACACTCGGACTTTACTGGGCCCATTAGACCCCTTAAATTTCCTAATATGTTGGGATTTAGGGGAGATTTAGGTTGAGGATGGAGGTTTAGTATTGTGCTGAAGAATGGAGCTTAGGTTGGTGATATATGTATAAACAACATTCATATTCATTCAGTTTTTGAGCGACTATTGAAAAAGGCAAATTGAAAGTGCTAAACATTTCCTTCTGGCTAGTGGATCTTTTGATTAAGTGACACAATTCAGCAGTATTTTTTGGCCCAGCAGAACCATAATGAAAAGTAATTAGTATCATTTGGACTCGAGGTTAAGTGAGAATCCTGATTAATGACACTTGTGATAAGTGATCTCACAGGCCCAAAACTTCCCTGCTGGTAAAAAAGACACCGACCAAGCTGCCTCTGCCCTAATTTGATGACAAAAAATGTTGTTTCACTCTCAGTATTGCTGGTCACCACCATGCACTACATTAGTTTGTTGTGACCACATATTTTGTGTCATTCATCAGCAGAGCCAAGTGACTTTGTGTGACCTAAGTGTGATGCCATCACTGTAGCATTTACCAAGATGGAAACATTAGGATTGTGTTTATTTTACATGTGTGTTAACTCAACTGCTCACAAGTCAAAGTCATTTAAACTCACTTTATTACATCTGTACACTTATGTTTATATACAGAGAGAGAGTCATGCTCGAGAGGCTCGATAGTTGCGTCCTCTGCCAAGCAAAGATGACATTAGATGAGTTTATCTGAAATACTGCACTCTCTGTGCTTGGTGGTCTTATCTGATTCTACAGGGGGATTTTAATATTAACTGGAAAAACAAAACATAATGTGACAGTGGATATGAAATGAATCTCCCTGGAGGAGATGAGGGGAAGAGAGCTTCTTCTTGAGTAAATTACACGCTAAGATTTGCCAAAACCACAGTAAATTTGTGATTTCACCGACAGGATCTCTGCAATGTAATCTGATCATGTTGAATCCCTCAGCAGCCACACACCCTTCAGAAAAAACAATAAGATGCTACATGAATTCAAATAAAGTTGGAGATGTCGTTTTCATCACGATATAAGGGAAACCTTTTAAATGTCATAAATTTGCTCATCTTTCAGTTGTCACCATTACTTGTTGCTTTGTGTTCGAAATCATCTTAATGAGCAATTGAATTTTGGTTCAATTGGATATTGTGTTTTTGTCTTGATGTTTCAATAAATATCTAAATGTTTTTTAAACAAATAAACTTGCATTTATTAATTTACAGTACTCAAGGAGAAGTTAAAACAAAAATGAAATGAACTTTTATAATTTGCTGACCATATTAACACCACTATGACTTTCTTTCTTACTCCGGCAAGTTCCAGTTTAATCGTACACTTCATTAAATTTGTTATCTAAATGTTTTTGATATTTCTGCTTACCTGCTAAACAAGAAAAATTACTGATTAAGGACATTTTTTGCAGTGTACAGTATTTACTGTAAGGCCTATTGTGGAGGTCGACTAGAATGTATACTGTACATTTGCAATTCGGTGTCTTTATAAAATTTATGACTTCTGTACTGTGTAAATGAGGTGATGGTGTGTGATGATGTCCATTTCCATCTGTCAGATCCACAGTGTCAGACTTTTTTAGTCTGTGCTGATCTCAGCAGGAGTTTTTTGTGACTGTTCTGTGTGTGCGGCTGTGAGTGCTGCACTTAAAGCAAGCGTGCGTGTCAGGAGGACCGAGAAAGAGTGTGCAGAAAAAAAGGTGAAAGGGACTTTTTGATCGTTTAAATGGTAAGATGCTTTATTGCATTCCTCCTTTACATGCGGTAAATAAAGTAACTTTATTGGTAGTTTCTTGGTAATTAACGTTTGCAAAAAAATATTCATTATTATTGAGTAGTTTTGAAAATAGTTTTTTTTAGATCTGGTCTAGTAAGCATTGTTGCGTGATGTTTAAGGAAAATGTCAATGAATTTGACTATTTGTGGCTTGTGTTTAGTATTTAAGCATTTCAGACATTTTGCCTAAACACATTTATTTTGCACTTTGTGTCTTGAATTTGGCTTATTTTGTTTTTTTTTATTTATTATAAAGGTATATTCTGTTCTGAACCAATTCTGTAAATTAATTTTTGATTGCATTGCACATTGCGCTGTACCCCTGTTGACCACCTGGTGTCGTCCCTATCAATCGACTATAGGCAAGACTTGACAGTTCTGATTCGACTATGTAAAGCCTTAGTCGAGGACACCCCAAATTTTAAGTTAAGTAGATTTAGTTTCAATAACTTTTATTTGTCAGTGTAACTTAGAATTGTCACTTAACTTATTTCTTTCATTTTGCATTAAGTTTATTTACTTAATTTTAAATTAAGTCAACAAGTCAACTTATCGCTTTTTACAGTGTGCTTCACTAGCTCAAGAATGGGTCTGACAGTTTTTAAGCCCATCACAGTGACTGGTGAGCAATAAGACAGTTGGGATGCGAGGGATAGTAGCACCAGCAATATGCACAACACGTGCCAAAATTAACTTACAATTTTTAACACCTGTCAATGACGAGTGAATAGAGAAATTTCATCAAACATATGTGCATTCTTGACCCACTACATGGTTAAATTTGAATTATTATGTACATGGGAGGGAGGGTGGGGGAAGTCCAGACAAGGGGCAAGACTGGGGAACAAAACTAAGATGCCGGCTGGACACCGGACTGGATGCAGGCTGCTCCACAATGGATGCCTTCAGCGGGGGACCCGGACTGGATGCCGGCTGCACTGGACTGGATGCCTATGGCGGCGCAGCAGCACAGGACAGAAAACACGAGGGCATTAAATAGGGAACCAAATCAAGAGGGAAACAGGTGCAGGGCATGAAATGATGTACAATCAATAATGATGATACGCAAGGGCGGGGCCAAGAGACGAGACCAGAGAGAGCGCATGGCAAGCCAAAACAATAATGCCATGTCTCTCTCACACAAAACATGTGGGTCTGTCATCAAGACTAAGAAAACATGATCAAAAGAGGCAGAATCATGACACTTGCATTTGGGTTGGACATGAATGAAACGCATTCTTCAGGTTGTTAAGTTGAAACAAAATTGCATTTCATTCGTTTTTGCTAATCATTTAAAGAAGAAAGTGAGATTTATTGCTCCGAAATCACATGACCTTAAGGCTTGTTGGCTTGACTGAATTGAACACGGATGCTTTTTATAGCCCTGTTGGTTTAGACATGTTTGAAACATTCATCTCTTGATGAGTTAAGCTAGAAATTATTGCTTTGCGATTGTACACAAGTTCCGGGCAGCCAGTCGATGGCGTTTGTGAAAAACACTTCACCGAAGGCCAGATCATATAGTCCAGATCAATGCAATCTATTGAAACCAGCTTTAAGCACTGACCTTTACAACGAGAACTGCAAGCTGATGGTTTTTCAAACAGCTGTTTCATTTCTTCTCTTGTATTTTTTTAACCTCACCTGTTTTGTACATAACAAGAGAAAATTATACAGTTTGTTGCTACTCCCAAAATGTTGGGTTATTTCAACCCAGTGTAACGGTGGCGACACGGTGGCGACACCCAGGTATACGTTTAACCAAAAATATATATTACTTCACTTTAAGTTCGGGCACCAGACAGAAAGAGCTGTCAAATTGATTTTTCTAACCAGCTAACCAGTAATATATATTGTATATAGGAAACAAAGAAAGTTAAATTCTCATATTCATTTAATCATTATGAAGAAATTTCTCAAGGTTTCCCCACAAAAATAAACAAATAATGAGCAACGGTCAGCGCATGTGCCCATAAATAAGGAAATAATTTTGGATACAATTGAAAATTTCACAGTATTTAACACAACGGCAACTAATTGGAGTATTTAACACACAACAGCAAGTAGTTGGAGTATTTTTCATTAATCAGAATTCATTCAAATATGTGGTCGCTAATAAAAGTTACAGAATTGTCACGGGGAAAAAAAGGGGTTCTTTCCACAACAGCAGAGTCAGACCACTATTTTTCCATATTTGCATATGCAATGAAAGAAAATGGAAACATTTCACAAAATTTCATGAATATAGAAAATTATATACACCTTCAAAACAAACCAATTCATAGAAGGAAAACTCTTTGTTTAACGAATGTGTATGCGTTTTCGTTAATATACGTGTGTGTGTGTTTGGAAATGTGTGTGAGCAGAGCAGGTGGGAAATCACTGACCGGGTTTGAGTAGATGCAAACTTACAGAGAGTTCAGGACGCAATAAACAATGTTATACAGGAGCAATAATACAACACGTGCTAAAACAATCTTACTAGTTTCAGCAAAAGCTAGACCAATACCTGCTGAGAGAAAGAGAGTTCATGTTTTTTTTTTGTGATGAGTGTTTCAGGTGCAATAAGTGTGTAAACAACGAAAATTCTTTGGATTCATCAGTCTCTGTTGTTCCCACATGCTTAGACTGGCTTTTATAAAAATGTTTGTGTCGTAGTGCGCCCCGAGTTGGTTAAGGAGAGGTGGTAAGAAGGCTCAGAAGATCACAGAAACCCATAACAGCATATATTCCAAGAATGGTTTAAAGGGGTCAAATGACACTGCTTAAACAAATATTATCGTTTGTTTTAGATGTAATGTAATGTGTATCCACGATTTAAGGTTAAAAAACGCTGCATTATTCCCATACCGTGCGTGTTTTGTACTTCAAGAATGTGAGGGAAATGTAACGCCTCTTACAATATTCAGAACATCATGTTCCCAAGCAATTGTACTGACAAGTGATAAAATGTCATCGGTACTTCCTTATATCAATTCGAGCCTGACTCTGATACGAAAAAAAGAAGATGATCAAGCCGATACATCAACTTTGCCATACTGATTTGAGCAGGATGTAAAGGATTGGCATGGTTTTATAAAAAAATATTATGTTAAATAGATCAGCCAGTGTTACGCCATGTCTTGTGTCTCAACAAAGACAATACACCCAAAATAAATACTAAATAAAAAGAAATTATAAACACAATTTTTTCTCCGGAATTCTCTGGAGTGTGTTCAAGAGCAATAAGCCAGAAAGTTGCGTCACACGTCACTCATCGTCCTACGTCATCACACACGTCATCATGTTTGCTGTCACCTTTATCGCAGGAGATCTGCCTCAGGAACAACACCCCTAAGTGCGCTATCCTTTTCCCTTATGTGTATTCCTTGCAAATGTTACATGTGCTGTTTAGATTTACTCTATTATCAGCATCTTGTTGACAGAGAAAGTATAGCCAGATTTACGAGACTGCAGAACATGGTTGAAGTTGTTTGCTTTTGTCAACTTTTTGTAAAACCCAGAGTTTGTTTAACTATCATCCTGCAGACACTTGTTGAACACACTCTTTAATTGTTTGTTTGTGTGTGTGTAATCGTCTCTTTTTCAAGACCTCAATGCTAGAAACTTCAAACGATTTTTAAAACTTTAGGTCACAATATACTGTAATCCTGTTAGCTTCCTAATTCTGTTATTGGCTTGTTCTCTTTTAAAGTAGCTGTGTGGAAGGTGCTGTGTTCTCCCACTGTGTTCGACTCTTCACAGGTGTAGAATACTAATAGATGAGGCTGCAGCCGTGGGGATCCGTCCGATTATTTCAGCTTTGCTGCAAATGCAAGCATCGGAATGGATGGCAGAAGACAGGAACAGGTGAGAGAGGACCTGAGGGTTGAATTTATATCTTCACATTGCCCCGCTCCCCCGCAGAGATCTGAGGGCACATTGCCTCCCGGGCCCGGCTGGATGAACTCAATGGGTCCTAATCATGCCCTGTCCTTGACTTCATACATAAGAAGATGAATGCTGTGCCTGATAAGGAAGCCATAGATAAAATTGTGTGTATCTAACATTTGCAGTTTTGTGCACAAAATCGGAATCGGCTGCTCTTTACGAGTTAAATATATTTGGCTTAAACTAGTACAACAGTGTTCCAATGAATTGCAGGCTTATTGTGAATAAATATGGCCACAAAAGTGTTTTAGTAATCCTATTAAAATAACAAAAAACCTTCTATTCTAGAAGAATGACTTTCCTTTTCTGATGAAATCATTTATTCTTCACAGACTATTGAATAATGTCACCAAAAGTGATTTGGCTTTGTTTTTGCATACTAGATGCATCTGGTTGGCTCCATTCTGGTACATAATACCAATTCAAACAGTTCCCAAAGAGTGTAAACAAGCCCCACTCTACATTTTTACCACAATTTCTCAAAAGCGTTTTGCTAGAAAACATTAGATTACAGAAGTTGAATGACTTGCAAATGGCGATTCATTTTGGCTTTATTGTGACTGTGATGATTAAAGTTGGCTTTAGCTCACACGCATATTTTAAGCATCGAAACCCCTGGTTTGTCCTTGAGGGATTCTATTGGTCTTTGATACCACCTGCAAGCTTTGTTCTATGATTTCCGTGCCTTCAACAGATGGGATAATTAGTCTGCTACCCAAAAAGCTTTTTTGTTAGTTCTATTCACAACTTGTGACCAAAGGCCCTGAGCAGGCCAACAGTAACAAGAGAGCTTGATCCAGCTGAGGTGGGCATGAATATTTATACGACCACAAAGGATGCAGGCAGGACTCTATTGTGTTTGATAGTTTGCCAGCGTATAATGTTACACTGGACTGTCTATGCATGCACGATGTGCTCCAATGCTCGAGATTTAAAAATAAGTTTGTGTAAAATACTTTTTAATTTGGGGTTTGTTCAAACAAGGTGATTACTCACAGGATAAGGAAGTACCAATGACTGTAAATATAGTAAATTTATTCTAAATAAAAGAAACAAATTTAAAAAAGGTTTATTGTTGACTGCTTTTGTAGAATATATTGATGCATCTCTCTCATTTAGAAGATCAAAAATTGTCATTCAATGGTAAACATTTTATTTTGTTTTTCACAGAAGTCATCAGACAAGCTCGGAACAACATGAAGGTGAGTTAATCATTGACATGAATAAGTTTTGGGTGAACTATTAAAAATAACAATAACAATAATAAATAGTGTACTTTTGAGCATGATAATGAAACGTAAAAAATTCGATCAATAATTTAACACCAATAATAATGATTATAAAATGATAATAATGCAAAAATAAAATGCCAATAATTGAATGACGAAGTCAATTACAACACTGATGGTGTTTTTATCTTTTAGTCTAATGATGGCGCAGAGATGTTGCTCTGCCCTGCAGGGGGAACTGCAGAAGTGCTCATTGGTGAATAGTTGCCATACTGCCATGTTTCGCTTTTCAGACCTTGGAATTCATCAGCATAGTGTGACACCTTCTTGGCCACAGGTTGGGCTGCTTTTAATGCAGGACAAATTAATGCTGGCATTGTGTCTTTTCATTCATGCATTGGCACAAAGATGGACACTGCTGGAGACCTGTTTGTTCGGTGCTAACAGCATGCTAATTAATCGAATGGAAGTAATGAGCTAATTTATGAGACGCATAAAAATCCATGTTCAGGTATTAATGTAGAAAACACTCACAAAATGGATACATGCCCTGTTCTTGACCTCATATAGGGAGGTGAATGATGAATGTAATAAGAATCTAATATTACCACAAAAGAAATTACGTTCTGTCGGCAATAATTGATGTAATAAATTGTAGTCAGCACAAAAAAAGTTGATCTTTGTTGCAAATGATTTTGACATTGTTTGTAAATAGTTTTCACAAATGGACACGTTAAGCAAATTTGTCTGTGCTTTTATGGCTAGCTACTACTAAGTCATAGATAATATTCTCTTAAAATATTGCAGAATTTGAATGCACTGCATTTATTGGCTGCAAGATTTTAATATCTTGACAAAGTAGATTCTACCGTTTATTTGCATCGTGTCTCCTCAGCTTTTCAGAACAGACCGGTGATCCATTTTCGTACCCTGTGCTTTACACAACACAAAAATTTTAATACAGGTACGGTCCATGTTAGAGTGTATTTGGTGTAAACACTCTAAATCTGCAAATAACAGATGTTCATATTTTTGGGATATTGAATATATATTTTCAATACATCACAAAACACAATATGTGCCTCTAGTAAATCATCGCTCTGAGTTCAAACAGAAAGCATTACTTTCTGTCAAGCCACAGTCAGATTGCAGTTCCTTCCAATCTGTCCTCCCGAGAGACGTAATCCAGAAACAAATTCGAGCCAGTCAGGACTTCCAGGGTGATGTGCAACAGCAGAATCCCGAGGCCAAACATTTCAGCCATGCCAAACCTTCAAGCCACAAGATTGTATGAGGCAAACAAATTACTCTCTTCTGTTTGCTCTTGCTTTCTATCTTTCTCTGATCCACGTTCACAATTTAATGAGGTGGCACTAAAGGGCTTTTTGTACTCTATTGAGTTTTTACTAATTGGGGGGTCTTGGGGGGCAGATGTTGCAGTATTACTTGGTAATTGTATCCCTTCTTCGTCCTCTCACAGGGAATATTTGTGCTTTCTTATGATATTTGAAGCATGTCGAAAGTCTTGTAAATAAGTAAGTGCAACATTATCTGGGGACAGAAATAGTCTTGGCTTGCTTAGAGGAAAGCTAGAGGTAAACTTGATCGGATTGTTTAAAAATGGTCTAATGTGACTCACAAAAAATAAACTAGGTACATTTCCAGGTGATACAAGATCTGATGATCCTCTCTGAGTTTACAGTATCTCACAGAAGTGAGTACACCCCTATCATATTTGTAAATATGTTATAACTGTATACCTTTTCATGTGACAACACTGAAGAAATTAAACTTTGCTACAATGTAAAGTAGCGAGTGTACAGCTTGTCTAACAGTGTAAATTTGCCGTCTCCTCAAAATAACTCAAAACACAGCCATGAATGTCTAAACCGCTGGCAACAAAAGTGAGTACACCCCAAAGTGAAAATGTCCAAATTAAGCCCAAAGTGTCAATATTTTGAGTGGCCACCATTATTTTCTAGCACTGCCTTCACCCTCTTGGGCATGCAGTTCACCAGAGCTTCACAGGTTGCCACTGGAGTCCTCTTCCACTCCTCCATGACGACATCACCGAGCTGTTGGAGGTAAGAGACCTTGCGCTCCTCTACCTTCCATTTGAGGATGCCCCACAGATGCTCAAAGGTCTGGAGACATGCATGGCCAGTCCATCATCTTTACCTTCGTCTTCTTTTGGGGTCGTTATCATGTTGGAATACTGTCCTGCAGCCCAGTCTCCAAAGGGAGGTAGTAATGTACTGCTTTAGCATGTCACAGTACATGTTTGCATTCATGGTTCCCTCAATGAACTGTAGCTCCCCAGTGCCAGCAGCACTCATGCAGCACCAGACCATGACACTCCCACCACCATGCTTGACTTTAGTCAAGACACACTTGTCTTAGTACTCTCCGCTACACACGCTTGACACCATCTGAACCAAATAAATTGGTCTCATCTTGGTCTCATCAGACTACAGGACATGGTTCCAGTAATCTATGTCCTTAATCTGCTTGACTTCATCAAACAGTTTGCGGGCTTTCTTGTGCATCATCTTTAGAAGAGGCTTCCTTCTGGGATGACAGCCATGCAGACCAATTTGATGCAGTGTGCATCGTATGGTCTGAGCACTGACAGGCCGACCCCCCACCCCTTCAACCCCTGCGTCAATGCTGGCAGCATTCATACGTCTATTTCCCAAAGACAACCTCTGGATATGACGCTGAGCATGTGCACTCAACTTCTTTGGGCGACTATGACACGGCCTATTCTAAGTGAAACCTGTCATGTTAAACCCCTGTATGGTCTTGGCCACCGTGCTACAGCTCAGTTTCAGGCTCTTGGCAATCTTCTGATAGACTAGGTCATCTTTATGTAGAGCAACAAGTTTTTTTTTCAGATCCTCAGAGTTCTTTGCCACGAGGGGCCATGTTGAACTTTCAGTGACCAGTATGGGAGACTGAGAGCGATAACACCAAATTTAACACACCTGGTACCCATTCACACCTGAGACCTTGTAACACTAAAGAGTCACATGACACCAAAAAAAAAAGGATAATCGGGCCCTATTTTCACATTTTTACTTGAGTATGAGTGAGTGTGTACTCCCTTTTGTTGCTAGTGGTTTAGACATTAATGGCTGTGTGTTGAGTTATTTTGAGGGGACAGCAAATGTACACTTTTATACAAACTGTACACTCTATACTTTACATTGTAGCACAGTTTGATTTCTTCAGTGTTGTCACATGAAAATATATAATAAAATATTTTCAAAAATGCGAGGGGTGTACTCACTTCTGTGAGATACTGTATATTGTGATAAAGTTCGCCTGACACAACATCATCATCCCTCTTATAGTCTGACTTCCTCAACATTTGTTGAATCACACTCCCGCCAACAAAACTCCTGCCATCTCTTCGGAGCGAGGAAAAAGTGTTGCTACGAGCATAAAATCTCCCATGTGTCAATCACTTCGTCTTGAATGTTGATAAGTGCTCCAACAACACTGCATAATAACCGTATTTCCCTGGTGAAGTGTACGAATTGGGAATAATGAGATCCCTGTGAGCTCATTTGCCCACCAAGTCTGTGCCAGTTCCGGTCGGACATGCTTCTTTGCTGATCTGGTTGAGTCTCAGTGGACGTAGCAAATCTAATGCAATCTATTTTACACTGTTGCAGTAACTTAATGATGAGAATGTGTGATTTGGATATGGAACAAGATTGAGAAAATGAGTTTTCAACAACTTTTTTCCAAGATGTGTGTGCACATGGGAACACAGTCTTAAAAATGGCAGTTGAAGCTAAAATTAAACATGTGAAACATTGGTAGCAGACACATAATGAATTGCATGTTAATTTGCTTGTCAGATCCTGGTATATAAACAGACCTTTATTATGATACTATATGTACAGTAGTGTCATATTATATATAGTATGTGAATCAACATGGCATTAATAGATTGAATTTTTTTCACATGCTGAGGAAGAAAGTTAAACCCCATGGCCAAACAAACCTACAGTATTATATTACAGCAGCAACAACATAAACAACGATATGTGGCCCAAACTTAACTTCCGGTCGACCTCTGCTAAGTTGTTGTAATTTAATTAAATACAATTGATATACAATAAAATATAAATATGAATTAATATAAATATAAATTAAACATAAAATAAATTGTTTTATTACAATAAAATACAGACCGGAAGTTAACGTCAGGCAAAGGCGTGTGCGTCTGATGAAACCATCTACAGATAACTTTTTATTTTGCAGCACTTTCGGGAAAGTGTACCTCTGCTCTAATGAATGTGTTTTTGACCCAAATATCATGTCAGACTAGAGCTGTCACAATATTTGATTTTCACCACACGAATATCATATAAAAAAATCTGTCAATTATAAAATCAATTATCAATGTCATGCTTTAATTTGTATAAATCAGTCAAAAATAAGTAAAGGCAGAGAGAGAATTTGTAAACATTGTGGTTCTTAAAGGGTACAATTCTGTCAACATTTACTCACCCACATGTCAATCCAAACATGGCCTGTTTTTCTTTTGCAGAAGTGTTTGTAACTGAACAGCACTGGAACTCATAGACATCCATTGTTTGGACACAAAACCAGACTGAGAATAAAGATGTATACAGGTTTGAACGACATGTGGTTGAGTAAATGAAGACAGAACTTTCATGGGTACACTATTCCTTTAAAGGTCCAGTGTGTAATATTTTGGAGGATCTATTGACATTCAGAGGTGTATAAAGACCTTACATAATGAAGCTTTATGTTTTTATTATATTAGAATGAGCTATTTCTATCTACATACATCTCTGGTCCCCTTACATGGAATTGGGCATGTTTTTTCTAGAGTAGCTTTAAATAGACAAACTGCTCTACAGAGTGCATTTCATAAATGAAAAGAAGCGAAAATGTGACGACATGTTTGTCCTGTGTCAGCTGCCGTAGTGCTTCGAAAGATGGGGGAGGGTTAGAGTCAGTCGCATGTTGCAATTCTCAATTTCACTACTAGATGCTGACAAAATCTCCACATTGCTCCTTTAAGGAAAAATGTTAATCAGGTGCAAGACCGCTACCTACAATGTGGAAGTGTCAACTAAATACATACATAAAAATAAAGACCGAATTAAAACAATATCAATAATTACGGTTAATATCACAATTCATGTCAAAACTGGTATATTGTGACACTTCCTTGACACACTAGACAGACTTACTGTACCATGTATTGAATAATGAACTCCACCTCTTTCACTTGTCAATACTCTCTCATTAGGCCCCTGTCTGTTCAAAACAGTCGCTGTCACATGTTCATTAGCCCTGCAGAGCTCAATATGTCGGCCAATCCTCAGTGGACTGGAAGATTCTGTAATATTGAGTGCATTCTTCGTAAATGAGCCTGTTTTTCTTCTTCATGTGAGCCTGATGCTCCATTGCTTTCAAACAACTTGAACATTTCATCTCCCGAAACAAGTTTTATGGCCAAACTTTATTCTCTTTTTTCTTTTAAATGTGTGAGGGCAGTATTTGAACATTCGTTTGAGCGTGTGTGGGCACATACAATATCTGGCATTCATGGTCATTTGACTTTATAGCATTTCTTTCTATCTAGATTGCTTTTCGATGTTTGCAAGGGCTGAAGGGCACTGCAGTAAATTGCATTTGGTAGCAGTATAGAAATGAGAGATTTACAGTGGTCAAAGTATTAATGAGAGTCTTGTGCCACCTGAATCCACCTCTTCACACCAACACAACCCACCAGAACCCTGACAGGGTGTCACTTGCAGCTTTTAATAGCAAACATCGCTGTAAACCTTTTCAGGGACTGTTTATCAGCAGTGACTTTAGCCAGCCTGTCTTACATATAACCAAGATGACATAAGTGAATTGCATCATAAAAATGAATCAATATGTTGTATTGTTCACGTTTGTTTTTGTTCGAACCGTGAATATCTCGGTATGGCTTCTGGTTACATCATTGCTCTACCAAAGCTGACCATATTTTTCGACGAATTGTTCGTGTTTGTTGATATTACCACATAATACGTTCTCAACTTTATCTTTTTTATAGAAGAATGCCATGCATGTTGTGAACAACATGAGGGTGGGAAAATATTGATAAAAATTATCATTTTTTTCATCATTCATTTGTGAAGACATCTCATTCTAGACAATGTTTAAGACAGTGATTCCATCTTGCATTCACAAAGCAAAATGTGTAGAATTTCATTTTGATATTTCGTAAACGGAGCATGTGTGATGCCATTTAAGTTTGTGTCCTTGCTACAGTGAGTTGAATGTGGTGTCTGTGGGCCGCTCCTATCACAACCATCTAAACCCACAGGCCTTAATCAAACTGCCAGCTTCCAATCTATCATGTCTTTCAGCCGGCCTCATCATCTCACGGGGGTCCGGCGGGCTTACACTGATGGACTGACTCTTTCTGCACATCCAGACTTCACCGTTTTCAAGTTTTAGAGACGATATGTCATTTCAAGGTCATTTGGTACCATCGTACTGATCGCGTGACGTGTTTGAGAGGGCAGGCTTAGATACAAACAAAGCAATTTGCATGAGTAAAATGACTTTTGATTTTTGCTGTCAAACAAATTGTCTACAATGTCTGAAAGTGTGTACCTCTATTTTTTTCACCTGTTACCTAATGATATCCAGCAGCTCAACAGGCTCGGCAAGGGTAGAGTCCGTATCAAAGCCAAATGAATGTCAATTAGAAGTAACGACCTCTTTCCCCGGGCAATCAGAGAAAATGAATTGCAAGGGGCGGCATTTTAAACTGAGACTGGCTGGTAATTTCACATTGCCGTGTATTCACATTGAGGCGATGTTTGTGCGATATCCAAGATATCAAGAGGTGAGGAGCTGAAGAAATCGAGTCGAGTCAGTGGACAAGTGGATTCTGAAATAGAAAGTTTCAAAAAGGTGTGTTAACAAACACAACTGCAAAAGAAGCTTCTTATCCAGTGTGTGTTTGACGTAGAAGAAAGGTCATACAGACCTTGCATTTAGAGCTGAGTGGACCTTTACACTTACACACAATGTTTTAACCTGAGACGCAAGGGTGCAAGTTTTATAGTTTTGTTTTATATATACACTCATTTTTATACAACATAGAAACTTAAAACATAGACATGAAGTTTTATATTGTATCCCCTAATCCTTCCCGACCTGTAAACCTAACGTCACACAAACCTTTTTGCATTTGATCATTTTTTAATTACATATAATTTACTTTTAGTCATTTGCTGACGCTTTTATCCAGACCTACTTACAAATGAGGTAAACAATTTAGTTATTAATCAGTTTACATCGCGGTCACCTAAAAATTCTTTCATTTATTCACCCTCATGTCATTCCAGACCTTAGCAGAACACAAAAGAAGATATTCTGAAGAATGTTGATCACCAAACGGTGCCCATTGACATCCATTCGTTCAGTTGTTCAACAAACTTTAAATAATAATATAAACAATATATATAATTTACATAATAAAAAATGATACAATATGTTTTGGGGATACGATCCCTTTAAGACTTTCAGCACAATGTACCACAGTATAGATACCTTTTCAAACATTAATACACACCATTATTATCATAAGATGACTTCTAAAGAATGTTCAATAAAAAAGGCATCCATCTTTTTATGCACTGCTTTGATAAAGATTAGACTTATAAGCTAAAAAGAAAAATATAATATGCAAAAGTTTACATACCCTTTGTTCTTGTTTTATTATCTGTTACAAGTATCAATGACTCTTGCCTTTTGTAAAGGTACTGCGTGATTATGAGAAATTAATATCATTAAATTGTTTCTTTATTTCATGTCATGTAGGTGAAGCTATGTGGGAATTACCGAGCACGGTTACTGTACACACAGACAATGTGATTTTTTTACTAAGCAGACATCTGTTATCATTTAAAAATAGGTGGTTAATTGGCCTCTTATTTATCTCTCATTGAACTGATACATGATAACAGCAGATGTGCAGTATTGATTCACTCAGATATTCTCTTTTATCCATTTTTTTCAGCGAGGTGGCGTGAGACGCATCCTGAGCTGTGAAAAGAGTTTTAGCTGATGTAGAGAAGAACAAAGAGATTCACTGATGATACAATGTTCCATTATTTATTTCACCTCTTGCAGTCTGGAAACAGCTGTAGCTGATTCACCTTTGGGCTCACGTTAGACCTCGTGAAGAAAAAAGAAGGTCTGGGCCAAGTTCCAACGGGCTCAAATGTAAGATGTAAACAAACTAGAAATCGTCTGTGTAATATTTTTGACCTTTTGTTTGTAATTCTTTCTCCTCTGCTATCCTGCATGACGGCTCCGACACGTTCTATTTTCAGCAGGCACCAATCTATCTATCATTGCTATTCCTTTGTCTTTTATCTTCCGCTAGCTTTTTATCCCTCGGTCTATCCTTCCATTCCCTCCTGCCATTTTCAAACTCTCGCTTTATCCCCGTCTATACAAAGGTTTGACCCCTGGCCCTTCCCCGCAGTGCACTGAGGGATTGCTCAATGAGCGTCTCTGTTTAAAGGGCTATCTGAATGATCACAGAAGCACTTTTGTTCATGTGTTCTCGAGATCATGAAGACATATGTGTTAAGATCAGGTCCTTTGGTAACCCAAGGGCATATAAATGGGAGAAATTGAGAAATCTCATGAAATATTGGTTTGAACTTTGTCATTTACTGTTTTTGTAATGACTTTTTTTGCAACTTGCCCAATGTACTGTAGATGCATCGCTTACTGAATGCAGTACATACATACATAAATACAAAACTATTTTTTTTGTTGATTTAAACGTCTTGGTTACGTCTGTAACCTCAGTTCCCTGATGGAGGGAACGAGACGTTGTGTCGAGAACGACAGATGGGGTTCGTCCTTGAGAACCTATCAACTCTGACTACTATAGAAAAGGCCAATGAAATTTGGCGAATGAAATTTGCACACTGGCTCCGCCCCCAGATATCTGGTATAAAAGGAAGCCGGCGTGCAGCATTCATTTACCTCTTGTTCTGAAGAGCCTGAGAGCCTCTCACAACTGCAACAGAAACGATACAGGTTTGTGGCATAAGGGACACAACGTCTCTGTCAGAAACTGCAAGTGAGACAATGCATTGTAAACTAATACAAATAGGCAAAACAAAACCCACGAGGGGGAAAACAAGACAAAAATATGTTTAAACAAAACAAGAACAAGGACTAACTGAACTACAAAACAAACACTAGAAACACTTGGAACACTAAACTAAGACTTACTAGAGAATGATACAGGAACAAGGAAAACATACAGGTATATCCACAAGGTATCTTCACAAGGTATATCCACAAACAGCAAACAATGAACCAGCGACGAGACAGAGAAACATGAGGAATCTTTATAGGGGAGGGAACTTAAGGGGGAACAGGTGCGGGGAATTAACAATCAAGGGAAAGCTAATCAACAAACTAAGAAACAGGAGGGCAGGAACAAATGACGTAGACTTGAGAAACAAAGGATCCTGTATGATTCCACCTCAAAACCAAGAATTACTTAACCAGAAGAGGTGGAATCATGACAGGACCCCCGCCTTAAGGAGCAGCATCCTGATGCTCCTCAAAGGCACAAACAGGACAAGAGAGAGTGAGAGAAAGACAAGACCCAGAGAGACATGGTTAACACAACAAGGGGCAGACAAGAGATAACAACTAGAGGACTAGGGTGTGACAATAGAAACAACAAACAAGGGAGGGGGGGTGGGGGCAAACAAGAGAAAATAGGAAGTCCAGAAGGGGTGGGGTAGGGTGGGCAAGTTCTAGCCCATGAGGGCGTGCCGGGAATTGTCCTTCCCCCCGGCTGGACTGGCGGGCTGGGACCCGGCGGGAATACAGGGCTGGGACCCGGCGGGACCGGCTGGAGAGGCCTGGGAAGGCCGGACGGGACCGGCTGGAGAGGCCTGGGAAGGCCGGACGGGACCGGCTGGAGAGGCTCTGGAAGCGACTGGAAGAGCTCCTGGACCCGGCCTGGTTCCGGCTCCTGGACCGGGCTTGGTTCCGGCTCCTGGACCGGGCTTGGTTCCGGCTCCTGGACCGGGCTTGGTTCCGGCTCCTGGACCGGGCTTGGTTCCGGCTCCTGGACCGGGCTTGGTTCTGGCTCCTGGACCGGCTGCTGTGGGGATCCTACGGCCGAGCGAGCTGCTCGGACCTTCACCTCCCCACGGCGCCCCCCCAAAAAATATTTAGGGTTTGACCCCACCGGACTCGGGACCACCGGACTCGGGACCACCGGACTCGGGACCACCGGACTCGGGACCACCGGACTCGGGACCACCGGACTCGGGACCACCGGACTCGGGACCACCGGACTCGGGACCTCCTGGCTTCTGGCTGCCCTGCGTTGCCTCTTCCTTCTCCCTGGCTGGCCAAGGGAAATGGTGGGCGGTGGATTGGCAGTGGAAAGCACGGTTACCTCCATGCTTGCGGAGTCAGACGAGGACGGCAGAAAGGGTGCAGATGGTGAGGAGGACGCCGTGGAATTCGCCCCAGCAAGATCCCTGGACCACTGTCGCTCTAGCAAGACTTTAACCAGGTCCTCAAATCTCTTGGTTTTTAGCTGGCGCATCTCAGCAGGACCTAGGGGCTCATCGAGGCAACTGTTAAAAATCACCTTCAGCTCTGCCTCGCTGAACCCCGAGTAGCCTGCTGCGGCCAGGAACTCCCTTAGGAAGTCCTCGATGAGCTGCCCCTTCTGTTTGAAGCCCAAAAAAACATGGGCAAGGAGTCTTCTGGATGATGCCAAATCTGCCTGCTGGGTTTGTTGTGGCTGGTTCATTCTGTCAGAAACTGCAAGTGAGACAATGCAGGGAGAACCCAATTGCAGGCAGGAATCAGGGATAACAGTAGGTATTTATTATAACAATAACAAAACTAATACAAATAGGCAAAACAAAACCCACGAGGGGGAAAACAAGACAAAAATATGTTTAAACAAAACAAGAACAAGGACTAACTGAACTACAAAACAAACACTAGAAACACTTGGAACACTAAACTAAGACTTACTAGAGAATGATACAGGAACAAGGAAAACATACAGGTATATCCACAAGGTATCTTCACAAGGTATATCCACAAACAGCAAACAATGAACCAGCGACGAGACAGAGAAACATGAGGAATCTTTATAGGGGAGGGAACTTAAGGGGGAACAGGTGCGGGGAATTAACAATCAAGGGAAAGCTAATCAACAAACTAAGAAACAGGAGGGCAGGAACAAATGACGTAGACTTGAGAAACAAAGGATCCTGTATGATTCCACCTCAAAACCAAGAATTACTTAACCAGAAGAGGTGGAATCATGACAGTCTCGTTCCCTCCATCAGGGAACTGAGGTTACAGACGTAACCAAGACGTTCCCTTTCTGTCGGTCTCTCGACGTTGTGTCGAGAACGACAGATGGGGTTAACTATGGAAAACGCCACAAACGCTGCATCGTGTCACAATCTCAGCGAAGCAACGGTGACAAGCCTGGGCGTGTCAGCTCGAAGCTTTCGTGAGACCTGTAACCTTCCAGTGTGGTGGTCGGGGGGTTCCAGAGCTTTCGGGAAAGATGGATACAGCCCTGACCGGTAACTTTCACGGACGGGGCCTTAGCTCTCTAAAGGCGAGAGGCCGTCCGGATCGGTTTACATCGGGAAAACGCACTCTTAATCAGAGAAGCGCTGCAGAGGCCACCTCCTACCCGTGGGGAGGAAAATGGTGGAGAAAGTATGGTCTCGTCCTAGGAGGAGAACGCATGGAACGTGTGGACTGGGTAGTTAACCGCGAGGTGGAGGTCCACCTGGGGAAGCTCATGGGTTACCAAGTGTGGGAACCAGTGTCATGAGGGTATGACAGACGGAACAGCCCGCGGAGGGGGTGTTACTGCGTCTGATAGCACAGGTCCGGGTAGAACTATGTGTGATAGGTCATGATATATCCCGGCCTAAGGGGGAAGGCTGCTCTGCTCAGCCAACCCAGAGGAGGTGCTTGCTTAGTGATGGATGGAATGCCTGTTCTTAACCAGGGTCTGGGTAAGAAGGGAGGCTGGTGAGGTACCAATTTTCTTAGCCAAGGTTGGGTAAGAAGAAAAGGGTAGATAGCACACTGACCCAACCTCGGGGAGGGTGGGAAGGTGCTTTCGCAGGCATACGCTCTCCCGGATGCCAATCCTACATGTCGCCACGTAGGACGTGGGCTGACACCGGGTTTACGCGAAGATTGTAAAACCTTGCGAAGGTGGTGGGCGTAGCCCAACCCGCAGCTCTACAGATGTCTGCCAGAGACGCGCCTCTGGCCAGTGCCCATGAGGTGGCTAGACCCCGAGTGGAGTGAGCCGTGACCGCCAATGGACATGGCAGATTATGTGATCGGTATGCCGTGGTAACGGCATCAACGATCCAGTGCGCTAATCTCTGTTTGGAGACAGCCTTCCCCTTCTGCTGACCTCCGAAACAGACAAAGAGCTGATCAGAACTGCGGAAGTTCTGTGTGCGGTCCAAGTAGAGGCGCAGTGCGCGTACTGCAAGTTCACCACTTGCCTGCAAGTTCACCACTTGGTCCCGAAAGGGAGTAGTGGGAACTTTGGGCACGTATCCGGGCCTGGGTCTCAGGCTAACGTGAGAGTTACCAGGGCCGAAATCAAGGCAGTCCGGGGACACAGAGAATGCATGGAGATCCCCTATCCTTTTGAAGGATGCGAGCGCCACAAGAAGAACCGTCTTACTCGTTAGGTGAGGAAGATCGGAAGCTTCAAGGGGCTCAAAGGGGGGCTCCGATAGGCCCCTCAGGACCACGTTCAGGTCTCATGAGGGTATGGAGCGGAGACGAGGCGGGTTGCGTCGTCTCGCGCCCCTTAGAAACCTAGTGACCAGGTCGTGTTGCCCTAGAGACCTTCCGTCCACTGAGTCGTGATGAGAGGCAATAGCGGCTACATACACTTTCAGTGTGGAAGGGGAGATGTTGGTCTCCAACCTCTGTTGTAGAAAGGACAGCACGATCCCGACCGAGCATCTCTGTGGGTCTTCTCCTTGGGAGAGACACCAGGATGAGAAGAGGCGCCATTTGTAGGCGTATAGCCGCCTAGTGGATGGTGCCCTGGCCTGTAGGATGGTTTCAGCCACAGCGGGGTGTAACCTACTCAGGATTTCCTCGTCCCGTCCAGAGACCACGCATGGAGGTTCCAGAGGTCTAGCCTGGGTTGCCAAAACGTGCCCATCCAGGGGGGAGTTGTTGTCAAGAGCATCAGCTCCGAGAACCAAGTGCGGTTGTGGGGAGTTGTTGTCAAGAGCATCAGCTCCAAGAACCAAGTGCGGTTGGGCCAGTACGGCGCAACCAGTAGCACCTGTTGCTCCTCTTCCCTGACCTTGCACAGTGTCTGTGCAAGGAGGCTCACTGGGGGGAAGGCGTACTTCAGCTTGTCTCGTGGCCAGCTGTGCACCAGGGCATCCGTGCCGAGGGGGGCCTCGGTCAGGGCGTACCAAAGCGGACAATGTGTGGTGTCTCGGGAGGCAAAGAGATCGATCTGTGCCTGTCTGAACCGCACCCAAATAAGCTGAACTGCACGAGGGTGGAGTCGCCACTCTCCGCAGGGTGTGTACTGGCGAGAGAGCGCGTCGGCTGTCTCGTTCAATACGCCTGGGATATGTGTGGCCCGCAGGGAGCGGATCACCTGCTGACTCCACAGGCGGAGGCGTCGGGCAAGTTGTGATAGTTGCCGTGAGCGCACGCCACCCTGGCGATTGATGTACGCTATGGCTGTGGTACTGTCCAGGCGAACCAGTACGTGCTGACCTTGCACTAGAGGCCGGAGCCTTCTCAGTGCAAGCAGTACAGTCCACAACTCTAGGCAATTGATGTGCCAGTGCAGCCGGGGGCCCCTCCAGCGCCCTGCTACTGCGTGCCCGTTGCACACTGCACCCCACCCCTGCAGCGAGGCGTCCGTCGTCACCACGACGTGCCTCGTAGCTAGGCCGAGGGGAACTCCCGCTCGGAGAAAAGTCATGGAAGACGATGGGGCTAGGGTGCGTCGGCAAACAGGAGTTACCACCATACGCCTGCTGCCGGTGTGCCACGCCATCCTCGGAACTCGACTCTGTAGCCAGTGTTGAAGCGGTCTCATGTGCATCAGTCCGAGGGGTGTTACTGCCGTGGAAGACGCCATGTGGCCCAGGAGCCTCTGAAATTGTTTCAGGGGGACCGCCGATTGCTTGAAATGTTCCAGGCAATCCAACACTGACTGGGCGCGAGCTGCGGACAGCTGTGCCATCATGGTGACAGAGTTGAGTTCCATACCGAGAAAGAGGATTCTCTGCACTGGGGAGAGTTTGCTCTTTTCCCGGTTGACCTGAAAACCCAATCGATCTAGGTGCCGGAGCAGGAGAGAGGGCGGCCTCCACGATCTTCGTGAAGACTCGTGGAGACAGGGACAGACCGAAGGGGAGGACTCTGTACTGATATGCCCGACCCTCGAAAGCGAACCGTAGGAACGGTCGGTGTCGAGGAAGAATCGAGACATGAAAGTAAGCGTCCTTCAGGTCGATTGCCACGAACCAATCCTGACACCTGATAGATGCCAGGATACGCCTCTGGGTTAGCATCTTGAAAGGCAGCTTGTGGAGGTGCCTGTTCAGGGTACGTAAATCCAGAATGGGGCGCAACCCTCCGTCCTTCTTTGGAACGATGAAGACAGGGCTGTAAAACCCGCTGAACATCTCGGCTGGAGGGACGGACTCAATCACCTGTTTCGCCAGGAGGGTGGAGACCTCTGCCCGAAGCACGGAGGCGTCTCTGCCTCTGAGAGAGGGGGAGATGATGCCCCGAAACTTGGGAGGGGCCCTGGCGAACTGGATCGAGTAGCCGAGATGGACCGTCCGCATCAGCCACCGAGACAGTGTGGGCAACTTCTGCCAAGCTCCCAGGGACTGTGACAGGGGGAACAAGGGGACGGCCTGCTTCACCTTTCCTACGGAGGGTGGTTCGTCGGCGGGTGGAGCCAACCGGATGTCGCCGGGGCTTCCCCGGAGGGATGGCTGGTTCCACGTTTTTGCCTGCCTGGCGGGACAACAGCACGCACTGTCGGTACGAGAGTGGTGACAGCTGTCGAATGTGTGCGGCCTCACACCTCGCCAGGGTGTGAGGTCGGTTCACCGCGCACAGTCCGGGGGAGTGTGCGAACGGCTGGATAGAACGCCCGGGGGAAACAACTCTCTTTTTGAGCAAGTGGGCGCCAGGCCCTGATAAGGGCCCGGCTTTGGAAACGAGGCAGGCTTCGTCCCATACTGACCGGTCAGAGATGGAGCTGTGATGGTCAGGCCAGATGTTGTTTTCCCCGGTGTTGTCTCGTCAGGGCCGCTTCCTGGAAGGTTGCTGACGAGGAGGGGGCCTTCCCTTCGGGGTCCTCTTCCGGGGTGCAGCCTGGGGGTGCACCTTGGCCGGAGTCGGGTTCGAAGAGGCCCTGGGCTGTCGGGGAGCAGGTGGTGCGCGGGAAGTCGAAGGCCGGGGGGCCGTCGATTCACGGCGCGGAAGAATATGGCTTATCGCCTCCGTCTGCTCCTTCACCGCCGAGAACTGCTGTGCGAAGCTCTCGACGGTGTCACCGAACAGCCCACCCTGCGAGATGGGTGCGTCGAGAAAGCGTACTTTGTCGGCGTCACTCATACTCGCAAGGTTGAGCCAGAGGTGTCTCTCCTGGACCACCAGAGTGGACATCGTCCGACCCAGGGCCCGCGCCGTCACTTTAGTCGCCCTTAGAGCGAGGTCAGTGGCGGCGCGGAGTTCCTGCATGACACCCGGGTCGGACCCTCGTGGAGCTCTCTCAACGCCTTCGCCTGATGGACCCGCAGGATGGCCATGGCGTGGAGAGAAGAGGCAGCCTGGCCCGCAGCACTGTAAGCCTTCGCCACCAGGGAAGCAGAAGTCTTACAGGCTTTGGACGGGAGACGAGGTCGGGTCCTCCAGGTGGCAGCCGTCTGCGGGCATAGGTGCACCGCGATGGCACGCTCCACCTGGGGATCTTCGACATAGCCCCTGGCTGCCCCACCATCGAGGGCGGTGAGGGAGGCGGAGCTGGTCTGCGTGGAACGAGCCGTGAGAGGGGCGCTCCAGGTCCGACACAGCTCCTCATGCACCTCCGGGAAAAATGGAACCGGGGGTGGGCGCGGTTTGGTACCGCGTTCCGACCCCAGGAACCACGTGTCCAACCGCGAGCGTTGGGGGAGGGGCAATGGCGTACACTGCAGCCCAATGCTCGCGGCAGCCCGGGCTAGCATGGCCGACATCTCGACTTCTGCTTCCTCCTGAGCTCTACCCCCCGGGGGGGAAGCTCGGATTCGTCATCGTCGGATACCGGTATCTCTCCCTCCGATGCTGTGATAGACATTTCATCGGCCCTGCGGACGGTTTCCGAACGCGCAGAGGAGGATCCGGACGGTGTGCCACCGCCGGTTGGGGAACGATCAGAAGAGCGTGCTGGGGTGCGACCGGCCCGTGAGCGCTTGGCTGGCGGGTTTACGGCCGCAGGATTCCCCAAATCACTAACGCCGCTAACCGGACCGGAGATCTGGGCCGTAGCCATAGATGTCACAGCCCGGGTAGCAGACGAGATGCTGGCTGGTTCCCGTAGGAAGACAGCCGACCGTGACCACAACTTCTGTATGACAATCTGGCCGCAGTGCGGGCAAGATGTGTCAACAAACGCTGCTTCGGCGTGCTGGACGCCCAGACACCTAACACAGCGCTCGTGTTTGTCCCCCTCCTCGATGAGGGTACTGCACCCAAGAGAACAGCGGGACATGCCGCGCTGTAGAGTGTGAGTCCTGAAAAGGACTGTAGAAAATAGCTCTGACACCACTGGAACCGCTGAGACACCCAGGGGAAGGTCGCTACAGGAGGGACGATCCGCTGGGACAAGTCGTAGATCCGGCAGTTGTAGTCGTTTAGAAGATTGAAGATCTTTAGCTTTGCTCATGAGTCGATGGCTCTGAAGAACAAAAGGTAAATGAATGCTGCACGCTGGCTTCCTTTTATACCGGATATCTGGGGGCGGAGCCGGCGTGCAAATTTCATTCACCAAATTTCATTGGCCTTTTCTATAATAGTCAGAGTTGATAGGTTCTCAAGGACGAACCCCATCTGTCGTTCTCGACACAACGTCGAGAGACCGACAGAAAGGGAACTATTGTTAGTTCAGAATTCGATGCTTAAAAACGAGTGCTGTCAAATTTAAATTCAAGCTTTCCATTGATGTATAATAGGATAATATTTGGACTATTATATATAATATAAACTATTTAAAAATCTGGTATCTGGAGGTGCAGAAAATCGAAATATTGAGAAAATCACGTTTAAAGTCGTAGTCCATCAGAGGTGCTTTAGCAGGCTGTTGCTAAGAAGAAACATGTTTGTTTTAACGCTCTCTATTGGCTTACCACTGTAAAGATCTTGTGGAGAGTAGATTACCCTGAAAGCAGAAATTCTAAGATTTACATAGATACCAAACTTGGGTATGGGTAATTTCCAAAGTGCGGACAGCCGCAAGTGAACTTTCCAGCCATTTTTTGTTAGCGATTTTGCTGCATCCACTCACAAAAACAAAGTTTTGATATATTTGCGAAAGGACATTTACAAAATATCTTCATGGAACATGATCTTTCCTTAATAACCTAGTGATCTTTGGCAAATAGAAAAATTGATAATTTTGACCCATACAATGGATTACAAGCTATATGCTAGTTATGACTGGTTTTGTGACCAAGGGTCACATGTTACTCATATTTCTCAATTACCTGTATTTCTATATACATATAAATATACACACCACATTTCATATTTCATATATAATCAGTGTTGGGTAAGGTCCTCTGAAAAAGTAATTAATTACTAATTACATATTCAATTGTGTAATTAGATTACTCTACAAATTACTTTCTCCAAAAAGTTTTTAAATACTTCTTACTAATTACTTTCTATATTGTATATTAACCTTGATTAGTTGAGTGGTTCTCAAATGATACCTTTATTTAACCAGGTTACTTTTGCAAGGGAAAAGTAATTCAAATTAAAATAACTTAAGGTAACTAGTTACACCTAACACTGTATATTATATATACAATAATAATTTCAGAATCGATTATTTTCGTGCATTATGTAACTATAGCAAAATTTACTTAGAGATGTTTAATAGCTCTCTAATATAACATAGAAACATGAACACTGCAAGAAAGCACAATACTGTTCCACACAATGCTTTGCTGATGTGTACACTGATCATGACATTGAAGTCCCAGCCATACCAAGATACATTTCCATTTATTCATCTAGCAGACACTTTTATCCAAATCAAAGAGGGAGCATTCAACATTTTGCCCCCAGAACCAACAATAAGCTGTACAGAAGACTACATTTTCAAGTAGTCAGTTCCTGTTGTCCTTCCACTGATTTCCTCTTAATATCTGCCCCCTCTTGACATTGACGGCACTGTTTGTTTGGTCCTTCAGACCCTACAACTGAATGAATGTTCTCTAACAATCTCCTCGACACCAGCTTAGTGCCTGTCAGTCAACCTATTGGATAAGTGCCGCAGTGAATTAATGCCTGCACATTGATCTCCTTCCATCCTCAACCCCTTTTTTCTGCTGTGAAGGAGCAGAGGGCACAGGAGGAAACTTTTAATGCGTCTTCTAAAGAGCATGCAGCCTCTGCGCGCGTAAAGTATGTGCGGCTGAGCCGGATGGTGGTAAGGTTAGAAAACGTGAGGGGATCACAAGAGAGTATGTAGGCTAAGCGCTGTGAGTGCGATGTCACAACTGGGGACTGGAAATCAGTCGTTGCTTTTGCTTAGAGGAATTCGGGGGTAAGTATTAAAGAAAGGGAGACGAAACTGCAGGCAGCCTCACCTCTCTGATGAAAAGGTTTTGTTTGTGGAAATTTTGAATGTTTTGTCATGTTTTGAATGTTAACATGGAAGTCATTTAAAAAACATATTATTATGCATTATTTTAAGAAATATTGTTGTCCAAATTTTGTAGCCTGAGGTCTGAATCTAAGAACTGAAAGAAACCTTATGCATTTTACCTGAAAGAAACAGATCCATTTTTAATACATAAAAATCTAACTCAAATGATATAAATGATTGAGCTGTTGTGTTTTCACTCTCATTTCAAGTAGAATAATTTGCAGCATGATCATTAGTTTGACCACATTGCAGATGCATAACACTGAATTCCACACTATGACCTGTTTAGTCATCAGCTTGTCAGCTGTTTGCGTGCATACTTGTGTAAAAAGGACTTTGGAAGCATCTGCTGTTCTGAGAAACCTCAAGTATTTGCTGTAAATGACCTTCTGAGGCGAAAGTATGAGTCTGGAAGAGAATATGACAGGATGTATGACAGTAGGCAGCGACAGAAGTTGATAATTGCTTGTAATTGAAAGCCTTTAAAAAGAACCCATTCTGAAGCTCATCGGTTTCAGATCTCAGGACAGTTCAGCGGCACAACACTGCGCAAATACAGTCATGTCTGACCAGCTCAATAAACAACAAACAACAATTCAATTACATCTGTGAGTTGTTTGAATGTTATTGATCCAATGTGTATTACTTTGAAATGTGGAGCAGCCTCACTCATGAAATTTAGGATGCTACCCTTGACTTTTGTTGCACAGCTTCTCATTAGACAAATTATGCATTCGTAAAGTTCCGCGATGTGTTTGTTTTGCATTCACAGGTGGGGTTTTGAGATGAGAATGCTTTTGTTGTTTTCACCAGGATTTATAGTTATAGGCAGATCCTTTGAATGATAATGGCATACTGATGTAATGTGCAGTGAAGCGAAGAGTCAAAGAAACATTTTGAAGTCAAGTTAGTGTAATGTTTGCAAGTTTGAACTCCATAAGAACATCTGTCAATGCACATCACCGTTGATAAAAGATCCACTAAAGTGACTTACCATCACATCACTGACGTTGTAATTGTTCAGGGGCGTTTTACGAAGTTTTGAGACCGATATCCAGTCAAGGCTGATGAAAGTCAAACCTAAACTCACAATAAAACGATCTCATTTCGGCAACCATAAAATCATTCTATTTTGTTTGTATTGGAACCAACAATAAGACATTTAGCTGCTGTTTTTGTTAATTTGTTTGAATGTTTGTCATTTCAGCACACTGCACTTAATTCATCCCTATGCGGTCTGATGACTAAGAACTCCCGAAACCTGTCTGTTGCTATGGTGACTGTGTGCGTGTGTGTGTGTACGCGCAGTTTAAAAGAATGAAGTATGGCCTTCTGAGTGTGCTAGGCTTTGTAATACTTCCACATAACTTGTTCTTGATAAATGAACACAAAGCAAACAACTTTCAGTGAGGATGCTAAAGCATGCAGTAGAGAAGCTGTTTTATCTCGGCGGCTCTGATAAAGTGTGCTTATTCTCCATTGAAAGACTGCTTTTTGCACGACCATAAAACTTCCAGGCGAGGTCAATTGATTCCGGAGATTAAACCACCTGAACTGTGTAAAAATGAGTTCAGTTCTTGTTTGAGCATTCAATTCGAAAATACAATCAGGAAAAAATTAAAGACCCTACAACTGAATTTTCTAAATGGTCAAACTGGTCAAGATAACAAATGATATGCAATGTTTGCCGAACCTCGAATACTACTGCAAAGAAAACTACTTTGTATTAATGTTATAACAACACAATCCTAATGTTTTACATGAATTTTAGCATCAGTTCAGAAATTAATATAGACGGTTTCATCTTAGCAAAATAAACAAACGTTACTGCACCTGCGCACTTTTGTGACCCCAACTGAATTTACGGTACACATTCATAAACAATAGAGTGCCTGTAGATTATTTCTGATAGCAATCAAAAGCAACCGAGAAGAACCGTTACATGGCTAAACTTGTCTCTCCAATATTTAGAAATACCAACCTCAACTGCTAGATGTCAATGTACTGAACGGTTTGTTTAAATGCCTCAAAACTAGATGTCCCATTCAACAAATTGTTTATTTAATAAAATGAACGTACAACAAAATTCAACGAATCGTTTATTTAATATAATTATTAAACCGTAAAATATGAATTAAAAATAAGATTAACATAAATTAGATTAATTAGTTGTAATTAGATGTAAAAATGTAGTGTAGACACTAGTTTTTTCTCTTTCATGTGTCTTTGAATTCTCTCAGTTTTTCTTTACTGTTGAGGGACTTTATCACTCCTAAGGTTTGATTTTGTTGAAATTCAACAAATAGTGAAATTTTCACAATACATACAGAAATGATGAATAAAGGCAAAACTGGGGTAATCTCTTCTTTTTTCTACAGCTGTTCATTTATTATTTCAGTCAACAACTACTTTCCAGACTATATTTTCAACACATGGCTTTTAATCTTTTCCTCTTCTTTTCCTCAGGTCTATTGATCTACCTGTGCATATTGCTGCTATGAAGTGTAGAAAGTCTAACTTTCAGAAGCATAAAGAATAATTGGTGTCATGGGAAACTCAGAATAGGTGAGTCTGCCAAGAACAGAACGAAGAGCTAATTCTTCAAAGGCCCCTAAGAATAATTTTAGCTAACTTTTTATAGTGCCAAGGAAAGCCGGGTGTTTTATACCCAAGCCTCTTCAAGAACGCGCAAAAAACGATACTCAAGATGTCAATTTACAGGTCAAACCCCACATTTAGTAGTTTCAATACAAATATTTTCATCTCTGAGGAAAGAGGAGAAACGGGCGGATATGGTTGGCCCTAGGGGTCAAGTCATTTCAATTCTGTATTCAGCTACCTCTGCAGTGCTTCACACGGCATGTGCTGTAATCATAAAGCCTCTTCCACATTTGAAGATATTCAGCAATGTGGACTTTTGGTAAAAGACTCTTAAAGGAGCAGTTTTACATTCCTCTTCTGGAAGAATCTCTTGAGAGCGTACGATTCAATTACAGCATGTAGGACACCGCTGGACCATGCCAGCCTATTTATAATTCATCACCTATTCCCTCATTACCAATGTAATGATGCCTGTCACTAATCTGCATACTACTCATACTGATACTCTTCATAGAGCCTTAACAACCTGCTGAATGACAAATGAGTGTCATCAGAAAGTCGCCATTTAATCCCAAATTAGCACAAACCCTCCAAATGAGGGTTTTCTATTGAGTTCCAGAACACATCCCGTCTGAAAGTCCTTCATACATACTGAGAGTTTTGTTCATATAGTTTTGTTCTATGAATTTAGTTGTACATTTAATATAATATAAAACAATAATATTGTTTCCGTAAAAAATGTCAAAAATCTTTAGAGACCAGTTACATATAAACTTCTTTTTTTTAAGTTTTGTAAATTGTGGAAAAGGTCTGTGATAATTTTGAACTGTTCCAGTTACAGTCTACAAAATTCTGAGTTGAGGTCAACAGGACGGTTTGTCAGGTTTTTTTGTAAAAATGACTATCTGTAGAATGTATCAATTAAACAGGCTGCCCATTTTAATTTCATTAACAGCTCTAGTAGAATACGTTTTTCCAAAATAAAAAATCTAGTTCCAAAACTTGAGATGTGTGCCTTGTTTTGTCAAAGAAGTTGCAATGTGTATTTTTTTAATACAAAAATAACCAGAATCACACAAAAAATCTGTTTTCAAATCTGTCTCCTTCCCCTTTATATCCGCAATAGTAAACCTAAACCTTTGAGCAGTCAGGTACAGTTTTTGCAGAGAATGTCAGTTTGGCATTATTTAGCTTCAATTCGCATAAAGTTAAATATGTAAAGTAACATGCAGTGTTGTTTCGAACAAAGATAGCGATATTTAGAAAAAAAATGGATTTCAAATATACAGCTGCCGAAAAAAAAATTCCTCAAGAGTGACATAAAATCATCCAACAGCAATGTGAAAGACTGTTGTATTGCTTAAGTGAAAAATAACTTGTTTTCTTTGCAGGGGGCAATGAAAACTTATTTTGACCTGTGTTACAATTCTCCTTTTCTGCAAATAAATGCAAATAGAAACAACATTTTATTTGGAATTTGAGAGAAATATTATTAGTAGTTTACAGAATAAAAATAACAGCCAATTTGACCTAAACACATACAATTTCAGCAAGTTCAGTTATGTAAATAATCCTGTAAATAATTTTGAAATAAAATTTTCTGCGGCTGTATATTTATGTTGGCAGAGAGTTTTGTTAATTTAGTAGGTTATTTGTAAACTGATATTGTAAAGTCATTTTTGCATTGTGGATTTTGATGTTGTTACTTTCCCACTTTTTCCAATAAATCTACAATTGAGTTCTTTATCTCGCCTTGCAGAGCATTACAACTTCCCTTTAAACTACATCTATTCCCTTGCTGCAAAGGCAATTGCTAGAAAATATAGTGGTGATGAATGTGTCTTTTACTTTGCGAGACAAGAAACTGAGATTAGACGCAGACTAGGCTGCTAGGCTGCATCTACAGCAGACCAGTTTTTTTAATATGAATTAAATCTAAAGGATTTAGATTGTGTGTGCAGTATTTTTTCCCTAGGTTCAAGGAAGGTAGAGAAAGAACAATATCTGGATGAGAGGAAGGAATATGGCAGTAGACAGCATGCTCGCTTCTTTCAGAGAGTCACTCAGGTGAGTAACTTCAATCACTACATGAGGTGACCCATGCAGGCCTTTTCTTTGCTATGAACAAATAACGTCTGTTACTGATGTACACTGACTTAAAAGCAAAGGAGCAGAAAATGCTGTGCAACATGTGGAAGGATCTGTTTTTATCTCCTGTGTAATCTATTTTAGTCTGTTACACACAAATGAGTCAGAAATATGGCGTATGTTGTATTTCAGATCAACATTATTCGGTGTTATGAGATACTGTATATAGTAATTGCTATTAAAGCTTAGATAAAAGTTATATTTGCCAAGATTTTATATACAAAATTAAAGAACATGCTGGTCTCATTGGACGCTTTTACGAGGATGTTAACTTACTTGGAGGCAGCCACATCTGGCTGTAAATGTTTTGCATGATGTGTTATGGATTGTGGTTGACTTTAAGGGATTTGCTATTTCAGTTGTTTTATGTTATTATTATTTTAGAGTATTTTATGTCTGTATGTATGGTTGTACTGCTGCTTATCTTGGCCAGGACACTCTTGAAAAATAGATTTCTCTATAGTCTCTTTCTGGTTAAATTAAGGTAAATAATAATGAATGTTAAAAAAATTTAAATATTCCAGGTCTAAACCTAAAAAACATATTTTTAGACTTGGTTATATTGTGCAGATACTGTCATTACATTCCTTTTCAGTTTGTTAACATACCAAGATCTATGTACACGTACGGTTCATGTAGAAATATCTATGCATACAGATGAGAACACCCTGCTAAAGGAAGAATTGAATCTCTGATTAATGTAATTTGCAATTTCTAACCCAAACAATATTTCTTTATTGTCTGAGACAGGAACGCATGTCGTGTTCTTGCTCTGATGACGCTAATGGCTCAGTAATGGATCTTTCTCATCTTAGCTTTACTGATACATCACTCACATTACAATAACAAAACTTCCATCATTGCTGTGCATGTAATGTGGGGAGGAAAATATCAAATCATCTTATTGACAAAACACAGTATAGATGGTTAGTATAGTAGCAGCTTTAAAATGACCTTGTTAGCCTTTGATTGTATCTTCGCAATAGAAATTTGCGTGTTTACTGAATTTTCAATCTCACATGTGCAAATTGACAACTAAATAAAATGCCAATGCCTTCCATAAAAAATGAATGTGAATGTGAAATTGAAGATTTGTACCCTCAGTAAATCAGCCACAATATTGTGTAGAAAGTAAATGCATAGTACAGAATATATGTGATATTCACAGGTATCCATACCATAATATGTACTGTATATATTTGTGACCCTGGGACACAAAACCAGTCTTATGTGTCACAGGAATATTTGTAGCAATAGCCAACAATAATTTGTATATTAAGTAAAGATCACCTAAGATGCACAATCACCTAAAATGCACAAGACTGGTTAAAATAAAAAAATAACCAAAGGTACACTGTAGCTTTATGTTGTGAAAATATTCTCTTAAAATCACAAGAAAATAAATTCTTTTTTTTTTATTTTATTAAGGCAACTTTTATAATATCAAATTATACTATACTGTAAATAAAAGTGAAAGACAACCTTTAATCTTATTTAAAAGCAAATCTAATGAAGTCTCAAGATTTGTCTACTATGTAATGTTATCTATCCATAAATGTATTTATGTTTCCAGAACATTATCATACTAATGCATCTAATGTATCAATGTCTATCCGAACATAAAAAAATCAGACATGCATATTGATGATGTGTGCAAGAAGAGTACATGTATAAATTGTGTTATGTGACTAAGACATCATGTCGGCTGTGATCGTTTCTTCTCTCCAAAGGTCTGGAGTTGAAGCAATGCTGATTGTTTAAACAGGTCCACCTGGGACATTGTGCATATTTTAAGTAAGAAAGTATGACAGAAAAAAGAGAACAAGGACATTTCTTTAGCAGTAGCAACCACGGCCTCTCTGAGTTGGAAGTCATTCCTCACTTTTGGGGTAACTTTCACAGTCCAGTAATGCTCCTTGATGACCCATTTGCAGTTATTTTCCAACCTCTACTCACTAACATGTAATTTTAGACAGGAGGCTCCAATTAGGTCATAGGAAAAAGGCCCCCATTTGTCTTTGACTGCAGTGCAAAACTGGGACCATTAATTATGGAACAATAAAATGATGCACGCCTCCACTCGGCTGATGAAATGCTGCTTTCACTGTTTAATTCATGAGGTTGCTAACTCTGCAGTTTAGGCTAAATTAGTTGGGAATAATACGACTACCCTCTCCCTTTGATCACTGCTGTTTGGAATTAATCTTGCAACTGTTGTTTAAGTTCAGCGTGGTTGTTGTGTCAGATACAATATTGCTTTGACAAAACAGAGGCCCACATTGTATAGGAGAGCTGCTTTATTTAGACCAAGATCACTGATATTGATATAAAACGGCATACTTGTGTAATACTTAATACAGTAATTAAACTGCAGGAAACTGCCTCTGATTACTTTTTACTCCTATAACCAAGCCAGGAATTTGAGATGGATTGGCAAAATTGGGTTTCTTGATAATTGCTACTTATTTGATTTATGCTTAAAATGTAATACCATTTTTAACATTTAATATTGTTTTCAGCCTACATAATAGTAAAAGTATTATATTCTCAGATCTATTTCATTTTTGATAATGTTACACACAAGGCAGTGTATTTAATCAAGTGTGCTAGATGAAATGTTGCAAATCACCATTTCAGCACTGGACAGCTCCAGCATGATTTAAAGGGACAGTTCACCCAAAATGAAAATTCTTTCATCATTTACTCCCCCTCGTGTAATTTCCATCTTGCATGATTGTCTTGCTTCTGCAGAACATAAAATAAGATATTTTGAGGAACGTTGGTATCCTAACAACAACCCCCATTCACTTCTATAGAGACATTTTTCAAAACATTTTTTATGTCATATACAGGAAAAAAAGATTTAAACCACTTGAGGGTGATGCTGAACACTTTAACATCCCTTTAAAGATCTTTGAACCAAAAACCATCCAAAAAGCTGTTTATATACTGTGCATATTGAATTGTTATTTGTCTGGAAACACAGGGAGGGAAGAACCCAAATGCAGGCAGTGGTACGAGGTAACAAAAAGACTGTAATAAAACACAAAACAAAGACCCACGATGGGGTAAAACAGAACAAGATAACAATAATAAAAGGTACACAGGAACTAGACTAACTACAATTAACTAACAAAGACTAAAAACAAACACTTGAGACAAACACTAAACTGAACAAAACTACACTTACAAGACGAGGAAACAGGAACTCGGGAGACAAGGAACTTTAAACAGCAAGACTTTCACAGGAACAGCATAAGAACAAACAGCAAGGTAAGGTAAGACGTACACGTACAATGAACCAGCACAGGACAATGAAACATGAGGACTCTTTATAGGGAAACAAATCAAGAGGGACAGGTGCAAGGGATTAACTAATTAAAACAAACTAGGAGACAGGAGGGTAGGAACGATGACGCAGACTAGAGAAACAAAGGATCCTGTATGATTCCACCTCAAGACCAAGAATTACCTAACAAGAAGAGGTGGAATCATGACAGTTATTATATTGAACTATTTTTATCAGTAAAGTTCAGTATTACTGCATATATTTATTTGTAAACCAAATTTGTCTTCGTTTGCCAGCATGTCATTTATTCACTGAACTCACTGTTTAAAAATAGGCAGGCAGGCTGCAGAGTAGTACAGTAGGCTACATAAATGCCACATATATTAGCACTCATTATGCATACTGCTGAGGCTTCACTAGGTTTCGTGAATCATTCACACCACCTCCACATTCTGGTAAACGGGACCCATCTCGTCTCTCAAACAGCTTTAACTCAAAGGTGCCAGCGGTTCAAAGCGCTCCGATCTCTCCTATCACCGCAACACTCTCTCCCCCATTTCTCTTTTCTCACCAGGATGGCGATGATGATACAGAGGGATCTGGCTGTCAGCCTGGTGTGATGTGTGCCCGCTCTGGATTAAGTGCCTCATTTTTATGCCCATAAACTCATCGGAGAGAAGGCCGGCGAACAGTCCTTGGTGCGCGGTGAGCGGAAGCCGGTATCGGGTTATTGGATTCTAGTTCTTATTGATGAATGTGCACAATCAGTTCTAGCAGTGCCTTATGCCCGGGGCAGGTAAACAGCTTGTCTGAATGCTCTGCTTTCATAATAAGGTCATTAATAGAAATCAGTCTGCGAGTGGACTGCCACAGAGCTAAACAAATCCCAACCTTTACTCCGGAGTCATCAATCTAAACATGCAGGCCTGCAGCAAGCTTATGCCAACTTTAATACATGGCTCGGCTTTTGCATAAATGGTTCAGGGAGAGATAGATAGATGTGTTCACACACAGACGCACATACAAAATGATCACCAGGCTCCACTGTATGTGCTTGAATGCTTGCGGTGTAGACAGGCTGCTAGATCCTGTTAGTGTGCATATAGGATATACGCATCTACGGTCAAGTAGATAACAGCTGTTTTTAATGCATTAGCACGACATGATAACCACGTACAATTAGAACTCAGCCAGTGCCCTTGAGTTGTAATGTATCCGTGTAATTCCTTTATGCTTGAAAGCTGATTACTAATAACTGGCGAATGCATAACGCTCGCAGAAAGAATTTAGAGGCGCCGTATTAAAAGTCTCTCATCTATCGTTTCATTGGTTATTCATCACACCACTTGCAGTTATTACATTAATGGTGCAGTAAAGTTTTACAAGTATAAAAATGAATGAAAATGTTTAAAATGCAACTGAAAGTAAAAAACTGTAGCTTTTGCAAACAATGTGTCAGTGTCATATAAATATGTGTTGCTTATAGTAGATTCTTTTTCTAAATTAAAAAATAATTCTAAAGAATCTATCATAATTTTTGCACTCTCATGCCATTAAAAACCTGATTACGCATCTCTCTTCTGTGTAACAGAAAAGGTATTTGGGGAAATGTGTAGTTTTATGTCCGTACACTGGAAGTCAATGGGTTGTAATGTTTTTGTTTAACAATTTCTGAAAAATATTTATTTTGTGTTTTGCCAAAGAAAAAAGCCACACCACATCGTAGCAACATGTGGATGAGTAATGCCTCGTTTCCACTGAGTTGTACGGTTCACTACGGTTGAACGGTGAATTGTGCCCAAATAGCGAACCGTAACGTACCACTTTTATGGGTCACTTGCGCGTACTACAAGGGGAACCAAAGAGTATAGATTCCAAGACTCGAAACTGAATAGATCGTTCCACACCTGTGCCTGCGTTTCCGCCATTTTGGGGAAAGTGACTCTGCGTTCTGCTCTGGTGATGGCAATGTCAGCTGCTTTGTTTAAAAAATAAAACATTTAACCTAAATGATGAAAATACATGACGACAAAAGTCTTGGCTCGCTAGAAACCTTGTCAGATATCAAGCATTTTCACACCAAAATGGCAGCTGCGCTGTTTTCTCAAAAAAAAATCACCAAAGTTGCGCCTCTTGGTATCTATACTCTTTGGGGAAACGATAACACAGGAAGCGCCATTGTCATTTACAGATTGCTTTGTTGCGTGAGAATGACGTCGATCGCTACTTTCAAGTCTACCTGTTGTCAGTCTACAGTCGTGGCCAAAAGTTTTGAGAATTACATAAATATTGGAAATTGGAAAAGTTGCTGCTTAAGTTTTATAAAAGCAATTTGCATATACTCCAGAATGTTATGAAGAGTGATCAGATGAATTGCATAGTCCTTCTTTGCCATGAAAATTAACTTAATCCCCAAAAAACCTTTCCACTGCATTTCATTGCTGTCATTAAAGGACCTGCTGAGATCATTTCAGTAATCATCTTGTTAACTCAGGTGAGAATGTTGACAAGCACAAGGCTGGAGATCATTATGTCAGGCTGATTGGGTTAGAATGGCAGACTTCACATATTAAAAGGAGGGTGTTGCTTGAAATCATTGTTCTTCCATTTTTAACCATGGTGACCTGCGAAGAAACGCGTGCAGCCATCATTGCTCTGCATAAAAATGGCTTCACAGGCAAGGATATTGTGGCTACTAAGATTGCACCTAAATCAACAATTTATAGGTTCATCAAGAACTTCAAGGAATTCTTGTAAAGAAGGCTTCAGGGTGTCCAAGAAAGTCCAGCAAGCGCCAGGATCGTCTCCTAATGAGGATTCAGCTGCGGGATCGGAGTGCCACCAGTGCCGAGCTTGCTCAGGAATGGCAGCAGGCAGGTGTGAGCGCATCTGCACGCACAGTGAGGCAAAGACTTTTGGAAGATGGCCTGGTGTCAAGAAGGGCAGCAAAGAAGCCACTTCTCTCCAAAAAAAACATCAGGGACAGATTGATCTTCTGCAGAAAGTATAGTGAATGGACTGCTGAGGACTGGGGCAAAATCATATTCTCCGATGAAGCCCCTTTCCGATTGTTTGGGGCATCTGGAAAGATTGTCCGGAGAAGAAAAGGTGAGCGCTACCATCAGTCCTGTGTCATGCCAACAGTAAAGCATCCTAACACCATTCATGTGTGGGGCTGCTTCTCATCCAAGGGAGTGGGCTCACTCACAATTCTGCCCAAAAACACAGCCATGAATAAAGAATGGTACCAAAACACCCTCCAACAGCAACTTCTTCCAACAATCCAACAACAGTTTGGTGAAGAACAATGCATTTTCCAGCACGATGGAGCACCGTGCCATAAGGCAAAAGTGATAACTAAGTGGCTCGGGGACCAGAATGTTGAAATTTTGGGTCCATGGCCTGGAAACTCCCCAGATCTTTATGCCATTGAGAACTTGTGGTCAACCCTCAAGAGGTGGGTGGGCAAACAAAAACCCACTAATTCTGACAAACTCCAAGAAGTTATTATGAAAGAATGGGTTGCTATCAGTCAGGATTTGGCCCAGAAGTTGATTGAGAGCATGCCCAGTCGAATTGCAGAGGTCCTGAAAAAGAAGTGCAAACACTGCAAATACTGACTCTTTGGATAAATGTCATTTAATTGTCGATAAAAGCCTTTGAAACGTATGAAGTGCTTGTAATTATATTTCAGTACATCACAGAAACAATTAAAACAAAGATCTAAAAGCAGTTTAGCAGCAAACTTTTTGAAAACAAATATTTATGTAATTCTCAAAACTTTTGGCCACGACTGTAAACGCAAGCCTGATAATGGTTACCCGTAACGAGCGTACCATACTGTACTGTACCGAACCGATCATTTTTGGTTCAACAGTCCCTTTAATTCAATATTTTTTCTATTATCTGACCAAATTTTATGTGCAGTAAATCGAAACAATTATAGTGTGTGTTAGTTTTGGAGCTCTCCTTTCATCAAAAGAGATGCTGAGGTGGTAGGAAGACATTAACTGCAGCAACAGAACTGCTGATGTCAGCCGATGGCCTTTCGCTCTGAACTGCCATTCCTGGAAGTCAATAGGAGGCCAGGGGGTTAAAATGAAAACGATAATGCACCGCCGTCAAGACACCCGCATCCCTGTTTATTCCCCTCCACAGTTTGTTTCTTTTTCCTTTCCTGTCTCTGCTATCCTTAGACCTGGATCATGACCCACATAAATGCTTTAAAACATTTATAGGCGCTAGTCTTAGCTATTCCACCGGGGCGGCACTATAGTCCAGGTCCAGCAACCTCCCCTCCCCCTCCAACTGATTCCCACCAGCTGCATTTTTGCTCACATCTAGGTCCACAGGCACTGGTGCTTTTTCATCATGTGCTGTCTATGGTCTGGTGGACATAACTTTCAGGCCGAGCTCAGGGGGTGGAAGAGAGGCTTTGCCGGCCTGTTTTTTGGCCCATGGGAAAGGCCTGGGAGTCCGCCATGAATAAGAAGAAGATTTATGAACTTTACAGCTTCTGGAAATCGTACGGGCGGGGGGAAATGAAAAAATAACATAATGCACTAGGCGATATCCTACAACAAGCATGAATAATTAATGACGCCAGTGCCCAGTAAATAAGACGGCGATGCTGAATGGGAGAAGGAAACTAATGTGGCGCTGAAACGCAATGCTGTGGGCAATCAGTAAATGCCAAACATTTCATTAAGAACGTTTATGCATTAACAGTTTGCATTAGTGGAACGGAAAACAAGCTCTAATTGAACAAAATTCTCTCAAATATTACTTAATATAGAAATAGAATGTTAAAGAAGACAACTACATTGTTAATCTGTTTTGAATGTTTCACTGCGACACTGTACTGTACATCAATTTTAATGATAATATACAGTAAAATGTTACTTTGTCATAACAATGGAGTCTTTTATTTTAAGAGGTGCAACATGCGCTGCACTTTCTCTGATTGCAATAAAAGCCAATCGTTCGTATGCATAAGACTTCATAGCCATGAATGGGGCTGATGTTTGTCAAATACACAGAAATCTGCTACACTTTTAAAAACAATGGTTCTTTGTCAGACTTTAAGGTATTTATAACATCCACAGAAAGTTTCTGCTGCAAAAAAAGTTTCTGCTGCACAAAAAGTTGTGTACATTCTTAAACATAAACCTTGATCAAAGCAATACCATTTTATATGTGTATAATCATAGATATAGAGTATATAAGTAGATATTCCACATTAGCAGCTGTTTCTATGGGCCATACGTAGGTTGTCCGCCATATTGGAATGGAGCGAACCAGTCTGTGTTGCCAGTCTGTGATTTTACATTGGAATTGGGTTATGTTTAAACCATTGTGGTGTGTTGTTTTTCCCCGCAGGTTAAGAGTGGAAGGAATTTATTCTGTAGCTGTCATTCATAATATGATTATATTTAAGAAAGTTAAGTTCTGTACTTATTTGCTCTAGGGACATCAGTCTAGTGATTGATTTCGTTACACAGATCTGGCCACCCTGCCAAACCAATCCGTTAACACTCAAGATCAAGCTGATTGTGTGTTTAGTAAGGAAAACGTATTTCTTGTTGTCTAAACTCAAACATTATATAATTATATATAATTGCTATACTAACACATGACAACAACGAAAGGGTATCACATTTTTCAGGAATTTAAATCCCTATTGTTTTCACAGCCATTGGTGTACAATTTTGTGGCGACTGTAAGTGATGTCAGTGGACTTTTTTTTCAAGATGGCGAACAGGTCTCGAGTGCTCGATCTAGATATTCATTTTTGTGTTTAATTATATATTTGTAAATTTAATAAATGTACAAAAAATTTAAATTGCCACAAACTGTTGCCGTTTTTGGATCAATGTCAAAGAGAATATAGAATGTTGGTACAGTATTCAAATAAGCGTCAAAAAACAGTTCAAAACTTACCTGTTCCGCATTTATTTGACTTACCAATAACTCTATGTTTGTCTGTCTGTCTGTCAAAAAAAAGCTTTTTGTTCATTCTCTCCTTTGCATACTCCTTCTTTAATCCTCCTTGTAGCAAGGCCTTGTTAACTAACGGTACTGTTTAGCATGTTGACAAAATGTTTATATGCTCTCCTACTTGTAAGTCGCTTTGGATAAAAGTTTCTGCCAAATGAATAAATATAAATGTAATTGATGACCTTTGTTGGTGGTTGTTGGATCAGTGTGTACAAGCCTTTACAAAATGGTCAGTTCTGGTCCTTGATTCTGATTGGTTGAGCCAGGTTTTAAGCCATTATAGAATACCCGATTTGTAACTGCTGACTACATTACATAGCAAACTGTACCACTGCTGTTGCATCTGTGTTTCTTTGCATGCTACGCATATATAATAACTGTTTTATACAAGCAATAAGCCCCGCGAAACAGTGGGTTACAAGTGCATTTTATAACAGCTACTGTAAGTGGTTTTTAGGCCCTCCGCTTCGCATCGTGCCTAACAACGTGTCTTAGCTGTTATAAAATGCACTGTAACCCACTGCTTTAAGGGCTTATTGCTTTATTCAACACATTGCTGTCACCACTTTGAAAACATTGTGATTTTGTGATGAATGTCTTTAACTCTAGATGTTCTTTAAGGCAGGAACAGAAGGGGAAAGCTTGCTAGAAGACAAATGATGCCCATTAATTGTGTGTTTGCTCTTGGCAGCACACATTTGTGCGCCTTCTGCCGTATTATTTTCCTTGGTGGCATATGTCAACTCTCACCTCCACTCACAGGTCCGGTTCATCTCACTTCTAATCAAGATCACTCACTGGTGTTCCACTCTTGACCCACGTGTGTGGTGACAGGAACAGATATTTGCCTAACGTCCTCCGTCCATTCTACTCTCTTGGGCTATCTAGTCACCTATAAGGAATGACCAGCTGAAACATTAGAAATCTGTTTACATCCTCCCACATTACTGGAGCTAAAGTAAACCCTGCTGACACGGCTCGCATTGATTGGCATGCAGGGAGCACAGACCGCAAAAAAATTAACTGAAGGAATCCGTCTCCATATAATCCATCGTGTGAGTTCTTACCCATACCACAAAGCGTTTGGGAATCGAGATTCCATGGAGTTAAATTTTGTGGGGTTCTACATTATGTGGGGATTTACCGTTTATACTGAATGACCTTGACTTTTTAAGGCGTTTTATAGACTTGCTCGGGTGGGGGAAGAGAACATGACAGTTTATTTCATGAGAATTACAGTCAGGCCTTTAAAAGGGGTAGAGCAGCCTTGGCTGACATGGTTTTGATCCCGAATGACCTCAGCAGCCCCTAGTCAGTGTCATTTCTCACTGACAACCAGAAAGATGGATGTTCATTCTAAACCGCACGGTTCATTAAAAAAGGGAACAGTTAGGGAGGTCCCTCGGATAACCTGCAAATTTATGGTGCCTTCGGAACGGCGCGAACCCACTCTTGGAATTCTTTGTGGGGGCCGGAGTGTGTATATTTGATAGAACATTATGAGCACAGCCTATGTTTCCTGAAGGTACTATATTTCATGTTTATAGCGGAAGGTACATTTTCGGTATCTGTGTGTTTGTGTCTGCATCCTCGCAAACACACACCCGCAGTGTTTGTGGATGTTTTTAAATGACAGCGTGTGCGTCGAAGTCTCTCTTTTATGTGCTTATTTCTGGTTTTATGAGTTGAGCTGAGGTGCACGCAGCCCTGGATATGAAAAGGAATCTCAGCGGGGCGTCTTCCTGTAAACACTTTTGTTATTGCTCCACGCCAGCGCTGATTACACTGTGCCTGTTCCGTTGTGTTCTCTGACCTCGTATGACAGCGCAAGTGCAGTGAAAGAGGAGAGAGGGACAGCAAAAGCCACCTGCCATATCTGAGGTGAATTTCACTTTTTCTGTGCTGTGCCAAATAGAAAAAAACAGTTCCGATTTTGGAAAAGAACAAACTCAGACTCAGACCTGCAAGAGGAACGTTATGTGTTGGCTGCACTTTTAAACTCAAATCTTTTTTCAAATTCAGAACCCAACTCAAAATTCACTTATTCATATATCAATTGATTTAGGTGTGTTTCATAAATGTGTTATTTGCGTTGTCTTTTCAACAGGCAGTTATGGAATATACAAAATTTTGGGCCAGTTGAAAAATTGAAACATACAATTGATTTGGTGAAGACCGACATTTTTTAACAGTCGTTTTAAGGTATAGTTCACCCAAAAACAAAAGTTAATTTACCACCATAGTATGAACATTTAAAAAAACTCTGTTCGGTTGAACACAAAATAATATATTTTGAAGAATGTAGTTCTGCAAACAGTTCTGGGGCACTTTTGACTCTACCATTGTAATTTTTCCTACTATGGTTGTCAATGATCCAATAACTGTTTGGTTACAAGCATTCGTCCAAATTTCTTTCTCTGTGTTCACCAGAACAAATACATTTATGCAGGTTTGGGACAACTATAGAGTGAGTAATTCTGTTTAAACTCATTCTGGTTTAACTATCCCTTTAAGTTTAGGGAGATCCAAGTCATTTTGTCTAATGCAGTAATGTGTTATGTGTTATTTGCAATATGTTTGTCCTTTTTGAATGGAACTTACATTTTCATGACATTTTTTGTTACGGGGGTTATACCAAAGTAAGAGAGTGCCCTTGGCAGCCATGTTGTTTCCAGTCCATGCCTTCCCACGACATGTAAGTATAGCTGCCATATCTATGCCAATTAAGACAAACAATTGGTTAGAGCGCAACTAAAAAACGATTTGCACTTTAGAGACAGACCCGTCATAATCTGAAAACCACGCCCACCAGGGGTGAAAACATTCCAACATTCCATTGACTTTGTGTTGGGGGACTCCTTGTCACTTCTGACTTAAAACAAAAAACAAAACAATGTTTAAAAACTGCTATGTGACAACGTCTATGGTAAACAAGCTACAAAACCCAGAACTACGTTTTTATAAGCTGTCGACACCGAAAAAGAAGTGTTTAAGGACACAAAAGGGAAGAGCAACGTCTCATATTATCATTTTTTCAAACTAAATCAATGATGACAAAATGACTGCACACGTATCGTTAGACATACTAAGTGTGTCAGGATCCCACAATTGACCCATTCTTCCTGCTGATGCTTCATATCCTGTTGCTTGTATCCACTTTTGACTCCTTAAAGTCTGGCTTTTACGGTTCGGTAGCTTATAAAAACTTAATTTGGGTTTTTAGCTTGTTTAGTGTACACCTTGACCCGCAGCAGCTTTTAGAAATGGTTCAGTTTTTTGTTATAAGCCAGAAATGAAAAAGAGGCAGCTTCCAGCAATAGAAAGTCAATGGAGAGGGTTGCAATGTTTTCCCCTCTGGTGTGGGTGTGACCTAAGTGCGCCCTATCTATAGAAATGTCTATGAATCTTTCATTTGAAATTGCCTTTAAAGTTGTCCAAATTAAGTCCATAGCATAGCATATTACTCAGAAAAGGAAAGAAGTTTTTATCTATTTATGGTAGGAAATATACAGATTATCTTTATGGAACTTGACCTTTACCTAATATCCTAATGATTTTTAGCATAAAAGAAAATTTATAATTTTGACCCAAACAATGTATTTTTGGCTATTACTTAAATCGTTCCTGTGCTGGACTGGTTTTGGGGTCCAGGGTCACATTTTGTTGACAAGAGTCAAAAGGATTGATAGAGTAGTGGACGAATGGGTGCTTGTGCAAGTGAGACATCCAAAAGGATGGTACTGTGCCACAGCTGTTTTGTGAACAGCAAAGTCCCCTTTTAATGGTCAGTCAAGAGAATTAATGAGACTAAAGTCACCTTTTACGGCGGTTGAGTCACAAATTAATATTCCTCTCTCTCTCTCCCTCTATTTCTCTCACGCGCTTCATTGGTATGCCGCTCTATGTAGGAGTTGCTCAAGCCTTTAATGACATTATGAATAATGGATGCCACAGCTCAATAAAACATTTGGCTTGATTTAGCCCAGATGCAGTTTTAGTACATAGTGGGTTGGCCAGTTGTGCAGGTGTGATACATCTCAAAGTCCAGTACAGTTTAAACACAATTCTATCTGAATAATTTGTTTTCTCTGTACGTGCAACAACTCTACAACTTATTTAAATCTCATGGTAAAGCTGTTATTCATATTTTCCACTGAGGAGAGATGTTACGGAGTATAAATGCATCTCCTTCAACAGTTTATAAACCGTATGTAATATCACGTGTGAGAGATTATCCTGGGGTCAGTTAAAATCAAACTGTTTTTGTAAAAATTCCAGGAAAGTGATTTATATTTAATGCACCTCGTTCAAGCTCGTACTAAACGCTACATCAGTGCTGTCAATGTGTGTCTATATTTTAAGGCTGAAATGGTCAGTGTCGGTTACAAGTCATATTGACCCTTTGTCAAAACCTAATCCATTCAATTATAATTCGATTTTAGTGATTTATTCTTCATCTATATTAAAAACATTTTAGAAGTTATGTAAAGTTTAATTCTTAAAATCTTCTAGTCAAATTCAGCGAACAGCTTACTCAGCATTTTCCTTTGGCCTTTTGTACATGTTGGCTGTGCGTTCTTCAAAGGCTGCATTTAAAGAGCGATTGCGTCATATCAGCACGACTGAAGGGTGAAAGGTTAATTCAAATGCAGCCCCAAAATTAGAACTTATTTCCGCGGGTTTTTAATATTGGAACGAATCTACCCTTCACAGTTTTGGATATGCTGAGATTCATTGTGCGCCTGTAACGGCTTGAAATTTTTCAATAATCATTCAAAACTTTAGTTTAATAAAAGTATGTAATTCCAAATAACGGTCATTATCAGTTTTAAATATCATATATGATGTTGTTAATTAGCATTATTAGTGCATTATTGTGTTTTAAATTTCTAAGGTTGGTTAATTTATGTACTATTGGGCTGTTTCAATCTACATAAACGTGTCATATTTTCGAAAATAAGATATCATATTTCTGAATACGTATTTGTTTAAAAAAGTCAGAAACCTCTCTGCTGTGTCCTGCTGGTTTCACCACGCAACATGAGCAGCAGGAGACGCAAATAGAAAATCCTCTGCGAGGCTATTGCACCTCATTTCAGTTCGGTTCTTGGACTTTAGGCTGCGTGCTTTGAAGAACAAGTCCTCGTTTTTAAGCGTGCGACCTTAGAGGGTTGCAGTGCCCGAATTATGACACAGCTATGATTTAAAGATGACCTGGGACTGAACCCGCCTGCTCCATTTATGACCCCACATCTGTATGTCTTTCAATTATTCCTAGACTGCACAACACCTGCCACTTGCATTCCAGTGTGGTTGAATGACAAAGTAAGCAGTAACCCGCCTCATGTATTTTTAATTAAAAACAGAAAAATCTTAAGGTTCTCTTGCTGGAATCTTGTACTTTTGCGACGGCACAAAGGTGTCTATGAGCATGCAAAAATGTTTAAAGCCTGTATCCCAGACATCCTCAATCCGATTCTGGACCTTTGCTTTGTTCAATCCGGACCTCAAGACAGCTTATTAAATCATTTAAAACATTTTAGTTGTTTACATTGAGCCACGTGTCTTTTCAACAGATTATCACATTACACGCGCTTACAAGGACATTTATGTAATTTAGCTTTTGCCTCTATATCCTCTTATATCAATTTCAATTTTCAATTTCAATTCAAATGTGCGTTATTGGCATGACAAAATGTACATTTGCATTTTACTTTTAGTAATTTAGCAGATGGTTTTATTCAGAGCGACTACAAAGAGTTTAGGGAGCAATAAGCGATATGTCATACAGGAGCAATAATACATTACGTGCCAATACAAAGTTACTGCTTTCAGCAAAAGACCACTACCTGTTGAGAGAAATAGAGAGGGTTAGTGTTTTTTTTATATATATTTTTTTTATTTGTTTGTCAAATGGGTTTTAAGTAGTTTTTTGAATGTTGTGAGAGATGTGGTTGACCGGCCTGCGTTAGGAAGAATGTGAATGAGAATGAGCGGGAAGCGATTTACTGCCCTTATGGGAAGGCAATACAAGATGCCGCTGATTTGCTGAACGAAGGGATCATGATGGGTTGGATGAGTGTAGAAGGGTGTGAAAGTATGTACATTCATATGTGCATTCGTATTGCCAAAGCTGGGCTGCGTACAACCACTGAAAGTATGTATACAAACGAAAATAAAGATAATTAATAAAATAAAATAGAAAAGTGTGATGTATGTAGTGCAACGTAAAGTGGTTTATAATATTTGTAAATATATAAAAACAGAATTAGAGTGTAGTTTAAACAAAGATTTACAAAAGCAAAATATACATTTGAGTAGCAGAATAAAGGGATATATTAATATAACATTATGTACATTGGAAACATCAGGTCAGGGCAGATTGATTTTTTTCTCTTTTGTTGTGACAGGCAGACACATATTGTGCAGCTAACACAGAGCAGTCCTTGTGTTCTCCTAACAGACACGGTAGCTTCTCATCGTTTGACACACTTTCAAACGTCTGGTGTATGGACTTGATTTTCCATAAAACATAGTCCGTATATCCGTTTATTTTATGCGTTCTATTAGGAAGTGGAGTTCTGTCTCAATTGTATTGAGATGACAGTGTTGATACAGTCTCTAGTCCCGTGGCAGCAATTTTTTCTGTGTCTGCCCATCTCTAGTGAGTTTATGTCCACCGAGTCTGCATCTTGTTAATGTGGCTCTTAGTTTTGTATCTGTCACTGTGTACAGATAGTCTGCCATACTGTATTCTCTCTTTAGGGCCAAATAGCATTGCATTTTACTTTGTTCTGGTTTCCCGATGAGTGATAGAGTTTTGTTTCATTTGTGTTGTAATTTGGATGAGTCTGATTTTATCAGTTTTGAATTTGGTTTCCCTTTTTTCTATCTCTATGATCAGTGGATATTCTGCCCTTCATGCATCGTTTGTTGTGTGTCGGTGAACTTGTAAGATATTTTTATATTTTTATATTTTATAGTTCTGTATGCAGGCTGTTTTTCCCATTTAGTAAAATCTTGATTTGGATTTGTCAGTGAACCCCAAACTTCACTGCCATAGAGGGCAATCGGTTCAATTACTGATTCTCATATTTTCAACCAAATTCTAATTGGGATTTCTGTAGGATATTGAGGTTTGATGGCATGAAGGCCCTGTGTGCTTTATCTCTCAGATGATTATTCACTGCAGGATTAGTTTCCTGTGGATATGATTTTTAAACCTAGGTAATTGTAGTGCGATGTGTATGTTATGGGGTTTGTGCCTAATGTAAATGTGTGTTGTGATAGTTGGGATCTGGACCTTTTCTGAAAAGTTTTATTCGGGTAACCTGTCAAGGACCATTTCTGAAAATCTTTCGTTTTAGCAGGGCCAGGTTCTGTTGTAAGCCATGTTGAGTGGGAGACAATAGAACCAGATCATCTGCATAGAGAAGACAACTGATTTGGGATTGGTGTTGAGTGAGACTGGGGGCTTCAGATCGCTCTAGGATGGTTGCCAGCTCATTGATGTAAATATTAAACAATGTTGGGCTTAAAACGAAACCCTGTCTCACTCCATGCTCCTGATAAAGATATCTAGTATGTTTTGTGTTGCTGTATTTACTCTCGGATTTAATAAGGTCATAGGTTTTACCACCTATGCAACTTTCAAGTTGTAAAAAGTCCTTGGTGCCAAATTGAGTCAAAAGCTTTTTTAAAGTCTATAAAGCATGCATATATTTTACCTCTATCTTGGTTAACATGTTTTTCAATTAGAGTATGAAGACTGTCGATATGATTAGTTGTGCAGCAGTTTGGTAAAAATCCTATTTGACTTCTGCTCAGGACATTGTGTGTCGTGATGAATTCTAAGAGTCGAGCGTTTATTAAACTATGGAATAATTTTCACAGGTTATTTCTCACACACATGCCTCAACAGTTGTTAGGGTCAAATTTATCTCAATTTTTAAAGATTGGCGTTATCAAGCCTTGATTTCAGATGTCAGGGAAGTGACCTACACTCATAATCACGTTAAAATCATTTTAGTTTTGAAATGATGTTTTATTAACAAAGTTCGGGAGGAGCCGGAGCATATAACCAGCCGGCTGGTGTATAATCAGCAATCACAACGTATACACAATCAGCCCTAGCGAGCTAGCTAATAAATAGGGAAACCATCTTACTTGCTCGTTCTCCTAAGATTAAGCATCCCTCCTCCACCCCGGCTCCTCTGCCAAGCTCACTATCCCGCAGGAACCCGGGGGGTGTGCTCTGGGCTCAGACCGGTTCCGAGCTCGGCGCACTCACCCGTACTAAGGTAGAGTGTTTCGGGCTCGGATAGATCTGGCGAGCTCGGAGCCTCCTTCCCGGACAGCACGTCAAATACCCATAACCAAGCTTTATCATTATCCCTATCAATATCTGTGTAGGTGAACTCGTGAAATGGCCAGTTGGATTGACTGTTTGTATGTTTAATCGTTTCGTTTAAAATCCCATCATGTCCAGATGCTTTTTTTGATTTTGTCTTCAAGTTCTTTTCCAGTTATTATGAGAAGTCTAATGGGTTTTGATTATCTTTGATTGCTTATTCTATATTTCCTTATTGTTTGATTTTGCTCAGGGTTTGTGTCTGTCTGTACTTTATTAAACAACTTTCACATATTTCTCCATATTGATTGCCAATTCTTCATGATCAGTTTTTTTCAGATTGCTCCAATTATCCCAGAATTTATTTGTATTGACTGACTTCTCGATTATTGTCAGCTTTTTTTGGGTGTATAGGGCTTTTTTGGTTCTGAGTGTATGTTAGTTTTTTTTTATTGTTTCACAGTAAAGAAGGCGGATCTCTGCATTATTTGGTTCTCTGTGTATCTGGTTTGTCCTCAGTTTTTTGCGAAGGTTTCACAGTCATGATCGATTGATTTTTTGTTTTTTAATTCTGATTGTTTTGAAGATTTTTCAAATATGAAATGTACAGTATATCTTTAACGGCAAGATTGAGACCTTTTTCTGACCTTTGTGATCATAGGTACTATGAAAGTAATCTATACCGTTTGTATTTTTTGACTGCTAAATGCTCTCTGATATTGTTCTGTGCTGTTTTCAGCCCATCTGTATGGTTTTCTGATATTGTACAGATTGGTGGACTCTGTGTTAATGTCTTTTTGAGATGTAGAGTAATTTGACTGTGATCAGATAGAGGGGTTAGCTGTCTAATTCTTTATCTATATCGCCAAACGCGCTTCATTCGAACCCTTTACGCTCAGCGCATGCTCCTTCTCTGCCACCAAAGAAGAGCAGCAGACATGTGCTTGTTTTAACAACTGTAGTGCAGACAAGCAGAGCAGGTAAATGGATACTCAACAGTAAACGAAATGCCGCAAAAATTAAAGCATGGGTATCTCTGAGTCTGTTTACTGTTTGCTATACCTTTCAACCAGATTTGTGATATTTTATTAACCATAGAGTTCTTATCTTCACTCATCATCAGCATTATTGATCAGCATGTAAACATTTGTGACCCTGTGAAAACCCGGGCTAAAGTATCATAATCTAATTGATTATTAGAGAACAACCAGCAAATATTAATTTCAAGCATTAATTTCACTAAGATTTTGGCATTATTCTGTCAATATTGAAGAAATTGTTATATTTTCAGAGAATATTCTGCATGACTTTTGCTGGGTTTTCACAAGCAGGGTCACATTTTGTAATGAACAACGTTCTAATTGGTAAATTATTTAAAGATAAAAGTAGTTCTGGTATGAATGGCATGGAAAGGCTAATTTAGTAAGTAACTTTGTTTTCTGTTCATAATGAGCATTTTTATTGTTACATTACATTTGCTGTTTGCATGTTGTCAGTAGTTTTTTTATTTACAAATATAAATGATATGACTTCTATTAAGAGGGGATTACCCTTATGCCACACAGCCTACAATACATACATACTGTAGATATCAAAATATAAAATTAATGGCCTGATAAAAGATGCACTATGTCCAACTGGGGTAAATGTATTAAAGATTTATTTATTTTCAAAAAACATATTGTCCGGACCTCCGTTTGGAAGAAAATATAAAGACCGGAGTAGTGTTGTAGCACTCGAGCCCGGTCTCAAGACCATTTTTGATGATCTTGATCTGGTATCGGCCTCGACTGTCTTTGGTCTTGTTCTTGTCTTGGTTCCAGACATCGTGGTCTCAGGGTTTTATTAGAAAAAACGATCAAGACCACAACTGCGGGAATTACACTAAATTGCTGGTGTACTGTCTGATTTATGTGTTAACATCATTCATGTGATTGGATGTAAAACTTCTGGCTTTAAGAGCATTCACCACTTGTTCCTTATTTAGTTATTTTTGTTACTCTTATTGTTGGTAAGATAAGAATGGGGATTGCTTTAAAGAAATCTATCAACAAAATGAATACACACAAAGGCCCACAATATCCGAGATGTGATTGCCAAAAAGGTTATTTTATGAGATCTTATTTTTTATTTTCATAACATCTGATGTGATATTGATTTTGCATAATTATTCAATAAGCCTTGAGTTAATAAGTGACTTAAATTTTAGACACAATTAAACACAAGTTTTTGTTCTATTTTGGCTAGTCCCAAACAAATCTAGAACAATTCTGAACTGAGACACAATGCAGATATTTTGCTATTGATTAGATAAAAAAGCAATGAAACTAATTAAGTCATTGAATGTTTTATTTTGTCGAAGGTCAAAGACTTTTTTTTAATTTATCTTGGGTATTTACATTTTTTTATGTTTAGTTGTCGGAATTACATTTACGTATTAAATTATGCATTTGGCAGACGCTTTTATCCAAAAGCGACTTAGATTGCATTGTATTATACATTTGTTTCTGACCATGTTTAATCCCCTGGGATCGAACCCATGAGCTTGGCATTGCTAGTGCCATGCTCTAACCACTGAGCCACAGGAAAGAATTTTACCTGCACTAAATTTTAATATGTTACAGCAGATGGGTGATAAAGCATGGAACATAAAACATCCTACACATAAATTTCTGCACAATAAATCACCAAAGTTACTTCTATTATTATTTTATTATGACTTTTTTGTGTTTTGTGGATCTTTTGAATGAATTATGGGATTGCTGTTGTCGGACTGCCTTGGTCTTGTCTTGGTCTCGGTCTCGGCCCCTCAAAGTTTTGGTCTTGTCATCCTATGGCGTTCGGTCTTGTCTTGGTCTCGGTTTTGGTGGTATCCCTGTTTTATCCTTTTCAGTCCAGGCTACATTTCCTGTGTATTTGCAAACTGGCACAAAAACTTGAATTTATTTATTTTTGGCAGAATTCAGTGTAAATGGGCAGAGCTACAAAAATGGTGGTCTCACAGTAGACCCCTTTAACAATGAGCCATTATCACCCAGGGCTCCGTTTTCTCAAATCTGCTTATTTAAACCAAACTGGAAATGCAACCCAATAATCAACTCAGCCTCCACCAGGATTAATAGACAGAGAGTGTAATGCACGGCTCCAGTGAGATGCCACTGCACTGCTTAAGTGCCTTATTCTCTCAATCACCATTTAATCCATTTCAGCAAACACAACTGAAATTCATGAGCATTAAATTAAGGGAACAAAAATAAAATGTGCCTGTGCACCCAAGCAGGGAGCAAATTATACATGGGTCAGTGCAAAAGTGAATAAAAAAACAGGTAAAGGTTGAATCTTAAGAAAGCCTGTCAATATCAGATTCATCATCAGGGTCATATTTCATCTTTCACAGAAAAGAAGATATCTTGAAAAATGTTGTTTTGTGTGCATACAGTGCAAGTCAATGGGGACCCAATAATTCCAGAGTTTAGGAGTATAAGAAGAGAAAGCTCTATCACCCATTGAGCAAAGCCGAACAACTAAGAGACCACTTTGAGTAGAACCCAGATTGCGACATGGTGTTTAAGGTGATAAAAGATCACAGAGGTACTGGGGAGCCAGGTCATGGAAAGCCTTAAATGTTAACATAAGGATTTTAATATCAATACAGTACCTGACAGGAAGCCAATGAAAGGACTCTAAAACAGGAAAAATATATGATCACTAGACCTGGCCCCAAACAGAACTCTAGCAGCCAAATTTTGCACGTATTGAAGTTTGTTAAGGGAGGTTTCAGATACTCCAGCAAGAAGACCATTACAATAGTCAATAAGTGAGAGTACAATATAATTGATCAACCTCTCAACAGTTGAGAATGACAGCATAGGACGTAAGCATAATTTAAAAAGACTGCCAGGCAATGGATCAAGTATGCAAGTGGAAACTTTTATTCAAGAAACCTACTTGGAGAATAACTCAGATTGTACTGGAGTAAATTTTGAAAATGACGTACTAGAGAAGGTTAAAAAATTAAATGGTGAAACTGCGGATCCAGAAGAAATACAAATAAAATTGGGAACAGTAACAATTTTTGCACAGCCAATCAGAAGTCAAAGAAAGGGCACATTCTACATTGAGTAAGCTATTAATTGTGTGAAAATGTATTCTATGATTATTTTGATTGTTTTCTCCAATAGATCAAAAAATGTAGATCTTGCAGTAACAATAGCCACTCTGTATTGTGTGAAGCAATCTCTCCACGCTTGGTAAAACACATAAACCAGAGCAACGCCACTTTCGCTGCAGATTCCGACATGCAACCTTCTGTGAGCACACACCGTCATTATACCAGGAGGCATACAAATGAGACATGACGTGTTTTTAAGGGAGCAATAATTTCCAATTTGGATGTAAGTGCATTGTTAAATAATGAAATTGTATCCTTAAGTGGAGCAGAGGACATAACATTTAAAGTAAATGTTTAAAAAAACAGCATGATCAATTGAATGCCATTTATGAAATGAAATAATAGGTGAAGTTTCTCCTTTGGTATGATTATTAATCTAAATATTAAAGAAGATAGCTGAATGGTCTGATAGGCCAACATCCAGAATGGAAACATTTGTAATGACTAAATCCAGTGCATGACATTTACAGAGAGTGGGAACATTTACAAACTGAGAAAAATTAAAACAATCTAAAAGTGATAAGCTGTTTTCCATTTGATAGGGTTCTAATGCAGTGTCTACTGCTCCCTGAGCATGGGATATCCGTTGAAGTGGACTTTGCTGACAAAAAAAACGCTTAATTGGAATGTCCGGTAACTTCATCATAAAAAGGCAACGGCAGGGTTGCGCAGAATATAATCTAAATAATTATTGTAACTTTACTTTTAAATTTAAAAGAAATATACATAAATGTAACACCCATTATGTATCTATTCAAAATAAACGTAACCTTATGCTTCTTTTTATTATTTGACTAATGCAGCTTTGATCATTTGAAACTCTATTGATATGCAATATACAAATACATTTTAATTTGGTCAACTAAGTGAAAAAGTGTTCTCTATCCATGGTTGCGTAGGTCTCATCTCGCATTTTCCCTTTGTGGTGCTGCTTTAAACATTCCTGAGGTAAATAATATAACATTATAAAAAAGAACTGCTGCTGCTTAACACTTTTACATTAGTTTGTATAAAAAAGCACAATGGATAAATCCTTACACGCATATGAAAACTACTTTTTAATTGCACGATAAAATATAAATACAAATAAATACATTCATCATCTTGAGTGTGTAGGCTACATAATAACAATCCTACAAATGGTAAAATAACATATTTCGTTAACTAAACCACTGTATTTAATATAATGAACAATAATTAAATAAACTTTCACAATGTACAAAAGGGATATGCAAACTCTTTCTGACTTGTGACACGGTGCGCAATGGCAGTTAGGTGATTATGCCTTTCCACTTCGAGTGTAGTAATGTATCGATGTTCCCTGATTCCCCACGCCGTTCTCAGTGCCCTTCAGACTGAACATGTCCGATCCCTTCAGATTAGAATTTCACTTAAGATGGCAGAACACCCTGTGAAGTCCACTTCGCAAACCCCTTACAGCCAAATGGAATGAACCAATAGAAAATCCTTGGCCATAGCACAGGTGTTCTGTTCTACATGTATATTGAAGTCACCCAGAATCAGAATTTTCTTAAATTTAACAGACAATATGGACAGAAGTCCTGCTTATTGTCAATAAAATAATCATATAGAAGCAAAGCTTCATTGTTCATAGAACGCACATTTAATAGTGCAGCAGATAAAGGGCGTGTAGACACGGCAGCACAGGAATTCATCTCACTAGGCAAGGATGATAAGTTAGTATAATCAATACCAGAATGAGACCATCTTCTTCCTTTCGTCAACAGGTCAAAACTGAAATAGAAGACAAGTAGGAGACATAATAATGTCTTGAACTCCGATTAATATACCGATTGGGCTGCTCCAATCAAGTGCTGTCGCAGGGGTCATAGATGTCTTTAGACAGGTTATAATTCCGCTTTAAGCAGGTGGAAGGAGGTGTACTGCGGGACCATGTTCGTTTAAGTCGCATCGACCCAAGTCAAATTAAGCATATCTGTAAGTCCCAAAAACCATAAGAACGCCTCCAGGGTAGCACCAACAGTAGCAGGATCCCGACACACGTGGTAAAATGCACCACATCACATAATTCATAAGAGATGACAGAAGGGATAAAAACTACAAACGCAAAGGCGTAGAACAGCAATTTTATAAACTCTAGATGTTTACTTAACAAACAAAACAAAATATCTGTTTGGAAGAGTGGAGCGGCAGCCAAATGCGCCAGCATTAAGTTCCTACTCAACCGGAAGTAAGTCACATGTGAAAGATGTTTGGAAATACATGAAAGTGAGTCGATGACAAAATAAATTTCATCATTTTTTATTGTAGTATAAATTCACGTTAGTGGATATACTGTAGTATCACTGAACAATATCAGAGTAATGTAGGTCTGTTTTTGAATGTTTATACACATTATTGATAAAGATAATGGGATTTTTATCTCTGGTTTACTGTGGTGGTCTGTCAAGCAAAACTTAATTTCTCTTGAGGTAAAATGTGACATGGTTGTGAGAGTGACCCTGAAATAGAAGCAAGTGGCATGTTTGCCTTATTTCCTCTATTGTGAAGTCACATACAATCCATACTAACAATTATGCTTTCTTAGTTCTCCAAAAACATTCTTTGCTAAAAGCGTGTTCATAACGTTCTGCCCAAAAGTTGACTCTCGTCATTAAGTGCACTTTAAGGCACTAAGTGTCCGATACAGTAGTCTGCAATATCATGCATGCTTTATTCCTAAAATAAGATGTTCTTTGTGTTCAACAACATTTCTTTGCATTTCACAAGTGTTGCTTTTGGAACTCAGAGTCGGAACGATTGTGGCACAATCCATTCACAGTGTGCAGAAGCACCATTATGCTAAAAGGAAATTTCAGGTCAGTGAATATATCTGAGGAGATTGCATCTGTGATTTTAACAGAAGACGAAGGGACATTGAGGCCAAGTAAGATTATGCACGATCAATGTTCCCTCATATGAAGCAAGATAATTGAGCATTATGCTTCCAAGATGTACTGCAGGTAGTTTTCAGAAATAAAACGTGTGAATAGCCTCAGAATTTAATTTACAGCACATAGACATATCCTGATGCAGCTGGATTTAGGCTTTATTCACAGACCATAAGTAAATATTGCCATAAATCTTTGGCACCCAGGAAATTCATTTTCTATCCATTTTAAAAACAAAGTAATTTTCCAGGATGTTAAGTATCATTATTGATGCTTTTACAGTCCAGTTCACTCATAACAAGAGGGTGATGCATGCCAAATGTGTTTCTCCATGGCTCGGGTGAATGGCATGAGGGTGCGAATAATTAAGAAGGCTAAATTGCTCATTCTCAAAAGTATTTAGTCAGCGAGAAACTCTGCATGACTGTATTTAGCTATATCATACTTACACCATCTCTCTACCTCCTGCCCTAGCTTTTCTGCAGTAATGTTTTTAATGGATGTTTCATTTAGATGAATGGGAATAAGCTGTTTTCAGTCCTTTATGTGGCAGGACCAAAGTGTTCCCAGTTAAAAGACCACAATTCTTGAACATTTCGATGTGCGCATTTGACCTCATAAATTGAGACAACATGCATGATTTTGTTGTGTTTAAAGGGGTAATTTGGCGCCAATAAATGTTTTTCTGTGACTTTGGTGTGTTATAAGTTGCCCATGCATGTATTAGACACGTAAAATGGCAAAAAATAAAGTGTAGGAACAAAAGATGCATTCTATCTAAAAGCGAATGCTCACCCAGACCTGCCTGAAACACCTCGTGTAACCACAGCCCCACAAATATACGTCAGTTTGCGGCATGATTTGACGAAGACTGCCCAAATGTATACGCTAGTAAGGTGGACGTACCTGTCAATACAATTGCTTTGGAACCTGATGTTTCAAATATGGTAAGAGGCGTTAAATTTCCGCTTTGTAAAATTCTCCTGGTTTCAGAGAGGCTGGGCAAATTGGAGATACAAACATGCACGGTATGTCTAAAATACAGCGTATTTAAATCTTAAATCGTGTATACACATTGCATTACATTTAAAACAAACAATAATATTCGTTTTAGCCGTGTCATATGACCCCTTTAAGCAATATTGCTTGAATGGTGGGGGAGGATTTCTAGTTCCCAGCATGCTTTGCATGTGACTGTAAAGAGAACGTAATGCTGAATTTGATTTGCGTTTTTATGAAAAAAGAGAAAGGGGGAACGTCATTTTTTTTAAATATATTGTTTAGTTGGTGTTTAAGGTTTAATGTCGGTGATTTAGGTTATCGGTTAGTACTTGTATGCTGATAGGTAGAGCATTAAGATTGAAGATATTGAAAATGATCTTGGATGTTACTTACTGTAGAGCAGCTACATTGATCACGAGTGACTCATTCAAGTTGTTTGATAGATCCACATTTAGTTTGGGTTACTTTGGGTTTACTTTGGGTGTTGGGTTTAGTTAGATTCACCTTACTTTAAGCATTTAAGTAAAAACTTATTTTTCTGATTTGTGGAATCACTGTTTTTGTGAAGTTGGAATCCAGTTCAGATTGTTAAAGTGATAGTTCACACAAAAACAAAAATTCAGTCATCATTTACTCGCCCTTTAGATGCTCCAAACCTGTATGCATTTCAATGTTCTGTTGAACACAAAGTAAGATATTTGGAAGAATGTAGGAAAGCAAACAGTTCTGGTGCATAAATTCCCATTTTCATTTTTCCTACTTTAGTCAATGGTGCCTTTCTGTTGCTAACATTCTTCCAAATATCTTTTTTTCTGTTTAATCGAACAAAGAAATGTATTACAACCTGTATTATTGTTCATGACATAATTTTCAATTTTGGGTGAACAAACATGCAAAGAAATTAAGCACATAAATATTGGACATAGCCTACATAGCAATGGTCTCCAACTACCATTTCGATAGTCAGATAAAAGCAGATTTAGATGCACTGTAAATGTCAAAATATGTGAACAAAATATTTGGAATAGATCATTTAATTATTATATAATAATTATAATTATAATTAACAAATAATATAATTGGCCAAAATACTATTTTTTTTAAATAAAAGTTTTATTAAAAAAAGTGTTTTTGTTTTTGGAACTTTTTAATTTGAAATATGTAAATGACAAAATAATTGAGAAAAAGCAGAGCCCAGAATTGAATTTGTTTAAAAGCATCCAATTTCAGACCTCAAGAAGCTGTCTGACAAAATCCCATTTTTGAAGAAAATACAAAGTATGATTTATTTTAAAAAGTCACATAAAAATTCTCCAAATTACATTTGCGTTAATTGTTTTATCTTATTTTTTATATTATTTAATATTAGAACAGAATCAGCTCATGACACTCAATTTTGACCAGTAGTGTATAAAAGCAAGATGTGTGTTATTTCCTAGTACTAAGCTACAGTACGTTTCGGAACAACTGTTATTATTTCAACAGCAGTGGGTCTTGAACAAGTCCCCCTTTATCACCAATCTCTAAGAGCTGGATTCGGATGAAAGCCACAACAGTGATTCAGCTGTGATGTCACAAAGCATTTGTGAACAGATTAGATAAAAATTGAAGTTTTAAACATTCAAGGGAATGTGTCTGCAGCAGAGTGCGTGGACGTTGGTGGTACAGTATGGCATGAATCTGTGAAACTGCTTTAGATATTTATCACAAAATCATCCTGTTGATGCAGAATGGATGGTGCAAAATATAAAGAAACTGTGAACAGTTTTGGTCTGGCTTGAGTGAATCTTTTTGCAGAGCAGTGCTGTCATTGCTGCATAAGGTGCCACAAACTACAGAAATATGAGACTGAATATGCAAACAAACATATGTTTATTTATATGATAGGAAGATATATGTAGATCAATGAACTAAAAAGATCCTAAAAGTATGTGCCCTGGTACTTGGAAAAACAAATACATTTAGTCTAGTTGACAGTCTATACACCTCAAATCTGTCTGCGCTTGCTTTGTGCCTTTTATCTCTGTAATTCTGTGCGGTTTGGTTCATTCTGTCAGGGATGTGTATTTCACCAACCAAAACAGCTTGCTAAAACCAGAGATATCTCAGTATTCATTGCCCCCCTTGCAGAGCGAGGAGGAAGTGTTGATGAATTATTCATTTTTTTCTTTTGTTTCCTCCTTCGCTTCCCCTTTTCTATATTTCTTCATGTACATAGTCTCCCAGTTTGTTTTGCTCCTGGGTTGGTACATATGAAAAATACAGATCCTGAGGCGAGAAATGTCTAGCAAACATCTCCCTCTTTCCGTTATTCTGAAACAGAAATAGAGAAAAATATGAAGAGATATGAAGGGCCCAATTTGGTACTTAAAAATCTCGCATCCCCTGAGGGAAAGTGAAATTATGTAAAATTGTTGTTTAACAAACTTCTAAGCACATCCATGTGCCTTTTTAGAGTCTATTTCTATAATTTAGGTGCTTCTAATTTCTGCCTCAATTGACTTTTGTCATTTTTTTGTACAAGGGTGAAGGTTTGCAGTTTGTATCCAAAGAACTAAATCGTGCTGATACTCATGCATTTTTATCAGCCAAAATGAGTTGAAATAATCAGACAGAATATTCAGTTGATATGTTTGTCCCATATTAGGGATGCAGCCTTCCACCTCCATTTTAGGTGGAAACCTTGAGTTATGTATAAAATTATCATTCTGCACCTGACATTTACTTCACAGCAGGATGAGGTTTCAACACAGAGGACAGTATCTTATTTTACCATGACTGAACTTTCAGAATGGTCGCAAATGTGAAGTGTCCAGCAGAGGACCCCTATCAACTGTTTCCAGGGAATACTTCAAATAAGCAATTTGTGAACTGTTTCACGCACTTTTATCGCTCTGGCCTGCAAAAAAAAGCATCTTTGAGGAGAAAAATTACAATGCAACTCTTTTTGGAAAAAGGGGCCTTTTTATGACGCTGGAACTGGGGGATTTCCAGCTCATGAAAAAACAGCAGAGATTATATCTTTTCTCTGAGGCGGGGTATGAAGTGGGTACAATTTTAAGTGATGTTTTTTTTGGGTGGAAATTAATGCTATAATGGACTTTAGGAATGGGCTTGCCAACGGCAAGATCTTTTGACTGAGCCTCTTTTTTTGTTAAAGCACTTCACACGCCAGAGCTTTGTGCACTAGGGCCTCATGAGCTGCTGTCTGATCATGTCAAACAAGCGGTTTTACATTTGAAGATTTCTGAAGTGATTAACTCTTTAAAGGGCTTAACAGTTCTCTCAAATTAATCTGCTTAAAATTAAATACATTTCGACCAGTACATTTCAAAACCTTCTTTTAAGTGCCGAAAGTATACCATTCTGCATAACTGTATGTAGATTTGGAAATTAAAAATTTTGTTTGGTTTAGTCAGAATTATAGGAATTCCATCTAATGCAATTTTTCATAATTTACTCACCATTATGTAATTTAAAATAATTTCACAAAACAAGAAGAACATATTGAAGAACGTTGGTAACAAACAATATTGACTTACATATGGATAGAAATCCACTGACTTGTTCCTCAGAATTTCTGCTTTTATGTTTCACAGAGGAAAGACTGCACAGGTTTTAAATGACATGAGGGTGAATAAAATATGACAGAATTTTTGTGTGCTTCTTTCAAAACGTTCACTGTGTGAACTAGTTTATGTTTTGGCTTATTTGTATGTTATTCGTATGTTTTATTACGATTTACTTTCTCGCCCGAAACATTAGGTTTATGGGTAGGATTAGGGGAGGGGATTCAGTATTTTTACAATAATCATACATTTTTGTACAAATTAGTCACCTTGTAAAATATTTATGAATTTTCAGTGAGATCAGGTTGGAATGTCAATGGATAGCTTTTTGCATAAAAGTATGACAGAAAAAACATGCTGATATATGTTAAAAGCACTGCGTTCACAGTCTTCAGGAAGTCAGTTCTAATAATGCCATATTTATAGTTGTCTATACACATTACACTCTGAAAGGTGAATTTGTTATAACATCACAAATTTGCATACTCCACTTTAAACCCAGGCAAATTTATCATTTAAATTCTTTCAACTTGAAGGCAATTTAAAATCTTATCAAATAACGTTCATCACCTGAATAAAGGGGCTGAATGAACTGCGTTTACTCCCTCCAGCTGCGCTGCAATTATGTTTTGACTTGTTTTGCTTACACTGTTCACATCATTTTCAGATGTTTCCTTCAACTGCCTTAAATAGCTTAATCAGAACATGTGTGTTTCCCATGGCATCTGATGCCCTTGAAACACTTTATCGTTCTGTTCCAGTGGGAAGACAACAACCGTCCATATCAGTCATGACATTTATTTAAGCTAGCAAAAAACAAACATTTTATGCACAGAAGAATCATTGGGAAAGTCAAATACTGGCTCTCATTTGCATGATTAAACTGATTTTACTACCCCAGTTTTCTCCAGACATATTGCAGTCAACATGAAAATAACCCTTTGCCCATATCTTCCGAACGCCTGTAATCGGCAGTCTGAGTCTGATATGACTCGGTGCTTTCAGATCTCAGAAAGGCACATTATTTCCCCACAGCTCTGTCTGTCTGGCATGAAGGTCATAAAGCGTTAGCCTCTGACGCCTGCCATTAACAAGCCACCAACCTCAGTTCTCATGCAACTCTCGGCAGCTCGTAAATAGAAAATTAGCCGAGGGCTTCAAAAGAGAGATTTGTTTTCTCCCACCAACAAATGCTCCTTTCTTAATTTTGCAGATGGAGTCTGTAAAGAGAGAAATAGGACCATCAAATAATAAAAAATGCAGCCTGCATGAGGAAGTCTACACTGCAAAAATAGTTTTTTTCGGTCAGTGTTTTACATTTGAAGCACCTTAAATAAGATGACATAAATGTTCTTGAAGCTGCATGCATTTTTTAAAGAGTTTTGATAAAAGTGCTTTGCAATGCCATTGAAGAACCTTTTTTGTCTAAATGGTTCCATAAAGAACTTTTAACATCAGAAGGGCCTTTCTGATTCACAAAAGGTTCTACAGATTATAAAAAGGTAAGAAAGAGATGGTAATTTCGAAAAAATGTCTTATGTCGTCACTTTGAAGAACCTTTTTAGCAACCTTAATTTGAAGAGTATGCATGGTTAAAACAAGATAAAAACAAATTAATTTTGCTTTTAAATTAAGTTTTATTTGGATTTTTAGATTTTCTATTCACCAGTAAACAACAATTTAGATCAAGTGGTTTTGTGTTCATACAATAGAAGTCAATGGGGTCCATTTTTTCAAAATATCTTCTTTTGTGTTCTGCATAAGAAAGTTTAGAATGACATGAGGGTGAGTAAACGATGACAGAATTTAAACTTTTTTGTGAACTATGCCTGTAAGTCTTGTCTCAAATAAGATCCAACATCCAGCAACCTTTTAAATTCGGGAAGGCATCTAGACAGTTCACTGACTGAGTTCAGATTTGCTGATAATATTGCATGTTAATAATATTGATGATTTCAATATGAACTCAAATATTTCTCATCAAATTGATCCAAATAAAGATGATTTTACCTGTACAATTTACATTCATCTTAAATTTCCGTATCCTTAATGTATTTTAGCAATTGTCTGATTTGTTTCTATTTTTATAGACTATGGCCTTTTTTTTTCCTAATGACTGTTGTTTGCTTGTTTTTCAGATTGCAAACATTGTTGTGCCGACAATGATGTGTACTGCTCGCTGAATTTCATTTCATTCTATTAATCTCAAGTGTTTGTGTCGACAAGTCCCTCAAGTTCTCAAGTCCCTGTCGACAGCTCATCAAATTAAGTGATGCCTAGTGATGGCTTTGATGGTGAGTGTCTCAGAGACACCATTGTTCACTGTCACTGCCGTTAGTCATAACATAAAGGACTCTCGCAACGTTTTCATCAGAACAGGGCGAACAGACTCTGCTTCAGTTGCAGTGATAAAGGATGAATAAATCATTGATGTGGGTGGTTCGGTTTAGGCACGGAGAGGAAAATTATCCAAGGAGTTTTTTCTCTGAAGAGCCATTCATTAAATTATATTCTATAGTGGGTGAAATGGCACAACTTCAGAGTTTCGAGAAGGAAAAAGCTATTATAATATAATCATTTGAAGTAACAAAAATCTATATTTCAGAACATTTTACATTAAAATTACAATGTGAACAGCCTCATGTTTACATCCTCCAAATTTCAGTTGTGCTTAATTCAATTATTTGATTATTCATGCAATTTTAAAGCTGTCATGCCAAATTATACCCACTGTGCAGAATAAACCCGTTTTATTGAGATACCGCCCATCAATAACCAACAACATCCTAATGAGGTCGCTCGGCAGCAGACGAGTTTCTGTTAAAGTATAAACACATTCCTGTTGTTTGCAGCGGTCGCAGAACCGAATAGTGAGACAATTCCTTCAAATTAAATGCAGAACATTTCATAAGAGTTGAACCACTTTCAGTCCAGCTTGATAATGGTTCTTTCTCATCCGCTGTACCGGTCGGAGCGGTCGCTTATGTTTGTATCAACGTAAATTAAATCAGAATTGAGCCGGTCAATGCCAGCAGGTCTTTCTTTATCTGAAATCTGTCTCCACGAGGAGGAAGCTTGGAGCCGGAGTGGAGGTCTGTTTCATTTTTTCGTAATAAGACTCCTCATTGTTATATTTCATTGCATGACATGGAGGGCCGGAAAACACCTGCTTTTGAAGCGCAGACGGTGCGCGATCCACTTCCCGGACTCTGTTGGTCTGTATCAGTTACTCAACTTCTCCACGGTCCTCTGTTTGTGATCTACTCAAGGTTTAATGTATAGGAACATCTTAAAACCAAATATTACTTGCTACACAGTAACATCTATTTAAGGTGATTATTTATTTTTATGTATTTACAGCATAAGTATTTTCCCTTTATAGCTATTATTTACATTCATACAAATTATGAGCCAACAAAAAAGTGCTGTTTTCGAAGCTAAGGACTTGAGTTGTTTTGTTTGTTAAGAAATTCATTTGCGATTTGTATGTATGCTATTCATTTCATTGATATCTGTCAGTATACGTTATTTTTGCAAAATCAATATTACTTTCAATCTTTAGGTTTCGGTAACAATCACTGGCTTGTTTCAACCCACGGTTGGGTCAAATATGGACATTTTCCAGCTTCATTTAAACCAACAGTTGAATTTGTCTTTATATTACCCAACTGTGGGCTAGAACTACCTGACAATTTTAAAGTGTGGAAATATTAGTAAGGATTGTCCTCCTTCTCTTCTCGTTCACAAAGCGATTTTTCCATCGAGAGGCTCAGCGCTTGTTTATCTTGTTTTATCGGCTCTATGCTCCGTCCCGGGCCGCACGTGGGGACCAGGCGGAGCTCTGGACACCGCAGATAAAATCGTTGGGATTCTGATAGAATGAATTAGCCGGGCGGTCCGGATTGATTTCTAAATGGCCATATACAAGGCGGTGAAGTGCTGCTCTGCACATCCAGGGGAAACTGGATCCCGCAGGGGTCACATTAAAACGCTGCTGTGGTGCGTCGGGTTTCATCTGGAATGTTCCCTGCAATCAATGATGGAGGCTTAATTACTGAGTACTACCAGAAGTAATATCGGAGGAACGTCATATTGGGATATTTAGTTTCATGTCTGAAAGCAGGCGTACTGGAAGGTCACTTGCTTGTTTCGGCCTCTTTTGGGGAAAGCATGTCGTATTGTTTCTCATTTAAACAGAGGCGCAACAAGACGCCCCTGACTTTCTTCATACTGTCTTACTGGATGCTAATTAGTGTCAGAGCCCAATGGAGTGTTTATTCTGCAGGTAATGCAGTTGGACAGGTTTAATTTACAAAGTTTTCTGTAGGAAGCGTAGCATGGACTTTGATAAATGGAATTGTCTTGAAGATTATAGAAGGGATTACTCAGTGAATCTGTCAGAGGCTCTCAGCTTTAAACAACTGTTCCCCTTTAATAAATTATTGAGTGTGGGATGAAAAATGTGAAGAGCAGGAAATTGCACCGTAGGGCCACAGGGGAAATATGACAAGCCTGTGCACGTCCAAAAAATGTCCACCATCTTGAAGGTTAATAAAATGCGTCATGGACTGGAGCCTTTGCTAGACTGATCTCCCCTGATATACAGACATGCAATTGGATTTGACAACACTCTTAAGAACAGCCCTCCAGTTAAGAGCTGGGCCATAAAGCTTGCCAGTTTTTGAAGCATTTTACCAAAACATCTGTTAAACTAAATGCAGACAAATTCTAATAGTTTTACTCCAGCAGTTGAGCATATTGTTGGAAGCACAAGCAATGAAGACATAATTGCTGTATAAAAATACACACATATACAGAATGCATACATTAAAAATATGTTATTTAAAGAACTGGAAATTTGACAAATTGTATAGTTTGTCGCTGTCCTTCCGAAACCTTTAATTTCCAAATTCATTGTATTTCAGGAATTGGAAAAATACTGTACTTTTTAAATGATTAAATACGGTGTTGTCAAAGTTGACCAAATTCTGAACCTCCATTTTTATTTTGGAATGCTGTAACTTTATCTCGTTTTCTCAACTAATATAATCTTCTAAATTGTATATGACAATTTATAATCTTCTGAGATTATATTGGAAGTTTTGCCATGGGAGAGGTTATCAGACCCTATTTTAAAGGATAATATTCCTTTGGATGAGACCCATAGTGCTGCTGTCCTTCTGAAACTTTGTATCATCATATCTAATAATTTGAAATCATCTTCCAATAAAATTATTAAAAACTACTTGTCAATTTGGACAACACTTAATCTTTTATAAAGCAATGTATTTTTGTCCATTCCAGAAAAACAGTGAACTTGTACATCAGAGATTTCAGAAGGACAGCGATGATGTTTGGCCACATTTTGATGGTAATAATGTTTTAAAAAAGAGGACAGACATTTTGATGTCACATGACTGCAGTTTGTCCAATCATTCAGCTCTGCTGACAGAAGAGTCGTGTATCCTGTCATATTAGGGATTCCAGCATCCTCTTGACAAAAGCTGCAGATCTTATACCTTAATAATTAGACATTGGTATTACTCATCAGAGCGTCGATATGTGCTTGATGACTCAATGCAATAAGCAGACCCTTGTGGTCGTGAGAGTAGTAGGGCCGGTCGATTATCTCTGACCTGCCGCTTTGGTACGGAAACCAATTAAGTGTGCAGCAGTGACTGAGGTCCGGAGAGACACACCGAACATTATATCAGCCGTGTCAATCACTCTCTGGCAGACAGACATGTGATCGATGGAGAGCCATCCCTGAGGTTACAATCTTTTTTTACTTAAGTGTAGTCTGCCTGGAATATAAATCGAAGGTACTGTTGAGGAGTGCCAGTTCATGTCTGCTGAAGTCTCAGTCCTGTAGTTAAGTGTGTGTGAGGCTATATTAAAGGTAATGAGTGTTTGTGAATGTTATGTTGAGTTAGGGTGTATAGTATGTCATTGTGTCGATTCTTATAAATAGGTATGAAGCTGTGCACATGACTCAGTATAAGGTTATGTACGTTTTTAGAGATTGAAAAAAAAAATAGTTTTGAAAAAAGCTATAAAATAACAAATGTGAAAATAATTGGCGTGAAGATTACATCAAAGAATACATCTTTTAACTTTTTATATTTTTTATGTATTTAAGTTGCATTTTTTTGTTTATCAACTCATTTCATTTTTACTCTCTATTGCTTGGTTTATTTTTTTCTGTTTTGTGTGTGTTTGTGTTAGAAACAAATGAAAGCCAGACAACCAGAACAGTGCTCTTTCATATTCCCCTTCATTTGTCTTTGCAAGCATATCTTCAGAAATATATTTGAATAAAAATCAACTGCTAAACAGAAATATAGTTAAGAAATTCAGATGAATTGTAACAATCAAACAAACTCTAACAGCCAATTTACATACCAGTTTCTCAATCATGTTTATGAGGGCTTTTATTTGTCAGATTGTCTATTTGATGTAGCCTAATGGGTTTTGACAGGAACTCTGGGTGTAAACAGTGAGTTGTTAGTGCCCTCATTATTAAAATGTATATTCACAACTTCCAATTACTTCAACTAATCTAATTAAGGATTTATGAAATAAGCAAGTGTAAAAATGGTCAGCTTGTCAGAAACAATAATTCAGATTTTGTAAATTTTCCGCATTTACATCAACACGTTAATCACAGAGTCACTCTCATTCAAAACACCTTTTCATCAAAATCAGCAACATTTACGAATCCATCTTGCTAGGTCAATGAATCATTTTAAAGTAATTATGAATTCGGATTGATTCTCCCTCTCTCTCTTTTTCTTTAGCTCTCTCTACGTTCCCTGACTGATGTGTTTTAATTGAAACAGTCTGTAGTCTGTTCCTAATTTCAAATCTAGCTAATGCAATTAATAATGTATGGATATTCTAATTAAAATTTGCCTGCACCATTTTACAGTGTAAACACAATTGATCTTTTGTTAATTAAGTTTTAAACATCATTGATGGAATTCAAAATTAGTAGTGAATATAAGACGGCTATCAGCGCCTCCCACAGCAGTTCGATACGTAAAACGGCAAACTGATTAAGACACATTAAAGCACCTCCCTCCCTTGTGCTTTCCATCAGATGTAAAGAGGTTTGTTTAGCACACTTGTGAGAAAAGCTGCTGTTTTGTTCCGAGTTTAGACGATACTAAATTACGGCAATGAAACTAAATCACATAATAAACAGGACTGTGCCATAATGATAGTGTTGTATTACTGAGAAAATGCCACATTGTGAATTTTATTATATATAATCTGAGAGAAGCTCAAATTTTAAGTGAAGATAGTTAATGAATACAAATTGGCTCTGTTTGTTCAACACAAATACTTTTAATACTATTATATATTAGGGTTAGGATTTTTATATTGTTTATGGTTTCGAATGGTGTACACTTTGTAAGTGGTTTTATGGTGTACATTTGTCCCAATTTTTTACTCTGTTGTGATGATGTGTATTGCCTTTACTGTAATATAAGATAACATTGTTATTATATTTTGGGGTATATTTTTCTATATTTTTTAGGTTTAATGAAACTGACAGTGAAACATTTGTCAAACGATCTTCTTTTGTGTTCGAAAGAGAAAAGATTTAGGCAGGTTTGACGCCATGAGGGTGAATAAATAATGACTGAATTATTTTTAATTATATTTTTTATTTTAATATATTTTTTAATTATAGACATGGAAAGAAAAAAGCTATGAACTGCATATTAATTGCTACAAAAAAAACGCAATATGCTTTCTTTTTTTCTCACATCCTCACATACATCCAAACATAAATTATTCTTGATTTTTTCCCAAGTACACTGTAAAAACAACTAGGATTTACTTATGTTTGTTTATTTGTTGAAGTTTTTGCAAACAGTTTGTTATTTAGTAAAACTTACTTTAAAATGTGTGAAAACCTGCTCAAATAAAAAAATTTAGTAAATCCTACTAGTTGTTTTTACAGTGTACTCAACACAATGACATCATCTCTACCCCCCTCATCTCACCCTTACACACAAATTAAAGTCCAGACAGAGATTGAAACCAAAGCCACGACGATAACTTCCACCGATTGTCTGAGTCCTCCTCCATCTCCTCCACCAAGACCTGAGAAGTTTAAAGGAGTTTAAAGGCAGACATTGGCAGACAGAAAATCTTGCTGTTCTGCCAGGCTTTGGCCAGAGCCCTGCTGTTTCCAAAGAGATTATAGATCGAGATCCCCAAAGCACTGCCCTAGCTCCAGAAGACCCTGTGACCCCTTAAAACCCTTATTGGCTGCTAGGCACCACTGGCACTCTGAGCCGGGCCACAGGGCTCCTCTAGCTGTGAGGTCACCATCTGTCTGGTCCTGCTTGGTATTCATTCAGAAGCTCTCTGACACGGCCCCTCCTCATCCACTCACTTGTTGTGACGGCAGCAAACCCTCCATGTCTGTGGTGTGAAATGCTTGTGCTGTGGCGCAATGTTGTGAAAAGGTCAATTATAGTTGTGTGGTGAAAATTACATTATCTAGAGTTCTTTTCTTTCTAATTAGCATCTTGTATAGGTGAGTCTGTAACTATTTAAAGATCTTCAACCTCCTGTTTTTGCATTTTGGTCCACCTTAAAATTCGGCGATGATGTCTTTTTCTGTTGTGTTTTTCTGAAAAGGTCTAGTATGAAATTTAGCGGCCTACGGCTCACTCCACCACTCACCCCTCCCTTGAAAAAGATATCCCTTCTTTGCCAAAGGAGATAATGTATTTACGAAACACCGCCCAAGCAGTTTGTCCATTTAGGGTTTCTGTAGAAACAACATGGCAAATTCCATGTAAGGGGACACACATGGATTAGTATTGCACATGATTAACATTTTTCCTTAAAGGAGCAATGTGGAGATTTGGGAAGCATCTTGTGGCGAGATTGTGAATTGCAACATATGGCTCACTCTAACCCCCCCTCCCTTTTGAAGCACTACGGCAGCTGACACAGGACAAACATGTCGTCACGTTTTTGCTTCTTTTCCAAAGGAGAAAATGCATTTATGAAATGCACTCTGTAGAGCAATTTGTCTATTTAAAGCTTCTCTAGAAAAAAACATGGAGATTCCATTTAAGGGGACCCGTGATGTTTGTAGACAGAAATAGCTCATTCTAAGGTAACAAAAACATAACGCTTCATTATGTGAGGTCTTTATACAGCTCTAAAGACATAGTTATGTATATTTTATTGCATTTCTGTCAATAGATACTCCAAAAATTACACATTGGACCTTTTAAGTTTATTTAGAGTGGTTGCATTTGTGAATGGTTAACCAAATCAATAACTTTTGTGTCTCTATCGCCATCTCTGTTTGAAACTTAAAATAGCAGGATTCTTTACATACTTGTATTTAAATGGGCACACAAATTAGAAATCAATTGTTACTATCATAAGCGTATACTTGTGAATCGTGCCAATGTAAGGAGAAAAATTTATTCCATTATGGTGTATTGGTGTATGTGTTTTGTCCTTTTATGTTCACTGTAAGTGTTTTGACATCCATATGAAGTTAAAATCTTACGTTCCACAGGAGAGGGTTGTGAAGGTTTGGTTTGTTAATCAAGCGAGATATGAACCCTCTGAAAGTAAAAGACATACCGCTAGTCTAGACAAATATATCACAGTCTCATGGGGGACTCAGCCTCCCCTAACACTGTAAATACTAGAAAAGCCTCTGGTATCTTGTCTGTTATTCCTCATCCTCACAATAGTAACTTTCCTTGTTATTTTCCCCCGATTGTAATGATGTAGTAGTGTAAAATCACACAAAGTACAAGTTGTAACTATAAACAATACTGCAATCTCAATGAATGCACTGCTTTTTGATTGAAAAAAGACTGTTTCTATCTATGCATCAAATAAGATTAGTTAGATCCCTTGAGATTGAAATGTTTACATCCTGTGGCTAAAGCAGATTTTCACATTTATGGTTATTTTCCTATGATTTCATGTGATAGCACCATGGCTTCACAAAGCATTATTTTTAGCTTCTGGGAAGTTGCTTGGGAGCATGTTTACGAAGCTCTGACAAATAGTTAGAAAAAAAGAAGCCTTCTGGTATTCATTCTTTTGTCTTTGAAATATGAAACAAATTTACAGCCTACAGCTTTCTATTCCGATGCTTTTGGAAACGCAGCTCATTATTACATTACAGGGAAAAAATGATGCAGCTTTGTTATGATGCCCAATAAGAAGAACCAAGCTTTGCATCTTTATTGGTGTATCCTCCTGACTACGTACAATACAAAACTCCGGCTCAGCTTGTCTCAGAATTCCCTGTGCTGCTGAAAAAAAGTGGTTTTAATAATAGGAAGAGAAAAGTGAGCTGGAGGACCAAAAGCTGCCTGTCATCCGCGAATCTTCTGTAATTTATGAGGTGATATGTCTTTGTGAACGTATTATAGCCTACTGTGTTGTTTCTCTGTGTGATGTCTCCACAGCCTCTCTGTAGTGTCTGTTTTAGTCGACACCAAAGGCTCACAGTCGTCACATCCAAATCAAAGCTATGCGGCTGAAGTGAAGCCTAAACATGGTTGATGGAAAGTTGACTAATGAATACAGATGGACGTCTCTCTGATACCAACACACACAAGGAATGAAGAACTGACCCAATTAAGTAAAACTCTGAAAACTCTGTCATTGTTTATTTACCCTCATGTTGTTTCAAAGCAATTCAATAAAAATGTCTCTTTGCGTAGAAAACAGGTTCGGAATGAGAAGAAGGTGAATTTTTGTGTTTGTTTAACGCTCAACAAAAGCTCTGATGGAAGGTGGCTAACCAGTTTGACACAAGTGCTATACAGGAGCATACAGTATGGGTCAAAAATAAAGGCAAACAACCCTTATTTCTGCTAAAAAAATGATTTGTCTGTAGTAATACTCACAGTTTGCTCTTCTAATTATTATAACAGCACCAAAACATAATTTGCAATACAATGTTATAAGAAAAATTCAATCGAATGACCTCTACACTCCCCCTCGCTGTCTCTGTCTCACGTTGCTGTTTTAACCTTGAGGTATTGGAAAGGTGCACTTAGCTACATGCATTACTGCCGATGAACCAACACTGCTGAATTAACTAACAAAGGGCACATTGACAGTTTTAATGTATTTTTAGCCCTTTGTTTCATGCTGGGTTTCAATTAATGGCCCTACTATGAGTTGCCACTCTCTGCTGGGCGCAGGCACAAAAAAAATCCAAAATGACCTGAATGTTGCACTCTTAATTTTTATGATAATTAGCGTTTCATTCACTCTCTCTTTTACTTTAATAGTACTCCATAAGGGGGTTGATTGAGATTTATGTCAGGGGACACTTGACTCTTTTTGCAAAGGTTACATGAATCATATTCATGAAAAAAGGAAATGACATTTTGAAACTGAAAACATTTTATGTGTTTTGATCACAGGCTTTTCAAAACTGGAAATTGTTTTAGGTCAATGTGTATTGCCTTTTATTTTGGACATTTTGGGGCATAATTTTTTTCCTAACATACACTAGAATACATACATTTTCTTTTAGATTTTGAATTTCAAGAACCATTAAGTAACCTGAACGCAAATATTTTGATTGGCATTCAAATAAAAATAACATCGTTATTGTGTCAAGGTGTAAAATTACCGTACGGCAAACTGTATTGTTACTGTCCAGCAGTAATAGAATTATTTTTACCCGTTTATTTCCAATGCTGCTGAATTTCGTTATGGCAGTGATGTGATGCAGGTCCAGTCACTGGAAGGGTCATCGTCCCTTTCATCTGCTCTTGATGAATAAAGCTGATTGTGCTGGAGTGTGTTGGAAAATCATAAATGAGACACTGCCAAAGATGAGACACTCCGGACCCTGACTTATTTCTTTCTTTCTTTTAATTATGCCTAAGACCTTCTCTACAGTTCCATGCCAGGTCTTGTTGATTGTCTTGTACTGAATGTGTTGCCTACATCTCATATACTGTTTGGTTAATTGAAGAAAGGAAGTCATATTTCTAAATTATGGAAGAATTTTCTTTTTTTTGAGGATTCCTTTTAAGCTTCCTGTAGCTCAGTGGTAAGAGCATTGCGTTAACAACGCAAGGTTGTGGATTCGATCCCAGGGGATAGCAAATACCTATGTAAAATGTATAGGATAGAAGCAATGTAAGTCGCTTTGGATAATATCGTCTGCCATATGCCTAAATGTAAATGTAAGTGTCTGCAATAAATGTAGTTTTACTTATTCAAAGTACATTATGTAAAACAAGTGAATCAACATTTGGAGTTTCTTGAATGTGCGCAAGCATTACTCTTTACACTCATAGTTCCATGAGTGAGGAAAATGGATCCTGTACAGTAGTTCAAGGCTAAATGTGTCTTGCTTATCAGTGACTTACAGACAGTCATGTTGACTACAAATACCATAGTAAAAATATGGTTACTGTAGTGAGTTAGCTTTCCTGTAGATCAGTGGTAAGAGCATGGGGCTAACAACGCCAAGTTCTTGGGTTCGATCCCAAGGGATTGCACGTACTTAGAATCAAATGTATTGGATAATGTTATGTAAGTCGCTTTGTATAAAAGCATCTGACAAATGCATAAATGTAAATTAGACAATGATAAAAAAAAAAATTGTTGCTATAAATACCATAGTTCATTATGCCCTGACATGAAGTTATAGCAGGTGAATATGCCATAATGTTGTTGCAATTTTTTTCTCAAGTGTTGAAAATGTACATGATACATGCTTCATATAGGCCTGCCCGCTCTTGAGGAAAATAAATCCTGTTTGCCTATTGTCACAGCGAAAGCATTCTTCTTGCAGTGGTTGAATTGCACTGTTTATAGTGTACGTCACTTTTGATACCTGTTTCTTATCTAACCTATTTTGAGGTTCTATTACACACCAAGATAGAACATGATCCGAAAGTTAGTAGGTGTTTTGTGATTATGATCGATACTGGAGTCTAATCTGATGTTTCCCAACAACTCTATTCAATGAATCAAGCATGTTTACTTCTGTTCAAAGCCACAGCATGTTGGCAGTAGTACTGCACGGTATAAAGATATGTATCTTTGCATCAAAATAAAATGTAAATCAAAATATATTTTTCTATTCAGTGATACATACTATATATATATATAAATACATGGTCATGCATCCCACCCCTAGTTAGTATAATGAAAAAATTGATTCTAGATTTAGTATAATAAAGTACAACAGATTTTTATTGTTTAAAAATATTTGAAGGAGGTTTCTCGCCACCAACATTAACACAGGAATGAATGGATACTGATTTATCTGGTATTTTTTTCTTTGTGCCAAGTCTCTCCCCACCGGAGGTCATGCACGAGTTGAGCAATTGCCATTAAGATGAAAGTGACCAGATTCGAAGTCATGTAGCCCCCACATGAGGCAGACGCCTCAACTTGATAGACACTTAAACTTTTTGTCGGCACTGCTGTGGAACATTCATTAAGTAAGGCATTTTACGAGAAAATATCACTGCCCAAAACATAGAACTTTACATATAAAAACAAATGGACCATAGTAAATGCCATGCTATTTCTCAAGAGTATATGATGGCCAAAATTTGCCCTATAGATTTTTTCCTGTGCTGATTAAATACAGAGGTTTGAGCAATTATTAAGCCTACAAATAGACAGCACAGTTAAAAAGAAATCTTGGCATCCATTTCCATTCCAAACCGCTGAGAGTGCACTGCATCTGGTCACGACACATCTCTCCTCCACCAGCTGTGTATCTGTCACAAAAACTCTCTGTTGTTTGAGATCTAACCTGAGAAGGCACACACATGCCTTGTAATTGCTTACCAGACGGTGTAGTGTTCAGCCCAGCACCCCATGTGCTCATTTACTGCATATGTGCCAGGCTTAGCTCTGTCATTCCATTGTGGTTCCTTGATGTGCTACCCATCCATGCATTCTTCTCCCTTCACATCCATGTATCCATCCATCCATGAATCCATACAGCTAAAACGACCCACCCCCAAGTCCAGAGCCCCTCTGAGTTCATTTCAACCTTCCGTGGCCTCGCCCGTCTGTGGATCTGACTTTGAGCGGTGGGCCTTCACCAGCTCTGTTTGTGTGGAAAATCAGCTTGCATAAAGCACCATATAAGCCGCTGCACAAACAGGCTCTCAGGCTAGGTGAACTGTCTGCTCCTTTCTATGTGCCAAGTGATCGAAATGTGCGAGGTTTTCTTTGGGGTCGGGAGTGATCTTTGAAGAGATCATGGCCATTGTGTGCGGATGGTGTCATCGCACAAATGGGATTTCTGCATGCAGAGAAGTCAGTTTTTCTCACTAATAAAATCTTGCTCTACAGATATACCACTGTATCGAGATAAAAAATATAGATTCTTGGTAAGTGGGTGATTTACAAAGTGTTATAAATGCAAAAGTCGTAACATGTACAGTTCAATTCAATAATGGTCAGTGAAAGGATGTGCTCAATCGTAATCTTTGTTTCTAAGAACCTGTTTACAGTTTCAGCTGTTGCTCATTGCATAGCTCGTTTCGGACCAAATGTTGGTTTGTTTTTATTGTTAAACTTACTTGCCTGACTTAATTGCTTTTAATATTGCATTTGTATAAAAATGTGTGACCATTTGTTTTTGGGAATAACTTTGGTAACGGGGTGGTACAGTTAACAAAACTGTGTACCATTTTAAGGAAATTTACATTTACAGCCCAAATCTCAATTTTAAACAGAGATTTGTTATTTCCATTTGTGAAAAACAGTGAATTTGGAGATCTGAGGAAATCAGAAAAGACAGCGACAATATTTATTATGTCTCCAAACCAAAACCAAGTTACCAAGTAAGTTAGTGTGTAAGGTAGTGTAAATTAGTGTTTAAGTAAGTGTGTAAGTTAGTGTGAAAGTTAGTGTGTAAGTTAGTGTGTAAGTAAGTGTGTAAGTAAGTGTGTAAGTAAGTGAAGTGTGAAGGAAGTGTGAAGGAAGTGTGTAAGTAAGTCTGTAAGTGAGTGTGTAAGTTAGGTTGAAAGTTAGTGTGTAAGTAAGTGTGTAAGTAAGTGAAGTGTGAAGGAAGTGTGGATGGAAGTGTGGAAGGAAGTGTGTAAGAGTGCAGTGTAGTGAGTGTTTGTTTCTCCCAGTTTAGGTAGTCCCTGTGCCAGTGTTGTATTTCCTTTTAGTCGATTCTCCCCCATCGTGGGTGTTTTGTTTTGCCGTTTTGTATGTTAATAAAGTCTTATTGTTAACCCCTTCACCATTTGCAATTGGGTTCTTTCCCCACTTAATCATGACATTGACGTTATTTAAGAATAGACTTAAAATCTATTAGAATTACAGTTTATAACAAATCCTTTTTTGTGATTTATGGTGCATTTAGGCTTTACATTTCATCATTGAGTCCATAACTTAGTAATCAAACCATAATGTTGCTAATCATCCTCCACCAGTTGAGTTTCAGGAGTTAACTGGATGTTGGATATGTCTTGTGCACTTCCTCTGAAAACACTATTTATGTGGCTCCCCATAAAGAACATTAAAATCAGTGGTTTACAGCGGTACACTTACTATATTTTGATCAGGATGCTGCTATAGACAATGTTGCAGCTCAATATGTTTACAACCTGCCATCTCTCACGCCATCCTCACTTTCTTTCAGCTGCCCTGTTCTCTTTGTTTTTCTCTCCCTATCTGGCTCGCTCTATTTCTCTCATGTCATCTTTAATCCTTCTCGTACAGGCCTTCTGATGGTGAGGCTAGTGTACTGTATGTAAATGCGGGAGGTCAGAAGCAGGCTGATAACTGGCCCCCGCTGTAATAAGGAATGAGAAATGACAATCTGAATTTGGAGATTAATGGATTATCCGGAAAGGGCTCGTCACAGTGCCGCAGTCAATGACCTTTTCAGATTGACGGATGACTCCATTTTACCTTAACCAATTCTCTGGTCCAGAAGCTGATACAGCCACACACTTTCTCTCTTTCCTTTTTGATCTGATAATGAGAGAAGCTTATTGAAATGTATTGAAATTTTAAAGTGAAATGTGAAAAGAATATCAAATAGATTTTGCTAGTACTATATCAGCTATAAAAGGCTGACATACAGTAGATGGTGTTGTTTCTATCTATTTTTAAGTTTATAATGAATTCGTGTGAGGGAGAGTAAATTAAGAAGTTGTGATAAACTTTTCGTTTAATTGTTACAAATAATATTTGTACATGGAATATGCTTGATGATGTTTCATTATAGTTATTATTTTGATGGAAAATGTTTAAAATGAATCAGCAATAAAATGTAAACTTGTAGAAAACCTGTGGAAATTAAAGCTTAAATCACCCCAAAAAAAATCAATGTTTATTTACTCTCATTCCAAACCTGTATGATTTTCTTCTGCAGAATACAAAAGATGATATTTTGAAGAATGTTGTCAATCAAACAACACTTTGTTGACTTCTATTGTATAGACACAAAACTAGTGTTACATTTATCAAAATCTTCTTTTGTGTTCCACAGAAGAAAGAGTCAAATACAGGTTTTAAATGACCTTTGAAATAATAAAATGATGACGATTGATTTATATTTAAATAACATGAATTCTGTAACATGAATTTAAATTGACAATATGAAACCTAAACACAGAGATGTTTCTGAGGTAATTTCTTGACATTTAAATTAAGATTATCTCCCATAATTATAACATTACAGTCACACAGAATTGTTAAAAAAAGAGAAAGTTAAATAAATACACCTGGGATAAACAGAATATAAACCATATTTAGACTGCTGCATTATACATTATATACATTATATACTGCTATACAGTCATAAAGTGGTACTTCATCTTATATCTTTGAATAATTCACTCAAACTATATAGTAGTATAATACATCACAGAAACAAGTGGCAGAAGCTTACACAGAAGAGCTGAATATGTATCTCACAATGAAGAATTTGCATGAATATGTGTAATGAAGGTCTTGATACTGCACATACAAGAGCAGATATTGCTTTTAAGGAGGCATTCAAATATGCCTAATATGCAAACAACATATGTTTTTATGTACATATTTCTAAAAGAGGGGATTTCCATTTTAATTGGCGCCTATGACCTTGCAATTGCTTTGCACTATCAGGAAAACATCCTCTAAAGTCTAAACACACTTGATGAACTGAATTTTGATTTATTTTCTTAAAATTACTGTATTCCCTATGTAGCCATTTCCAAGGTTTCCAGCCTCTTCAGCATCAAACGGCACACAGTTCATTGAAAGGTTCATCTGTGAGATGAACTCTCTGATGATGTGTTCTTTGTTAATGTGTGCGCACAGACTTTTAAATTTTAACGCCCACGCTTTATTAATTTAGTTGTAAATGAACTAGACAGGAAACATTTTTTCCCAAACCACTTGTAGCCTGTATTTTCCTCTGTATTCTCAGAAGCACGTTTTGGCCGATCTTTCTAAATCCCGTACAGACATTATAGGGATAGATGGGTTAAATATATAAAATAACTAAGGAAAACAAAAGCATTTGGTTTTATAAGAAAAAATGCTTTAGGCAAGCAGGTCGCTGTTGAGAATCAGTCGAAATGCAAAGGATTCAATTCGATGTATTAGATATTATTAAACGGCTTGTTGGAATGCTTGATCCTGATTGGCAAGTCGTGACATTTGCAGGTCAGTTATTCCCAAATAACAGCCTCTTAAAACTAATAACACACGGAAACCCGGATGCACCAAATCATTTAGACAGGTTTTTTTGACAAATGAAATGTAAATATCTTTTATTATTACACGGCTCGTTTTAATGCTTGATTCTGATTGGCCAGTCGCGAACATTTGCAAGTTCGCTTTTCCCAAATAACTCAAGTTAGCTGGCTGTTAAGCCCTTTCAGTGTCACAAGACCCTTCGCTTCATGGTGGGTCCTGATCACACTGTCGGCTGCCTGTACATTATACCTTACTTAACAATGTGCAGACTGATTGATTGCTGTTATTTCATTTAGCATTCATTCTGAACACCCGTTTCCACTCATACTGTCATGTACCTGCACACCAGCCTGTCGCTGTGCTCTGTTCGAAACGCTCTATTTAAAGCTCTTCATTTGTTCCCCGCTTGATGCTATAATTGTTCTTTAACAAGCTGAGTCAATGGGCATTTATAGCTGAAGTTAATGCAGACAGGTCTCATGTTTTAATAGCTGTGGAGCAGAAGATGACATGAATCAGACGCCACTCACTGCAGATGTGCTATGACAGCGTTCATTGTGACTACAATTCTTTTTTCCACCGTCTTTTGATTGTAATAGACAATTTGACACTGTGTTAACATTTATTCTAACACAATCAAGTAGGTTTCTCTCTTGATTGTGAGTATATGCTGGCTCATATTACAATTTGTGTTGCCACAAGAACATTTTTGTATGCTGGCTGTGTTGAAATGCACAAATGCATTAACCAGGTTCCTACTTTAAATGTCTTGTAAAGGTCACGTTTAACATTCGGGTAAGCCATCGAGAGCAACGCATCTGTAATAAGGGGAGGTTGGGATTATTTCAGGCGGAAGGAAATCACACCTGAGAAACTCATTTCAAGCACTAATAAGAGGAAATTGTTCTGAAACTTAAAAGGTGAAATGGTGTAATTGTTTGTGTTAACATATCATCTTTCATGTTGAAATAATGTTGAGATTGTCGATGTGTTTGTTTTTAGCGGGTCTATGTGTTAACCAGGGGCACTTTTTTATAGGTCAGTAAACAAATAGGCCTATGTGACATTAGCCATGTTTTGCAATTTTTGCTAAAGGTTTAGCGCAAATGTTGACACAATCTTTTTCCATTTATTTTTACCGCATCAAATACATATTGATACATCAAATTTCGCAAACATTTATGGCGCACATTTGCTTTGTTGATAACAAAACAGCGCAGAATCTGGAAATGGAACTGGAAACATGGGTATTGATTTTCTTTGTAGAGACCTTCTTGCGATCGTTTAAGGACATTCAAATGCTATTTGAAACATTCTTATTGTATTGGGAAAACATAGATTGATAGGTTTGAGTACATACAGGCTTGAGCGAATGCAGTAAGGTATAGTGTTAAATGGTGCAGTTTGGTTTCGATTATCTTTCATATTAACTGAGTAAGGCCATGTCAGAGATTAACATTTTATTGATGATGATATTAATGATTGATATCAAACTTTGATGCTCCTAATCTCATAATTGGATTATGAGACTTTAGCCTGGATTTCAAAGACATGTTCACACATTTTATTATTTTTGATCTTGTGTATTTATAAATATCCAATTTGATGATGGTATTACTGGATATTTATTTGTTGTGGCTTTCTCATTCTCATGGTTGGACAAGAAATCTGTGTTGTGCAGGATGAGGCATCAATTTGACACTCAGATTGTTTGTCTCATAATATGTGATTCAAATATTTGTAAGAAAAATCTAAGAGTTTTATGAAGTAGGCCTGCTATCAGACCTGTGGCATTATGCAAGGCTAATTATCACAAATAGTGTTTTCTTTTTAATCTTGCTAAACTTTTTTGGAAAACAATCTATGTAAAAGCAATACTTTAAGAGACTTGTCAGATCATTGTATTCTAAGCTAGGCTTTCAGGGGGTGTACGCTGTGAAATTAGAGCCGGATTCTGAAGGTGTAAGGATCAATATGGGAGGGAATAATGTTGATCTTAAACTTCAGAAAACAACTACTTTAAAAGCCTCTGTGCTGTGGGACTAATGCATGAACCTGCACACCCGGAGCTGCACTCCAACATCCTTCAACTGTCTCTTGAGAAATATGAGATTATCCATTAGAGGCCAAGCCTTTAGGAATGATCCCAGATCATTGGACTGACTACTGCCACCCTTAAAGCATTGGGAAAGCCTGACGCTGGGGTCCTGTGAATATATGTGCCCACCCTGTATGTGTGGGATACAATTTCAGCATCAAATATTTTTGTAAAGTAAAGTCTTATTACGTACAGTACAGTGTACTGCAGTTAATCTATATTTGCCTTTCCTGTACAATGTGTACTGATATAGCCCTCGTCCTCGGCTCTGATATGTAGCCCTTGTGCTCCGTGTTTAATGGTACATGTCACTGGTTTGTCAATGAAATTAAAGTGATAGTTCACCCAAAAAGAAAAAAGTATAATTTAGGCACCCTGTTGTCATTTCAAACCAGTTTGACTTTGAAAGTATGAGCACAAAAAATATAGTTTAAAGAATGTTGGTCCCCGAAAAACGGCGGCTCCCATTCACTTCTATTGTATAAACACAAAACCAATGCAAGTCAATCGGTACCACCGTTGTTTAGTTACCAACGTTCTTTAAGATATCTTCTTTCGTGTTCTGCAGAAGAAAGAGAGTCATACAGGTTTGAAATGACAAGAGGGTGAGTATTTCGTTTTTGCGTGAACCATCTCTTTAATGAGATTTGAGTAGTTTTCCTTCATAATCTACAGTATCATGCCTTTACAATCTAAAACTTTAGTTAACTGTAGAGAAGGTTATAAAAAAGCTATTATAAAAGTTATAATTTTGGGGTTTACGATTTCTATAAACATGTTAGACTGGCCATCAATATACGACTATTTACAAATGACAGGGAACCATTTGCCATGACTGTAATCGGTTTGTTTGTCTGCTTGTGCGACCCTTTTAAGTAAATATAATGCACGAAACGTACAAAATAGCATTTGTCCCACGATGAACATTTCTAAATTGATTGCGTATTGATTGTGCCACGCTGTTTAGATTCCACATCTTGACATTTGCTACATGCATTTTCCAGCGCTGCCAAATAACACAATTAAACAAATTACAGGTTGCAAGCAGCAAGACTGATTCGTTTTGAGTGTGACCTGAAGTGAACCTGATTAAATTGTCCAGATCCACGGGCGTCTCAGGAGTCCCCTCTGTCCCTCCCCTCAGCTCTTCTCATCAGGGGAAAGTCAAATTAAAGCTGACTGATATTTTTGTTAGCTTGTGTATTTGTGTATCCTAGCAGTTTTTTCCCCGTTGTGACATTCTTGTGAGATTAAATGAGAGGGAAACGTTTGAGATGTTGTCAAAAACTGTCCGCAGATGTGTGGAAGCGTGTAAAGCAGTAATCATGTAGGGAAAGTGAACTACTGACAGGTACTTTTAATAAAATTCTCAGTTATGTCTTTGAATATTCCTGAGGAGAAATCAAGACGGACACAAATGAGCCGCATCAGCTCTATACATTGTGTATTAGACGTTTTGGAGAACTAACTTTTTCTAAGAGAATTCTCTGACTTTTTGCAGACATATCCAAGCTTTCTTTTAAAACTCTAATGAAGTCACATGTGAGTTCATTAATCTCTTTTTCTCAAGGGTCACATCTGAGAAGCAGGGCACTGAAGTGAAAATCTCAATTTAATCTCATTGCTGAAGCAATTTAAATAATCCAGAGATCTCATTTGGGATTTTTCTTCCAGTATATGTGACTTCTGGTGCAACGAAAGCTGTTGCCATTTTGCCACGAATGTGCTGAATTTGTTTGTTATGTGTGATCTCTCTCTCTCACTCTTGCTGTCTTGTCTAGCTTTCTCTACTTTGATTTCCCATGAGCACGAGAAGCAGACTCGAAGTGACAGTCTGTCTCAACTGCCTCGGCAGGAATTACCTGGGGATATGGATGCATGCAACGTTTTAAAATATTTGTTTTATGCAGGGCTCTCATCATCCTTAAATTTTCACGGTGTTTACCGAAGCCCATTTCTCATTACGTGTTTATTGTGGTGAACATGACTCCTGCCAGAAAGATCTTACTCGGAAAAGAAATAAGTTATTACAGAGTAAAATGGTGGAAATTGGCCTGTGCAATTGTAGCCCAGTCACGAGGAATAGACACATTGACTTTGGGTTGAGTTTAACATTACAGTGAACACATACAGATCATAATGAAAGTCGAATTTGGCTTTATATCTAAATATTTTCTCCCAGGCAAGCTTAATATGGAGAGACAACTATGAGTAACCTGAGCCAAATTTGTAGGATGATTTCCATGAACACAGTGGTGCCAATGCCATCAATACAATGTTGTGAGGTTGGTATTATTGACAATTTTGAGCACATTGATTATACAGTATATTAACAGAGCACATTCTTATGGTTGTCACACTACGGTTAGTAAATGCCTTTATGACAACGTAAAAGACACTTAAAGAAGTATTAATTGGAATTAATGAGGATGACATAGACAGACTAGTAAAATGGGATGATTTGAAATCACACACATGCATAGATGAGCAACACACAAATAAATGTACTGTGTTTTGATACAATATGTTACAACAAGTATATCTAGTAAATAATGTTGTTTACACAGAAGAATGTTTTAAAGTGTTTTAGAGCACATTATAAAATCCAGTGACGTCCAAGAGCCTGTGAGGCCTTAAGGCATTGAGGCCTAAATTAAGCCAAGCTGTTGTCTATGTGAAGTCTGCATACTTTTAAACAGTTTATGGAACTCAACGACCTAGTAATATTGGGAAAAACACGTTTTTTTGTGCCTGGCCAGTGCTATGACCAATTTTGGGCAGTCTCTGGCCCCGTTAATATGACTACAATCATATAGTTAGCAAACCAAGAGTTTGGCCTCAGTTCAAGATGAGAGAAGGAGGTGAAGAAGTGAAGTACAGTTTGTAAAGATATGCAACAAATTAAAAAGATTCTTTATCATCATTAGAAATGTATCATGTTGCTTAAGAAATAAGGGTGGCAGCTGAAAAGGGATTGGCTTAGAAAAATAAGAGATAACGAGAAATGACCTGATTGGTATGAAGTAAGGATAGAAAGCACTGTTTTCTAAGCATCTCACTTGTTGACTCAAGCAATAAAGTTTTGACCTTTTGGCAACTGGAACCTTTGTCTGCGAGATTCTTTTTGCATTGAGAAGACTTGCTTGAGGCAGAGATGATATCAGATGAGACACTTCAGCTTATAAAGGTAATGAATAGGTAAATAAATTATCCGGTTTTGTGCTGTAAATTTCTAGTATATATAAAGGCCAGCTTGTCATGGTGGCAATTCACTGTATTTAACACTGTATTTAGTTTTTGTCGACAGGTTCACATAATAACCATGTCAATGGAAAGTCTGTATAAGTGGTCAAATTAAAGGGTGAAGGGATGGGAATTAGATTCCAGACACCTCGTAGTAGATATCAACATCTCCTGTTTACCTAATTTAATATGGACCGATCACACATACACACAATCACACAAACGTTGACATTCTTGAATATGCACACACATAGAATGGCTCCGCTGAGGGAATTGAGTGGAAGGAAGGGGATAGAGAGGGAGCAGAGATCCAGCTGTTTCTAAAGCATGTAAAGGCACATTAAGGTGGTGACGGAGTGTGTGAAGAGCTTGGCCGCTGAATTATTCATAACCGTTGCGCGAAGGACAAGATTCTCGCTCGTGAAGTGCCTTCATGGACGCTCTCTGACAATTTGTCCTCCACACTTCCACTTACAGGTGCAGAACAGCAGCGGCTCGGCTTTTATTACGACTCAGACGTGCGGAGCAATAACTGCCTGTCGCACACAGAGACCATGGGCACGGCTTCCTGCTTACTCTGAACTTTAGCTATTACTGCTGAAGTATTTCTAGATGTTATGACACTGATTGTTTTTTAATTTCATATTTTTAACAGGAGTGAGTAATCATCAGGCCACAGATGCTGCAGAACATAAGTTGAATACTGCAGGTAATATACTTATTGCTTTAAAACTATTCAATATTATTTAAAACTATTAAACTGCATCACATACTTTAGTTTCCATATGTTGGCTTTCATGTTGGATTTGAAAGCAAAGCCTCTTTCTCTCACGGGTCATATCATACTATGCCAGGTGTAACATCATTAGCAGAGGCCATTTGTTTTTGGCCAATTGTTTTCCCGGACAATTGTCACATCCCAGCAAGTAAGTGGCGTTTATTCTGTCCGATCCAACCAAAGCCTCTGATGTATTGTTGTCTGTCATGTCTGCCACAGCCCACGGGTCATTCTAAAAAGCCAGACGGACATTGAATCTGTTTTTATGAACTCAGGTTCGGACTGTAGGAGCAAAAGCAATTTCATGCTTGAGGAAAAGCGTTTGAAATGTGCCATTCGTTCTGCGCTCACCTCAATCTTTATAAAGAACAAAAGAGAAGCAGGTATTGAAATTAATAATCCAAGAGTTATGCAAATGAGAAAGGGTACCGGTGAGATATAAAGTGAAAGAATGGAGAGTGAGAGCCACCGTCCCCAGTTTACATGAAATAGCCAGCGATGATGACGCACGTGATTTATCATAAAAAGGGACCCTCGAGTGGTCCACGCAGAGCATCCTGCGAAATTCCTGACATTTACCGGCAAATTGATTAATGACATTTAACTGATATTGAAATATGGTGTCCAAGGGATAAGAGGGATAAAATCAAAGTAAAATGTCACCAATCCACCTCTTGTCAAACACAGAGGTGGCTGGAGATTGTGATGATTATATTGCAAATCAGAAGAAAAAAGAAAGAAAATAGGAATTTAAAAGAGCGACTGACAGAGCACATTTCCGCCACCCGTGTTTGGATGCAGGGTGGGATCGCACTAAAATGAGAATGACCTCAGTCATCTAATACAGCTTAATGGGTGAAGTCAGTGCCATTATGATATCCAGAGGAGTATTAATAGCTCAATTAAAGAAAGAGTATTGGATTTTTCTTTTTTCAATTGCTACGTTGAAAGTAACACTGATAAGTGCAGAAGCAGCAGGGATTGATTTTACTTCTTAAGTCAAGAGATCACAATGGTATTAAACCTTCTGTGAGACATAAGGGCCATCTGGGGCTGTCCTTTCTCTCTCTCTCTGTCTCTCTCTGTTACTCTAAACCTGTTTTTATCTCTCTCATGAAGGATATGCTGTAAGGCTAGAAGATGAAGGGTGAAATTAGTGGAAGATCTGTGAATTTGTGCTACAGTGCAGGAAACAGACAACACGAACAAACAATTTGGTACAGAAAAATTACTGTATTGTAATTGCCGGTAATTGTTTTAGTAAGAAAATCAATAAACTATTGATTAAAAATGAAAAAAAAGCCATTTGGAGTTGGCTTGCATTTGGCTTAAGTAACTTGGCTGCTTCTATTAAAGTGACGGCACACAGGGGCGTGTTTATCATTTTGGGGGCCCTCCACACATGCATACATGCAATATTTTTTTCAACAGAAATATACTTGTAATAAGTGGGACATATATAACCTGGATTTATTTTACTTTGAACTGCAAAACACACACACAATTGTTGACAGTTTGGTATAGGAATAAACATTCTTTGTTTTGGAATCAAATATTTGATATGTGCGCTTCATGACAGTGTATCTGTGCCAGGGGCACCACTACCCGAAAAAATTATTTTAGTTGTCAATAATTATTTAGACTAAATAGCAGGAACACAAATCACGTAAATTTTATAACAATTAATTTAATTAAAGAACCATCAAGATTTCAGTGCTTGCTTTCTAGACTATGGTGAACTCACTAACTTTTAGGTTAGATAGCAGAGATGTTAGTGCCTGTGCAGGTTTTGCGGGAAAATGTGAAACATGTATAGAGTATATGAGTTTCAGTTTGAAATTATATTTTTAAATTGTTTGAATTGATTTACAAATTTAAAGGGATAGTTCACACAAAAATAAAATTAAGTCATCATTTATTCATCCTCGTGTTCCTCAAAATCTGTAAACTGTATGTCTCTGTGGAACACAAAAGATATTTTGAAAAATGTCATACAGGTTTGAAATGACATTAGGATGAGTAAATAAAATAACTTTTTGGTGAACTATTCCTTTTAAGCATTATACCACAGTAATCCACAGTCTCCAGACTCAATGAATCTCCGACATCAATATTTTAATCATTTGAAAAAAATGAAATGCAGTGTGGCCACTTGTGATTTCTTATTTAGATAAAGGATGGGTTTGGGGGTCTTCTGCAGTTACATCAAGCCATGAGTATATATCAGGATTTTTTGTTATTTTCCAGGCTTCTGATTAAACGGTTGGACCAGAAAAAGATATATTACCGTCCATATATGGTGGTGCGTGACGTTAAGTTTAACAAGCAACTTCTATTATTTGAGGGTGTTGTTCCAACTGCCCTGCCCAATTCCTGTGTCATAAGTTCATGTCTGTGTGGAACTGGATACATGGTGAATGCCTCAGTTAAAATTTGCTTGAAAGGGAAATCCAATATTGTCTGACCATTAGGTCAGCTTTCTAAGAATGGCCATTTGTTTTTATCCCTGTCAATAATTTGTCAATAATAATGACTTTTAAACACAGAGGTCGACACTAAAAGTGGAAAAGACCCTCAGTGTCAACAAATCATGTTAGTTAGGACAGTGTGCAATGGGTCGAAAATGAAGTTGAAGGCTACGGAAATATTCTCCCAGATTGTATTTCACTTGACTGAAACCATTTTCACGGATTTTATTTTTTTGCATCAGCAAAACATGGCTTCCAAACAAACACCATGTTTTTAACAGGTGCGCGGGCACAGACTTACACACACATGCTAAACATCATAAGACAGGAACCAGAGGATTTTCTTCACCTCACAAATGTGTTGCCAGGATGCCAGATGGCCCCTGTATGTACGGAAAACAGGTTCCTCCCTCTCTTTCTGAGACTGCAAAATAAAAATAACCACCGGCCATCAATCAACAGCCCAAACTACCAAGCAGATCTCATTGAACTATGAATCCCGCTAGAACGATCCATTTTTCCCCTAATCATATTGTTTAGGTTTCACCCTCCAGTGGATGAACAAAGGCTGCTGGCCATTTTTTGAAGTCGCTGTCAAATCACATCAGATGTTCCTGGATCAGGTCGTTCTTTAACCGATGCAGTGACATTTCATTCAGCCGCTGCTGTTGTATCGCAAACAACAAACATCGTGCATGCAACTTATTTGATGTGTCTATATTTGAACGCAGAAACGTTTGGGATAATGGCGTGAATCGGCTAATGTATGTCTTACAGTGCGTGGTAAACCCGCCTTTAAAAAGGCCTGGTGTCAGCTTGCCTTTCTTTTTATCCAATCACAGTTAGGATTAGCCTCAGAGGATTGAGTCTTTCTTGTCTGTGTGGGGTCTCTGCAGAAATGTTAAGGATATGAGTCCTTGGAAACAGTACACATGCTTTCTTTTAGGACAATGTTAAGCCTCTAGAGCTACTCTACTCCTTAAAATAACTATGATATCATGTGTTTGACATATCGTGCAAGACTGCATGAGGGCATAATAACTGCCTGTGAGCTCTTTCCGCAAAAGTAGGGCTTCCTCATAAAACAATATAGCTACAACTTTCTCATATTTAACATGTTTTTCAAATTAACTAGATGAAATTGTTTGCCAGCATGGGAACAGCTTCCTTGTAGTTTAAATGTGGTTTGAATATATTTGTTTCTTCCAATTAAAATAGCAATTTTATCTTATTAGTCTTGTTTTATCGTGCCTGTGTCATTTGTGCATGCGCTTGCTTTGATAATGCATATTTATGTGCAGACTAGAGAGAATGAAACAGACTAGATGACCACAGTCGAAATGACATCATCTCCATCTGTTCCACCATCTAGCACAACAATCTTTCCTGTTATTTTCCTGATTGTGTGCTGAATTCACTGGACCATCAGAGCATTCAAACTGTTCTGACAGATGATGGACATCTTGCACATGAGATATGCTGGAGGCCCATGAAATACCACAGATACATGCAAACGGAGGGTTTTGGTGATTGACATGTACACGCCGTTTCATCAATGGACTAGATTTCACAAGTTCACCTGAGCAGATACTGAAGATAGCAGGGATACTAAAAGTATGCATGTTTGGCGTGCTGTCTGGGGAGCGGGTTCCGAGCTCGTCGGTTCCATCCGAACCCGTAATGCTCCGCCCCCAATAGGGGCGAGTGCGCCGAGCTCGGAAACGGCCAGACCCAGAATCCCCCCCCTGGATTTCTGCTTTCAACAAGAGCCAAGTAGAGGAGCCGTGGAGGTGGTGGGATGTGTAATCCTTTAGAGATGGCTTCAAGTAAGAATCTTTGTCAACTTATGTGCTGCAGCCAGTCTTAATTATATGCTCTGGCTTCTCCCGAACTTTGTTAATCGTTAGTCAACCATTAACATAATTTATCACGCAAGGCCTTTTGATGTTTTTCCTTTTAATGCTAACATTACTGTTGTTTGAGGTGAAGCTTGTAGCACCATTGGTACCAAATGGAATTGCAACAACGATTTGTCACCCTGGACCATAAAACAAGTTATAAGAGTAATATTTTCAAAATTGAGATTTGTTAGAAAAGGACAATATTTGGCCGATTTATAAATATTTGAAAATCACGATTTCGCTATCATGTCATGTCTATTCTGGGTCTTGGGGCAGAGTCATGGCATAACCTTAGGTTGTGCGTGGAGGGAGAGATAGTGATCCTATCGGCGTGCTATACTCTCTCTCTGGTCTGCGTCTTTGTTCCCGCCATGTCATTCCCTCGTTAGCTTTCCTTGAGTGTTCATCCCTATCAACTGGTCCTTGTTAATTATCCTTGGTCTGTCTCCCTTTAAAACATCCTAGTGTTCATTGTCCTGTGCTCGTTCATTGTACCCTGTACCTTCTACTTTGTACTTTGTTTGTATCGTACCTTGCCGTGTAGTGCCGTGTAGTGCCGTGTAGTGCCGTGTAGTGCCGTGTAGTGCCGTGCTGTGCTGTGCCGTGCCGTGTCGTGTCGTGTCTTGACTGGCCCGTGCTATATCCTGTCTGTAGATCCCTTACCTTGCCTGTTGTTTTGTGACGTTGTGTCAACTTTTTTTGATTTAGTTTTTTGCCCCCTTGTGGGAATTCTATTCATTTCTTGTTGTTAGATATACTATTTAGTCTTGTCTTTGTTACCCCCCACCGTGGGCTTTTGTTTTGTTCGTGTTTTTGAATTTAAATAAACCTTTGTTTACCCGTCATCACCACCTGCCTGCATCTGGGTTCTTCTGCCTTGTCAAAACCCTGACACATTCGCATGTGTATGAATGGAAGTCAGTAGGACGAAAAGTCAAGTCTGACCGTGGCCTTACAAAATGATTTTTTACATTTAAGAAAAATTGACAATATTGAACCACACAATGTATTCTTGGCTATTGCTTCAAATATACCTGTGCTACCTAAGACTATGGTTTTGTGGTCCAGAGTCATATTTAAACTTCAGGTACATATCCTGAATGGTTCACATAATGCTGTCATTTTAATTCACCTGTGATAGCAAAAAGTAATTTAAACTCTATAAACTAGTTACAATAAATGTTCTCTGGGGAAAAGCTTATTATTTTAAAGGAGGCTGCTTGTCTGCATAACAAAGTGAAAAGTGTATGACCAGAAGTGACGTCAAGGCAGCTGGAGATTTTCTAAGTGAAGCACAAAATGTTGAAATGCCACAGTCCAGGTTTTATCTCTTTAATGAGTAAGCACTGCCCACTCCAGGCCAGAGGGTAGTTGGTGATTCAGTCCCTCCACTTAAAACTAATTGGCCACTCGTACAAAGTGGCCGTGTGGCCAAATTTTGGAAAATTTCTAATTAGTGTGGCTTAAATGCGTATGAAACAAAATTTTAAAAGATATTTTGGCTGAACATAAGAGAAAGATCAATATGAATCATGTTGTTGGACACAAACTGATGTGTAACTTGACATTTTGGGTGTTTCCTTCTGATCTCGCTCTCTTTTTTGTGAGGTAATTTCAAGCTGTTTTTTGGGTCCGGTTCCTCTCTCTTTTTCTCCCATGTGATTGATTCATTACAGGTTTTGTCTCTGCAGGTCTGAGATCAGTATGGAAATGAGACTGAGGCTCATTCAACCCTGTTAACCTGCCCGAGATGAGAGCTTTTTAATAGTTTTACAGGAAGCTGTAATGCAGGTCTGTACTGTGAGGATTTAGAAGTATTGAAATGATGGGATTCTTTGTCAGGTAGGCATTTCTAAATGTTCTCTAAATTTGAAAGGGTGTGATGAAAAGACGGACAAAGACTGCCTGCACCAGAGCACTCCGTGATATTCACTTACACTTGTCTGCACCTGTAAATAAAAACCTCCCTCCGGGGTTGCTTAAATCAGCTGTCTTGTCTCATTGCCTTCTCTTACCGTGCCACAAGTGGTGGAGAATGCGGGCAATCTGGTAAGAGAAATACGAAGCTGAAACTAGTCACTGACCACTGTGTACTGTTTTCCCCTGAACTACGCAGCCGCCCGCTCTCCCAGCCAGGATTGAAAGAAATCCTCCACCAGCTCACGGAGGTCTCGGTCCCAGTACTTTGAGCAGCTGGCCGCCAGACAGGAACCGACGGAGCAGGGAATGGTTCAGCTCCACGCGGCCGCGCTACGGACCCGCTACCTGAACCCCAGGCTATGGCGTCCCAGCTGCTCAACAAGCTGACTGACCGGGGCGATGTGCAAGCGTATCTCCATACGTTTGAGGTGATCGTTGCCCAGAAGTCCTGGGGACAAAGACCAGCGGGCTTGCATCATTATGCCATTCTTATCAGGGGAAGCGTAGCGAGCCGACTACTCGCTGTCGGCTGCCAACCGTAATGACAACGACCTCCTGAAGGCTGAAGTCCTATGTCGGGCTGGTCTGACGGCCATCTGCGCCACCCAAGAATTCCACACCTGGACCTACGATGAGCGGACGCTGGTCCTGACGCGCCTCATACACATCTGGCTGCTTTCAGATGAGCCTAATGCGCTGCAGGTGCCCTGCTCACGCCCTACCCTGACTCTGTCGATGGCTCATGAGTATGAGGAACCCACTCACAGTCCAGAAACTAGTGGAAGCAGTGGAATTGGCGGAATCTTCTTTCACCCGGGATGCCAGAGAGAGAGCGGGGACAGCACCTCGGAGGGCAGGTAACGAAAGGTGACCAACGGAGGACTACTCACGACCAGTGAGTAGGACAGCAGCCCCCGAGCCCGTAGACAAGCCCATGCCCACCGAACCCCCATGTCAAGACGTCCGCTTGGTTCATTAGACTGTCCCCCACGGGGCCCCAGAGAGGTCTATCTGGTCCAACCTACAGTTTCCCGTCCACTGACAGATAGCAAAGGCTCCATCCACATCACATATGCCAAAGCAGATACTCGAGTGACCATTTCCCCGGGACCTGGAACCTGGCACGTGAAAGTGGGCATCATCCGGGTTCTCCACGTCCCCGTGGTGCTGGGCAGATACTGGCCGGGGTTCGAACAGCTCCTGCCCATTCCTGTGTGAACGTGCAGAAGTGCCGGGGGCCGCCAAAAACGCCGTGCCCTGCGGCCGAAGACCTGCCAGCCACCATAACTAGCCACGGGAGGTGAGAGAGAGGGTGAGTTTTAACATTCATTGGCTAATTTATATATGAATCTCTTGAAACAGATCACTTCCAGAGGACCATTCGGACGAGAGCAACCTCGCCGCGACACCCTCCCCTCAGCCAGCTTATTCCGATGCCCATCATCGAAGGGCATGGATCTGGTGGGGCGGTTGCCAAAGTCCGCCCTGGACCATGAACACATCCTTTTCATCGTGGACTACGCCATCCTCTATCCATCCCACTCCACAAAGCCACCGCCAAAAACATTGTGAAGAAGCTGTTCCTGATGTTTAGCCAGGTGAGGATCCCATCGGAGATGCTGACGCACCAGGGGACACTGTTCATTTCCCAGCTGATGGCGGACCTCTGCGGGGTCCTGCTAGTAAAGCAGCACTGCACATCCGTCAATCATCACCAGACGGACGGACAGGTGGAGAGCTATAACTAGATGCTGAAGCCGATGCTGCGCCAAGTGGTGACCGAAGTTAGTGCGACTGGGACCTCATACTACGATATGTCCTGTTCGGGATCAGGGAAGTTCCCCAGGCCTCCACCGGGTTCACCCTGTTCGAGCTGCCTTTTCGACGGCCAACCCAAGGGATTGCTGGATGAGGCAAGAGAAGCCTGGGAGCAGCAGCCCGCCCCACAACGGACGGTGATCAAGCACGTACTTGGGGTAATAGAAGCATCACGTAACCCATGGTCCAGCCCCTTAGTAATGGTCCCCAAACAAGATTCTGCAACAATTTCAGAAAGCTTAACGAGGTGTCCTCCTTCGTGCTGAATGAACTTTGACGGTCTGGACTCACAGCCAACCCAAAGAAATGCCTCCTTGGCTTAACCGAAGCCAAATTCCTAGGTTGCCAAATCAACCGGGGTTGATCAAGCCACAGCCGAAAAAGGCGGAAGCCATCAGGACGGCTCTCCAACCAACCACCAAGCCACAGGTATGGGCATTTCAATTCAGGACGGGTTGTCAAGAATGTGGTCTGGCTGGGCAGGTCTGTCAGGTAACACTGCCTTCCCACCTCACATTCCCACTCATGTTCCCCGGATACCAGGTCGATGCTAGATCAGATCCAGGATCAGCGTCACCTTGGAAACAGCCCGGCCGATTAGCTGCCAGGCATTTAAGCCGCATGAGCACAGCATTCGGGAAGCTGATTCTCACTCGACTAATGCTGGGTTATTCCTCCCTTCTCACAGAATCAGTCGGCTGAGACACGACAGAACACGAAGCACACAAGCACGGACAAGGACTGCGTGCACCATAGCACTCCGGGGATCTTCACTTACACTTTTCTGCACCTCAGAAAATCCTCCCTCCGGAGTTGCTTAAATCATCTGTCTTGTGTCAGTACCTTCTCTTACCGTGCCACAATGTGTTAATGTATGAATTTCACAGATAAGAAAAATGTCACACACTTTTACATGTAATCAACATATATTTCAAATTCTACAAAAATGTAGGTATGTGATAATGACAAGATTTTGTTTACAGTATGGATTCTTACATAACAAGTTTCAAGATGCTTTATGTTTGAATATTCCATACTTTATCCTTTCTGGCAGAGAGCATCTTATCAAAACTAACCAGCATAAACCAGCCTGGTCCACACCTGTTAAGACAAATCAGTCAGACAAATAGAGACACTAAAAGAACTTCCCTCTCAGCCACCGTTTCTAACGCCTGTCCCCTCAAAATAAACTAAATAACTCTTGTTTGGGGTGGTGTGTTGGGGAACGTTCTGGGAGGTTCAGAAGGTGTGTGGTGATGAGATTGACTCTCATAGGGATGGATGATATATACGCGTCTGACAGCCAGCGGCTGAGACTGCACTGGGCCCTGCGGCAAAGCTCTGATTCATGATTGAAACGTAAATAAAAGCCACTGGGTGTTATTTAGAGAGAAGATGTTTTGAAGATAGCCTTACCCTGGGACATGAGATGGAAAGAAGAAGAAGGAGAGGACAGGATGAAGATGTTAGATCAATTAGATCATTGTTTTTGATTATTGTAGCTTTTGCTTACATTATTAACCAGTATTATTTATTAAATTAGGTATTTAGGTATTTATCTTCTTTCTAATAACCGGTTATGTTAAAGGGATATTTCACAGGCAAAAAAAATCCACATGTTTTACTCACCCTCAAGGCATCCTGGCTGAATATGACTTTCTTCTTGAAGAATATTGTCGTCGATGTTCAACACATCATTTTACATCTAAGCGGTAGAATGGGAGTGAATGAGCGTCAACTTTTGAAGTTCCAAAAAGTGTTTTAACAAAGGTCTTCTGAAGCAAATTGATGGCAAATTTTTTTTGGAAAAACTATATTGACAGCGCTATTCACGTTGATGTCCAGCTTCCGTAATCCATCGGCTGCGCGTGAACCTGAGGCCTGAGACGTGTGAACGCTTCATAAGACCTTTTTTCAGGACACAGAGCCGTGTCGTGCAGTTCTTTGAATGATGGATGCACTTTTTGGAGCATCAAAAAGTTGAAACCCCATTCACTCCCATGGTACCACTTGGAAGAAAAATGATACATGGTATTATAACTTCAACTGCATTGTTCTTCAAGATGACAGTCATATTCAATCAGGAAGCCTTGAGGGTGAGAAAAGATGGGGACATTTTGTGTTGACTGTGAAATATCCCTTTAAAGCTTTGGGACTGTCTTCCCAGCATTCACTGGGTTTTAATAATCGGTTAACATTTACACTGTTTTTCATGGTTTAATGCATTATTTAGAGATAATCTGATGATTTGTAATGGTCATTACAGCGTACATATTTATGTTCAGTCCAGACATTTACAGCATGCTATGAATTAATTAAACATAGTTCACCCAAAAATGAAAATCCTTTCATTATGTGTTGTTTCTTCTGCAAAACACAAAATATATTTTGAAGTACACTGGTAACAAAACAGCATTGTCCCCATTGATTTCATTGTGTGGATGTAAAACCACAGAAATATTTATCAAAATAATACAGGACACAAGAAGAGTGACAGTGACCCAAGAGACTCCTGAGTTAATGAGTCTTCTAAAAGCCTCTTCCAAAGGTTTGGGTAGGAGGCACGATATAAAATTTGTCAAAGTCTTTCTCTATTTGTCTTCATTGCTCACTTTCTTCGCTTCACAGGCTTGATTCCAGCAAAAGGCATAATTCATCATGGACATGACAAATTACAGAAGCCTACTTACTGGGAGAAGAGATTGGGTTGCAACGTCTATGTGTGTGTACGTGGGTGTGCAATCTGTTCTGCCAAAACTGACGGTAGCATTATTGGAATATCTGAGTCTGGCAAATCTTGATTTTCAAATGAGAAAATCGAGTCGAGCTCAAAGACAGAATTAGACCGGTTTGTTTTGAGTGTGACGGCCACCCCGGGGACCCTCTCGACCCAGCCAGAGGGCTAATAAGTGTGTTGAGGGGAACAGAGCTATGCTTTGGGGCAACGGCTGAAAATGCTGAGATTGAGTGGATATGGGAGCAACAGAGTGCAGGGGGATTTTGTAGCGCTAGAAACGGAAGGATTCACATATACATTCTGTGTTTATGGGGCGAGTATGATCTCTGATCTACAGTAGTTTTTTATTCCCTTTGTGGGAAATATGCTCATCCAAACCTAAAGAACTGTTTGACCAACTTCTCATGACATTATATGTGTCAAAAGTTGAGTCAGAACAATTATTAACAGGAAATAAATAAAAACTATAACTGAAATTAAAATAAAATAAACTTAAGTAGCATATATTCAAAATAGTTGAATAGTTGAATAGTTCAAAATTTTAAATATGACAAACTAAAACGTATAAATTATACTAAAAAACTAAATAAATTTAACTTAAATGGCATATATTTAAAAATATGTATTAATTAAATAAATAAATAAAATGTTATTACAAAATATTAATAAAACTACAATAAAACAAAAACACTGTTGTTAAAATATAGTAAGTCTCCGATATTTCTAGTTGTATATGTATTTATTTATTTAGTACTTTACAAAGTACTCCTGTTTAGTACAATATTAATATAAAATATATCCTGTATTTACCTCAGCTTACCTTTCTCAACACAAAATTCAACTAGAACCATTAAAATTAAGCAGTATTATGAGCAAGAGTTTATTGCTTTTATAAAACACCAACAACAGCAGAATTTTCTGCCAAGTATTGTAGTCCATTAGGCTTACAGTAGGCCATTCACAGTTGCCAAGTTTTATACTGTAGCAAGTTGGCACAGCAATACGGAAATCAATTGATGCGCTTCCACAGGTGTGCCTACATCGGCTGTTTAATGGCTTCCACCAATCAGATTCCAGAGCCAGAACCATCAGTTTTATAATAAACAGTTTCTCGTAGCTAATTCTCTGCTCTGTTAAAGACTGTTGAGCAGGTGCCAGGCCTGCTCTTCTGGTTCAGCAAACTGACTGCAACAGCAGGTGCAGAGTAATGAGAAGAGATACCCTTAGGTGTGTGTGCACAGACGAAACTATTTAGTTTTTTGGCTTAGAGTGCACAGCTCACCCCTCTGTGCGTTGAGGGCTCCATGAGAGCAGGCCAGAGATGGGAAACGTTGTGTCTGCAGAATTATTCTGCATTAGCTAAGTAGCCTTCGAAGTGTGGACTGGTACAAAGTGTGACTATATGTGATCCCATGTACATAGGTGTTGCGGTGCAAGCACATATGTTGCATAGCAACAAGCATAAAGGGCGTTAAGTGGAGTCTTGAGATGATGTGAATTTGATGGTGAATGATGATGGAAGTCTCTCTGACAAAGTTTCCAACAGCTCACAAAAACCAGGTGACAGATGAGACTGTCGCTGAGTGAAAGCTTCGTTTTTAAAGGCCTGAGCGATAGTCTATGATCATCTTGTGCGCCTTACACACTGACAAGTTCATTTGAAAACTATCAGTCTTGGATGTCATTCCATGTCAATCTTAACAGTCATTTTTGAGAGAGTCTGTGCATTCGGTGGCCATCTTGGTTGTAGCCCTGGGCAGTTACTGTCCATCCAGTCATGAAAGTTGAGCCTCAGTCTGCTTGAACGGAGAAAGGCAGAAATGTTTCTATAGTATATATCAAATCACCAATAAAAACAGAAAATGTGTCATCATTTTAAACTTCACTAGCATTTCACCGTTTGATTTGAAAAAAACTATCATCACACATTCGCTGAAAAGGACTATGCAGCGGGCCGACAAAATGAAAGTTTGGTAAACTATAACACACCCACAATAAACTGTAGTATACTTTATTATTTATTTTAGTGAATTAAAATAAATGTGCAAGTAAATTTAAAAGACATTGTAATTAAATAAGGCCCAAAAACACTGTAGTATTTAGGTATTTCTTCATGTGTGCAAAAAAATTTATTTCCCCAAATTCGTTTAAATTTTTTACCAAAATTATTTCCACTAAAACATTTCTGGATTCCGTGTTTTCTGTTTTTTTTACACAAAAGTAATATTTGCATGAAAATTACACTCGTTTATGGTAAAAATGTAAACGCAGAATCTAGAAAAACTTAACCTGAGAATGTTGAATTAAAAAAAATATAGGAATTTGAGAAAAAATAAAACAGATTTCATAGGGCACTAAATTTCTAACATTTTTCTTTTCAGTGTTTGTTCTCATTTCTGTCTTTTTTAAAACTTGTCCCCATAACAAACAAAATAACAGTTAGAATTGATGATAACACCCTTAAATATGTTTGACCTGTTCTCCAGGTCATTATACACCTTCCTATCAGCTAATCACATATCTCTCACCTTCTCCCCCTGGAAATGAGATCTTTCTCCTTGATCATGTCTTACAATAAGGACATCCAGAAGACAGTTGCACTCTGGCGTCACAGTGTCTGGAAAAAAGGGATACACAACCCAGGCTCTTCCTCAATCAGAGCTCACCCTCTGAATAATTCAGCGCTAAATCCTTCCGTATGAGAACTCCTTTCTACATATGTTTTTTTTTCTGGCCAGCTGAGCTGGCAGCTTGTTGTGGAAGCTTATCAGGTGCTGACTTGTGGTCTGGGCCTTTGTGATTGCTTGTGCGGCAGATGTAATCAGTTGTGTTGTGTGCGAGGTGCTGTTTTTTCCCATGAACGTGTGTGTTTACATACTTAATTTCGCTTACTTCAGCGGCACTGGAGATAATAAGGGCAAGTGGGTGTAGCTGACCTGTTTTTTATTTTCTGGCAAGAATAGAGATTCATATAACACATCTCTGATGCAGGGTAAATAAGTTTAATGTGCTGTCCCTGTCTGATGCAGGTGATATTGATGCTGGCATTAGTTTGAGGTGTCTTTTGTTTCTCTTTCATTGATGTATTTGAGTAGAAGGGAGTGAGTTTATCTGACATACTAGTGGGTAAGTAGTCATTTAGCAGACAGTTTTATCCAAAGTGACTATACAGTACACTCATTACAGTGTTCTGGAACCACCGTAGGCTGTGTCCTGCTTATGGACACATTACCCCTCAGAATTGTATTCTGAAGCTGATTTAAGCGATTTTATGTTTTTTATATGCATCAGTATTTAAAAAAAAGAAGCACATTTGTGGACATGTAAACATCTGTTGGATGTGCAACTTCATTGTAGCTGCTTTTATATTTTTTATATAAGCGTCCCGTTTTTGAGCATGATATTGATTCCAAAACAAATTCAAAACATGAATGTTGAGTATTTTAGCTTTTTCAAATGATGCATAGTTTTAGATAGTTGATTGAATATTAATGTAAAACAAAGGTAACAAAAAATGCAGACATGCTAAAAAACATCTTATATCTCATTTTGTGTTCAACAGAACAAAAAAATATATACAATAATTTTTCCTACTACAGTCAAAAATGTCAGTTGCTAACATTTTTTCAATTATTTATATGTGTTCATCAGAAAAGTGTATAAAGAAATGTATACAGCTTCGGAACAAGTTGTCGCGGTTCTGTCTGGGTTATCCTTGTTAGTTTGGACACCTCGCTTCATGCTACAAAGAAAGACTGACTTGTGAAACAAGATATTTTATAACCACAGAATTTGATGTGATGGAAATGAATGGACCATCTGAAAGAGAACAGAAACACAAGAAAAACAAACTAAAAGTCCTAACTAACAGGAAAACACAGACAGAATCGTGACACAACTTGAGGGTGAGTAATATGACAACATTTTTGGATGGAGTATCCCTTTAAGGGTTTAAAGTAATGTTTAAGTTGATGTAATTACGACTTCCCAGGTGGAAAATAAAAACTTTGAAGAAGAACTTGAACACACCATGAGAACCTTGTGGTTACAGTTCAGATCATTTTTTTATCTATATAGCTTTAGGAAGTTATGGGTTGAGAGAGAGGGGAACATGAGTCAGGAAAGGACCACTCAAACTAAGTCAGGACTCAAACAGGCCGCCGTCTGCTTTCGGTCCACAGTCCACTTCACCACCGCGCCATTCAGATCATTAGCCACTGCAACTTTGATTTATTAGAATTATATCAGTCTTCCAATTTTAGACAGCCATGTCCAAACCAAAACATGAAAACCTGACCCTGTTCACCTAGTGGACAATTTGAAGAAGACAAAGTGAACCACTTTTGTCATGGAAAGAAAGAAATGACATCATGAGTATGAGCCCCACACAAAGCATTTCACTGCCCTACTGCAGAGATAATTGAGAGTCTAGCCCCCACTATCAGATATTCAGCTCGTGCCAGATCACACGCAGCGACGATTTAATCATGCCGCTCTTTTGCATTTAAGCAATTCCACAGGTCACTCCAGCAAACTCCCTGTACATAATTCATTGAGAGGGTGAAGAGCCATTTATGAAATGATGGCCATTTTCCCAGGGCACGTTTGACAGTCGACATCTCCAAAATGCAAAACAAGAGCATAAAATAAAATCCACCCGCCCTTCAGAGTGTGAGACTGTTTTCCGTATTAGGTTTGCACCACATCACACAGGGAGACAAACGGCAGCAATATGCTTTGTGGTGCTGACTGTGGGCGATGGGTCTGATCAGTTCATGAACATGTTGTTAGTCCTCCCACATTAGCTCTATTTGAAGTGCAAGAGCTATTATGCAAGTCAATAACAACACCCACTAGCTCAGGGCGATCATTGATCATACAAATAAAACAGTTTTTTTATCTAACCAATCTATTTCTTTTTGCATTTTTGTTTGAATTACTATAGCTTTGTCTGTTCAGAATGTAGCATAGTCTGTTAGACTGAGAACTTCTGTGTGAGAATTAATGTGTTTATTTCATCAAAGATTGTTTGCTTTTATGAACTGTGATAAAACTGCACTATGTAATATTTATTGGTTAAATATAAAAATGGTTGTTGAGCAATAGCCTACATAAAAGTCAGTGCCTTACGCCGATTCACAGCAGTTAGCTTATAATAATGATTAATAAATTGAGCTGTAGGTTACCATTTCGCAGAAATTTAACTTCATCCCATGTAAATATATGTATATTAACTGCAATTTTACGTTTTTAAACAGGGATCGTGAAGTAGAACAAAGATAATATTTATTAAAAAGATGCGCCGCTGCCATAAATAGAGAGGAATGCAACACTCAGTATGGCTGCTCTAACCAAGAAAGCCCTGCCTTTCAGTAGAACGATCCAATCGTCAATCGATAAAGACTCACGATTATTTGGGGCGGGACGTATGTAAGGCGGTTGGGTGCATTCCCAAAAGCATATTTAGGCAACTATTTCATAAAACAATCGTTCAAACGATCAATTGCAAGCTGAATCGCAAAGTTGCGTGGTTGGAACTACGCGTCTAGACTTGTGGTTAGAAGCATAGTTCCTTTTTATAATGACCTGCAGACTTACATGCATCAAGCTTTTGAGCAAACTAACGTAGGAGGAAACTTATGAACGAATGACATACAACAGATAACAAAAATGTGATAAAAAAGTCACAGTTAAATGCAACGTATGTTATATACAGCAAGAATTTGACAGTAATTTTATCTAAACTTATTTACTAGTAGATGTCATTACTCCATCACCTGTATGACGTACTCATACTAGATTGCTGAACCAACTCGTTTCAATCAATCGATCTCCGACGGTTTCGGGAAACAGTCGCATCTAAATTGTTAATTTTCCCAATGATGCATTGTAGAATGGTGCTTAACCAGCATGTTATGATGTTGTTTGGGAAACGAAAAATAGATGCGCAGTAGCTGAAGCGACCTTGAAAAATGCAATTTATGCTTGGCTAACCGAAGTTATGGTACAGTCCATATCAGGTTTAATTATTGGTGGAAATGTTCTATTTAATTGTGATTTTGCCATTGTTTAGGAAATATCCACCTTCCACCAAAAGATAGGACCATTGACTTCCTGTGATGTAAATAACTACCCAGAGGCGTTGCAAACATTGCTGCCTAGTGCCATGACTCCCTTAAACGGAATGTGGAAACTGTGATATTGTTGATTGGTCGGCTCAAGTCTGTCTGGTGCCACATCATCCTGTGTGTTTCAGAGAAGGACAGGTTTTATCTCTGAGGGCAAAGGAAGCTCTGGTGTGTAACATGACAGCCTGGTCGTAGCCTTAAGGAACTTTAAACTTTCACAGTGTTTGCAGTGCTAAAGGATGTCGTCATTGGGGCTGAACATGTGAAAAATACAACAAGGTTGTTCTGCTGGTTTCCAAGTGTTTTTTACTGTTTTTCTCACCTAGGGATGTTGTGGCTGCAAAGATAGTATCTGTTGCTGGTCTTCTGCCATTACCTTAGCTCTAGACTTAAAGCTGTAGACAACAAAATATACAATATATATATAAATAAGATTAAGACAGTTTTATGTCTTTTCGTAAACATGGTAAGCTGCATGACACAGTATTTCACTTAGCCATGGTTTACCACACTTGTAAAAAACATCCATGGTTAATATAGTTAAACCATGTCTTCTAAGCAATGTGTTTATTTGTTTAAGGAGTTACGTAAATTTCAAGTGGTTGAATCAAGAAATGTGCAAGGCAAGCTGTTTAAAATATCAACCATGTAATTTAAACGAACACTCCACATTTTTTGGAAAAAGGCATCATCTCCAACTGGGACAGCTCCATAAATCAGTTTTAAACGAGTTCCAAATCCAGCTTTATATTCACCGTTTAAATAACATTCATCACCCAAATGCAGTGAACAAACAAACACCTGAACTTTGTGAATGTATGCTCTCTCTCATTTACACAAGATAAATTGCAGCGTGGGCGTGTCGTGTGCTTCTCCGGGAAAATTATCCAATAAGGGACTAAGAAAAATGGTTACGAAACAGTTTTATATGTTTGAAAAAAACTTTCCGAAACCTGTGCTATCGCTGGGGGAGTGTATCGAGCACAAAAATACTACGTAATACGCCCAACTCGTTTTTTGACAAGTTGACCATGTTAAGTAAGAGAAGACAGCATGTTTAACATTGTATATAATTCAGAATGCAATAAATTGAGTTTTACTTTGGAATCTATTCAGCCGATCTCCGGGTCTGGCGATAGCACTGTTAGCATAGGTTAGAATAGATCATTGAATCCAATTAGACCATGCTCCCATTCCGGCTCAATAATCAAGGAAGTTTGCTGCCGTGTCAAGGCTCAAACTTTTTTGATTATTATGCCAGAATGGGAGTATAGTTCCTAATCATATCGGCCTAGAAAAACGCAGCTTTTCATTTTCCGCCGGTCTTAGCACACGATATGAGTACAGAAGAGTCACGTTTTGAATTGGAAAAATAACAAAACTCTTTGGTCATTTTTAACACGATGCTACTGGTCTAATTGGACTAAATGATCTATGCTAAGCTTTGCTTAAAGTGCTATCGCCAGACCCGGAGATAGGCTGAATAGATTCCAAAACTGTAAAACTGAACTTATTAACTCTATATCCAAATAAAGTGGAGTGTTCCTTTAATGCAGAGAACCGAATTGGACTGAAGTGTTAAATATTCTATCTGTATTTCATAAGAGAGCCGAGATTTTTAAAAGTCTCTGTAAAACAGGAAAGGTCTTTGATGGCTCTCTGGGGAGTGATTGTGTGGAGTGCTTCTGGCTCTCCAATCTCCTTTGTCACTTTCACCAGGATAGCTCTGCCTCCCAAATGCTCTGGGGGTCAATTTGACATTGCACTTCTAATGCCTTGAGTAATATTCACTTTATCTTGGTACAGTGATACCTTCTCTTTACAGAGGATACAACCAACTTTCTGTGATGGAGGGGCTTTATTTGATCTAATCCCATACAAAAACACTGATACAAAACATAGAACAGAGGTAAATGAAAAACACTTAAAAACAGTAAATGAAAAACTGTTATTTGCATCATGTATTTAAAGTATTATGTGCACTGTACAGGCACGGATTAACGCACAGGCTTGCCTAGGCTGCAGCCTAGGGGCCCCACCTGTTTTAGAGTCCCATGATTGCCAAGATTTTTATTTTAAATTTACTTCAGCGGGAAAAAAAATAGACCCTTATTTGCCCATAAGAAATATTTTTTTTTAAGACAAGTTGATTGGATAGATGTTACATTTGGTTCACATCTGTCACAATCAGCTGTTCAAACCATGTCAATCATTTTCATTTATGTCACTGCTGTTGCTAGACGGCATAGCAGCAAAATGTCAGAAAGAAATTACAATAGTGGGGCACAAAAATGGAAAATACCAAGGTTAAAAGAACAATGTGACTAGATAGCAGCATGAGGACTGGCAGCTCGCATTGGCATACATCGATGCTGCGGTTGAAACAAATGCAGCGGGATCCTTAGCTGTTGCAGCAGTTAGCTCATCATGTCATCTGTAATATTTCAGGGAGTTATTCCACAATGACACGCATATTATCCAAGTTGGTGTTTGATTATGGCTTTGTTTTATACACAGTTTTGCGCTGGCAAAAAGTTGGTTTGACGTTGGATATTCGTGAATTTATGGACTGTCTTATTCAAATACAATTTTTAAAGCTCAATAGCATTTAAAGAGAATGACTTACAGCTACCACAATAACTGTACAATGTTCATGTGTGTGTCAGCTATAATACATATCTTTTAGATTTGTGAGATTTATTATAATAAACCGTCAAATCATATGCAAATATTGCTATGTGTTTCACTACTGTATGGGCTCATGCACAAAATTATTTTTTTAAAGCTCAATAAAATACAACTTTGTATTTGTATGTGAGTTTTGCTTACATTTTTTCAATCATTTTGTCATTCTTGATAGTCCCAGATATAGTGAAGGTCAAAATGACTTTTTGACCAATTATATTTCAAAACCAATGTTGAATAAAAGTTAATTAAAGTGACTTAAGTAGTTTTTATTTGACCTACAGACTTAGTTGCTCTAAGTTCCAATCATTAAGTACAATCAACACAAATGGATAACATTAGCAAAGCTTATTTCTGTTAAATAAATTGAACTTAATCAGGTCATCTTAGATCAAGCTATAGTCATTAAATTCAAGAAAATAATTTACATTTATTCAAAATAAGTGTGTGATGTACCATTTAATTAACACAGTTATGAGCGATTACTTAAAACATTATGTTACAATTAATTGTATATTACCTTTTCCATTTTAGCAACTAAGTTTGTGGGACCGGTTGACATAACTTTATTAATTAAATACAACGTTTCATTTCTAAGAGTGTTTAAAGGGAATGACGTACAGTCACAAAACTAACTATACAGTGTTCATGTGTGTGTCAGCTATAATAACCATTTTCCCGATTTTTGATATTTATTATAAGTTATTATAATATTTATTATTTATCAGGTGTGCACCTGAGTTCGCATGAAAGCTTTAATATTGTGATGAATTAAAAAAAATATACCAAGTTGACTAACTACAAATGAGATATTTTAACAAGCTGTCGATACAGACCCACCAGGTTGTGAACGTCTTGTGAAGCTCTAGATTAAATGACCAGAGTGAAAAAGACACCACATCATTTTCAACCCAATTAAACAGAAAAACAGTTTTTCTAGAACTTATTTGTTCCAATGACACTCACAGAGTTTTGTGTTTGTAATTTTGATGATGTGCTCACCGTACCAGTTTCACAGGATCTCATATAGACTCACAAGTGGCAGGGCTAGCGGTCGTGAAATTGGATGTTGCTCCGGCTGTCTGAAAGTAATACAAACACTGAATTCAATTTCAGGGCACCATTTGTGTTTGGCAAGGACTTTTAGAAATAAATGAAGAGGACATAGTTGGTGTGAAACACCTGCCACTGTGCTTTTGAACTTAACAACATACATTAAACAGTTGACAATTGTCCTCTAATGCATACATCCTGGTGAATATTTTTGAATTAATGCTTTGTGTATCAAAGGCTGAGTTTACATTTGTCATTTACAATGCAATCTCTGTGATCCGGACAAGCAGATCGCACCTTCAGACCATCATAGGGGTTTACTGTGAGTATATGGTCTTTGTTTTGCGATACAGATGTTTCAGCAACAGTAATGTAGCAATTTGTGACGGAAGTGCAAATAACATGCAGATTAAAACTGGGACTTGATACCTTTGATTTGATGTAATGATCGCAAATCCAATCCAATCTGTCTCAGCCTTGTAAAAAGTTCGTAAAACTGTCTAGTGGAATACATCCAATGGCCATTTTTGAGTGTAAAATCCGTGAAATACTGATATATAATCCATTGTTTACATCAACTTTCGCCTGTGAACAGCATGCCTTTCATCATTGTTCTGCAATAGAATGAACAATCTCAGCACTGTTTATATCGTAACATTTTTGTAGTCATAAACATTAGACTCTTGCATAAACAAGCTTCCAAAGTTTGTTTTTAAAACAGAGCAGAAGTTTCACGCATAATATAGTTAATAATAGTTTCGTCAAAAAATATGACGTCCTGAAAAGCATAAACTATCACTCTTTCATTCCCCCGCTACCCAATACCTTCATGGAAAAATATTGACAGACAAACCCTGCGTTCCATTTCGAAGGGCTCATCTCTAACAACTGTTTCTTGAAGTGCCCTTCTGCGCCATCATCCCGCACCGATAAGGAGGTGGCGTCACCAGGCAAAGAATCTGCGCAAAGAATCATGGGAGCACGATGTGACCATCAGTTGTACCCTTTGAAATTCTTCATTCTGAATAAAGTGTGACCTAACACTGTTTTCTTTTGCAATTTTCAATCACTCCACAGGCAGTATACACCCGTCCACAAACAGTTCAACGTCTATCCCGACCACTTCATTGAGGATTGACTGCATTCATTTTCACAGACATTTTCAATTGCATAATTTATTTATTGTGGAATAGGCCCCCCGTCTTTGGCGACCTGTCAGCTCTTTGACAATAAAACGACTGCAAGGGTGTTTGAGAACGTGTGCAGATCACAAAGAGGTTTGCTTTGTTCCACAAAGAAATCTTTCCCCTTTTATGTTGTCATTTTTTTATCCTTTAGCTTCAAAGTAGCTGGTTGCTTTTGCGCGCAGCATAAAGATCTGTCAATTCCCCCTTTTTGTTTGTATCAAAGGTTTAATTTGGTTTGTTGAAAACCGATTTCAAATTGAAGCTGGTACAGGGGTTTTGTCACATCCGATCATCTCATTTGAGGAGATGTGAGGCTCTCTCTCCAGCATGACGCCAGATCAGTCGACCGGAGCAGTCTGATGGCTTGTTGACATCAACTTTGCTCACATTTTACGTAATTAATTGACATCGGATGAATGAAAATAAGCTCATTTGCGTATCTTGTGGTTTTGAATGTTTCCTACTTTTGTTGAAATTTTTTATTGCATCATTGACAAAGTTTTGCTGTTGAAACAGTTCTATTCATATCTTACCAGGTTGATTTAAATTCATGAAATAATGATTATTGTAAATAACGTTTATTTCATTCTGTTTTGACTGCCGTTCTGTGTTTTAGTTTTATGACCTCTCTATGGTAGCTGTCACCCTTTTGTGTCTTGTTTTGGTAATTTACTTTGGTCCTTAACATGACACTTTTTGTGTGAATTTTAGCTTATGTGAATGAGTTCACCCTTTGAATTCAGTTTGAAAAGTCCTCTGGGTTGAGAGAAGCTTATAAGATCCTGCCGTAGGAAAGGGAAGTTCCTGACCCCTTATTATTGGTGAGTCAAAGGGCTATTGCGGGGTGCCGGGACCCTCTAGGCCCTGACCTCTTCCCAGGCAAATTAGGTTCCTGAAGCACTGTTGTGGAAAGACTGTGGAGAGGAATGTTGCTTGTATCTTTCCCATCTGGGAGAGGTGAATGTAACACTTTTGTTACAGAGAAAATGATGAAAGGCATTTGTTAACTTCTTTGGAAGTGATTTAGCTGAATCAGCAACACAAAATGTGCATTTTTGGAATGAATAAATAAAAAAACAAAAATAAATAAATGCAAGACATGAGTTAATTCCTGGTCAATCACTTTTGAGTGAAGAAGAAAGTTTTGTCAAAAACAACACTTTCATTTTGGTCAATTTATTAAATTGATTTATATCAAAGTAGTTTTGAATGAATGCATTGATCCTGCTAGGAGGATTTTTTATTTATTTATTCCAATTTATATTCTTATTCAAAATAAAACAAAATGAAGGGGATGTGTTTACCACTAAAAATATTTGTTTTTATAATATTAAATATAATCATATATAATTTTCTATGGTAAAAGTCTATATACGTTTTCTATTATTTTGTGAAAATATTTTTTCATTCTTAAACAGTCTAAAAAAGTGTTAAAAATATGTTTTTGGCAGTCTAAAACATGTATTTCATAAAACAATATTTACTTTTTCTAATACTTTTTTCTTTAATACAATTCTATGATTTTTTTTCTAAATTAAAATATTCTAATAAAAATAACATCTTGTATGGAATACATTTTTTTCTTAGAAAATAAAGCTGTGAAATAAGGCATGTGTCGTAGATAAACTTACTGTTTTGGGCTGTCTCCCCAAAAATACAAGAATGAATCAATGCTTACATCATACAATTCACACTTTAATGATTAACATCCCCGCCATAATGTCTCTCTGGAATGGAATTATATCAGGAGACACAGTGGCGTTGTAGCTACGGGCGAATCTTGGAGATGAACATTTAAGCTCACTTGTCAGTTCTCCTGCTCTAAAGAACTGCTGAACTCGGCACTTGAGATCAGGGAATGGGTTTACGCTGCACCAGAACCTCCCCCACCAACGGCGCAGGGCGACTGATGTGGCCTAATCTCTGTCTCAGAGCGAGACACGGCAAATTACGCGTTGGTTGGGAACACACACATATAGGGCCTGGCACGCAAAATCCACTTGTTATCTTAGTCGGGCAGAAGTGTCTTGATTTTAATGGCTGTCTGAAGCCCAGTCATGATGTGTGAAGGGAATGTTAGCACTTTGTGACTAGACTGTGAAGAACAGCTAAACAGTCAAACTTAATTGAAAAGATAATCATTTAAAAATGGCAATGCAGGAAATGTACAAAAAAGGTTTACAATTTTAATAAGTGCATTGATCTACGGCTCATGAACAAACTGATTTTCTAAAGGTCTGAGTGTGCTTTATTATGAATGTAACACAGTTGTTATATTTTGTTCACATCCCCTCCTAAACACCCTCTTGTGAATTTTGAATCAGTGCCATCTCTGTAATGTCTGAAATTCAGAATTTAGTGTGCGTTACAAATTTTTATAAATATTCAAAAATCATGAAACATGATTATGTAGAAAATATGTTTGATTACGAACCATTTACGCACCATTTCAAATATTATCTCAATTATATATATATATGTTTTTAGTAAACATTACATCCAAGCATCCAAGGGATAGCTCACTTTAAAATGTTTAATTCTTTCATATTATTCCAAACCTGCTCGACTTATTTTCTTCAGCAAAACACAAAAGAAGATGTTTTGAAGAATGTTGGTGACCAAATTAGCGCTCATTGATTTCCATTGTATGAAAACAAAAACTACTGAGACATTTCTCAAAATATACAATATTCTTTTGTATTCAGGTTTTAAAAAATATGAGGGTGAATAAATGAAGACCAAAATTTTTCCAAAATATTATTTTGATGCCTAACTTGTCCTACCTAAGATGTTGAGATACTTTTCTTAGGAATTTAAGTTGTAATTTTGCCGCAATAGCAACCACCCCGAACACCCTAGTAAGCGGGAGTTGCATATCTAGGGCTGAAAATGGGGTAAAGGGGATGCATTTGAATGGGGTACAGTTTAAATTGTAGAGGATTTCCATCTTTAATCAATGAAACGCTATGCAGATTTCATACATAAATTAAGTGGCATTTTCTGCATCTCTAGTATAAAAATATAAAAAATGTGCAGAACTAGATTCTCCCCAATGAATCTTGACCATTTCCACACCCATGCAACCCTCCACGCCATTCTATCACTGTGATTTTTATTGTTTGCATGGGGATGCACCACATTTTCAGTAGGATATGTAAAAAATGTTGTTTTTCTAATTATTGCTTCACTCGGAAGAAAACAACATATTTTCTGCCCTGAGCAATTCAGTTACTTTTATAGAAACTGAAATCTGTTTTCACATATTTTTCTCTCTGACATCTACGAGCTTGAAGATCCAGAAAGAAGCAGTCCCGGAAAATGCAAACTGAGCATAGAACAGTGCTGTTTGTTAACACAGATGATTCTGTTGTGGTATCACACTGGGCAGATGACAAGGTTGATAACACCATACTATAGATGTAAATGCACCAATTGTCAATTTTTTTATAATATAAGGAGGCAGGGACACACAGCTATCTGAGTCCTTTGATTGAAATATAAACCTTGAAGAGTAGCAATACATCAGCCTTCTTGACATGATTTTGACAGCCTGTGTTACGGCTTTTAAAATAATTTGATTCTTGAACAGTAAGACATGTTTTCTTGTCATGGAAAAGTGGCTTGATAGCATAAGTAAGAAATCAATCTGAATATGTTTGTTGGCGGTTCACGGCTTTTCACTTCCGGATGTTACTTTGAACAGACGACGGCCATCTAGTCAAAAGTAAATCAAAGTCGGGTCAAACTTAAGGTGACAGGCCCGATAGCCAGAACACTCCAGTGAGCTCAGCGTGCCCGTTGGGCCCTTTGACTCCTCCAGCTGCGAGCGAGGAATCGCTGACTGAGAATGGCTGAAGATCAAGGTCATCTGTATACAGTCAGCCAATTAGGAGCTTGTGTTGGTAAGATCTGGAGGGAAGATTTCAGAGTTTGTTCTGGGATAGACACACCAAACCAATGAAGGTCACGCTGGCAATCAGAGGTACAAATAATGGCATAAATCATGTCAGGTGTGTTTACAAGTGACTGACAGAGAAGGTCAAGGTTGATCCTTCTGTTGTGGAACAGGATGTGCAGTCAGTAAAAATTCAGACAGGGTGTTTTGGTTGTATTACAATAGACTTGATCATACATGTAAGTGACAATTCTATGCAGATGGATTAGATTTCTCATTGGAACCTTGATTTAGTTGAAACCTAGTATGATTTTTTTTAGGAGCAGTTACTCCGGTTCCCTTTTTGTCACTACATGCAGATCTGATTGTTTCATCGTTCTGCAATCTATAAACAGTCAGACTTGTAAGTTGCGTAGTTTCATCTTTGCATCCTAACCACAGACTAAACCCATGTTGAATTTTACTGTAGCTCTCATTGAGATTTAAGTCTTCCAATCAGCTGGGCATTTGCGTACATTGTAGTGCCTTATTACACTTGCCTGTTTGCAAGGGATTTGCGGTTCATACAAATTTCCTGATATGAAGGTAATGAGTCACTTTAAGCTGGACAGAGCGTTTGATTTGGCTCAGGTGAACACAACCTTGGCCTGATTGTAACCCGGGCAGATAAACTGGGTCTGATTCCATTGGTCACCTCTAGCTCAGCAAACAAAGTTGGTGTAAACTATGCCTAGGACTTATGTGAATAATGCAATATTTTAAAAGTGTAAGATACATTTTTTATGTCTGTGTCTTTTGTTCATTGCATATGATTGTAAATTGTGAAATGTTTAGGTATAGATTCCGTTTAACTGCAGTACATTTTTTGCACTGATCTGGGCAGTATCTTTTTCCAGATTGTTGAAAGTCAAGCAAATAACAAACCTAACTATTAAGATAATGAATAAAGGACCATGGCAGATCCCAGGACCACTGATCTGACATTTGTAAAGTTTGACAAGGAAAATCTGATTTAATCAATAATAAAACAGATGGAGAGAATCAGGGCAAGGATGGCAGTTGCTATATTTTTTAGACTTATGGATTTTTCTTAAGATGTACATCTGACCCTTTGGATTTTTAATGTTGATTTTTGGGGCTGATTTAAACCTTTTCTTTTGAAGTTTGGCTATCTTGTGTCCTCCTTTTACCAACACGTTATGTGTAACAATTAGGGCTAGATGATGTGTTAAAAAAAACGGTAACCCACTTTAAAATCATCGCGATATCAGATAATATTTGGTGTGTTTGACTTCATGCATTGTTACGAAGACGAACAATCTGATATGATACTGACCCGCCAAGTCCTTTTTACGTCATTTTTTGCGCTATAAAATCATCCACCTGTTTAGTAGAATCTGATTCGGTGTTGCACTGTATTCCTACATGTTTCTTTTATGCTGGTAGGATAATCTGACAGGGCAATTTGCGTGGGAGAATCATCCTGCCTGTTTATTTTGTCGATGTGGTTTATTAAGCTTTGCCCTGCGGTAGGAAAATCTGACAGTGTAGGACAATTCTAACACCGGTACAGCCCCACGAGTGTGAGGTTTTGCTTTGCCGACCAAGCTCGTCTTTCTCTTGGTTTATCTGTGCAGTGACCGGCACAAAACTGCAACACATTCAACTGACCGAACAAAACAGCGTTTCCAAAATTCTGTCACTGTTACTGACTACCTGGGCATATGAACATATAACGTTCACGCTAAAGCCTACATCACATGATAATGTTATAACATGTATTTTCCATTATTATCATCTGGTATCTGTCTGTTGTAATCGATATAGGGATATTTGCAAGACATCGGCGATATACGATAACATCGTCACTTCGCCCAGCCCTAGTAGCAAGTACTGGTTAAAGGAAACTAATCTTAAATTTCTCACTTGCATATTCAATTCACCCTTTCACATTCATATGTTGCGTATCAAAATGCAGCTTTCTTTGCAGAGCACTAAGATTTCTCAAAATAGTTTAGTGATCCAGTGGTGAGGATCACATTTTTGTTTAATTTTTATTTTTTTTTGCTTGAGGATTTAAATGAGTTTTTAAATATAAAAACGTCAAGTTCCAAGAGGCTACTTGTTTAAAAGTTTGCTACTGCAAACATGGTCTTCTCCTCAAAACCTTGAACTGTAGCCAACAGAGAAAATACCACATAGGCCTACTTGAATCAGACAGAGAAGAGAAGAAACAATTTACAATTTACATGCCTTATAGAGGCAGCATTGTTTCTCAATGAGGCAGACATACAGGATCCAAAATGTCTTAAAAGGATGAAAGTGAAAAATTGAAAAGTAATTAAACGATGAATTATTTACTTATTTTAAAATAGTTTCATACCCATATTAGAACTATCTATTGAAGGAAAAGGTTTGTAGCAGAGTTTCCAAGCTGCTCATTACTGTACAATGGCAGTGAATGCGACTAGAGCTATCCTTGATGCCCATCTATATTAATTTAAATGAAAAAGTGGTTTTGGAAGTTCTGCCATTGTTTTTTTTGGTGAAGAAAGGTTATGCAATTTTCGCATACAAGTGTGTATGTGTGCAGAGGTCTGCCACAGATTTTGGTTATGACTGGAATGTTTGCACATGATAAAATGTGAATTTCCTTATTAAGAAGAATCATTTGACAAGGTTGTGAAATTTGATTTATCACATTCTAAGACAGGGCTGTGTTCTCTTGAGCAATGCTCAAAATGTAATTTTTGACTTGTGATTTTTCATTAGCACATTGGCATGTGTGCCTTTGACAGGGAATAGACAAGTGCAAAGGTTTTGGAAAGAGGTAGTTAATGTTATGTCGAAACATGAGGCTTCAGCATGTTAAAGGGCTCACACTACTTTTCCACAAATAATCTTTTCATGTGGTGTCATTTCCTTGCACTTAAGATATAATGAAGTGTCATGGGTGTATGTCTGGGTTGTGCTTGGCTCAGATTTAAAAAGAAGTTCTTCATTATCAGGTTGATGTGTTGTATGAGCTAGAAAGCTAGTATAAATACGATCATAGGGTTTAATGTAAATTTGATGTGTTTGTAAAAAATGTAGGAGAAGCGAATGGAAGATGCATTTTTTGTGCCTGAATACAATGTTACTTAATAATTATGTAATATTTGTATGTGTTTATCATTACCTATAATCAAGTTAGAATTTCCAATGTATCCATGTCCATGATTGTATTCATATGCAAATCCATTCATATTTCTTCAAATGTGCACGCTTTTGGATTAACAGCTCTTGCACAGTGTTTTGTGAAGCCATTGATTATAAGTTTACACATTTTGGATGTCTCTTTTATCTAACACATCTGATCTCAACCGCTTTCAAAGTGATTTTCTTCTACTTGATGAAAGTCAAATCTGCCAGTCAGTCCCTGGCACTGATCGGATTCCTGAATGATGTTATTGGCTCTTCTTTCACAACATCCAGGATGCCTACTGATACCGATAAAATCAACACAGGTTCATTGCAAATACGCACCTCTGTCTACATTTCTGCATTACCAGTAATACGTAGCTCCGGGTACAAATCGTTTCATTTTTCAGATGGAATGGAAGGTTTTTCTCTGTTCGTATGATGTCGTTACTGTGAGGATAGATTGTGTTTGGCTGAGGTCAATCAAGAACTTGTTTGTTCACTTAAGCATAGCGGCAATAAATTAATAATTGTAAGTGTAAATGTATAGACCCCTTTAAGGGTGACGTCACTATTACAGTACCTTATGGTGCAAACTGGAGGCAAAACAAATGGAAAACTGAAGGCGGCCAATACAAAACAGCACAGATTCGGATACATCATGAGTTTAAAACATCATCTTGTAATGTTGTTTAGTGATACAGTCTCCAATTTGATATTTTAACACCTGCTGCCATTGCCAAACAAAACACTGATGACAGCTGTAGTTAAACACAATTAAACGAACGGACCAGTAGAAATGATCATCAAAAATGCGTCCGTTTTCACTGTAGGCCTACACTGTATATCACTTAAAGTTAAATAAACTTATGTCTTGTTTTGGCATGGATTATGGTTTGTGTCTAAAAACGTATCATGTTTGCAAACGTAATCACAACAACAGGGGAACAAGTTAAGTTATTTTGCCGTATAAGCTAATTTTGTTAGCAGCTATTCAACTACCGGAGACTAAACATAAAGGAACCGGTTTGCCGTTGCTGTTTCTACAGTTTTCATAAGCGCATAAGTAGAATTGGGTAAAACAGTGAGTAGGTGCATGTTATATGTCAAGTGTGTTAAGTAGTTGCATATAAGCATCTAAAGATGTACACGCTCTCAGTTTCTCTTTACTATACACGCCTGGTTTCTTTATCTGTCATGCTTTATATGTCAGACCACTTAACTAGTATAAAGTTAGAAAGTAATCCTGTCAGTTCGTCCATCTATTGAGTGCGTGTTTACAGGTTGGCCAATCTGGGTCTTTACATTAGAGTTTTCAACAACAGTCACAGTCCCAGCAAGTTACTGACCGTAAACATTCAAATTAAATCGGATTTTCTCCAGACATTGTCAAAAAACAAGCTATCAAAACATGCTCGCGAGCGTGAGAAAAGCGGCCAGGGGGATCTTTCTGTCTCCACCTATGCTCCTGACAAAAAAAAAGTGTCACAATGTTTACAAACAAGAAAGGGGCCTATACGGTTGAATGAGACGCGCCTAGGCGTATTCCTGTAGCGCAATCATCGGTTATTAAAACCTTATGTGCTCACCACACAATGATATCGTATGGTTTTAGAATATTCTGAATGTAACGTGAGCTGTTTTTAATGCTTTTTGTTTTGGGCAGTGTTTGCATCAATAAATACCTGTGACTGACTTGTACTTGCCTGTTCCGTGTTTTATAGGGTTGGGAAGAGGGTATGTTTAGGGTGGGAGTGGGGTTAGGTCCTCTAACTTTTTTACTTTGTGCATGTGTCTGCTTCGTAACTTTATAAAAAAAACACTAGAACGGAGAAAAACATGCCTCTGATGGAAATTCCACTGGAAAGATGCAGAGATTTGTACGTGGAGCTGCATAATTCACATTATGCAGAAATGTAGGCAGAGGTACGTACTGTATTTAAAATGAGCCTGGGCTGGATAAAAGCATGTAAACAAAAGCATCTCTTTTGCTTGTTGTTTCTTTGTGAAAGGTTAAGCACCAGCAGGCCCTCTACATTCATCCTTATGATTTCAGGATGCAAGCTTGGAAAAATTTAAGTTCAGTTCAATTCGGGTTTATTAATATAATGCCTTTTTACAATGTTGAATTTTTTCAAAATCATGCAAAAGAGGAAAATGGTTAAATGTCTTCAAAACCGTACAAGAGCTGAGGACAAATAAGGACTTCTTTTCTTGTTTTTAGTTATGCTTAGGTTGTAGATTATACAAAGTACTGTCAATCCAAGCATCCTATAGCATGAAAGCATTTAATCTAAAATAGACATGCAATGAAACAGGTCGTTGTAAACAGAGTACTTTTTTAAAACATAATACAGAACGTGCCAGTTAGTTCTTAAACTGTTTATTATGACAATTTTGTCTTAAGTTTTAAATATGATTCAGAATCTACAAGATAGTAAATGAAGAATCTAATTTGTTATTTATAATTGACCTTTATCTAATCTAATGATTTTTAGTACTGTGATACAATCTGGATCATAAACGCAATCCTCTTCTAGACCACTCGGCACCATCCCGCAGTCAGGAGGAACCCATGCTGTGTCATATCCGTGTCGATGCCAGGTCTTTTGTAATGGGTGACCCTGGAAATCAATCCTCTTCACTCTGCCCACTCCTACTTTCAGTTCAAGAACAGCACACCTCTCTCCATGTGAATGCAGTGGGTACTTGCAAGCTTTGTCAAAGTCTCTGCTTACATACACTCCACGTCCCAGCATGCCATCAAAGGAAGGAATGAAACCCTCTTTCATGATCGTCTTTGCATTTGCAAGTGTAGTGCCATGATACATTGTGTAAAATCTTTTGCCATTATACCTCGTTGATTGATCATAACTCCATGATGAAGAATGGTCAGAGACAGGGGATCCTCTGCTATCTCCACGAGAGCACAAACCTTTAAATAAGTGCGGTTTTCGTTATCAATCCATACCTTTGACATGCTTTCCAAAAAATAATAATTTGTGTTTTTTGCATCTTCAATTACACTTTAAAAAATATTAATATAGATCCAATAATCTAAATCATAGTAACATATTACATGCATTATTATTTATTTAAATACAATTCTGCTTAGACTTGAGTAAATGTCAATCAGTTTTATTCCTTAAGTGACATAATAAAATTGAGTAAATCTTTAAAAACGATTAAATAAAATAAAGACATGTGCTATACACAAACTCTAAAGCTCACTTACTTTCATGTTGTAGTATATCTTACTATTTAATACAACATGGAGGAACAAGAAAGAAGAGACTGGCATTTCACAGTTGCTCACTTGATGAATAACAGTGAGTCCTTTTTTACCACCACGCCGAACCATTCTAAGCATGGTCTGCACGGGTATGGTTATGTTTCCATTTGAGCCTGGCTCGGTACGGCAAGATCACAAACTGTTTCGGTGCCGGAATTTTACTTTGGATGCTTAGGAGCCAGTTTCTCTCTGTAACCAAAAGAGCGCGTTTTGAAATGATCGAGTGACGTGAGCGACGCATTTGTGTTTACGTTCTAAAGAATTCTGTTGTCAGGCTCGCAGTAGAAAATCCAGTTGGCCTATATTGGCAGGGAGTGGAACGGTTAAGCAATGAGAATGGTTCGGCACGATGGTGGAAAAGTGCTTTATATGCTTCACCCATCTTAAGCAGAACCATCGCTCTTCTGAACAACGGTAAGCACATGAAAGAAAAACTTTAAAATAAAAGAAAAACTTTCCTAAATTTCAAAGATAAATCAACAAAAAACACTTATTCTTACAGATTTTTTTTTCTCCTAATACATTCAAATACAAAGCATGCTGGGAATACCTGCTAAATTGTTAAAAATTGTGGTGTGTTAAACATACTCACACATTCTAGTAAACAATCCAAGTAAAACAGATGATTGTATGTACAGCAACTTCAAAGTAAAACTTCTCGTCTTTCCTTTACTAGTTTCACTTCAGTAGTTTTTCTTTACTCATTTTTCTTATAGTAAACAATCATACTTTGATTTGTTATTCAGCAATTTTACTAACGAAAATTCAATTTGGCATTTGAACGAGACAACCAACCTACCTCCCATGTGCTGAAGTTTAGTTTAGCATTTGGGATTTTAGCATTGAATTGTACAGAAGTTGTTTCACTTTAATGGAACAATGTTGAAAAGGGGGAATACTGCGGGTTACGTAGTAACCACGAGGAAGTAGTGTTATAGTAGGAACAGGAGGAAGCGGTCTTTCTGGTATTTTTACAGTGTGCTAGGCTACTTTAAAATGCAATGCAACTAATGTGAGTACATTATATTACGATTATACAACATACCAGCTTATGTGTTTGTACAGTTGACGAGTACATTTTTCCTGTTAAAATTATGTTAGATCATTCGCTTTATCTGATATATGAGCCAGCAGAAAGCATCTTTTAAAAAAAAATCTCCCCAGATTTTTTGTATGCAAATGTATAGTATATCAAAGGTAGGTTTACACATTTCATTGTGCAGTTAATTTTCATATTGTCATTTCAGAAAGTTTTTGAATGTTCTTCCTCTCCTCAAATGTTGTAACCACCAAAACACAATAATAAATAATTTAATATGAATTAATAAATTGACCTATTAAGATTTTGTTTAAATCTACATACACATTTTTTTTGCTATTTAAAAAAATTGTGACAATTAAATCAATAATAGCCGCCTTCTTCCTGCGGGTTTCGTTACCAATGTAAAACAGTTCTAGAAATAGGAAGAAGGAGGCCGGCTAACGTTAAAGCGTCCCTGAAACGATGTGTCATGGATTCTGACTTTTTTACAATGTTAAACGTGCTGTCTTCTAAAACTTAACATGGTCAACTTGTCAAAAAACGAGTTGGGCTTATTACGTAGTATTTCTGTGCTTAATAAACTGCCCCAGCGATCATACAGGTTTCGTTTTTTTTCCAACATATAAAACTGTTTCGCAACAACTTTTCTTAGTCCCTTATTGGAAAATTCTCCCGGGAAAATCGCCGTATGTTTTCAGAAACAATCGTAAAGCTGTATCTATCTTTTAAAAATGTGATCAAACTAAATACTCTTCGAAGATACGAAGTATGCAATACTACTCTATAGGTACTCAAGATTAATATGAGATTGACAGAAACCCTGTGTACCGCCCGCTTTAACCAACTTTAAATAAAATAAACAATCAACAAAACGAAAGTAGCTCCCTCAAGGTCGACTGCCGGCCACACACACAAAATAAAACCTAATGTAAAGTCCACGCCTGGTCCTCTCTCGTCGTACTCTCCTGTCGCACGTCCTTTTCACCGTCCTCGCGTCGTTCTCTCAAGGCTCTCGTCCCGCCTTGCTCGTTACAGTGAGGTTTTGGGAGCTTGTGGGCAACAGAGCATTACGTTCGGCTGGAATGTACTAAAGTTTCTACCACAACAAACAAAATATACTAGCTGTATATTATAAATACAGTGCTCAGCGTAAATGAGTACACCCCCATTTTAAACAATATCTCAATGAACACAAAAGCCATTTACAAAATGTTGACAAGATTAAGTTTTATATAACATCTGTTTAACTTATAACATGAGAGTAAGGTTAATAATATAACTTTGAGAACAACATTTTCAGTTTCACTCAAATTAGGGTGATGCAAAAATGAGTACACCCCACTAAAAGTCTCTAGAGCAAAGCTAAATTTTAGACTACATATGTCTAATTTAACAAGAATTCAACAACAGGTGAGTCATTACACAAGTGTCCAGCAGACAGTTGACTGTAAAAGGGTGTGAATCCCCTTTCCATTTCATGTTGTCAGCAACAGCACCACATGGAAGAGAAATGTCACAAGACCTGAGAAAGAAAATTATTTCTTTCCACCAGAAAGGTGAAGGCTACAAGAAGATCACCAAAGCTTTACGTATCAGTTAGAATACTGTAGAAGTGGTACAACATTTTTAAATAGATGGAACTGCAACCATCTCACAGAGACGTCCGGGTCGTCCACGGAAGTTAACACCTCGACAGGAGCATCTTCTGATGAGAAGGGTTGAAGAAAAACGGCATGCAGGTTCACTGCAGTTATCTAAAGAAGTAGAATGCCAAACTGGGGTGACTATTTCCAGTGACACAATACAGCGTACACTGCAGAGGAATGACATGCATAGGTGCCGTCCACGAAAGAAGCCTATCCTAAAGCCCAGGCACAAAAAAGACTGCCTAGAGTTTGCCAGGATTTCTGAAAAAGAACTGGGTAAAAGTGATTCAGTGGCCAAGTGTGTCTTCTGATCTGAACCCAATTGAACACCTTAAGGGAATTCTGAAGTAGAGCATCACTCTCCATGCTGCATCCAGTCTCTGAAAGTGGTCATTCTTGAAGAATGGAAAAATATAGATGTTGCAAAATGTCGGCAACTTGTTCATTCCATGTCTAGAATACTTGGTGCTGTCATTAAAAGTCATGGAGGCCATACAAAGTTTGTAGTTTGTATCGTAGTAGTTTCTGATGTGGGGTGTACTCATTTTTGCATCACCCTAATTTCAGTAAAACTGAAAAATGTGTAATCTAAGTTATATTATTAACCTCACTTTCATGTTAGAAGTTAAACAGATGTTAAATTAAACTTAGTGTTGTCAATATTTTGGATTTTTTTAGTGTTCATTGAGATATTGTTTAAAATGTTACTTTTCAAACGGGATGTACTCATTTACGCTGAGCACTGTATACTGTATATAGCCTATACTTACCCAAAAATGAGGTGAACTTTTCTTTGCCTTCATTTCTCTGTTGTTTTCTGTTTATTTATTTGTGCTGTTTTTTCCCAGTATACATTAATTCTCTTCCAGTCACCTGGCTCTATTGTGATTAGTTCAGTCAATAACACTAAATACATCCAGCATTCCTATATCTATTCTGCTGCAAATTTTACACTGTAGATAAAAAATAGATTAAACGTATGTTGTTGCAAATGAAAGTTCCAATAAATATTAATGTGAATTAATTAATGTGAATCTGAAGAGAATGACTTGAGTTATTAATGACCTTCATTTAGGGATCACAACTCTTTCCTGGTGGAACATTCTTCCTAACTCAAGTCCGGTCAGACACATCTCTCACAACATTCAAAAAACAACATAAAACCCATCACTTTTGTGAATACTCAACAGACAAATAAAGAAAAAAACGAACCCTCTCTCTTTCTCTCATCAGGTAATGGTTTGGTTTTAAATGTTATCTGCAGAATTTTTGAATATAATAAAAAAAAAAACTCTACGTTTTTAGAACGTTATCCATATTTTACCCCGATTAGCACAACTTGTACTAATTCATTATGATTTATTTTTTAATTTTGTTAAGCTGTTGGGTCCGATTTTGTGGAAACAGTCAGTTTGAACTCATTTAACTTATTTAAGATAAGAACAGAGGTGGTGATATAGAGAGGCAAAAGTTCCAGCTTTAAACATGGCATTATGTTCAATTGCCACATGATTTACTGTACCTGTAAAAGCATCAAAAGATCTTCTAAAACACTTAATAATAAAATACAATATAAGTAGTGCTGTGTAAATGACATGTGTTTGTGTATTTGTGTCAGAATCTGTGTGGGCCTACACATGAGCTGTTTCATTCAACCGCATTACAAAGAAATCTCTATGGCTCTCTTTGTCTAACAACAGGAGGGATTAATCTGAGCCCAAATATTTATCTTTCATAAAAATGTTGGTGAATGTTTACATGGGAGTACAGCAAACAGACATGGAAGCTCAGGTCAGCCAAATCCCTCCTTCTGGCGAAACAGCCAACAACACTGTGTTCTTGAATGTCAAAGGGAGGCTATGGAATCACTTATGACTATCGAAATACATGGGAGCACTTAAGGATGAGTAAACATTAAGATTAGATTTTTCCAGACCCACCACAGACCTCACAGTAAGATGATTAAAACATTGTGCTTTTTCTCCACATCGTAACACAAGTTCAGTGTTTTCCAGAGAAGTTATTCCAGCTGAACTTTGGCCATTATTCAGATTTGAAAATAATTTCACAATGAACAAAAGAGCAAACAAGCAGGAAGTGACATCAGAATAATAAGAGTATTATTTACAACAGCCATATGGCTCAAAATCATAAAAGCATTTCCCTATTTGTTCAAATTCATTCGTAATGGTCATATGGAAGAATGGTTAAAGAAATGCTAAAAAAATCCAAGAAATAAATGAGAAACCTGTGAGGAACATTCAGTGGTTGTAATTAGAGCTCTAAAACAAAAGTTGATCCTCAAAGGAAGGAAATTGGTTTTCAGTGTTATGTGTGTGCCAAGCTGAAATATGATGGCCATTACAAATTCATAAAACTCTGGCTGTAACTCTCATCAGCTATGCCCTCCAAACATCGTTTCAGAGCGTTTCAACCGCCCACCAGCCTGGGACAAGCTGCAGGGCGTGTGTTGGACTCAACTTTATATTCCTTCCCTTTTTTAACCTGTGTGAAGAAACTCTTCTGTGAAATGTTTCCCTGCTTTGTACAGAATATCTCACTATTCAACAAACAACATCCACAACCAAACAACATTCCACATTAAACCAAAACAGATCAACCAAAAAAGGCGTAGGTGGAAGCCTTTGCTTGTTAAGCCTACCCTTTATACATAATTATCTGTTTAGCGGCACTGCTTCATCAATAAGTTTTATGTAATAAAAAATATTGATTAAAAAAAGATGGAAAAAAAGAAACAAAAAATCCCAAAACAGTAGACAATAACCGACATAAATTAAGATAAAGATAAATTTTCCATATTTCAATCAAATAATTAATACAACAATGTATACTCATTAAATCATATAATTGATAATCGTCTTATTTTTTTGCCATTTCTTATATATACAAAGTGACTTACATAATTTCCGTATGACCACACACCTCCAAACAATAAATAATGTATGGAACTATGAGTGTAATGTATATAATATTTTTTCACTTAAAATATGTTTAGTCATATTTAGTATTGCAATGGATTTAGGCAATTTAGTTTTTACATAATTTAGGGTCTGTAATAATACCCAAATATTTATTTTCATACACTCATTCTATTTCTTCATTATTAATCCTTATTTTGCTGTATGATTTATTTGTCGATTGCTAAATATTATGAACTTTGTTTTGATGAAATTCAAAGAGAGTCTATTATCGTCAAACTGTTTTTTTTAAAACCACAAATTCAATTTCCACTGTATTAAGAAGTTGCCCCATGTTTTTCCCCGAACAAAATACATTTGTATCATCAGCAAACAATACCATTTTTAATATTTTATACACTTCACAAATATAATTTATGTTCAATACAAACAATTCTGGACCTAACACCGATCGTTGTGGAACAACCTGGACTTTCATTAGATTGGATTTCCCATTGTTTAATTCGACATATTGGTATCTGTCATCAAGACTTTTTAACCTTTTTACTTTTTAACCAAGAAAGAGTATTTCCTCCATATCTCTCCAGTTTCATCACTGAAAACCATAATCAAAAGTGTCAAAGGCTTTTTTAAATCGATTAACACCCCACCGTATATCCTTTTCTATCCATTGAAGTGGAAATCTCTTCTACCAGTTCCATTACTGCATTTTAGGTCAACCTTTTTTCTCTAAAACCATACTAGTGTTTACTCAGAATATTATGTTTATCTATGAAATGATCAAACCTATGCACAAATAATCTTTCAAAATGTTTCGAAACTGAGAAAGCAGAGAAATGGCTTGATTGCTATCAATAATATTATAAATCCCCTATGTTGGTAACCTATTTAATACAAACAACATGATTTTTGTTTATGTTGTGAAATTATATAAATGATCGTAGGAAGAGACTATAAATATTGAGTGTATTGTGTGTGTATGTCCATTTACAGGTTCAGCCTGTCAATCTTGTATTTTTTATATTTTAGTTTAGTTTTTTCACACAGCAGTTGACAATCAACTCGAGTTTGAACTCGTATGTCCTCTGTGTGTCTCTGAATGACAGCATGTCAGTAGACTTTTCTTCGGAGAAGGACACTGCAAGAACACTCAATCACAACCCAGAGGCATACACACACCCCCACACACTGCTAAATCCTGCGGCTCCTGGGTGCTGTCAGTGCTATGATGCAAATCATTTGTTTTGGTGAGTTTTCTGCTCATCAGCACAAAAAAAGCCACACACAGAAAGGAAATATTGAGCCAGGGCTGCGGGTTCTGAAGTTCCACACAACAGCAACTCTGAACAGGGTATACTAGGGACGTAAACTGTATTTTTGACAAGCTATCAATTCAATAAGTTTACCTTGAGTTCTGCTGCTGTAAGATACTGAAAAAATTCACACATTATAGGAATGTTATAATAGAGAACTTGAAGTGACCCAAAAATCCAAAAATCAAAAATTTATTCACACTCAAACTTGTATGACTTCCTTTCTTGTGCAGAAAGTTGGACATACAACCAACTCAGTCGATTCAACTTTTTTACATTACTTTGATTTACATTTACATTTATGCATTTGGCAGATGCTTTTATCTAAAGCGACTTACATTGCATTCTACTATACATTTTTGTTCCTAAGCATATGTTATCCCCTAGGATCGAACCCACAACCTTCGGTACCCACTTACCGCTACAGGAAAGCATTTTGATGCATCAAAATAAGTCAAGCACTTACTTTTCAACTTATTTTGTAAGTTATATCAAATTGAAGTTCAAGTTATAGCTATCAAGGCAGCATTTTTTACAGTGACTGTTAATACAAAACCCTTTTTCTTTATAAAATGAAGAAATTTGAAAAATTAGAGGCTACCAATGTGTGCAGTATTAACATGATTGATAGCAGATATTGAAAGAACAATCGCTATGATGAATTAGGAATGAGTGTATTGAGCATACGTGTGTGCGTAATGTAGGTATGAATAACACGTGACAGTGTGTAATTATTTATGCCATAAAATCTTGCGTTCAGTTCACTGCGGCTAAATACTGAGCATTTCTTATGAACTTTATCAACCTTCAGCTCTGCCCTTCACATCAGCACTTATTTAGCCTGGATATTCTCTAATTATCATCCACTTACAGTATTTCAATAAATAATTAAAGCATAAGTCATCAATCAACACTGAAACATTGATAACGCGACGGAGGGAAAACCAATACGCGTCGAGCCTCGCGACTCAATATCATAAATAAATTGTGGCTCGTAATATTCGCATAAATCACGGCGTAAAACATTATGGAGTATGCTGCGAGAGATGAGAATTTTGGTAATCGTAGTGGATGCTGATAATTCGAAGGGTAAAAATGACACAGCCAGCCTCAGATCATAAAAGCTGACGTGCCCAGTGCCGGCCCACTCTAACTCACATTTCACTGGCAGTAAAACTGAAGGAATGCCTGGCTTTTGGAGAGATTGGTAGTTATTGATTTTGCCGGAGGCCGACAGCCTCGCTCCTGGCTGCGAACCGCACTGCTATATGGCAGCTGCGGTAGCAGTGCACCTTTTTGCCTAGCACGGACCACCTGCAGTGTTTTGCCGACTGCCAGACATTTTATAAGTCTCTGATCCTAAAATTCTAGAGAGAAGCGATGCACTGCAGCGGGAAGGCCTATATGGATTAGAACACACACTTCCTCAAAAAGATATGCACACACACACACACATTGTTGCATTAAATCTGTAGCCAACTTTCATCCGATCATTTTTGTGTCTGTGCCTGCACTGGGTCTTCATGGATAAGAGCGATCGGTTGCTATCAGTTATTGTCTGCGGGAATTTACAATGAGCGGATACCCCGCCACGCTTCATATGCAGGAACATTTCGATAAGATGAGTGAAATTTAAGCCCCAATGCATCTGAAAACAAGCGCCTGTGGCTAACGCAGAAAAGTTCAGCAGCAGAAATTACTTTTCATCCCCGCTGGCTATAGGCTATGATGTTTAACAAATTTTTCTTTGCGAAGGACAGGAGCCTAACGTCCTGACCTCATTCATCCGAGAGAACACACGTGATCGTTGGTACAGCAAAAGCCGGTGATGATGTAATTTAATGTTCAATACGGACAAAAATGTTCCACATTACAGCGGCATGATGACCTTGCCATGTGCTTTTCAATTTTATAAATGAAAAGCGGCAAAAGTCCCTTATGATGCTGTCAAAACTAAGCAACCAAATGAGGCACAATTTAACTTCAACTTTATGAAAATGTTTTCCTAAATAAAAAAAGGGCATGTTGTGGCATCCGAGACCAGACCTCTGGAACCTCCATGTCTGGCTCCTGGACGGGACAAGGAGATTCTGAGTGGCATACCCCCTGCGGTGGTTAAGACCATCACTGGGCGGCTGTACGGCTTTAAGTGGTGCCTCTTCTTGTCCTGGTGCTCTTCTCGAGGAGAAGACCCGTGGAGTTGCTCGATCAGGAACGTGCTGTCCTTCCTACAAGAGAGACTCTAGAGTAATCTATCCCCTTCCACACTGAAAGTTTATGTAGCCGTTGACTGATATCCTTTCACACAATTATTTCATTAATTTTATTTCAAAATGAAATGCATTTAAAGTGAATGGTTTCTGGTTGTCAGTCTCTTACATTTTACCCCAAAACAAGTTTTGAACCTTTGATTTTTGGTGCACTGTACTTTGCTTAAATGTGTTTCACTTGTTTGTATGTTTTAGTCACAAAGATGACAAAAGCACTGGCTTGCAGGATGTCTTCGAAAAAATGTAAGAAGTTGTGCTGGCCACCCAAGGTCTACAAGACTTCACCACAGTAATGCAGGAGCTCTCTGAGATTGCTTCCAGGAGAACCGCACTGTTGATGAATGACTCACAAGCACAACAGCTACGGGCAGTTTTCAGCTGTCTTGTATGCAAAGGTTTACATTGCCAGCTCATTAATTTTACACACTGTGGTAACTTTGCTTAAATTCAGTGCAATTTAAAGTGTTTTACAGATAAAACTGTTAAAAGTGAAAAACAGTTATTTTTATTCTAAGTGTTCATACCATATAAGTGTACATAATTGTAAAGTGTTTTTCAAATTAATTCAAATTAATTGATAGTGATGTTTTTAACAGTTTTACAACTTTTAACAAGAAAAAATGACTTGAGATAAATTCACGTTTATTTAATGAAAATATATTCTTTAACGGGACCCCTTCAGCAGCGAATGCATGCAGTCTGTTGTCAGAGCACACTGTAAAAAATTATGTGTTGACTTTACTTAAAATATATGTGCAGCATTTTGGCATCATGGTTTTTAAGTAAAGTCTGTAAGTAGAGCATAAATAATACGTGCAAAATGATAAAACTAAACATTCAGTGCCAAGCGAGATATTGTCTTTAACTGAATTCACTTTTCAAGGACTACAGAGAACAGCTGGAATTGACTTCCGCCCTCTACTTCCTGGGTACATGATGTCACCATTCCAAGTGCTATTAATAACCTCCGCTCAAAGGAATACGCCAAAAAAAGGGGCGGGGCCTTCCTTAGAGAAAATGAAGAGCCTCTGGAGAAGTGTTCGGTTATCAGAGATTGTAAACATTTGACTAAGCTACGCACTAAACTACTGTGATGTGAGTAGGAGTGGGCTAATGAAATTGAAGTACACAGGTGATGCGGTTTAAGCGGATGATAAAAAGGCTGTCTGACGGGCTGTTTGGAGTTCGGGAGCTCGACTGTGGGGTGTGCGCTAGAACGGCCGCTCGGGACATTAAGTGTCTCCGGCGGTGAAGACAGTCAGTTGGGGGGTAAATGTGTGAGGGCCTATTTTTCTGTGTAGGAGAGCTCGTGATTCCATTACCGAGATCATAAACACTGCGTGGTTCTGTTGACCCCAGGACGATATTTAGACTCCGTTACCTACACTTCGTAAACTGCTGGGTACCTTTGCTGATTCCTGGGAAGGTTGGACTATTGGCTGACCCAGAGTGAGACTGTTCCTTTCCGTTTGTCACCGCCGACCTGGTCGGCTGTGATGATTCAACCCATTTAAAGGGGGCTAATGTGTCTCGTATGAATCTGGTTTTGTTTTAATGGAATAAAGCTTGAATAAATTGTCACCCTGGTTTCTGGTCTCTGCCCTTGCATTTACTTGATTGTTACACTACTTTGACTTTCATCACAGTCCTACAGCTGGTAATAAGAATTCAGCTACACACATTCTAAGATAACCAACGGTCAAATACCAGCTTCCATGACTTTAACAATGGCTGTGAAAGCTGTTCTGCGTAATACGCTGATATTGTGTGTATGTGCGCATGCCTCTTAAACACTTCTATGAAACGTCCTCTAAAGTCCTGCTTTCAGTCTCCTAGTCAATCTGCTTGTTTTATGATCCAACTCTTGTCCTATATAAAAAAGCGAAACTAATGCTTCAGTTATTAGTGTTAATTAATATAACCGGTCTGACGCATTTCGGTCCGGTGACATTTCCCTCGCCATAGTGTGAAAAAAAGTGCAATCTTTAACAAAGATTGACGTTTGCGTATGCACTAGCATACCTCCGTTACATTTCGATCGAACTGCATGTGATAAAGTGAAGTTGACGCATTTGTTACCGTTTGTTGCTAAAAGCCAAAGCTTATGAATTCACGTGGACTGAAAGGGGCACCGACCAATCACAACAGCCTGAGAAGCGTAAACTTGCTGATATGTTATGGGTGGAACATCTTCACACACACGCTCTAAGCGGGGAACCAATCACGAAAGACCTGGTCAGCTTTACCAATCCGAGCGTTTCGGAAGGAGGGACTTTATATAGACCAGAAGAAATCCAGTAGTTTCAGAAGTGGGACAGCAATGAACAATAGACTTGAAATATGTGAAATTTAAAGCGTTTTTTTTTTATTATAAACATGAACATCCATTGTAAAACACCCAAAAAACTTAATCAAAGCCTCTAAAACAGCATAAAACTGGGTCCTTTAAACTAGAAATGTTATAAATTTGTTTAAAAAGTTTAGAAGCTACTTAACATAATACAATATGGTTGTTGAGGTAACAAATCACTTTTTTACAGTGCAGTGTCTTAAATGTAGAGAAGAGAATAACAATCTTTATGCAGTCACTGGGCTATAAAATGCATTGATAGTTCTGAGAGACATTTTTTGTGTTGACTAAATTGTTTCTCACAATTTTTGGTTCTATAGTTCATGTTAAGTAGATATTCTAGTTGTGTTGATAAGATCTAACGGAGCTTGTATGAATTGTGAGAAATAACTGTTCACAGTGTAGTTGTAGCATACAGAGAAATCTGTGTGCAGTTCAGCGAAGTGATGTTCCACACATGCCCTTTGTCTCCCTGAAGAGAAGGGTTTTTTTCCAACCAATGACTCCCTGGTTTGTGAAGAGCCTAACTCTGCCTCATAAAGGTCCGCTGCTTCATTGGCATGAGGCAAAAGTTCCTCAGAGATTTTCTTGAGACATCACCCTTTAAAAAAACATTGGGAATGCCTTTGTCCAAGAATAACAAAACGTTTAAAGTCAAATGAACAGCTCTTAAAATGTGTGTATAATAAAAAACGTGTTCTTTCAGCACACCTGGAATCGTCTCGGTTACGTCTGTAACCTTCGTTCCCTGATGGAGGGAACGAGACGTTGTGTTGAGAGACAGACTGGGGTTTGATTCTGAGAACCTATCATCTCCGATATAAAAATAAAACGCCAATGGGGATTGGCGAATGACCCGCCCACGCCAGTCTCCGCCCCGTACATACGGGTATAAAAGGAAGATGGCGGCGGTCATTCATCACCCTTGTGCTGAGGAACCTGAGCGGTGCTCCTGCAGCGGATCGGCAAAGCGTTGTGGCATGAAGACACAACGTCTCGTTCCCTCCATCAGGGAACGAAGGTTACAGACGTAACCGAGACGTTCCCCTTCAGTCGGTCTCTCGACGTTGTGTTGAGAGACAGACTGGGGATATATCTTAACACGCCACGGCGCTGAGCCGTATTACGACCTCGAGCTGAGCGACACTGACTAGGCTAGCGAGTCAAGTGAGCGGTGAGCGAGATGTAACCTTCCAGTGAATAGTAGTGGACATACTGAGAAGCCTGTACTGACAGTCATACGGGCGGGGCGTTCGCCTTGTAAGTGAGGCGCCATCCGAAGCCGTCGCACTGGGAAAACACTGTTCTCGTTAAGGAGAGTGCGTTACGGAAGCCACATCCTGCCGTAAGGGAGGTAACATGTGGAAACAATAGGTCTCCTGTAGGGGATGACCTGGAAGTGGTTGGCCATAGGAGGCCAGCTTCGGTGGCTGTGCCACCAGAGGGGAGGTCACAGATTCGCCAACAGGGGAATCAAGAGTGAGTAATCGTCATACGGGACTACCCAACGGGGGAGTCACTGCGTATGGAGCAATAGTCCTAGTAAAGGGGTCCACCTAGGTAGGGGTGACTCTACCAGTACTAGACCTGGTTCCAACAGATCGTCCGTTCGGTCTGTTACCAAATGCTTAGTGATGGATGGAATGCCTATATTTCACCCAAGGGAGGGGGAAATAGGGAGGCATGATAGCGCACTGTACTTACCCAGGAGGCAGTATGGCGCTGTGCAGGCGTACGCCCAAACCAGATGCCTGTTTACACTAACACACGGGCTGATACTGGTTCCAGTCGAAGGTTGTAAAACCTAGCGAAGGTACTGGGTGTAGCCCAACCCGCAGCTTGGCAAATATCTGTCAGAGAGGCACCTTTGGCCAGTGCCCAGGAGGAGGCCATACTCCGAGTGGAGTGGGCTCTCACTGCAAGAGGGCACGTGCGATCTAAGGATCGGTAAGCCATAGAGATGGCGTCCACGATCCAGTGTGCCAATCTCTGTTTGGAGACAGCCCTCCCCTGGTGCTGTCTCCCGAAACAGACAAACAGCTGCTCGGACCTTCTCAGGTCTTGTGTGCGGTTGAGGTAGAGGCGCAAGGCGCGTACCGGACACAGCACACCGGAGGTTGGGTCTTCTTCCCTAGGGGGAAGCGCCTGGAGGTTCACCACCTGGTCCCTGAAGGGAGTAGTGGGAACCTTGGGCACGTAGCCGGGCCTGGGTCTCAGGATGACGTGAGAGTCGCCAGGCCCAAATTCTAGGCAACCCTGGGACACGGAAAATGCCTGGAGGTCCCCAACCCTCTTGATGGAAGCGAGTGCCAACAGGAGCGCAGTCTTCATAGAAATAAAAGGAAGAGTGGCGTCACTGAGGGGCTCGAAGGGGGCCGTACCAAGGCCCTGAAGGACCACATTAAGGTCCCAAGAGGGTACGGGGTGCGGTCGAGGTGGGTTCACCCTTCTCGCACCCCTGAGGAACCTGGTGACCAGGTCGTGCCGACCCAAAGACTTACCCTGCACTAGATCGTGATGTGCGGCAATAGCGGCAACATAAACTTTCAAGGTGGAAGGGGAGAGGTTACTCTCTAGTCTTTGCTGTAAAAAGGCCAGCACGGACCCGATCTGACAATTCCGTGGGTTCTCCCCGCGGGAAGAACACCAGGACGAGAAGAGCTGCCACTTATAGGCGTATAAACGTCTAGTGGAGGGGGCTCTAGCCTGGAGGACGGTCTGTATGACTGCCTGGGGCAAGCCGCTCAAGGTCTCTTCGTCCCGTCCAGAGGCCAGGCATGGAGGTTCCAGAGGCCTGGGTGTGGGTGCCAAAACGTGCCCTTCCCCTGCGAGAGAAGGTCCTTCGTCAGGGGAATTGGCCAAGGGGGGGCAGTCGTCAGAGCAAAGAGGTCTGAGAGCCAGGTTCGGGTGGGCCAATAGGGCGCAACCATCAATACCTGATGCCCCTCCTCCCTGACCTTGCACAGGACCTGTGCAAGGAGGCTCACTGGGGGGAAGGCGTACTTCCGCTTGTCCCGCGGCCAGCTGTGTGCTAAGGCATCCGTGCCGAGGGGACCCTCGGTCAGGGAAAACCAAAGCGGGCAATGGGTGGAGTCCTGGGAGGCAAACAGGTCTACCTGCGCCTGCCCGAACCGCTCCCATAAGAGCTGGACTGCGCGGGGATGGAGCCGCCACTCTCCGCGGGGCGTCCTCTGACGAGAGAGCATGTCGGCTGTCTGGTTCAGGTCGCCCGGGATAAATGTGGCCCGCAGGGATTTGCTCACCTGCTGACTCCATAGGTGGAGGCGTCGGGCGAGTTGTGTCAACTGCCGTGAACGTATGCCGCCCTGGCGATTGATGTACGCCACGGCAGTCATGCTGTCCGATCGGACTAGCACGTGATGGTCCCGCACTAGAGGAAGGAGCCTCTCCAGTGCCAGGTGGACCGCTAACAACTCGAGGCAGTTGATGTGCCAACGCAGCTGGGAACCCGTCCAACGTCCCGCTACTGCGTGCCCGTTGCACACCGCACCCCAACCTTGCAGGGAGGCGTCTGTCGTAACCACGACGCGCCTCAAGACCTGCCCGAGCGGGACTCCCGCACGTAAAAAGGTCAGCTGTGACCAAGGTGTAAGGGTGCGCCGGCACTGGGGCGTGATCGTGATCCGCCTGGTGCCGGTGTGCCACGCCGTCCACGGAACCCGACTCTGGAGCCAGTGCTGAAGCGGCCGCATGTGCATCAACCCGAGCGGGATAACCCCTGCCGAGGACGCCATATGCCCCAGGAGCCTCTGGAAGAGCTTCAAAGGAACTACCGGAGACTGTTGAAGCAGCCTCAGGCAGTTCAGCACCGACTGTGCGCGCTCGTTGGTGAGACGCGCTGTCATTTGAACAGAGTCTAGTTCCATACCGAGATAAGAGGAGCTCTGCGCTGGGGAGAGCTTGCTCTTCTCTAGGTTGACCCGCAGGCCCAAACGGTCTAGGTGCCGGAGCACAAAGTCCCTTTGCGTACACAACACATCTCGCGAGTGTGCCAAGATAAGCCAGTCGTCGAGATAGTTGAGAATACGCACGCCTTGTTCCCTGACGGGAGCTAAGGCGGTCTCGACGAGTTTTGTGAAAACCCGTGGAGACAGGGCCAGACCGAAGGGCAGGACCTTGTACTGGTACGCCTTCCCCTCGAACGCAAACCGTAGGAACGGTCGGTGTCGAGGAAGAATAGAGACGTGAAAGTACGCGTCCTTTAGGTCGATTACCACAAACCAATCCTGGTGACGAACGGATTCCAGGATGCGCTTCTGTGTCACCATCCTGAACGGCAGCTTGTGCAGGTGCCGGTTCAGTAGACGCAGATCCAGAATGGGGCGCAGCCCTCCGCCTTTCTTGGGCACTATGAAGTACGGGCTGTACAGCCCGGAAGACATCTCGGTTACAAGGACGGGTTCGATCGCTCCTTTCGCCAGAAGGGCGGCTACCTCCTCCCGAAGGAAAGGGGCGTTCTCTCCTCGTACCGAGGAGTAGAGAACGCCCCGATACACGGGCGGGCGCTTGGCGAACTGGATCGCGTAACCGAGACGGATCGTCCTCTCTAGCCACCGCGACGGGCTGGTACACTGAAGCCAAGCGTCCAAGAACCGCGACAGAGGAACCAGAGGGACGATCTCCTTCACCGTGCCCCGGAGGGTTGGTTCGGTGGTGGACAGGGCGGTCACCTCGCACAGGGTAGGACCCCGGGGAGGTTGACGGCTCTGTAGACTTACCTGCTTTGTGGGGACTACGGGCGCAACGTCCAGTGGAGGTTGTAGCCGGTGGTCCGTTCCATCCGAGACACTGTCGAGTAGAGAGTGCTGTGGAGGAAAACCCAGAGAAATCGTGTCTCTTAACGAGAAAGTGGGCGCCGGGCCCTGAAAAGGACCCGGACTTGATGGGGACGCAGCAGGTAGCGTCCCTCTCCGACCCGGCGTTGGTATGGCCGGAGTCGGGCCCGATGTTGATTTCCCCGGGTTCGTCCCGTCAGGGCCGCTTAGAGGTGCTCTTTGCGGGCTGCTGACGGGGAACAGATGTCCTTCTCCGCGACGGTCTGCGCCTCGGGTGGGCCGTCCTATGGGAGGGTCCTGGTACCGGAGGGGGCGTCGCAGGCGGACGGGGCTGGTGGGAAGCAGGCTGTGGCCGAGATCGTGTCAACCTACGGGTGGCCACGTCGCGGCGAGGCAATATCTGCTTTATTGCCTCAGTCTGCTTCTGTACCGCGGAGAACTGTTGTGACACGCTCTCCACGGTATCACCGAACAGCCCCGCTTGCGAAATGGGTGCGTCCAGAAGGCGGACCTTCTGTGCGTCACTCATTTGCGCAAGATTGAGCCACAAATGCCTCTCCTGGGCCACCATGGTGGACATCGACCGACCCAAGGCACTTGCCGTGATCTTAGTCGCTCTGAGCGCCAGATCCGTGGCCGTGCGGAGCTCGCTCATGCGAGTTGGGTCGGGCTTCCCATCCCCCAGGTCCCTCAGGGCTTTGGCCTGATAGACCTGGAGAATCGCCATAGCGTGAAGGGCGGAAGCGGCTTGTCCAGCAGCATTGTAGGCCTTCGACACGAGTGTCGAGGAGAGCTTACAAGCCTTGGACGGGAGTCTAGGCTGACCCCTCCAGGTGGCCGCCGTCTGCGGGCACAGGTGGCCCGCGACAGCACGCTCCACCTGGGGGATGCCAACGTATCCTCTAGCCGCTCCGCCCTCCAGGGAAGTGACAGCTACAGAACTACCGATTCTAGAACGCGTCGAGAAGGGCGCGTTCCAGGACCTCGATAGCTCCTCATGTACCTCCGGGAAAAAAGGTACTGGGACGGGACGCGGCTTTTGGTCGCGCCCCGAACCCAGAAACCAAGAATCCAGCCGCGAGCGCTTGGGTGAAGGCGGCGTACCGCACGACAGCCCAATGCTCACGGCCGCTCGGATTAACATGGCTGACATCTCAGCTTCAGACTCCTCCTGACCTCGACCGACCGAAGACGGGAGATCGGAGAAGTCTTCTGCATCTGATGCCAGAAGGTAGCTGTCCGATGCATAGACAGATACTTCGTCCTCATCCCTTTTTCGAGTTTGCCCGCTATGGGACGGTCGACCGCCGCCCATCGGGGACGCACCAGGTGAGCGTACCGGGGCATGGGTGGTCTGCAGAGCCGGAGCTGGCAGAACAACATCCATGGGAACCCCCAGATCAGCCCCGTCTCTCACAGGTGTCGACGCCGCCGTAGCGGCGGACGCCTGGGAGGAAGACGGGGTGGTGGCAGCATTCAGAAAGAATGCAGCCAACCGTGACCGCAACACCTTGATAGACATGTCCTCGCAGATAGAACATGAGGTATCAACGAAACCAGCCTCAGCGTGTTTGACCCCCAAACACATGAGACAGGTATCATGGCCGTCTGACTCAGGGATGAGTCTGTCACAACCCAGGACACAGCTACGAGACATGCCCGCAGCTGTGGGAAAGCGGCCCTAAAAAGGGCCTTTTTACTCTTTTGGTGATGTGGCTCTCTGCCGAAACGCCGAGGGGAAGTCCACTCTCAAGGGGGGAAGGTCCGCTACTCCGCGTTGAATATCCAGCAGGTTGAAGAGAAGATACTATAAGCAAAAAAATAGCTAAGCATCAGGTTCCGAAGAACAAAGGGTGATGAATGACCGCCGCCATCTTCCTTTTATACCCGTATGTACGGGGCGGAGACTGGCGTGGGCGGGTCATTCGCCAATCCCCATTGGCGTTTTATTTTTATATCGGAGATGATAGGTTCTCAGAATCAAACCCCAGTCTGTCTCTCAACACAACGTCGAGAGACCGACTGAAGGGGAACCAGTGGTTATTCCAACCCTGCACAACTCTACTGATGCCAAGATGACATAGTTGGCATGTAAAGTTGGAGACACAGTATCTGACCAGGTTGTCATCCATGTCCAGTATTTCCTGGTCCATTAGCTACAAGTGCTGTCTTGAGTGGATGATTAACCAATTATTTATCTCAGGCCACATACTTTCAATTTTGTGGTTCAGTGACACTGAAAACAGAATGTTGTTGTAACTTACAACTTGTAAGTATTAACTATATACAGGTGTGGTCATGAGTTTTGACTAGTGACTCATGAAACCAGAGACTCATGACCAACTCAAATCATAACAAATCAGTCATGCAATGACAGTAAGAATAAAGTGTAGGCTGTCAACATTTTATCATGGGGTCATAAAATCCCTATTATTATGTTAAAATAAGCATTCAATTAACAAGCAAGGTTTATGTAAACATGACCTCCATTGTCACTCTTATAAGCAATTTTGATTATGCACATTAGAGTTCTCTCAATTTAAAAATAACTCATATTTAAGTGGCCAGTTAAGCAGGATAATGGTCAGATACAATTGCAAAAATCGGCTTGGAATGATACTGTATATGTTAAAATCACAGACATACATTACATTGTGCATCATGGTACGGCTGTTGGATGATCCTCAAAAGTCGACACTCTAACCTCACTTAGTATACCATAGGCGGTCAAGTACCCTGCCATGAGTTTTCTGCCAAATGTTGAGCCAGTCTGTTAGGACAAAACAATTAAAAAATACATGATCTGCTGGAGTAGAACACAATTACACAACAAAAAAATTAACATGTTATTCTAAGTTTATAGCTTGTCCTTACCTCACTTCTGGCATTAGGTATTGACAGCTCTAAGTGGGAGACCGACACATGTCCTCTTCTTATAATGTAATGCCGCGCACAAAATCTTCGAAAATAATAAATAAGCCATTTTCTGTGTGCTCAGGAACAATAATGTTTTAGCGTTAAAAACCAAAAAAGGAATGAAGGTGTCGCAATTCGCATTTTAATTTTCAACTGTGAATCAAAAAAGGAATGACCTACACGGAATTAAAAAAGTGATTCTTTATATCTGTAATTGCATTTTTACTTGTTAAATATCACAATAGACTGCCATTCAGTTTTAGATATCAATAATTAATTTCTTACATGTTAAAAGTCTTATTTCAGATATCAGAAATGCAATTCTTACTAGTAAAAATAATATGCACACAGACTCTAGATGAAAAGGAAAAACTAGTCTAGAGTGGAAGCAGTAGTGGAAAGTTACTGTAATTGAGCAGTTTTTTCAGGAATGGAACTTTTTCTAGTAGTTTAAAAACAGTGTACTTTACTTTTAAAAATCTTTATTGTTCCACTTAAGAAAGGCTTAGGTTGAGTAATTGATCAGCCAGCTCCTCTACAGATATGATAGTTAATGCAAATCCAATGCAATTTAGGTTACAAATGTTTTGCATTATTTTTGCATGCAGTATTTGATTTTATTTATTAATTTCTGCATTGTGGGGCCTAGTACACATGATTGAACAGTGTTGCAAGTGCATAAATGGTTTTAACTGGAAAACTGAGCTCATGATAGACAGACAGACAAATAGACAGAACAACACATTGAATGTTTTTTTTATCTGAGTTCTATCCAGTTATAGGCTTTATCAGTAAGGTACAGATTTGTTTTGTTATAAGTAGTTATTTTCTATATAAATCTGCAAATTTGATTCTTAATAATTATTCTTAGTTCATTAAATAACACAACATAAAAAGTAACGAGTAACTAGTACTTGGAGTAGTTTTTTAGAAGAGAAATTTTTACTTTTACTCAATTACTTTTTTTACACCAGTACTTTTGCTTGTAATTGAGTACAATTTCAGCAATTTAACAGTACTTGTACTTATGAACTAATTTCCAGTACTCTTTCCACCACTGAGTGAAATTAATTACAAAAACAAGTATCTGATGCTCTAGAACGTGACAAAGACAACATTCTAGAAGAACAGCTAAAAGAGCTAAGAAGAGGAGGAGGAAATAAGCGGAAATAATATTTCCAGAAAGATCTGGATAATTGTGAACAAGAAAAGCGGAAAAGAGAAGAAAACTATTACTAAAGTAAAGAAACTAGATCAAGAACCTTACCAAAATCAAAAGAGAACATCTTGAAAGACTGGAGTACACACTTTAAAACACTGCTCAATAACAAGAACAAAAACGTAAGTTCAAACAACCATCCAGTTGAATCACCCGACGATCCGGACATAACAACGACTGAGAAGTCGTCAACGCGATCAAAGACTTAAAGAAAAACAAGGCTCCTGGACCCGACTACGCAATGACAGTAGAGGCATTATAAGATGCACTGCACACAATTTGTCAAGCAGTCTACGTAAAGAAACATGCCTCCAACCAAGGGACATCAAGTATGATAATCCCACTATCAAAGAGAGGTAATCTACAGTTGATGACAAACTACGGAGGCATATCCTTGATGTCCATAAGGTCTACAACTGCGTACTCTTCAACTGAATACGAGAACCGATCGATGCAATTCTCAGGAAGAACCAAGCAGGCTTCCGAACAGGTCAAAGCTGCACCCAGCAGATCCTTGTACTGAGAAGAATAATGGAAGGCGCCTATAGTCAAACCATACCACTATTCATATAGTTCATCGACTTCAAGAAGGCGTTCGACTCAATGGATAGGGAGATGATGTTTGCCATTATGTGACATGGAATACCAAAGTGGATCAATGATGGGATCAAGGTATTGTACGACAAGTCAACAAGTAAAGTTTTCTTCAAAGGCCTACTATCAGAAACATTTGACATCACGACTGGAGTTCTCCAAGGTGATGTACTAGCACCTTTCCTATTTATAATCGTGATTGACTATATTTCTAGATTATCCAAAAACAACTTTGGATATCTCACGCACAAGGCCGAAAAAGTGCAGGGCAAAAGCTACTGTGTCACAAGAATTCAAACAAAGATGAAATAACCCGAACACGAAAGAAAAGTCAATGATATAGCCTTCGCGGATGACATGGCTCTTCTAGAGAGTGATGCGAACAGAGTGCAAGAAGAATGAGATGCTCTCAAACAAAACGGCAAAAAACACAGAAGTACAGTAGGCTACTGGTCAGAAGTTTGGACACATTGCAGTTCTAAATGTTTTTGAAAGAAGTCTTTTATTCATCAAGCCTGCTTTTATTTGATCAAAAAAAATGAACAAAACAGTTATATTACAAAAAATAATAGTTTTCAGTTTAAATAATTTAAAATATGATGTATTTCTGTGATGCAAAGGTGCATTTTTACACATGATGCTGATTTCATAAATTTTGTGCCCAATATTTTTTTTATAATGTGCGATCATTTTTCTTTGAATAATAAAAAGAGTATTTAATAATCTAGAAAATGTCTATTCATTTGCGTGAATTGTAAAATTCACATTTCCACTAAAATATGTTTACCACAACAAAATATTGTAGATTTTTATATTTACCACATTAATATATTTTCAGTTTTTCAGAATTAAATTTATTCTTATAATTAAATCAGTCGAAAATGTAAATTAATTTTATTAGCTCGCATGCGTGTCAGATTATGACCAAACAAAGTGTTTGTATTTATGTTTTATATGATACCGATTAAATAAAATTTCTAAATAATTGCCATAAATTCGTGGTATATTTAAAACTAGGAATATTTCCAAAATTCCCCAGATGAAGTTCCCATGGGAAGTTTCCGATGTAGTGCATTATGCGTCATTCACCATGTAGGACATAATAAACCTGCGAACAAGTGGCTGATATGAGGCACCACTTCTGCAGCTCAACTAGTGAAGGGAGCGGAACTCTTCGGATTTTAAAGCGGATTTGATTGGACAAGAACTTTGAAGAGACTGTGAAGTGTAGCGTTATTTTGAGATTTATGTGAGCACACGTGCCAGAATGTCAGTTTTGAAGGGTAATATCTCCTAAATGCACATTTTGTCTGCGCTTAAGCATATTAGTTTATTCTCGTCCTTATGGTACACAACGTGAACTGCAGTTGGATCGTTTTTACTTCCGTATCCTGACACATTTCCGAGGGAAAAGGAATTTGAAAGTAGAAAAACGGTAGGCGTGGCTTGCGTTTTTCACTGCTAACGGATTGTAGGGGAGAGTGGGGGCGGTTGCAACACTTTTTACATTTCCTTCAGTTTCTCAGCGACTGTTTGTAATAGAAAGACAAAAAGTATATATATTAAACCCATATATGTCACCTACCTGCCCATACTGTTGCAACATGTGTACATGTGATGATATGAAAGTAATTTGTACTTAAATTGACCCTGAAAAATGTTGCAACTGTCCCCATATATGGGGGCAATTGCAGCAGTACCGAGGGGCAGTTGCAACAATCATTTAGATGTAATAAAACTCAAACTTCGGGATCATTTTTTAAATCTTTTTTTAGTTTATTTGAGACCAGAGTTCACTGAGTTAACTTATTAAAGTAAAAAAAAACAAGTACACAACCATGTAACACCTTTGTCAATCCCACAAACTGATGTAGGCCGTAACAATTTCATAACACTAAAAGAGCACAAACTGATTATTTCATAGCATCAAGTATTCACAATTCCCCATCTGACTCACAATTGTGGCAAACGTAAATGGAACCACCATCAGTGCAGGCTTCATGAGCCCATGCCTTGCACTGCCAACATTGAAGCCACACCTCGGTCGGTCTGGAGTAGCTCTCCAAACAGACAATGCAGAAATCTTCTTCTTTCTCAGAGTCACTGTCCTTCTCTGTATGCTTTTTCTTCTCGGTTTTGGTTTGTTGGCTTGTTTCCAGTGTGTTTTTTGTCAGTTTTCTCTTAACTTTTGTTGGCTTTCTCTTAACTTTTGCTTTCTCCCTCTCCAAAGCCTCCTTTTCGGGGGTGTCTGTCAAGATGGCCGATTTGCATTTTCCCCTACCGTTTGCTTTCGTTATCTTCCGTGTATGGAAGCAAATAAGAGACATAATGTTTTGAAATTTAACAGGCTATGAATACTTGATTTTGAATTATTTTACTTTGGAAACCATGTATCTGAATTTATTTGTTTCGAATTTGCCTCTATGAAATTTAAATATGAAAATTCTTGATTTCCAATTTAAAAACCTGAATTTAATGCTCACAAATTCAGATACAAAAAAAATAAACTTACAGAATTTCAGATAAAATACATTCAGATTGATCAAATTTGATTGCTCAAATTCAGATCGAAAAATTCAAGTTAAATATTCACATGGTAACATCCGGGCTACCCAGGATAGGAAAAACAGTTGAGCCCAGAGCCCGTCTGCAATTGAACCGAACCCCGACGTCGGGCGGCCTATCAGAGCACGACAACCTGACTGTCTGTCATGATCCAAGAAGAGGCCAAGGCACGGATATTAAACCTGTAAAGAAGATGACTTCTAGGGAAAACGAAGGCGCTCCGGTAAGATTGCTGTTTATGTACAATCAGACTCTACAGAACAAAAGTATGTTGTTGCTAATTATTTTTTGGAACTATTATTATTATTATTATTATTTTTCGACGTCGGTTCGGTTCATTGGTTCGGTTCAATGGTTCGGTTCAATTGCAGACGGGCTCTGGGCTCAACTGTTTTTCCTATCCTGGGTAGCCCGGATCTTACCATGTGAATATTTAACTTGAATTTTTCGATCTGAATTTGAGCAGTCGAATTAGACATATGTTTTCTTTGAAATTATTAACTTGAAATTTGAGATCTGAATAAGAGCAATCAAATTTGGTCAATCTGAATGTATTTTATCTGAAATTCTGTAAATTGATTTTTTTTATATCTAAATTTGTTAGCATTAAATTCAGGTTTCTAAATTGGAAATCAAGAATTTTCATATTTAAATTTCATAGAGGTAAATTCGAAACAAATAAATTCAGATACATGGTTTCCAAAGTAAAATAATTCAAAATCAAGTATTCATAGGCTGTTAAATTTCAAAACATTATGTCTCTTATTTGCTTCCATATCCGTGGTCCTGCTCTGGGGTGAGGTCTAACAGTCTCAGGTGAGAACTCAGATTGCACTGGAGGAACTGTAGTATAAGCAGAAGTCCCAGCATGCACTGGAGGAACTGCAGAAGAAGCAGAACTCCCAGCTTGCACTGGACGAACTGCAGAAGAGGCAGAAGTCCCAGCGTGCACTGGAGAAACTTCCAAAGGAGCAGATGTCCCAGCTTGATCTGGAAGAACTGGTGGTGGCGGCCGGTCTGTCACCTAAGATGGTGCAAAGTCACTGTCTTTGAATTTATCTTGGTTATAAGGCCAAATTCCAGTGCTGCTAAAGCCATTCTGCACATTGCCTGGTGTTCCAGCCAATGGGAGGGCCAACCTAACAATTCCAGGAATGTCGTAGATGGACATCGTCAGGCCTGGGTCACTTCTCATCCAGGTATCGCAAAATGTGTTGACATGACGTTTTAGGGGGCCATAAACAGTACGATCGAGTGGCTGTAATTTGTGGGAGCAATGGGGTGGAAACGATAGCATGGCAATGCCATTTTCTCTGCAGAAATCTATTCCTCTTACAGAAAGATGGGAGGAATGATTATCAAGGATCAAGAGGACTTTGGCATCCAGTGAGGGCCTCGTGTGGTGGTGGAAATGTTTAAGGAACTGAAGGAAATGGTCCTCCATCATCCACCCTGATTTATTGGCGGCTCCAATGCATCCAGGCGGGCCATCGCGGATGAAACGGTCCTTGAAGTTAACCCGCGGGAATATGAACATGGGTGGAATCATGTTCCCTAATGCATTGCCTGCACATGCAACTGTTACCAGTGTTCCTCTCTCTCCTGAGGTTACTGCCCCCACCTATCTGATGCCACGCCCGGCAACAACATTTTCTGGTTCTTGGACAGTTGTGACCCCGGTCTCATCCATATTCCAGACGTCCTTCCCTTCAAATTAGTTTTTGTCAAGCACATTTGCAAGATTGTTGTAAAACAAGGATACATTGTGACGGTTGAAGCTTGTGTTCCGTGTGAGACTGGTAGCTTGAGGGCACCGTATAGACAGACTGGGCTGTCTTTTCATGAACCCCATAGACCAATCCCGGCCAGCCAGAGAGCACTCATTCCAGGTTCAAATTGAATGCTCTTTTGCCACAGACCGTCATTGCTCACTACAGCAGCAGCTAAGGACAGAATAGGTAGAGGGACACCCCTATCTGTTATCCTTTTCCTGCCTCGTGGCATACTGAAAAAGCAGAACAGAAAATGTAGGATACACTGCAGCCTAGTTTGACTTTTAAAAAAGCAATTTGCTGAAATACAAAGTGGAGACACCTGGCTATTGAAATATGTTCTTTATCAAACCACTGATTTGCCTTTTACAAAAAAATCTAATTGTCATTATTATTGACATGAGGGACAGTTGCAACACCATGTGGGGACAGTTGCAACAATGCTTTGCAACTGTCCCACCCCCTGGAAGCCATCTTAAAATTAGTGATGCTAGCCTAACAAATTAGATTGAACACATTGTACCTAAGTCTGTTAAGAGCTAAGAAACTGCACATTCAAACTATAAAACTATAAAGATCAATACTTAAACAGTTTAGACATTATGACAAAAAATCTAGTTGTAAAAAAAGTTACTTTTTTACCTTGAATTTCAGTTCTCCCATAAGGTAGTTTCACATGTGGCTGTTAACTTCCAGAAAGAAGGAGGGGCATACTGAGCATGTGCAGTAGGAGTGTCATGACTCCAGCTCATTCCTGATTGGATAAATCAGCAATGTTGCAACTGCAACACGTTGCAACTGTCCCCACTCTCCCCCTATGTGTAAAACAGCTGTTGTATTGATTTTTAAAATGAAACTGGTTGCAGACTGACAGTAGAGTCTGTGGAGTTTAATGGATGCTAACCGTCTAATTTACGTAATTTCAGATGGATAGTCATTTCAGGGCGGAAGTGCATTTTAGGATTTTAATTGAAGATTATGAGGCAACATGAATTTTAAAAAGAAAATGACCCACATTGATAAACTATTCACTTATATACAATATTTCATGAAAGAATGAGAATTGTATTTGAGATTCAAGATTCAAGAGCCATTTTTATTTCACTGGGACTTTAAAGTCACCATGAAACAGAAGTTGCGATTGATTTCTTTTCCACATTGTGACGTGTATCCGAGTGAAACGGCTTATGAAATTAGAAAAAGTAGAGCAGGGCTTTATTTCTCCCTTTTTGATTGGTTAGTTGTTAGTTGGGCCTGGAGGAGAGGGCTGTTGGACAGTCAGTATACAGTCCTACCTCTTTTTGTTCCGTACGTCATGTGGTGAAGAGTTGTTGTTGAGAGGGGGAGATGAGCTAAATGTTTTTGATTAAAGATTGCAAGTGCAAATCAATAAAGAAAAATTTATTAGTTGTGCACTAATTAATAATTTTACATGCCAGCAATCATCCATGCCAGCCGGTACGTAAATGGTTTCATTTTCCAACGCAGGGCTGAAAATGGCAATTTTAAGAACGTAAATACAAACGCATCACGTGCTGTAGTAATGCGCGGATCCGCGGGCGCTGCGGATGATCCGCGGGTCGGGTGGATCGGGTAATAAAAAAATACATTTTGAGTTATTGCGGGTGAGTCGCGGGTGGATGATATCATATACAATATTACCTAAATTTCTCAAAAATATGAATATGTTTTAAATACATTTTTAATCAGGGGCTAATTTGCAGTTATTTAAAAGAAATGCGCGCGTGGCGGCGGTAGAGGACGGTCTATTGAAAGAAAAGTACCGTGTGGGAGCGTTTAGGGAAGTGGTTAACAAGGATGAATCAAGTGCTGGGTATGAATGCAACGAATGTGAGGCACTGTATGTATATGAACTAATAGAGGAAAACCATCACAACCCTAGGTTTTTATTTAACACCGTGGCTAAATTAACAAAAAATAAGTCGTCAGCGACGTCAGGTTCTGATTATCAGCATAACAGTGAAGAATTTATGAACTACTTCACTAGTAAAATCCAAGATATAAGAGAAAAAAATATAACAATGCAACCTGAAGTGAAACCCGCTGAACAAACTAACTACAGCACCCCTAAGGAGAAATTGCAATTATTTTCTACTGTAGATCACAATGAACTGTCTAAAATCATTAGATAATCTAAATCAACAACATGCATGCTAGACCCTATACCTACAAAACTACTGAAAGAAATGCTCCCAGAAATTATAGATCCTCTTCTTAGTATTATTAACTCATCTCTAACACTAGGACATGTGCCTAAAGCACTTAAGGTGGCTGTTATAAGGCCCCTTGTCAAAAAACCCAAACTCAACCCTAAAGAACTAGGGAATTACAGGCCTATATCGAATTTACCTTTTATATCTAAAATTCTGGAAAAAGTAGTTTCAACTCAATTATGCTCCTTCCTCCAAAGGAATGACATTAGTGAAGAATTCCAGTCTGGATTTCGAGCATGTCACAGTACAGAGACTGCTTTGATCAGAGTTACAAATGATCTGCTCTTAGCGTCTGACCGTGGCTGTATTTCGTTATTGGTGCTGCTAGACCTTAGTGCTGCATTTGACACCATTGACCATAGCATACTTCTACATAGATTCGAAAATTACGTCGGCATTAACGGAATAGCATTGAAATGGTTCAAGTCTTATTTATCCGACCGTTTTCAATTTGTAGCAATAAACAATGAGGTGTCCCGCAAATCGCAAGTCCAGTACGGTGTACCACAGGGTTCAGTCTTGGGGCCTCTGCTCTTCGCATTATACACGCTACCTCTAGGAGATATAATAAAGCGACACGGAATTAGCTTTCACTGTTATGCTGATGATACTCAACTTTATATTTCCTCGAAGCCTCACGAAACCCAGCAGTTCGATCGAATAAAGGATTGCATAGTTGACTTAAAAAACTGGATGAGTAACAATTTTTTACTATTAAACTCGGACAAAACAGAAGTGTTACTTACGGGACCGAAAACCGCTATACGTAACAACCAAGAATACTGCTTAAAGATTGACAGATGCTCCATAAAATCCTCGTCGTCAGCTAAGAATCTTGGCGTTGTATTCGATAGTACTCTGTCATTTGAAAGCCATGTCGCCAACACCTGTAAAATTGCATTTTTCCATCTTAAGAATATATCTAAACTACGTCATATGCTGTCGATGTCAGCATTCATGACATCAAGTCTAGATTACTGTAATGCACTTCTAGGTGGTTGCCCTGCAGGCCTTTTACAAAAACTGCAACTGGTTCAAAATGCAGCAGCTCGAGTTCTTACACGTACTAAAAAGTATGAGCATATAACCCCGGTTCTTTCAACCTTGCACTGGTTACCTATAAAACATCGCATTAACTTTAAGATCTTGCTTATTACCTATAAAGCCCTGCATGGTCTAGCGCCGCAGTATTTAAATGAACTTCTATTGTATTACAGACCTCCACGAGCATTACGCTCTCAGGAGTCCTGTCAGTTGGTAATACCTAGAATTTCAAAATCAAGTGCAGGTGGTAGATTCTTTTCTTATCTAGCGCCTAAACTGTGGAATATTCTTCCCTGCAATGTCCGGGAGGCAGACACACTCTTGTCAGTTTAAGTCTAGACTAAAGACGCATCTTTTTAATCTTGCATACACTACACTTCCATAATATTAATCCTCAGAGGATTTAGGCTGCATTATTTAGATCAACCAGGAACACATCCAACAACAAATGATGTACTTGTTGCATCAAAGAGTGCAGAACAGTACTCTACTCTCAGCCAGTCTTGTCTCTTTGTTCCAAGGTTACCGCAGGAGGCAGTTCATGCCCAGACCTGATGGCAGAGCTGAGAATGGGAAGTGGTGACCTGACAAGAGCTAAGAGGATATAGCTGGATAAAGGACGTGGCAACTTTGATTTTCCTACAACATTTCAAATGCTATTAGATTGTTAATGATAATCTTAAATCTACCATTTACCTTATTAAGCTTATTTTTTTATTTTTATTTAGCCTTGTTGTGCAAGCACTGTTGTGCCTGTGCAGAGGCAGCAGCTTTTGCCAGAGGGGAACTGGAATCCCCCGGTCGAGCCTGGGTTCCCCTGAGGTTTTTTTCTCGATTAGAGTTTTGGGTTCCTCGCCACCGTTTGCATATTGTTTTGCACTATCTGCCTGGCCAGGGGGGCTGCTTTAGAATTCAGAAATTAGAAATAATTCATATATAAGAATTTATAGTCCGTTTAATATTTGACCTGTGGTTCTCTCTCTCCTTTATCTCAAATGTGTCCTTTCACTGTCCTTTTGTGCGAGTGTGTTTGTGTGTGTGAGTGTGTTTGTGTGTGTGCGTCTATGTCAATGTGTGTAAGTATGTATGCATATTGTGTGTGGAGCATTTGTATGTCTGTCTTTTGTTGTTTTCCACCTTTTTCTTGTTTTTACAGGTATATGCCTTTAGTGGTTTTACTTGTAATCTATTGCGTCTCATGTACAGCTGCTTTGTAACAATGAAAATTGTAAAAAGCGCTATATAAAGTTGAGTTGAGTTGAGTTGAGATGAGATGAAAGCCATAAGACTGGTACCTCTAATATGGTACATCATGTGCTAAATCGAAATATTAGATTTAAGTATTTACAGACAAAGACAGTGCTTGAAAATTTACTGAGTAATTAAAGTGACGGTCGGGTGCAAATATCTATAACCAAGAAAATTATACGTGCGGGCGGGTGGCGGGTGGATAATTTATTTAAAGCAGCGGATGCGGGTGACATTTTAGCTTATCCGCGCATCTCTAACGTGCTGCCTTGGTAACATAAGAGACTGACTATAACGCTTCTGTTCGCATTCATTTGCACGATTCAGCATGATTGTCTAATGGAAATTCCGAGCCGAAAACACTTTGTAATCTTGCCGTGTCAAACCAGGCTCGCCTCAAACATAACTGTAACCGTTTCAGACTGTGTTTATAATGGTTCGGCGCGATGGTGGAAAACGCTCTAGAAATTTCTTGACTTTAATATCACTCAAAGTAATGTTCATTTCCTATCGTATCTATATTTTAAATGGCTATTCATGTTTGTCTACGTTTTTTTTTTAGGATATAGTATCATCACAAATCTATCATATGACCTTTGAAGAGGTGCAATATTATTGTTTAGACTATTTTAACTGTGCATTTAAAATGTTCTGTACTTTTGGAAGCTAGACGGACACTTTTGGTGTCCTATGAAGATTTTCCATTTGTGTTCGACAGAAAAATAACAGCACTCAAGTTGTAACAACACAATTGTTTTTTTCCGTAAACTTTTCATTTTTAGGGTTTTTCTCATCCGCTACAGGGGACATGTGATCTTATGGTTGTAACAAGAAGTTTTGCATGTGTTTTGGACCAATAAATACCATAGAGAGAAAAAAAAAAAATTCTCTTAAACACCCTGGTCACTATTATTGGCAACCTAAGAAAATCTTATGAGTTTAATATCTCCCATGTATATTCCAATTGATATTAACATTTTCATAGCACACCAAGGTGACTAGAAACATGATGTTGTCCATTCATGACGTCTTGTTGCACAGGAGAATAAATATTAGTGACACAAAGCCCAAACCCCCTTAATCATTCATCACAATGGATAAAACCAAAGAATATAGTTATGAAGTGCAACATAGTTATGTTGAGGTAAAAAAGGCTTTAAGCTAATTGTTAAAAGAAAAAAATCTAATTTCCAACATAAGGGCAAAGATCAACAAGTTTTAATGGACTTGAGATGTTGAAAATCTGCTTGGTACGGGATGTGTGTCTATATTGTCTCAATCACAGCGAGGAGAAGAATTTGAGTGGTCAAAGACTCTTCAAAGACCAAAGATGGCAAATTCCAGTAATCAGTTGAATTTTGGGGTCAGAAAGCATTTAATAAAAATAAAGGAAAACTGCACCTTGTCCATCTCCACAAGTTGTTTGGGACACTGTTCAAGACACAAATCTTCTGCTCTCATCCAAAAACAAACTGCACCATATTAATCTGCCATACTGGAACTTCAACCAGGACTGGGTTCAATGGCCATATGAAATGAAATTGAGTTTTTTGGCAGCAACAACACAAGATAGGTTTGGTGCACACAGCGATAAAAAAATGCCCCATGTCCACAGTAAAAAAAATTGCCAGATCTTAATTGTTGTGAACCTTACTTTTATATCAGAGGTCATGGAAATCTTGTTCAGATACATAGCATCATGTTTTCTATCAAATACCAACAAATAAAAAAATCAAAACCTGACTTGCTCTGCTTATAATGGGTCTTGGTTAGATCTTCCATCTGCACACTGGTTAAAATTAAACATCATTATCAGCAAAAAAATGTGTCACTGAAGGCAAAATCAAGATTTTATCATCAAAGTAATGTTCATTTAATTTCCTATCATATCTATATTTTAAATGGTTATTCATGTTTGTCTACGTTTTTTTTAGGATATAGTATCATCACAAATCTATCATATGACTTTTAAAGACATGCAATATTATTGTTTAGACTATTTTTACTGTGCTTTTGCAATGTTCTGTACTTTTTGAAGCTAGACAGACACTTTTGGTGTCCTATGGAGATTTTCCATTTGTGTTCGACAGAAAAATAACAGCACTCAAGTTGTAACAACACAATTGTTTTTTTCCGTAAACTTTTCATTTGAAGGTTTTTCTCATCCGCTACAGGGGAAATGTGATCTTATGGTTGTAACAAGAAGTTTTGCAAGTGTTTTGGACCAATAAATAGGTTCCCCTGTGAATTATAATGTTTGCATCCCAATCAGTGTTTGGATTCTGTCATTTTAAGATCACATTACGATTCGCAGGCACTCGCTGTGTTTAATGTGTAATCTGTGTTGCCACAGTGCACAGATATCTCTGGTCTTCCTATACTCACTGGAGGATGAAAATGCATCAGGATTGCATGGGTAAAAGTGTGATTTATGTGGTAACTGAGATGCAATCAGAAGTGTCCAGAGTCATCAATCACAACTATGTTTTCCTCTCTTCAGTCTGTGTATGGAGATGATGCCTCCCCCGCACAGGATTGACATGCAAACCAGATCCCACTAGAGACATTGAAGAAGAATCTAACTGATGAATGACGAACGGATGCTTAAAGGTTGCCATCTTTCTTTCTTTCCTTCTTTCTTTCTTTCCTTCTTTCTTTCTTTCTTTCTTTCTCTCTTTCTTTCTTTCTTTCTTAAAACCATGCTTCATTGATGTTGGAGTAATAATTTGCATGTCTTGTCACATCAGCTCCAATACCACCCCAGCTCAACTAACAATGCAAAACACTCCCATAAACCCTCCTAAAAGTCTATTACATGAAGACAGTTAATGTACAGGCACAATGTCATTCTAGTTGCACGTCATTAAACGGCTAGTTCACCCAAACACTGTGCAGTCCATTGTACATACAGATGATTTATTGATCTTTGAGCTCTGATAAGTGGACCACTTTGTGTCCTCTCTATGGTCAATGTGGCCTGTGTGGTCTAAGTGCACCCTAGCGTTCTTCAATTGTTTTTAGATTGCAATAAAATAAACACTTTACCATTTTATGATATCTAAAGGTTCGCATACAAATTTTCAAAAACACCTTGATTCTTTCATAAACACAGCAAACAACAGGATGCTGTCGATACGAAGCTCAGCACTATTGAACGAGTCAGACACTCCCAAAGAAACTCAAGTCGGCACTTCTCATTTCAGTCGCCTTTGAAGCCATTCAAATATAGAATCAGTATGACAGAACTGAAGATGGATGACAGGGATCATTGTGAGTCTTAGTCAACTAGCTTCATTATTTCAGAATCCTCTTCCTCTGATGAAATAACAGAAGAGAAGAAAAACAACCAAGGATAGGTAAAGCAAATGTGAGTCACTCACAAGGTCTCACCTAACAAGATTGAAGAAGACGAGCATTGAAGATTTGTCTCATCGGTAAATGTTTTATAAGTCCACGTGGAGTAGTTGAAGTGTTGAATAGGTTTTGATACTTGTTGATTAACGGAATTGTTCTCACTTTATTGAACTGTTTGAAAAAGAGGCTGCTTTCAGAAATAGGGTATAAAATAAACTTTATATAAGTTTATATAAACGTTATATAAGTTTATATAAACGTTTAACAGATGGAGAGTGAGGTAAGGTGCTGATTGGTTGAAAATGTTTGAACGGTTGAGGTTGGGTTTTACATTTTTAACTCAATTGGGTATTTTTAATTATTTTTTCAAATAATTACACAGCCAAGGAGAAAATTAAGTTTTATGTTTTTCTGAATTTAATGTTTATAGATATGTGCTTAGGTAAATGATGATTTTTGACCATAGTGTGAACTACTAACTAATTTTTTTCACAAATTTCTAATAAAAATGTTGTTTCTTATAATCTCACTCCTGATTTTATTGAAATATGTTGAAATTCAACAGATACTGGACTGGAATGGCCACAATACACCTAGAAAGGCTGATTAAATTAAAATTTGTTTCTGTGGCTGTCAGTCTCACAGATTATGTCAAAATTCACAGGAAAACCATGTGTGATTTAAATGTTGGATGCAGTTGAGAAAATGGTACAGACCAATATCAACATTAAAAGATGATGGGACAAAAAAATGTATTTTTGTGTTAGAACGGCTAGAATTCCCTGTATACCTAAAGCCGCCAGCAGTAAAATTTACTCATGCACATGAAAATTGTTTTGCTATGGCTAAAAACTATGGCTTATTTTGTTACTGTTTTATGTGACTATTATCAAAAAGTAATAGAGACATGAAATTATTATTTTAGTCATCAACTGTTTTTGTGCTGTTGTTTTATGTTTCACCTAAATAAATATTAATTTGTTTAGTTATACCATTAATAAGCCAGACAAGAGAATAAAACATGGGACAATCATAAAAAATAAAGGCATGAGGTAAATTTGACCCCATGGCGCTTATTGGTATATAGCATTAGAGGTAAGTACAAGATCTTATCAAGATTTTCAAGATCTTACAAGATCAAAATCAAGATTTTATCTAAATAAAAATTAGGACAGGGTATAAAAAATAACAAAATTTGAGAAAAAGTAAATGACTGGGAGACTTGGATATTTGATTGAAAATCTGTTATCTACATTTGTTACTCTGTGACTGTTCTAGTGTTAAGCGTAAAGCTATTTAATAACATTACCAAGCTTTGATTTGTGATCCTCTTTTGCAAGTTTTTGATTCTTTTGGCTTCGGGGGGATATGGTTTAGTCTGCATGGATGCTAAGTCACTTTCTGCTTGTGACATCTTATTACGATGGCCATTTAATCCCCGGTGACAAGGTCAACCCGAGACGGCTCGCATATCACATACTAATTGAGAAAGGCGTGTACGACTCTTTCGCAAATCCTGACCAAGACGACGACTCCAATATCTCTAAATGAGAAGCTCTTCTATTATAAAAGCTTTGACCCTTATTATATTTTGAACCACAAATATTTCCAGACTTACATTTTTTTACATAAAGTTAAACATTTTGCGAAAAAATGACAGAGCTGAATGTTTCCTCCATCAAATGATCATTTTCTCGCCCTGCAATCATATTTCGAGGGTGTAGTAAATTCATTTGGACTTGAAATGAAGAGGCCCGAGGAGGGCCATCGAGAGAGAATGATATGTAAAAATCGTCTGCTTATTCAGTGCTCGGTCAAGTTCTGTCAAATATTGTGCTCTGGATGCCTTGTCTGAAAATGAAGGCAATCTCACGGGTCACTGGCTTCTCGAAATTAGACACCCTAATTGCTGCCTACGGCAATTAGAAACAACATATTTGTACAATAAAATTAAAACATAACCTACAGTATGTTCAACTGACCTCGTTCAGAGAAAATATAGCTTGAACTCTGTTTGGAGGGTTGATCGATGCTGATCGCCAGCTTGACATGTGATTGTTAATCTTTTGCATATGCCAAATTTCTCAGGTATGTTCCTGACATGCACGACATTTTGCCAGTATAATGACTTGTGTTTATCTAAATACTGCTTATTTTCTATTTTCCTCCTGCTGTAAGTGCGAGAAAACCACTCATTAACTTGTAAACATCATAGCGTTAAGTCGAGAGCTGTCAGTGGACACGAGGACAGTTTGAGGACAGTCAGGATAATTATAGAATGTGGTGGATAAGCACCAGAGAAAACATGTTTTTGTTGTATTTCGTGCCCCTTTGAGAGGAAAGGGATCCTGAATGTTTGAGGCAGGGTGGATTTTAAAATCTCGACTGTCTAATCAAGTCTGAAGAGATCAAATACTGAGGGCAGGAGAACAGCCCTTCCTCAGCCACGATTTCTCTGCATATCAAACACAGGAAGAGCAGAACAGGAGGAAATGTCAAGGGGTTGGAATCTCGTCTCAACGTGACTCCTGTAATTATCAAGGCTAATTTAAGTTGCTATTTTCCAGCAGCAGCTGGAATGTGAAAGCAAGTTTAGTAAGGCAAGTGAATGGTAAGCTAAATGTTACTTTTTTTGATTTTTTTATTTCCTAAAAATGATCAATGCAAGAATAATAAATAGAGCAGTGATTAATAAACACATATTAGCCTAATTTGTGGTAAATAAGTTTTCTTTCCATCTCCATTAGCCCTGCAAATAGGTCAATCACTGTCCACTGTTATTTGTACCAACAAACAAATTCATTAGCATTACCACGTTTGAAAAAAGGAGCTGGTTTATTTTCACCCAGCGCTGCGTTTAAAAAGGAGCAAAGCTAGCAGTTGGGTCGTAAAATAAACTATGCTGGGTAGTTATAACCCAAAATGCTGGGAAGTTTCAAAGGGGTCATATGGCGCGAAGACATGTTTTTCTGTCTTCGGTGTATTATAAGAACCTGATGTTCCAAATATGGTAAGGGCCGTTACATTTCCCATCACATGCTTGCAGTATTCGACCAATCACTACGCAATGGTTAACTGGCCAATCATAGCACACCTCGCTTTTCAGAGCCATGAGCTTTGTTAAAAATCCTCACGTTTCACATAGGCGGGGCAAAAGGAGATACAAACAAGGATGTTATGTGGAAAATACAGCGTGTATACACATTGCATTATCCAAACCAAACAAGAAGAAGATGTTTTGAAGAACATTGGTAAACAACATTGGTTCCATTGACTTCTATTGTTTAGACACAAAGCCACTGAAACATTTCTTAAATATCTTCTTTTAGATTCACAGAGGAAATATAAGTCAAATAAGTGCTGTCCTTCTAAACCTTGTACCTGTAACACCTGCAGTATCAATGAAGACCACGCCCCTTGCACCAGCGCCTTTTCAAACACCTCCCCGCACTGGACTTTTAGTTATGGACCACATTACCCAGAACTCTGTGCACTCACTCATCATCACTGATTACAGTCAAACCTGCACGCCATCATCCACACCACATATACACTCAACCATGCATTTTTGTCAGGTCTAGTTGTTTCATGGTTAAACATTATGCTTACTGCTGACTATACGTGGATGATTTAACTGTTTGAAGTTCCGTGGATGCTTCTCTGTTCAATGTTCCTTTGGATGTGGATTTAAGTTACGTTGGTGTTCATCTTGTCTGTCTGTAGTGTGTGGTATTACAGTACCTTCATATTTTGTTATTTGAAATTTTTGCCAAACATCATTATCATTAATCACTCTTTATATTTGTCACTGGGTTTTGTGAAAATCTAAGCAATAAACAGACACCAAAGTATTTAATCATTTCAAACGACTTCAGAATCGATTTTCGTATTTGTTTACCGCAGTTAGCTTTTATGAAGTAACAATAATACATATTGTAAATGAATTTATGACCACAGCTCATTTGTTGTATAAATACAAATGCATTCGAATGTCCAGTCACAGGAGACGCACATTAACAGCAGGTGTAAACAGGAGCCACGCGTCCTGGTGTAATGTGTTGTTTTCAGTTAAATGAGTTTCCAACTTTGTGTTAGTAGGTAATATCAATATGTTTCATTATCTATGTTTTGCTTCACTAAACAGGCAGAGTGTGACTCACATGCTACTCTGCATTGCTTCGCTCCTTTTATCACCAGTGCTTCTGCTGTTTATTTAGATGCCATTATCTGCTGTGACAGATGAGGTGATAACAACGCTGATGCCCTGCTCTGCTCTGAGGCTTTCTTTCTACCCATCCAAACCTTCACTGGCCTGTCAGATATTTATGAGTTAAGCTTCTGTCCACTCACCTCTAAATATAGGCCGGTATAAACACACATCTCACCCAGACGTGTGGAACTGGCCTCGGGCCCAGACGCACAGAGCCAAAGAGAAAGTTAAGCATCAGCCAATCCTCCAAACTCAAACTCACCTGCTGTGGACTGTTTACGCCCAGCCTGACTTAAAAACACTGTCATGAGAAATTAAAGACGCATTTAAATACACGTTTATCTCTCTCAGGTGTCCTTTTTATCTGAAATCTGTTTCCACGAGTTTCGGTCTCTCAAAGCTCTTTTTATGCATGAGGGGGGAAAAAGGCGAGAACATTTATTAGCAGTCTCTCGCTTTGTTCATTTGCTGACTCACTAGCGAGTATGTGTTTGCATACCGTGTGGATTTATGCTCTGATCTGAGGAGACAGCACAGCTGTCTGTCGTTTTTTAAAAGTAGCAGTGTCTGATATCAGTCAGGAAACTAAAGGTACATGTGTGAAAATCATACATCCAGATGTTAGTTTAATTTCCCTATGAAATTTTCATGCTATTCTAGGCTGGTTTATGCTGGTTCGGTGGTGGTCTAGCTGATGGACCTGTATAGCTATGCAACATTCATTGAAGAGGATTTTAATAGACGTAAATAGAAACCTCACCTGAAATATAAGTACTTCAGTTAATTTAGTGCTTAAAGGTCCAGTGTGTAATTTTTGGGATGATCTATTGATGGAAATGCAATATAGTATACATAACTATGAAAAATCATCTTTCTCTTTGTTCTGTCTCATCATTAATGCATGACCTGTATGGCAGTCTTTTTAATCTGTTGGCTGGTTGACATGCAGTTTTGATTTCCTTCTCGCTGCGTTTTCTGCTGATTACATTCACATGCCCAAATTGATTGAAATTGAGAGATAATTAGTTTAAACAATCGCCGGCACAAAGACGCGCTCTTCACATTTCACCAACAGGCCACCTCCCGCTTCGCCATCGTTTTGCAAGGCACATCAAATTGAGACGAGTCTCAGTTTGAAGCTTAGAATACCTGCATCAATCTGATCTCATAACAGTGCAAGAAGGCTGATATTACTTTTCGCCATATTCCTTCTCCCCTATCTCCCTCTGAAAAGATCTCTTGATAGCTTTTTATCACTCTTGTGACTTGTGAAACATCTGCATTCACAGCTCACCGGCTTTGTTTACTTTAGCAGTCAATATCTCAAAATACAATTATATGAACGGTGCGGTGGAGTCAGCAGCTCAGCGCGCCGTGGTTTGAAAGAGCTGTGAGAAAGAGATGAATCTGCATTGCATTCTGGGTGATCTTTCTTTAGAGTGTTCCTCCCCTCATGACAGAGTCACATTTTATATCTCTATGCTAATGTGATGAGCCTCTGCTCCACCAGGCTCATTAATCTCATGGATGAGTCTGCACGCTCGCAGCCTGAGCCACAAGTTAGACCACAGTGTGTTTCCCCTCCCCTTTCTATTCAGAACCTGTTCCCCGGGGAGGCATGACAGCAGACTTCAGTCGTTTGGTCTTTCTTCAATGCCACAGTGGGATGCTGGGACAGCAAAGACTGCACGCAGGATTTCTGTTAAGCAGGATCCCGTTTTATATGTATTTGTATGTGTGTTTAACATGATAGTGGAATCAAATCTATGGCTTTGGTGTTGCAAGCACCATGCTCCACCAGTTAGAGGAATGAATGTATTTCACCAATAACATCTGTATTATGCTAAAGGATGTTTACAGTTTTGTTTGATTGCTTAGAACAAGTTCAATGTAGCAACATAACATTCAGACGAACGTCTGCATGATGTGTTCACTGGTGTTCCTGGAGGACCTATAAATTACTTGTCCAGCACAACGTGACCTTGGAGCACAGACGCACTTACAACCCAATGAAAACCATCAGAGGCTCATAATATAATGTCTCTTCAATAAATAATCATACCTGGGTGACCGGGACCCGCTGATTTGTCTTTCATTACTTTAGCGCAGTCTGGTTTGGACAAGGATGCTCCATTATTATGTTTTCTCTTTTTCTCATTATAATGATTCCTTTCCATCAGTATTTTTTCTCTCTCTTTTTCCAGATGGAGTGGATGAATAATTCATTTTATAATTCATTCGTTTAACCAACTTGATAAAATTTCAAATTGAATGAAAAACCTCAGGGAACTAAATCAGATGCATTTGTGTGCTTAGCAAAAGAAGTTTCCTTTTTTAAGCAGGCTTCTTAAGAAACCGAGGCAAGAAAACACGAGGAACCAATGATATGTAGCCTTCAACAAGCTAGTGAGCGTAACTTACAATCGCAGTCACAGCTGGGAAGGAAGCTACAATTTTTGTATTGTATTTTTAATAGCAAATATATTTTGAGGCTCTTATTGTATTCTTTTTGATACAGATAGTGTCGCTAATGTGGAAGATTTGCAATACTACTACTTTTATTGGTAGTGTTACTAAATAATAGTACAATAAGTTTTGTCTGATTGTTCTAGATTGTGCTTTCTGTACAGCTGCTTTGCAATTGTACAAAACTGTGACAAAATGCTTTTATGAGCAAAAAAGTAAATTTTCGCTGGAAGATATAGCCTATTAAAAATATCTGTTATCAATAGTTGTTTAGTAGCTTCGCTGTTGACATAAATTACTGCTCTTGAATTTGTCACAATTCCATACTTTTTATTATTTATTGTGTGTGTGTGTGTTTTCTATTATTATTCTATTCACAATTCTGTTTTATCCGGTATGACATTCAATAATTTTTTGTAAGCAAAGAAATTCAGGCTGCATTGTTAGTGCCTCCACATTGTGTTTACAATGAAAAGCAAATATTTTTCAACAAAAATACAGACCCTATTAATTATTTGTCCTCTTTATTTTTAATATAAACAAGGACTTTTAGCAGTCCTAAAATACAACAAACGTCATGTGGTGTGTTCCATCTCTGTGACTCATTGTGTTGTTCCATTTTAGTAATTTAGTGCTTTTGTGAAGCTATACAACACCAAACATGAATGATGCTCTGCAAAAAGAGATTTTTAGGAAAATCTGTGTGCTATGCAGAAACTAATGGAGTTCTTGGTTTCTTTAGGTAACTTTTCCATTTCCCCAAACACACTATTGCTCAAATGTGTGCAAGTAACCATATGAGATGATTCAGGGCTTACATCAGAATTTCATGTCAGTTGATGTGTCTACACCAGCCTGGCTCCTATTCTCTTTTGGGAATGGAGCTTCGTTTTCTTTTACAATAATCTAGTCCATCTGAGGTAAGCAATACTGAGACACAATGCTCAGACTGCCCTTATCTATTAACGTCTAGTAATATTACACATTCAGCAGCTTAGAATAGCTGCATAACTCTGACCTCACACATCTTATGCTCACACAGCGAAAATGTGACGACATATTACTTCTGAGTCAGACACCGTAGTGCTTTGAAAGGGAGGTGTGGAGTGACCCGTTAGTTGCAATTCACAACCTCACTACTAGATGCTGCTAAATTTCATACACTGAATCTTTAAGGGGAGTTCACCCACTAAAACAATTTCTGTGATATTTTTTGCACCCCCATGTTGTTTAAAACTTGTGTATGACTCTTCTGTTGTGTTCTGTATGACACAGAATGTCATGTACGTAATAGCATCGTTTTTGGTTCAATAGCAAAAAGATATTCAATGCAAATTCATCTGTATCCCTAATGCTATACAATGCAATGATTGTACTGCTCTTGTGTATGAATAATGAGAGCATTGATTAAATCTGCATATTTCAAAATGACATTTTTGTAATAAATGTGAATTGTCGATATTATTGTGAAGGTCTGAGGCACCCATTTGTGCAGATAATATGTTTATACTTTGTCTGTTTCTCAAATAAAGACCTTAATCTATTCATTCTGTCATGAAATACAAATAAAGCTTTTTGTTTTAGACTTGAACCATCAGTAAACCCTGCTGTAGACAAAAATAACAACAACATTCCATTGCGCTTAGGTAGATGGCCATAGTGATGCCAGGGGTCAGAGGTGGTCTAGTCAGGAAGGCCGTCCCTTAATCAAAAGCAGCCCTGTGTGCCAGAGACAGAGAGATAGAGGTTTTGCCTTTTAGTTTGACTGCTGCACAAATTGAAACCCGCTGCTGTAAAAACTATCTCAATAAGTAGCTTTCTGTGAATGATAAATAACAGAACAAAAATTGCTGTAGCAATACTTTTATTAAAATGTCTCATTGTAGCAAAACAACAGTCTTTTAAGGCAGTCCATTGTCATCTTCAGATATTGTGAATTCCTATTTGCACTACGAGTTAATTAATCTACTTTCAACAAAATGGCCATGCATCAAGTCTGTAAAACTTGGGAAATTTGCTGCAAGTTATGCACGAAGGAGCCCAGCATGTGCTCTAGGAGCTGTTGTAACTGCATAACTGGACCAGAGGGAAGGAGCGGCATTAACATTTGTCTCAGTGAAGCTACCCAACAGCAATGATCAGCATTTCCGCAGCTTGTGTCTCGATCAGCTCCCTTGATCCCAAGGTCGTGAATCTCTATATTATGTAGACGGGTCCCGGCACTGGTAAGGACCCTGGCCCACTTCACATTTGGACACTGTTCACTTATTTTCCTGTGACGTGACTGCATAGGGAACTAGTTATACATCACAGCTGGTATTAATCAACAACCGGCAAATCCGACATCTCTCTGACTTTATTTTTAAAATAATTGTCGAAGTACATATGAGAAACACTTTCATTATTCTGTTACATATCAGTGCCCAAATTTGGTCGATTGTTACATTTAACTGTTAAGTAGATTGTGTTGCCTGCCTGTCTAGCAACGTTTGTTTATACAAAACATAAAATAAGTGTTTGTTTTCTGTTGCATTTCATGAAGTTTATTGAGCTGGCTCGTGCGATTTTGGATAAACGGATTTAAAATTTGTCATGTGAATCCGGTAAGGGAACGTCGATGCGTTTTTGCGGTGCATTGTGGGAATTTTTAGGGAACGAACGTTTCAGTGCACTAGAAGGATTTTGCGAATGGCTCCCTGATCAGTGCCCTGACTACTGAACAAGGGAGCTGATTGAAACACAGCCATAGCTTCATTATGCGCTGGGTCCCCAGACCCAATATCATGATATCAAATGACAAGCCGCCATTGAGACCGCCATTGCCTCTCGGTTGTAAATAAAAATATGCTAATTTAGCTTGCGGTATTTAAGCGAGCGAGTTGTAAACATCATTTGTTTGAGTTAATTTGTACAAGATCAGCGGCGTAGAGAGATATAAGCTGGGGAATTACTTATGTTAAGGCACTAGCTTAGGAAAGCTAGACGATATCCAGAGCTTTTGTTTTATCAGTTCTTGAGTATTATTCACTGATGGTGAATGGGGAAATATTTATAAAAAACATATTGTATTATTGTCTCAGTACATTATTTGACATTTGACAGTATTCAAATTGAATAATACAATTAATAATGTTGCTGTTTTTTAACTAATTCATTGAAAATAAGTAGACTTCAGCACTCCTAAGAAAAACGAGGGTTTGACTATTAACCTATTATTAGATAACACAAAAAAACACATAAGTGAATGATACACTTGAACCTTTACAAAACCTCATGCCTGTGGAAGTCAAGCTTTAACTTTAGAGTTCTCAATACTGCCCACTAGCTGTGGAAGAGGAGTTTAGCATTTGTACTAAAGCCTTACCGGACTTTGTGTTGATTTTATGTTTCACAGCGTGGAAAAATGTGTTATATTCCTCACACAAACATTTGTTAGAATAGAGTGCATTGGCATATAGTGCATTTCAGTGTTTAAGAAAATTGGAATTAGAAGAATTAATTAAATTAATTAAATAGATAAATACAACATTTTCAAGGCTGTGCTAAAAAATAGACTGCTAGCAGTAACTGATGAAAAAAAACTATCAAATATTATTTAATATAGTATAAGCTTTTCAACATCAGTTTGCTTACACGGGCTAACAAGGAAGCTCAGTTTAAAGAAACGCATATTTTAATAAAACTCGCAGGCGTTCGCAACAAACGAAATATTTCCTCGTTTTGTTTGAGAGCGAGTCTGGAGCGCGCGTGTGTTGTGAAAGTGGGTGTCGCTGTGCACGCTGCCGGAGGAGCTTCACATCGATGTGTCGAGGACTTTAAACACAGTGTAGACTGCAAATACACTGTCACAGTGGAAGAGAGAGAGAGAGGGAGACCGCGCAGGATCCGACCCCGCAACAATTCTGATACAATGTCTCCAATGCTTCACTTTCCCATGCAATGTGTCTGATGATTTACTTTGCTCGCGCGCTGCTCTGATCGCGCTGTTTTTATGGAGACAGTGTATCGGCGTGCTAAAAAACGGTCAACCGGGAAATGGTAACACATGAACCTCCTCACTGGAAGGAACATGGTTGAGAGGAGCAGTAAATTTCTGTTCATCGTTGTCGGCTCGGTTCTGTTCATGCTGATTCTGTATCAGTACGTGGCCCCGGGGATGATGAACTTCGGATCTCCGCACGGTTACGCGCTGGAGGACGATGCTGATCTCTTCCCGACTCCCGATCCACATTACGTGAAGAAATACTATTTCCCCATCCGAGATCTGGAGCGCACTGTGGATTTTGAAATCAAAGGGGATGATGTGATCGTGTTCCTCCACATCCAGAAGACCGGTGGGACGACTTTCGGGAGGCATCTGGTCCAGAACGTCAGGCTGGAGGTTCCGTGCGACTGCAGACCGGGGCAGAAGAAATGTACCTGTTACCGACCCAATAGAAAAGAGACGTGGCTCTTTTCTCGCTTCTCCACCGGTTGGAGTTGTGGCTTACATGCGGACTGGACCGAACTCACCAGCTGCGTGCCGGGTGTTTTGAACAAGAAAGAGAACAGGATGAAAAACCAAAGGTAATGCTCTCTCATTTAAATGCATCTAAAATACAGTAAGTTTTAACTGTGTTTAATGGGGGACTTGTATTTGTGTTCAGCATATTGCGCATGCAATTTGTGATGCTCTAAAATTTTGTCTAGGTACAAAACTGAGGACTTATATCACTCACTATCAGAGTACAAAGAAGAACATACTCGCACAAACCGTTATTTATATATTTGGGTTTCTTTGCATTTGTGGTTTTATGAAACCAGGCGACTGTCAGAGACGAACCCTGGTTACCATGTTTGACTAAGGAAAAATGACTACAGTGACCTGTTACTTTATTATGGGAATAATAAAAAGCGTAAATAAATCCATTTGAATAAAATACCATGCTACCTTCATTTTAGTTTAGAGTATTTCTAATAACCATAAAATTTGACAGAAACAATGGTTACTGTGGTACGTTTCTGTAAATTGTAAGTTCCACAGAAGTTGTGGTTAGGTGCAAAACAGTTGAAAAGACTTTGCTTTGTCTAATGTTTGTGTCATTTTGATTACTGCATGTGTTTGTGTTTTCCCCCAAATGTGGTGGAGGTGGAAAATTACTGTGTTGTAAAACCGCTTTTTGTAAACACTGCTGGACGTTTTGCCAGGATAGAGGAATATAAACCAGCCTGGACACTCTGTAGAAAAGCCTTGTGTCAGATCAGGAAAAACTGGCTGTTTGCAGTCCACTTCATTTTGTTGTATCTCAGTGAAGAATTGTCAGTTCAACACTGAAGCTTTTTTCCTCACTCTCTCTTAGTAAAATTTGTAATCTCGGAGCATTAAAAAAGATTAAGCGTTACTGTTTGCAAAGTATATTATGTTTACTTTATAAATGATGTAAATCCATCCAAAACCCTGTATGTAGACAGTGTTTTAGTTTCTAATAGGATTTGATGGATTAAATTATCCAAGCCCTGTAATGTTAAATACATCATATCAGATTTGCCAAATTTTCACCATCCCATCTCCGCTTCCCAAAGAAACACTGGATCTTCGAGTCATACCCTTGAGTCAAGTCCATCCCAGTTCCTGATATGACAGAGATGACATGACTCTTGTTGTTTTTGGCGAGCTCAGGAATGTGATGCTGATATGGATGCACATTCCTCTCTTTGATGAATCTCTCCCATGATAAAGTCAGACAAACCACACCAGTGTTATTCTCCCCTAATTCATCACGCATGTGTACGTGAATGCTTCATCTGCGAGATGAGAGCGGGGTTACCCGTTGAAAGAGGCGTGCAGAGTTTTGACATTTCTCGTATTCAGAATCCGCATTGTTCAAGTAATTAAATGGGAAATACTGTGCGAAGATAATTTGGATTTGACATGCTTCTTTGTTGCACTTGCACAGATCTAAGCATTTTATTAGTTACAGTGATTTCTAAGGCTCAATGTAGGTCGCACAGAAGGATTGTGAATGTGCCCACCACCGTTTTTTAAAACCTTTTGGTAAAGAAATGTTTCTTGGGGTTTTCATAGAGCTTAATCATTCATGGAGAGCTACTGAAGTATAAGTAAGTTTGATATAAAGTAATTCAAGGATTTATAACCGAGGGGTTCCCTATTTGCCCTGCACATACAAATCCCACCAGCCCCCAGCAAACCCCCCCAGGTCGCCAATCTAACAGATTTTAGTGCCGAAATGTTGACAAGTATGAATTACATTCAGAAACGTCACCTCGCAGACAAAATATTTAGTGCGTGTTATATATAAATCATCATAGGCATTTTCTTGACAACTTGTTGACAAACTGTTATGAGAAACCGCAGTTAATCATTAATTACTGCCGTGGTCTTGTTTTGGAATGTCAGTGTTGTTTTATCATTACAAACATTTTGATTTAGTACAGAAGCTCCCTGCGTGCTTGTATCTTACCTCACTAAGCGTTGACTGCTCCAAGATTTGAAGCATTTTGGGCGGCCACAGAACCTTTACCACCTGTCGTCCGTCCATTGAGTTACAGTGCACGGAAGCCAGCGCCATTCCCAACAACAGGTGGGAAGTCATCTGACAGCTGTGTCAATCTGCATGCTTGTTGTTAGACGTGTTTAACAAGGTCGTTTATGTCGAAATCTCTCTCACAGCTCCTGAGATGCTCCACTTTTCTCCTCTTCGCTAGTCATTAGAGTAGCAAAGGATAAGCTTTTAATTACAAACCGGTTGCATTCGGATGTTTGGGATTTTTCGAATGGCATTCTATGCGTCTCGTACCCCAGGGACCTGGAGATGTGAGAATGATGGGGGAATTTAAATTGCTTAACGAGATGTGTATGACCAGATTCTCATTGAAGCGCTGGTTTCACTTGGAAGCCATCTGGCATGCGGTGTGTGTTGCCATCAAGTATGAAGCACAGGGGTTTTGGACTGGACTCCAAATAGAGTTTTGGTGTGTGTGTGAGGTGTTGGAATATGTTTCCCACTGTGTTGTCTGTGTAATCAGCCACCAGTGGCTGTTTTTCTCACCCCCGTTGGAGTAGAAGGTACCGGTCATGCGTAGGTCCTGCTGCTTTAGGCTGTGTGTAATTTGTTTAATGAACGGCCACAGCATCTGCTCTTTGGTTGATATGTTCAGAACGGTAGAAACAGGGATGCTGTGTTTTGGAATCCTTTAGAGAGGAAATTAAAGGACGGGCATCTGAGTTGCTATGCAGGAAGAGAGAGTTAGTTCTGAGAAATAAGAATCCAATACCCAAAAATTCCTGATTCCAAAAGTAGTGGCACTTGGATGTGCATTTACAATACAGAAGAAAAGCCATCACAATTTCCTCTTTATGCAGGAGTTTATATATTTTGTGAGCTGTCTCTTTAAGAATGTAATCCGTTTGATGTGATTTCTCATTTTTAGTTGTCATGGACGAGGATAGAATCACAGTTGGTGGGCAGCCTGGTTAGGAGGGCTGGCGCAGTGATCAAGCAGACACAATTAACTTAAAATGACAATGTGCCAATGGGGTACCACAACAGGCTGTCACATTTCTATTATTCCAGACATTTATAATGGTTATTTTTGAAGAATTTAAACTGTACGTTTTTGAAATGAATGAAGAATTTGCTTGGGCCTTCCAATATGGAGATCTATCTGGGATCCAGACTTTTAGACCCCACTGTATCTAAAGCTGAATATGTGCACGTTATGAGAGAGAATTCTGGGCCATGTGCAACTACTGTCACTTTTTTCCTGCACCATCTATTTAAAGATATTGCAGCAGATTTTGAGTCCCAATCCAATAAACTGGCACAGAAAAATTCTGCTGTCACTCTTTTCTTTTATTTTCAGACATATATCCACACTCATTCCTTCAGCCTCGCTCTATCTCTCTCCCATGATCACTTCCTGTTTCTCCAGCAATGTCAGTCTCTAATCAAACAGGCAAGATCATTTTCCACACCATGGCTTTATGGATATGGGCTGCACGATGTACCCCAAGCATGAATATAACATTAGAAAAATGTATTTTCATGGATGATTTAATGTAATTTCTAAAACAGCAGGTCCTACTAATAGGGAACTACCATATTATAAATAACATTGTTTGGTGTACATTGATGCAGGGCATTATCTCACAATGCATTGCACAGAGTCTGGAGTTTGGAGATATTGTGGTTGAAATAGAAAAACTGACGCTTTTTGGGCGTTAATGTGTGATGCACAAAGCACCAGATGTTATCCACCACATGGAGACTGAAGCCACATTGTGACTGTGACCGTTAAAAGTCTTGCTCTCTGCTTAGGAATATGTGTGTTTTTGTGCTTTTGCCGCTCCACAAATTATAGTCTTAAGTGGTTTGTGGTCGTGTGCTCTCTGTGGTCTGGAGGTCAGTAGCACAGAGTTTATGAAATCCACAAGCTCATGGATTCTGGCTCTGGAAATGTGAGTCAGATGGCATGGTGGTCCCCAGATCCTCTTGGAGTAGAGCGCGGAGGTTCTTACCGGCCAGTTTTCCTGGACCGGTAAAATTAAAGCTTGGAGCTGGGCCTGGTGGCAGCAGATTGACCTCGATGTGTTAATCCCATCAGATCAGCGTAGATTAAATACAGGCTGCTCAAAGCTTGTTATGCTGTAATGCGGAATCGGTGCTCACACACTCTGAAATCAAGATCTGTGATTTGGGCTCTAGGAACATTTAATTGCAACATTTGAGTCAGTATAGTAGTCTTGTTATCATGGGAATGGTATACATCACTTTCTTAGAAGGAAAATCAACCAAAAATGCTTTAAAAATTAATGTAGATAACCATCGGGCTTTTCAAACTTGAAATCGTTAACCCCGGGTTATTTGAAACACCACGTAAACAGAATCCTGGGTTATCTCTTTCACGTTTCATACTGCTTATAATTTACAAGGGGGTTAAGAGATAACCTTATTTGCATATATGCGGTGTCAAGAGTCATAACAGGATACCTTGAAGTTCTGCATTGGGGAAAACAATATGCCTCGCTAATCTTTTTGGGCTGTTTTTAAGCCTCCTAAAAGGTTACTTCCTCAAATAAATAAAAACTTAAAGGATTGTTTACACAGCACAAGTTTCTGTGAAATGAGGTGAGCTCTTTTAAATTTTTGATTGCTAAGCATCTGGTCGTATCATTCTGCCCCCGCTTTGTTTCACACTGCACATGTTTGGCACCGCAATGCAGGGCTAACCCTGCTTTGGAGCACGGTTTTATAACCATGGGCAAAATGTGGGGGTAACCCCGCTTCAAAATAATAAGTGTAAAACGTTGTTTCCTCAGGGTTAAAGCGGGGTTTAGAATAAAAATAATCCGGGGTTCAGCGCAGGGGGTCCCTCTTTTTATGCTATTTTACATCTGAATATATAAAAACACACACATATATATGTATAATAAATAACATAAAATATTACATTATTACAGTTTGTTTTCAAAAATTTTGACGTCACACCATAAGACACATGTACGGTTAATATGTCAACTCCCCAAAATACTCCATATTATTCCATAAATCAAAAGAAACATAACTATTATATATTAAGTTAAAAAACTCCTTTATAGAACTTAAAGGAACAGTTCACACAAAAATAGAATTCAACCAACATTTATTCACCCTCAAATTGTTGCAAATCTGTATACGTAAATGTCTTTGTTCTGATGAACACAGAGAAAGATATTTTCGAAAAATGCTTGTAAACAAACAGTTCTTTACAGAATGTAGGAAAGCAAACAGTTCTAGGTAACTTTTGACTACCATTTTCATTTTTCCTGCTATGATAGTCAGTGGAAATTTATACAGATTTGGATCAACTCAAGGGTGAGTAAATGGTGACAGATTTTCATTTTTGGTTATACTGTCCCTTTAAATATGGCTGAGTCTGAGTGCACACATTTCTTGGCAGCCTTGAACAACTCAAGCCCTATTCGCATGGGATTAGTATGACCTGAGGACCTCTAGACATTTACAAAAATTGCGGAGGTTGTCTGTGATCTTAATCCCACGCGAATCAGACATGTCTGTAATTTGTAAAGTAAAAAATCCCCCGCAAATTACCTACAATATTTCGCCGAACACCGAGGTCCTGTGATAATTTCTCCCGTGCCAATTGCTATCTCTGTTATTTGGAGGGGTCGTATATCCTTTTTAAAGGTTTTATCCACTGTTCGTGAATGATGGAGCCTGTGTTAAAGTGTTTTGATATTAATTCGGGTGCTGGGTCATCCATACCTGCCAACACTGTAGTTTTGGCCGAGAGTCTCCCATTTTGTTATTTCTCTTGTGCTGTGCAGTTAGTCGAAAATTTATTGTAATCATCAATAATCGAGGTAAAACAATTATTGTGCCGCATTCCATTTTTCAAGGATCCTCTCTTTTCTTGTGGTATAAAAGCACAGCTTTCCTTTATAGTGGTTCAGCTAGGGATGTAATGATTATCGCTTTAATGGGTTACCATGATAGTAACGTTCAGCGGTTAGTATTACCGCGTCATATTTTAATTACCATTAAACTGTACCAGTGTTATGGTTTGAAAATCCCTGTCCAGCGTCAAACAAAGTTATTAAGAGTTCAACGTACAGATGCAACATGAAACGTGGGATTTGTTCATTTATGTCAGGAGAGTAAATCAGGATTCAGGAGTATTGACATTCAGAACAAAATAACGTTCTATTTATTCAAGTCTGCTCCTGTGTGTTTGTGATGACAGTGCTTCACTTATTATGACTTTAGACATACTGACACATGTTTGCTTCATATTTCTGTATACAGACCCATCATTTCTATTCATTTTTCATTTAATCGTGTGATCTGATGAGTTTGAAACTCTGTTCAGCTTGTTTCATCTGCTATGAGCGCAGTTATGAGCGCAGATGTCATGCCGCTTCCTCACGGTTCCTAAAGTACACCCTATTTCTCACAACACACGCAGACAGATGATTTGCTGAATTGTGTTGTGTGTTTAGATGAAAATCTGATTTACTCATTTAAGATTGTGTTTAATCTGAACTAGGAAACATTTACATCGTGCCCCGAACATGCCATGACTAATATTTTATTTATTTTATGTAAATCTCATAAAAGTACATTTAGAGGTAAACTCAATATTAAATTTGGTTTTAGAAGTACTTTTTTGACATTTCCAGAACATGTTAATAAAACCGTGGTAATTTTGAAAACTGTGATGAGGCTGTTCTGTGATTGTATATATATCATTATTGTGATCTATAATTGTGATCTGAAATTTTGTAGAAAAATCTCTAGGTTTTCTTTACATTTATTTTTCCGTTGAATTCGCAGTTTAAAAGCCAAGTCTTTTTTCAAAGTTGTTTCAAAAGTAAGTGAGTAATCGTATTAAATAATCTCAATCTCAATATTGGCCTGAATAATCATGATTATCGTAACGTACAGAGAGATCTGTAAATTTGAGTAAAATCACAGGCTTCACTTATCCCAAGCGAATTCGCCACATGAAATACAGATGTGGGGAGGTAGTTTCTAAGTCTCCAGATAATACTAATCTCTTGTGAATAGGGCTTTATTTCACAAATGAGTAAAACTGATATTTGTGTTCGCAATTAGATATTTGGAGGGATGAAAACACTGTACGGATGTCACGGGCAAGAATGCCTCCTTTTCTCCGATCGGATGAAAGACGGTCTTCATCTCTGGCTCTGACTGCTGAAAAGCTTCTTGTTTACCTCACTCTTTGGTGATTATCTTGGCCCATTTCTGAGTGTTGTCTGTGGAGGTTTGGTAATTGCTTGACTGCGTTCAATAGTGTTCCCGTTAGATAAGCAGTTTTTTTCTTTGTCTTCAATGAATGTTTTCAGATTAGAGGTGCTATCACTCGCATTTCCGAGAGAGAGTGCTTTTTTTGTCGCCTGACATCTCAACTGTGTGAAAAAACAAAGTGCTAACAGAGATTGTGCGTGTGTGTGAAGTGATGCAGGTCAGATCGAGGGAAGGTCGTGACTCGGGCTGCCCGTGTTTTAGGATCCGCATGCTAAGCTCGCAGAGGGCTCTGAGACTTTATCAAGATGTTCAAATTGCTTCTCTGTATTTGTATGTGTGTTTAAATGTCAATATCCTTAAAGTAGTTTAAAGTACAAGTACATTGGGTTTTATCAACTTTGATCAATACAAATCATCTGGTTTACCGGCCAGATCAGGCTGATATTAATATTAATGAGCTGGAGGGATCGGCCGGCTGCAGTATGATGATATGGATCTCATGGCCCGTGAACAGAATCGTGCCCTTGAGCCAGACCTGATGTCTGCACTGCATGACTGAGCGCTCCATTGCCTCTTCTATCACTAATAGCTTTTTAATAAACAAAGACTTGACCACCCTTCAGCTTGCCCTTTGTGTTTTGCATAAATGAATACGTGAACGCAACTCCAATGCCGATACTGACTAACTTGCACACTCTGCTTTCGGATTGCTGTTTTCTTTATCTGTGATTCTTGTTCACTTGCTATCTGGGGTGAAACGTGAGAAAATATTTCAATCTGTGTATTTATCCTTACAAAGAAGTCGCGTGACGAAGTTCAGATAACTTAGAATATAGTACAAAGACAACCTTTATGACTCTTTGACATTTTTTTGAAGCATCGATGCTTTCGGTCCCCTTTTATTGAAAGTGCAGAAGTGAGCAGGGTCTTCAAAATTTCTCTTTTTGTGTTCAATGTCATGTGGGTTTAGAACAGTAAGCATGAACTCTTCCTTTAAGAAAATTCTTCATTTCTACATTTAAATTGATGCTTTAGGCGGATGCTTTTATCCAAAGTGAATTCTCTATACATATCTTTTAGTCAGATTGTGTGTGTCCTTGGTATTGAACCCATGACCTTTGTCTTGCTAGTTCAATTCTCCCCTACTTGATGTGTCCCGTAGGAACACTTCTCTGTCACTCTAACTTTCTTTCGCTTTCATTAACTGTGTGATTATGAGTCTTGTTGACTTTATTTATTTTAGTTTTTTGCCAGTGCGGAGTGGTTCGGCCCGAGCTGAAACATTCCTGTCATCTAACAGACGTTTGCTTTGAAGTCTTGTTATTCGCCGTGCTGGCAGGTAAAGCCCTGGACGATGGCGCCAAATTGATTTCCGCGTGCTGTGGACAAATTGCCATGCAATGACTAATTGGTAAACATTTTTATAATTCATAATTAGGGCCTCCACACTCCCAGTGTGAGCTGGCTTGCAGCCGAGCTTTCATTTGTTAAGCTACCGATTCCACAATGGTCATATAAAGACTCACATTTTCCCTTACCCTTACATATAGATGAAACGGGTATCTTCTATCTTGAAAGCTTTTATTCTCAAGACCGATTTTAGGTTGATTGGAATACGTAATTGGAACGTTGATTGGACAAATGTGACTCTAGACCACATGTGTTAACAGATACTGCCTGAATTTTAAGTGTTATTGTATCATTTAGGTTTTAATTGGCATGGTCACAGAATAAGAAAAAGCTATTGACCTTTTGTATGATGTGAGTTAATTAGCCATCCACCCCACCATCAGAGCTGTTTGTCAGTGACTGGCTTTGTAAATAGTGGGCGTGGAGTCATGAGTTTGCTGTCAGTGTTTTGTTGTATACAAGGCGAGCACAGGTTGCAGAATTTTGTTTAGATTTTTTCCACTTTACAAGCTTTCCTCAAAAGAAAATTTGCATTCATAATCGCACATAATTTGCATAACAAGCTGTTGCTCTTGAAGAAGTGCTTTGAAAGACTATTTTCCCAAACGTTTGGAGTATGCATGGACCAATGTCAGAACAGGAACTTCCGTATTGCTTTTTGTTTTGATTTGATATGTTTATGGCCATCTGACCTGTTGAAATTTGTAGGACAGATAAAATGTTGTTTATAAAGTATTGCAAGAGGTTCTTGTGCATTTGCCTCATGCATTTGTAAATGCTATTCTTTCTCGTATTTGGTTTATTTTGGGAAAAATATTTCACCTTTTTGAACATCTCTGAGTAACCTGCATATGCCCCTTTGGTAATGTTTCTAAGAGAAATCAGAGGTCAAGGGATTTATCTATCATCTTTGAGTATCATTTTGTTGTATTCTCATGAGTATCTGTTAGATTTGTGAAGTGTGAGTGCCAAACATTTATGGATAGGAGATGTAGAGAGTTTTTTGGATAGAGGAGTCTGGCTGACTTTTTGTGCGTTCGTCTTTAGTGTTGGCATACACATGTACAATGAATCCTGGCCAGGACTGCGTTAATATGTAAAATTGTATCTGTGGTACGTCGTAATGCTCAATTGTTTTAAGCACTTTTGAGTGCTATAAAATGTAAGTTTATTCGATGTGGGTTCAACTTTGGTTGTTTGGCATAAAAGCTGTTTTCCAAATGGTTCACCTGTGTTTTGCACTCGAGACCAATTGATAGTGGTCTGAGTCCAGTTCAGTATGATTAATTTCATTGAACTGCTCATGGTGACATCTATTTTGTTTTCACTTGAATTACTGGCAGGTTGCATTGTTTGCATCACTTGCAATGCAGACAACCATAAATGGTATTTTGAGAAGACTAGGCAAGTTTTGCTATTCTAAACAAATCAAATTACAATATTGCATAATTTCAGTGACAGTGATATTGGCAGGTCCCCAAAATGGCAGAACACTAGCATGTTGGGCAGTAGTATTCTTCCACAACATTGGCTATGTACTAGAAGACCTGTTTTTATTTCCCTGTGTCCTTTGACGCCCCACTCCAGGGAGCATGAATCTGGGGAGGAAAGTTTATTTGTGGGGGCCGTATTATGGCACATAATGTTCGCGTATTATACGCTTTTCTGCTGATACGGCCACGCTGTCGACAACTCCACTGGGCTGGCAGCTATGTACAGTGTTATCTAGTAATTGCGAAGGAGAGAGAGAGAGCAGGCTTGATTTATTGCCTCTGCAGAGGAGAGAGAGAGAGAGAGAGAGAGAGAGAGAGAGAGAGAGCGGGGAGGGGTGACGAGTGATGAAGGAAAGCGAGGTTCTTTCTGTGACTCTCCAGAGTTGAGCGAGACGGGTTTGAGCTGGAGCGAAGCAGAAATCTGAATGAATGAAGAGGTGCTGAATTTCACCTTCTCATCTACAGGAGATTTTCCTTAACTCTCCTCCTCTCCACATACTCTGTGGGCAACTGTTTCTTCTGTATCCCTCTCCTGGGAACCTGTTACAGACCTCATCTGACCACAGCTCAACAAAAGCCTCCCTGGAATTACCCAGCATGCCTCTCGGTCTGCAGAGAGTCCTGTCTTGATAGTTTTTCTGGTGGTTGTGTGTGAGAGAAAGAGAGAGTCTGTCTCTCTTTTTTAAACCCCCTGCTGTGTTATTAAGCTCATTCTGAGCCCAAGCTCGACCATGAGAATTCCAAGCTTGTGTGGAGTCCTGTGTATCTTTGTTCAAATGAGTAATTGCATAAGGCCTTCAAATATATAGTCAGTTACACATTAGCTGTGTTTTACAAACAAAGATACTCTTGGCAAATAAATTGTGGTAAATAATTTACTTCATGTAAAAGATGACCCCGCGCACCCATCATTCGTACAAGAAAGTGCTGTGGTTTTGTTTATGTAGTATTTTGCAGTCATAAAAATTATGGTTATTATGTTTGGAAGCGAATAAATACAATGTAGGTTCATACAGAATTTGTGTTTAAAAGCAAAAATTGACAATAACAGTAATAATAAAAGATGTTTAATTAAAATGTGCACTATTGCAAGTTTAATAATATTATGCTTCCTAAAAAAATATCAAGTCAGTTGTTTCTTCTCAAATATAATATAAACGGCTTTTGGTAAAAATATATATGTAAAAAAAAATTCCAGTGTAATTCCTTGACTACTACTTTAATAAACCTTTTTTTTTAACAGTAAAATTTGCTTTCGTTGTAACCAACATCGTACCAGATGTCAGCTTAACTTGAATTTAACCAAAAAAATCCTTTAAAGTACTTTACCTTGTTTATGTTATATAAAGCAAGTGGATTGTGATCTAACATTTCCACGGTATTTTAATTTGTTAAATGGCCAAAAAAATGTTTTGTGAGGGCTTTGTTGATTTCATTGGTGCATAACATTTTAGCATTTCTGTTCACAAAAAGTGGGATGGTGAACTCCCACTGGAGTGACTTCACAGATATTGACACAAAGAGGCTTTTATATTTGTGAATGTTTGTTTAATGAACCATTCATATGAAGCGCATAAATCTTTTCCTGCTCTCAGCTGTGCCCAGTCGGACCGTCACTCATCCTCTGTCAGTAGCCATAGGAGGTAAAACCCACAAAAGCCCCTCTCTCTCTTTCTCTCACACTCAGGAAACCGCAGGAGCAGGATGGGGTCTGTGCAAATGGAAGGTCTACTGAAAACAAGTTCCAAAACCATCCAGATTCTCATTCTCAAAAGAAGAGTCATTGTTTGTTAAATAGACCGTCCTCCTCAACAAGACGAGATTGAAGTTTGGATGAGCCATGAATTATGCAGCTGTAGTTTTGGATTGTTATCTGTTGTATCTTAAGTTTTCACATCTTTTTATTGAGCCGGCGTTTTCTACCCTTGCTTGTGTGAAAGACAAATGATGTGTGTTTTTATTATGTTGGTAACTTATGTGTTAAAGAAAAACTTCTTCTCTTTCTTCTCCGTAATGTCCTGTCTTCTCACTTCTGTCAATGAAAGGCCCCCAAAATGACAACAATTGGGCAGTGCGTGGTGAAAGCTGTCAGGATTCACTCTGTTTAAACTGATTTTGACTGCTGACTGCTCTTCAGCTTTTATTCACAGGCTGACATTTCGGCAGAGTTTGATACACTCCATATCAGTGCTTAAACATGATGGATGACTCATGAGAGCTTTGTTGACTTGCTATGAGATCACACAACAGCTTCTGGTAAAAGCGGGTTTGTGCGGTGACTGAAGATCAGTCGCAGTCATGGGCCAAGCATGTTGTCATGGATTCATGCTCTTGAAAGATGAGATCGGAGCGTTCACTGCACAATTAGCTGTCACATATTTCACACGTTTGGTTTGTGTTGAAATAAAAAATGGCCCTGTTTGAAGCACGGAGAGGTGCTAGGGATTCGAGTGGTTTTTACAGACCCTGATAATGGTTAGTATGAACAGTCACGGTTTGGAACGGTTTGAAAGTCTTCTCATCATTGTTTTGTTGGGCTGGGTGTATCTAGGTTCTGGTGCTTTGAATGTCTCAGTTTTACAGTAAAGTAAAGACAGTAGATTGTGAAAGCAACATGAGGAACCATTCAGTCTCTTTCTTACCTTTTTACAATCTGAAGAACCTTGTTCTCCACAAAGAACATTTTTAACCAGAAATGTTATTCAAATGTTAAAGGTTTTAAGATATACAGTATATATATATTTTTAGTATTATTATTATTATTGTTTGTTTTCTTTTTTAGTCTATTTTTTCTAGGTAGGAAAAATGCCATATTTTCAATTTTCTAGTATTTTGTAATCCAAGGTAAACTTTCAAAGACAGCCATAGTTTAGTTTTTCAAGAACATCCTGTAGCTTTACGGTTTATGTAAATAACTCATATTTTCGATTATTGGTTTTTGATGTTTTGTGGAATACAATGTGTCTTGTTCTTGACCACTCTTCATATTTACTTATGTTCTGTATAGCATGTTTACTCACACCAGCGTGTGTAATTCATGCATTTATATATTTGCACCAGTCAATGTGATTTGCCCATGCCGTCACCTCTTCCACAGGAAACAGTGAGCAAGATGGAATGATTGAGAAAGTGAAAGTGAGTTAGGTGGAGGATGGAGGAAATAATGAAAGAAGCAAGTGTGTGCAGGGGGTGACCATTTCGTCATAATCTAGCTGTTGCCTTGACATGAATCAGATGACCTTAGACTGTCAGCATCTAAGTCCATTACGGAATATGATCTTCCATCAGCGAGGGAAGAGAATTGCAGGACTTGCAAGAACGGTGTGCAATCGACTTACGGAAAGCCATAATGCTAGAGAGGGTGATGGAGAGTGGAGGAAATGAGGAGTGATTGAATGAATGAGTGAGGGAGGGACTCCAGGCACTTGGCAGGAGCACAAGTAGATGTCATTTTTTCGCTCTCTGTGTTGTATTGTGATGAATTTGAAAGGATTTGTCTGTCTGCCGTTTGTGGGAGTGACCCCTGGTGTTTCCTGTTGTCGTTATTACTTTTCATTTTTAACTCACATTTGCCACATACACACATGTACGGTAAACCCGGTCCAAAATTAACTTCTACACACCTGCCAGTGCTGAGTGAATTGAAGAACACTTACAGGCTATAAATATTAATTATGTCTGGAAATAAGGATTAAATAAAATACAATTTATGAATGTGAGAGAACTGTAGAATTTTGCACTATTTTTGGGTTATGAGGTCATATGTGTGGCTTGGACCATTTTACTCTATTGCACAAAAGGTTGGACTTAATGAAGTCTGTTCCATAAAACTTGTCCATAAAACTACATGTTCATTTTTTTATCAATTACTGTGCTAGCATGATTCATTTTTTATTAGAAAAATTCAGTGTATCACTATATGCGATTAATATATATAATAACCAGCTAAATGTACATTTTCCTGCTTATTCCGTGGCCAAATTGTTTGCTTATTTGGTAAGTAGCCGTGTTATATTTCCTTATGTGAGAAGAAAGCATGCCACCACTGACCAGAAAAAAACCCCACTATTTCAGAGAGCTGTGTAATAACTCAGTTTAAACCGTGTATTATGTTGCAGTTCCTTTTAAAGTTACTGTCCACTGGCGAGTAATTGAGTTTCATTTAGTCACCAAAGCTAATTTTCCTTGCACTGGGTGCTTGGTGAGTGTTTGTTTTTAACCCCTCTTGCACACCAGCATTGGCAGGATATGTGTATCCCATATACAGTAGACGGTCGCCCTGCGTTCCCTCGCTGTAGCGTTATTGAAACAGGGGCCTGTGAACCCATCCCCCGTGCTTGACAAGCGTGCTAATTGAATTGTGGGAAAATGCTAATCACTGGCTTTCCTATACATGTAGGGGAATGTTGGTTTGTTTTCTCGCTGCCTGTGTAAGAGTTTCATGGAACCGCAGTTGTCACTCACAGTTTGTTTATATATTACATTTTTGTAAACATTTGTTCATGTGAAAACACTGAATAAATGACACTTTGCTACAATTGCTGGCAACAAAAGTGAGTACACCCCCAAGTAAAAATATAAAAATTGGGCCCAATAGCCATTTTCCCTCTCCGGTGTCATGTGATTCCTTAGAATTATAAGGTCTCAGGTGTGAATGGGGAGCAGGTGTCTTAAATTTGGTGTTATCGCTCTCACGCTCATATACTAGTCCCTGAAAGTACAACATGACACCTCATAGCAAAGAACTGAAAAAAAGAAATGTTGCTCTACATAAAGATGACCTAGTCTATCAGAAGATTGCCAAGAGCCTGAAACTGAGCTGTAGAACGTTGGCCAAGAACATACAGCAGTTTAACAGGACAGGTTTCACTCAGAGAGGCCTCACTGTGGACGACCAAAGAAGTTGAGTGCAAGTGTTGAGCGTCATATCCAGAGGTTGTCTTTGGGAGATATATTTATGAATGCTGCCAGCATTGCTGAAGAGGTTGAAGGGGTGGGGGGTCGGCCTGTCAGTGCTCAGACCATACGCTGCACACTGCATCAAATGGGTCTGCATGGCTGTCGTCCCAGAAGGAAGCCTCTTCTAAAGATGATGCACAAGAAAGCCCGCAAACTGTTTGCTGAAGACAAGCAGACTAAGGACATGGATTACCGGAACCATGTCCTGTGGTCTATTGAGACCAAGATAAACTCATTTGGTTCAGATGGTGTCAAGCATGTGTGGCGGCAACCAGGTGAGGAGTACAAAGACAAGTGTGTCTTTACTAAAGTCAAGCATGGTGGTGGAAGTGTCATGGTCTGGGGAACATGTACTGTGAAATACTGAAGCAGAACATTACTACCTCCCTTCGGAGACTGGACCGCAGGACAGTATTCCAACATGATAACTACCCCAAAAGAAGCTGAGGGTATAGATGATGGACTGGCAATGCATGTCTCCAGACCTTAACCCTTTGAGCATCTGTGGGGCATCCTCAAACTGAAGGTGGAGGAGCGCAAGGTCTCTTACCTCCAACAGCTTGGTGATGTCGTCATGGAGGAGTGGAAGAGGACTTCAGTGGCAACCTGTGAAGCTCTGGTGAACTTCATGCCCAAGAGGGTGAAAGCAGTGCTAGAAAATAATGGTGGCCACTCAAAATATTGACACTTTGGGCCCAATTTGGACATTTTCACATGGACATTAATAGCTGTGTGTTGAGTTATTTTGTGGTGACGGCAATTGTACACTTTATACAAGCTGTACACTCACTACTTTACATTGTAGCAAAGTTTGATTTCTTCAGTGTTGTCACATGAAAAGATATAATAAAATATTTACATAAATGTGAGGGGTGTACTCACTTCTGTGAGATACTGTAGCTCATTCTAAGGCAATATAAACTCAATGCTACATTATGTAAGGTCTTTATGCACCTCTGACATAGTTATGTATATGATATTGCATTTATGTCAATAGATCCTCTTTATAAAAATTACTCACTGGACTTTTTAACTATCTTTGTCTGATTATATAGCTACCCCATGACATTATTCTTTTGAAATACATAACAACTGACAGAATATTTTGTTGCTTCTTGCTGTGGCTGCGGGTTATAAGAAATGTAATATTGACATGGATGAAAGAGCTTTCAGATGGACAGGTGGTGGAAGATCTGGGCTGTAGTTCATGGTAGTGCTGTTCTACGAGCGTTTTCTAGTGAAAGAAAGAGTAAAACGAGTCTGACAGAAAGACCCAACTACGACGAAGTGTTTCTCAGAAACACCCCGTCTCCGCCTTCACAGTCACTTACCGTTTTGACAGAGCAACTCTGACTTTTCAAGCTGCAGGACTCTAAAGTGCACTTAACAGCTTACAGTAACAACGTGTTACTCGAGGCCTGCGTCGGAGAGCACTTGTTCAGTCTTACAGGGTTGAAGATGTTCTTCTCCTCCATCCTGTTTATTTTCACGTTGTCATCGGTTGCTCAGGGTCTGATTGACAAGCTTGCTGAATCGTCGGGAGACAGTTAATGCACATTTCTTGTCTCGTATCAACCTCTGAGGAGCTGCTGAATGCGTTTTTTGGTCAAATTCACTGTCAGAGTGCCTGCTGACTTGTTTTACCTATCATACGCAATGTGTTGTTATAGAGTGTTTTCACAGTTTTGTGACTAAGAAAGCTCATTATCATGGATAATTATGATATACTGTAGGTAACACTAAGCTCTTATTCCAGTATTTAAAATGCAAAAAAGCTTGAGGATATATTCTAGTGTTGAATTACAACTGCTCAGTATGTGTTAATTGTGTTTGAGAGATGTGAAGGATATTTTTCATTAGTTGTTCATTGTTTCCGGTTACTGAAGGAAGATATGCATCAGGATGTGTCAGGCATCTATCAGGAAGAGATCAGATCTCTGTTTGTGATAGGGCAGTGATTTGGCTCAAATTATGTAATGTGATCTTCATCTTCATCCTCTGAGAGACATTTTTTTCGATAAGCAGATGCCCTTTGCGAGAGGTCAATGAGCAATTTGAGATCAGGAGGTTCTCTTGTGATAAAAAAAACCAGTTTGTCTTTGAACTTTTTTAATGATGAAATGCAATTGCAGATGTAGCTTGCCTTTAACATCGCATTTGTTGCTTTTAGACAGCAATGTGATTAAATGTAGAAATCTCCTCCACCTTAAATTTGTCTTTCCAAAGGGAACCTTTTGCTCAGAGGTTGCTTGCTTATACCTAAGGAAAATTCTCACATATATTTATGTAAAGTTTTGCCTCAGTTTTTTTATTTTACAGATACAGTTGAAAGAAAAATTATGTGAACCCTTTGGGCTTACTTGGATTTCTTCATAAATTGGTCATAAAATGTGTTTTGATCTTCATCTAAGTCACAACAATAGAGAAACACAGTCTGCTTAAACTAATACCGCACAAACATTATATGTTTTCATGTTTTTATTGAACACAACATGTAAACATTCATAGTGCAGGGTGGAAAAAGTATGTGAACCTTTGGGTTTAATAACTGGTTGACCCTCCTTTGGCTGCAATAACCTCAACCAAACGTTTCCTATAGTTGCAGATCAGACCTGCACAACGGTCAGGAGAAATTTTGGACCATTCCTCTTTACAAAAGTGTTTCAGTTCAGCAATATTCTTGGGATGTCTGGTGTGAATCGCTCTCTTGAGGTCATGCCACTGCATCTCAATCGGGTTGAGGTCAGGACTCTGACTGGGCCACTCCAGAAGGCGTATTTTCTTCTGTTGAAGCCATTCTGTTGTTGATTTACTTCTATGCTTTGGGTCGTTGTCCTGTTGCATCGTCCATCCTCTGTTAAGCTTCAGTTGGCAGACAGATGGTCTTAAGTTTTCCTGCAAAATGTCTTGATAAACTTTGGAATTCATTTTTCCATCGATGACAGTAATCCGTCCAGGGCCTGAGGCAGCAAAGCAGCCCCAAACCATGATGCCCCCTCCACCATATTTCACAGTTGGGATGAGGTTTTGATGTTGGTGTGCTGTGCCTTTTGTTCTCCACACATAGCGTTGTGTGTTCTTTCCAAACAACTCAATTTTGGTTTCATCTGTCCACAGAATGTTTTGCCAGTAGTGCTGTGGAACATCCAGGTGCTCTTTTGCAAACTTCAAACGTGCTGCAATGCTTTTTTTGGACAGCAGTGGCTTCCTCCGTGGTGTCCTCCCATGAAGTCCATTCTTGTTTAATGTTTTCCTTATTGTAGATTTGTCAACAAAAATGTTAGCATGTGCCAGAGATTTCTGTAAGTGTTTAGCTGACACTCTAGGATTCTTTTTCACCTCATTGAGCATTCTGCGCTGTGCTCTTGCAGTCATCTTTACAGGACGACCACGCCTAGGGAGTGTAGCAACAGTGCTGAACTTTCTCCATTTATAGACAATCTGTCTTACCCTGGACACATGGACATCAAGGCTTTTAGATATACTTTTGTAGCCCTTTCCAGCTTTATGTAAGTCAACAATTCTTGATCCTAGGTCTTCTGAGAGCTCTTTTGTGCGAGGTATGGTTCACATCAGACAACGCTTCTTCAGAACAGCAAACTCAAAACTGGTGTGTGTTTTTTATTGGACAGGCCAGCTTTAATCAACACATCCAATCTCATCACATTGATTGGACCCCATGTTGGCTGACTCCTGGCTCCAATTAGCTCTTGGAGAAGTCATTAGCCTAGGGTTTCACGTACTTTTTCCACCCTGCACTATGAATGTTTACATGTTGTGTTCATTAAAAACATGAAAACATATAATGTTTGTGCGGTATTAGTTTAATCAGACTGTGTTTCTCTACTGTTGTGACTTAGATGAAGATCAGAACACATTTTATGACCAATTTATGAAGAAATCCAAGTAAGCCCAAAGGGTTCACATACTTTTTCTTTCAACTGTATTTTAAGTATAACCGTATTTAATATAGAAAAATAAATACAGTTTTCTGCAGAGACAAATTTCAGTCTTGACAAATCTGGGCAAAGATGTAAATACGACATTATTATCACCAAACTATCTGACTTGTCATCCACATTATTTGTATTGCCCTAAACATACTGTATTTAAAAATGATCAAATTTGTTTCCATTTACAGGGACAGTTCTCCCGAAAATGTTAATTCTGTCATAATTTTCTGATCCTCGAGTTCCAAATCTGTATAAATTTCTTGGTTCTGATGAACACAAAGACATTTGGAAGAACGCTTAAACAGAATAATGAAATTGATACAGATTTTGAACAACTTGAGGATAAGTAAATGAAGACACAATTTTCATTTTTGGTGAACTGTTCCTGTAAAAAAATATTTTGATCACAATTTTGAAGTTGGGCAATCGGGAAAGTTGTTCTTGAGACCTTCATAGTGGCATATTGAAGAACTGGGTCATCCTTTTTAACTTTGTCTCGGGGCCTGTAAATGCCATGCCTGCACTGCTTATGAGACCCGAGAAGTTGAAATTTAAATGAAACTTCATTGAGCTCCCGAGAAAGCAACCTCCAAGCAATACATTTTTCCTCCGGGTTCCCCTGGTGTTGGCATCACGTGAAACAACCAGGTAATAAAAAGGAAAGCGGGATGATTGTCTCAGAGTCCCCTTCGCTCCGGGCCCTGTTGCCGTCTCCTCCATCCATCTTAACTCCGCTCCTCTCGGTGCCCAGAATGGAATTCTCTCCCCCTCTGTCCTTTGGAGGGTCGGCATGTGTGAAAAATTGTTAAGAAGCTCTCCCTTTCTTTTGCTCTCTCTTTTGGTCCCTCTCTGTTCTTTGTGCTCGAGTAGGCGTGTTCCAAACTCTTGACATCAAAAGAAGGCGTAACACATCAGTCTCTCACCAGGGAGACTCTTTTCAGCAGGCCGCAGAAAGGGGAACACGAGCGAAACAGGATCCGTTCAGGGGCCACGGAGGTGATTTGCGGCCTTGAGCTTTTAAGGGGGGCCTAGGTGGGCAGCGGAAAGCGGGAGTGAGGTAGCCTGTCCACACTGTAGCACTGGAAACATAATCACAACGCTGAGCATACAAACACACATGGCACTCATTTGTCAGTTTTTGTTCCCTTTCGAGCACTCCCTCTTTTACTTCTCACCCCATTAAGTTTTCTGTTATATTCACCTCTGAACTTTCTCTTAAATACTTCCCCTCTGCTTCTGCATTTCATTTCTCTAATTTCTTTTTCACCTTCTTCCGGTATTTACTAACTTTAATAATCTGTTCACTCTGTCACACATCTTTTTAACAAGTTTTCGCTTTTTAATTGTGTACGTGACAAAAGATGTTGAGAAGGAGGTTTTGAGTTGTTTTTGGTTTCGTACTTTATATATTTTTTCTTGTTTATTTTCACACTTGTTTGTCATTGTTTCATCCATTAATTCATTTATGCATGAACTTTTCCACTCACTTTGTTTTGTCACTCATCAATTGAATGTATATATATATTTTTAAGTTGTTTGTTTATTCAATTACTCACTGACTCACTTGTTAACTCCCTCACTCACTCATTCAGTATTTGAACCACTCGTTGACTCACTAACTTGTTGACTCACTTTTCCGTTTATACACTCATTGGTTGATGCACTTTTCCATTGACACACTCATTTGTTGACTCACTAACTCACTCATTGACTCATTTACTCACTTGTTGACTCACTCATTCTTTGACTCCCTCACTCTTTGACTCCCTCACTCTTTGACTCCCTCACTCATTGACTCTCTCACTCCTTGACTTACTCACTCACTCACTCACTCACTCACTCACTCACTCCTTGACTCACTCCTTGACTCACTCGCTTCTTGACTTCCTCACTCCTTGACTCACTCAATCTTTGACTCACTCCCTCACTCCTTGACTCACACACTCCTTGACTTCCTCACTCCTTTACTCGCTCAATCCTTGCCTCACTCCTTGACTCGCTCAATCCTTGACTCACTCACGCCTTGACTCACTCCCTCATTCCTTGACTCACTCCCTCACTCCTTGACTTCCTCACTCCTTTACTCACTCACTCCTTAACTTCCTCACTCCTTTACTCACTCACTCCTTGACTTCCTCACTCACTCCCTGGCTTCCTCACTCCTTTACTCACTCACATCTTGACTTACTCCATAACTCCCTCACTCACCCGTTGACTCACTCATTCGCTAATTTATTTGTTTTCCCACTTTTTGATGAATTGTTTGTTCATTCACTCACTCACTCACTGATCCGTTTACTCGCTCGCAAACAGTTGGTTATTCACTCACTCATTCACTGGCTAGTTTATTTGTTTGCTCACTCATTGATGAATTGTTTGTTCATTCAATTACTCATTGACCCACTCGTTCACTACCTCCTCCACACACTCGTTCACACTCAACTCTCTCTCTCTGTACTTTAAAATGACCTCCTCCCTCCATCACCCGCAGTATCTCTCGGCCTCTCAGCCAGGCGTCCTGTAGTGTGAAATGGGTCTGTCAGTAGAATTAGCATAGCTCTTCTGCAGCAGATTGTATAACATAACTTTGGCAAAGAGCTCCATATGGCTCCTTGCTCGCTTTCTGGACCTGCTCACTGACTAATACTTCTCTCAGTGAGTCTGAGTGCTGCATTAACATAATTAAAGTGGCCACACACACACACACACACACACACACACACACACTAGGCGTCCATTCAACCGCCCTGCTCTGATCCAGGCTGTTAAAGATGTCAATATGGCAACTCTGTGTTGTGTTTGATTAGAGTGGTTCATGTCTGTTATTGTCATTAGAGATTTTTATCTCAGTTCATAAACAGACGGTTGCAGTTTGATATTTCAGTTGTACAGAGGGTCGCAGCGGTCTTTCAGAATGCTACATCAACTCCACGCACCCTGTCATATCAGACCATTGTTTTCTCTTAGACGAAATGGCAGTCCAATTATTCATTTATGGTTGCGTGCTAGAATGATCTAGTTATCATTGATTTCATGAAATGAAATGCCAGGCCGCATGTTGACTCAAGTGGCGTGCTATATTGGATTTAATTATAATGTATAATAATGTAGGTGAGTCTGTAATTGCAGTTACGCAGGTGGCCCCCAAGCTGTACATAGAGTAGACCAGAGCTGTAACTACCAAGGATGCCACAATATTCAAATAAATTTTTAGTCAAAATGTTTCTGGCCAGTGTTTATATCTCGCAAAGTGTCTATAAATAGATGTAAATGTTAATAAATTGCAAATAAAACGCATGAACAGTACTATTATATATTTTATTGAAGGGGCCTCTGATGGGCTAAAATGGCAGTACGTTTGTGTCTCCTGTGTTTGATTTTGTGGGACTGTGCAAACACTCGCAGATCCCAACATGCACACTAACAAGACCCCCCAAACCCAAATTCTGTTTGTCCTCCCCCCGGGAGACAAAAGAGAGGTCTGTTGCTTCACCTTATCTACACCTGAGGGCTTTATCCCACCCCATCTCAAACATACGCACACACTTTTCTCTCCCCAGCATTTCAAATACTTGTTGTGCCATCTTTTGTGTTTTATATATATACTCTCTCTTTTGTATGTGTCTAGACATGCAGGTGTGCACATACTGTATGTAAGAAGGCCGGTTTAATCCAATTGTTTGGTTTGTGTCTAAGTAGACTGGCTTCAGTCTCACAGCAGCTGGAGTTCTTATTCTCACGTATTTTAAGAGAAAGAAGTCAAATGATAGTTTAACCTCGGTTCAGGCGTAAACAGTATGATGCTTTCTCGACAGCCTCCCACCGATGAAACCGTTAAATGGAGTCGAGTGGGTCAACATCTCTGTTTGCGTTGTTTAGATGGAGCATTGAGAGCTCGCTTATACTGTATATAGCTGCTCAACCTCTCACAAGAGAAATTACAGGAATGTTTTTGTTTGTTGACAGGTTTAACCATGTCGACAGCCCTGGAATTGACAGGGGTTCTTTGGAAACCGACCGTGATTTGTTTTGTATAGATTGTATCAATATAGAATTGTTGGCATGAACAGATTATTAATGAATATAATATATATTAACAAGATGCGCCTTTGCATTGTCGCGCAGTGGCACGACTTGGCAGGCTTTTTTTCGTTTTTATGTTATAATAAATATAATTGGCTATATTATTAATTTGTTTCTCTTCTTTTCACACTAAAACATTTATATTTTTATTTATGCTTTTGTCCAGTGCCCTTTTCCAAAGCGACTCCAGTTATAGAGTTCCCTGGGAATGCAATTTGTCATGCAAGTGACATCAGGCATCTAATCATAGTAATGCAAATTACCTCTCTATCCAAATTTACATAATATTATGTATTTTTTAAAAGGTGAAGCTGCTTAAATTACCTTAAATGATGTGTGCATGTCTATTTTATAGCCAGGATACCAACATTTGCCTTAGACAAAAATTTGACTAAATTCCAACTGTATCATTAAACAGGAGACTTTTATCTTGTTTCTTGAGTGTTAACACGATCTCTAATGTCAGGCGCTTAAGACATACTTAATCGAACTCTCTGACTGCTCTTCACCGACCCATGATCCTTAAATAATAACAAAAACATTCTTCTTCAATACTGTATGCAATGTGTATCGAAAAAAGATTTGAAAGTATGTCTGAAATTTCACCTCTGCAAGATTCTTTAGCAAGTGAAACCATTAGAGGGCTCCAGACCGCGTATAAAACAGATGTATTTGTGACCACAAATATTCATTTGTGAGTGATATTTTTGTGGTGATCGCCACTGGCCATCTGCTCTCCATTGTCGGGTGTTTACGAAAACACTTTATGCACACTCAATGTACTGACATTTTGCATTACACCACAACGGAGGCACTGTTTTGTTATCAGCACAGAGAGGCTCTGAAGAGTTGAAGTACAAAACCTAATAGGCGCTGTATTAGCTGTATTTCCTAACTGTTTAGGTCAATATTGTTTCTGTTGCTTCCAAGTACTTTTCAGTTCTTGATACATTCACGACAAATTCACGTGGCATACATCACTGTAATGTTTTAAGTAGTGCAGTTGATTCGTTGAATCAGCGTTATACTGTAAACAGCGAATTCGCCAGTATGAACGCATTATTAAGTTTTGTCTAGAGCCCTCCATGATGTTCGTCATTGGATCAGATTCTTTGTCTGAAGTGAGCACCACTATCAAATATTATGTCTAGTGTCTCTCGTATGCATTTTTGGGGGGTCCACACCAAAGACGTGAGTTTTAATTATCAGGTAATGCATTGCTTATACATTTACCAGATTCTTAAATGCATACACATTTAATGAAGAAGATTGTAGGTCAATCACCAGCATTTCTGTCTATAGAGCTAACACAAAGTGGACATTTGCTAGTGTTTTTATTAAGTTATAATTTTTAGTCAATATAGTTGTAGCCGAAGCAGAAAGACTCTGAAACGTTTATTCAAGTAAAATTCATTGCCGTAGATCCCACACGTCAGATAGTTCTTTCAGTCATCGCTCATTAGGGCACTTCTCTTGCTTCATTTTCCTCTTGCATCTTTTCTTTTTCTATTTTTTGGGGAGCTCAGCAGGCGTTGGCCTATTCATGCAGAGAAAGAGTTTGGATAATGAACAGTTGGCCCAGAGAAGCTTTCATGACACAATCTTTAGAGATTTTCCCAGGGAGCCAAAGCCTAAATATGAATCCCTCTCGCGTTATGATCTGACGGCAGAGAACATAGCAGAACTGTGAGAAGAAATAAAGAGTAAAGAGGGGTCAGGGTTTGTATGGTGTGTTACAGTTATCTCATGCTGCTAAAAAGTATTTTTATTCATTGACAGACATTCAAAAGCAGGTGCAAGTATTTGGCCAGGATCAAACATTGCTCGTTTCGTGTGTATTGTGCACTTTGTTTCTTTAAATATTAGTTTCCCACAAATTAAACTTCTGTCTTCATTTACTCACCCTCAAATTGTTCCAAACCTGTATAAATCTGCTAAACACAAAGGAAGATATTTGAAAAAAAATGTCTGTAACCAAGCAGCCCCCCATTGACTACCATAGTATTTATTTTTCCTACTGTGGCAGTAAATGCGGGGCGAGATCTGCCCGGTTACTGGAGTTCTTCCTTTCCCTTCAAACTCGCAGAATATGAGATGGTTAATCAACAGGAAACGTCTGGAAAACATAAACGCTGACAGACGTTTTTTTTCGCATGTCCTTTGATATGCACCTGTACAGCCGCGTTTGTGCTTGTTTTACCAACCCGTCTTTGTCAATCGCGTTATGAGCTTCTCGCTGGCGGATATAGATCGATTAATGTTTTCTGTCACTCTGTTACTAGTCACTTTTGCATTACCAGTCCACAGGTGTTTTTTATAATATGAAGTGGCATGAGTTTAAGTGCGCTCTCTATACTAAATTGCAGCATTATGGCGCTGACAAATAGAGCTTGCTATTTTTCCTTGTCTTCATGTCAAAACTACATTCTACACAGAGATTGTGCCTGACCTGACACAAAGTATCCTCTCCTTATCCCAGAAGAAAATTGCATTTACCCCTAACCAAATCAACTCTTGAAGAAGCAACGTCCGCCATGCCTTGACCGAGAGAACGTGCCCTTTAAGATGAAAACAAAAAAACACATCTTCCATTGATTTGGGAAAACATTCGTCTTTCAAGGTTATGACTCACTTGAAGGTGTCGTATAATTCTTTTTCCTGTGTAGGAGATACTGATTCAGTCATGATGTTACGAATGGCTGGGTAATTGAACTAGTAGCAAGATGCATCTTAGATCAGTTTTAATGAGTAAAAAAATGGCACGTGTCAAAAATATGAGTGCATCCAATAAATAAGGCATTGTGAAAGTTTTTCAATCGTGAATCCAGCGTGAAGAAGTCCATGTTTTATACGTAAAAAATCTGTTCATGAGTTAAATCCAGTTGGCGTTTCGTTTCTTTGAAACCGGCCTCACGCTGTCGTTCTGGTTCAATGGAAAGGGTCAGAGCGTATAGACTCAACAGGGAAGCACCATGAGGAGATTCAGGTGAACAAAGTGCTCATTAGGAACGTTAATGTACCTCGCAAAGGTTGCGTAGCAGCCATTCCGCATCCTCATTAGTTGATTTGAACCTTTCACAGTGACCCTTCATGGATCATTGCTGACCTCAGGATAAGGTGGCTTATAAATGAACCAGGAAACTTTGATTTAAAAGAAGCCAGAGGCCGATGTGCCAATTTATAAGCTCTCTTAAACTCCGACCTGAGGAGTGTTGCTTGGAGACATAACTTTTTAATGAGGGACCAAGCTCTTGATTGATTAGCCTTATTTGTGATGGCCTCGTTGTGTTTATTTTCAAGGTAGCGCGGCTGTGAGGTCGGATTGCATTATTATCGTGAATGCTTCATTAGTGATGGCTGCTGGAGATATTGTTTGGTTTGCATGACTTCATCTGAATTGCGGTTAAATTACAGAAGTTCCTTTTTTATTAAGCCAGAGGAAAATCAATGAGTCCGTTCAAGAATCCTGAAAGAATGTGGTTTCATTTTTCAGGTTTTGTTAATTGTTTGACTAGCACAGTCACTCTTTCTTAAAACAGAAATACGAGATTTATTTTGTTAATAACGTAGATGTCGTAAGTGCTTTAATGTAACTAGTTGTTTCCATTGGCATGTAATGATCACATGTTCATCATGCCTTCTGAAATGTGGAAGTTTTTACATGATATCAAAAAAATGATTTTTGTTGTTGTTGACATAAATCATTATTATTAGTCACCCTTTATGTGTGTCACTGGGTTTGCAAATATGTAACCAATACAAATTGAGAAGCGCTTATCAAACACCGTAATTAATCATTTCAAAGTACGTTGTTTTTTCCATTTCCTGAAAAAAAAAATTTTTTGAACATACAAGGTATTTGAAGGACAGGAATGTTTTGCAAAATCATAATTATTTATAGCAGACTAGTTCAAGACAAAATGAAGGTGTTGAGTCAAATGTACACAGCAAAATTGCTAGTGTTAAAAAGGCGATTTTACTGTGTAGCTTATCCAAAGATCTTATTCCTGTCACTTTCAGAAAAGCTTGTGAATCAAACTAAGGGAAATTTATGTCAGCGTCACAGAGGTGAAGAGTTCATTGACACTGGCCTTTTAAAACTCTTCTCTGCTCTTCGCTTTGTCTAATTGATTGGAGAACGGCTTGTCAAGCACTCAAGAACTCTATTTGACTCTCTCAGTGAAAGCAGGGAGGAGGGGTTTACTAAGTGAGGGTGTTGAGAGAAGTGGTAAGGTTGAGGGTTAGATTTTCTGTCGTCTTGGTTGCGCTTCCTCTGTCACTGTCTTTCTGTAAGAGAGAGAGAGATGGAGAGAGAGAGAGAGAGAGAGACGGACCTTCTATGACTTCTATGCTCTGCAGACATGTGTAACAGACATAGACTAAACAGCAATGCTTAACCATGTATATTTCACAAAAATGTAAATACATGGAAACACATTTTAATCGATGACATTTTGAAGCAATTGATTTAAATCAATTAGAACGGATTCAACATGAATATTTTGCTAGTAAAGTCTAAATCTGTTTTAGGATCGCAAAACAATAGAGGACCAATAGTGCCATTTAGAAAAAAAATGAATTGATCAATTTAATAACGAAAGCATAAAAATGTAAACAAATAAACCACCTTATAAATTGAGAAAATAATAGAACTATCTAAAATGTTTTGTTTAATTTGCGTTTTTAAATATAATTTAGTTGAACAATAAAACACTAAATTTAAAAAAAAATGTTTTTAAAAGTATATGTAAATAGATCAATTTTAAACTTTTTTTCAACTATTTAGTTCACGTTTTAATATTTAGAAAATTCAAACAAAAAAGTTCATTAATAAATCATTTTAAATGCACATTTTAAATCGCGTTTAAAAAAAAACATTTGCCAAATATACATAAAATACATAAAATAAATGTTATTCGTTTTCCGGTTAAAAATAAACATCTATGATATGGATGAAAAAACATGTTTGTCTTGAAAACATGACCGGTAGGTTGATTAAAAATTGAGTGAAAACTTTTATTAAACCAATTAGTTGATGTTTCTGTCTTCCATACAGTTGTATTTAAAATTTTCACAAGTTTGTTTTCAAGTTTTAAATCCCATCCCATATGATCAGTGGGTGGTTTTAATTGGAATATAATTGGTGTTTTTGGATAGAAAGGAATACCCGAGTTTGGGTAATAGTGCGCACTTCTTGTTAGTCCACTGTCTGTTAAAAGCTGACGTCTGGTTTTGCTACCAATTCTAGGTTTATAATCTAACCATCTATGTATAAGCCACATGTGTCTTATATTCACCTACTACATTTTATTAATACAATAATGTGTGAGATTTCATATTTTGATCATGTTTGTACATGCAGATTTGGATGGAGTGACCTCACCATCTGCACACTCAGCTGGCGTGGTGCTTTGTTTGCATTTGGTATGTCCAGAAATAGCAAAGAAAGCTTTATTTCTCACTTAAATTTCTCACTGATGAGCTGATCTAATTGCTGTCAGTTAGCACGAAGCAAACTTTGCCTCTTGTGAGATTAGCATCATGGGAGGATTTTTTAGCAATTACCTGAGAATTTTTGGGTGCTAAAATGCCTTTACTGCAATTGAACAGATTGTCGGCATTGCTGGAGGCCATGTCAGATGCCCTGAGGTCGCCTCCAGTCCAATTTCTGCTTAAATACCACCTCTGGGTGGGTCACGCCCTATAGAGAAGGATGGCAGGAGGTTTGATACAGGAAATACAGTCAAAAGAGGATGGGCTGCTTGTTTGTGGGCATTATTTACTGAATACGATGGGTAATTTTACAGGACTGACATGTCGCTGGTCAGGGATGTGTGTGTAACATGAAAGTACTGGACATACTGCTGATCCTGCCCAACTGCAATATGCCAGCTGGTGTCTGTACTCTGAAGATGCCCTCTGGTTATCTCTCCATCTCTCACACGCACACACACATTATTGGAGAAGGGATCATTCCTTCATTGCTGATGCTTTGAGCCCGGCTTGTTATTATGATATCCGCTTAACAAAGCCATTTTCATCATCATCATATGTCCCCAAGCACACCCTCTCACAACCACAGGTGTCTGTTAGAGGGTGTGTGAAGGGCAAAGGAAGTGAAAGCACATCCATCCTTTTGACACACCCACTCACCCATTATATTCTTTATCTTAAACTCACTTTTATACATTTACATCACTTCCTCCTGGTCTACGATTCCCATGTTTCTCTCCATCTGTGTGCTTTTGTTCAGTTCTCTGTCTCGCATCTTTTTATTTTTCTCTTAATCTTTTCTTGCTCTCACTTTCCCCCCATCTGCCATCTGAGAGCTGGCGAGGCTTCTGAAGGTTCTCCGCTGGGGGAGGAGGCTGGAAAGCAACAAAAGGATTCAAAAATAAGTTTGTCTTTTCCATATTTTAATGAGACCCTCAACATTTCCCGGGCCCTGCTGCACTTTACAAGTCCACAAGTCAGCTTGTGCGTGTGTTGGGTATGAGTTGATTTCTAAGCTTGTTTGTTTTAGAGCAAAAATAATTTAAAGTTTATATTTTATCAGTTCTTTGCCACGCCTGATGGCATATGGGTTCTAGATAAAAGTCATAAAGCATTCCTCCAATGTGTAGCCGTTGTATGAAAGTAATTATAATTTTAGCTTTGTTGAATGGATTAATTTTAATTGGTTGGATTAGAATGTTGTCCATTTGTAGAATGACTCATTTGTTGTATTATTTTTAGTTTGAATACAGGTGGTTTGAAAGTGGTGTGAGAGTGTGTTTGGGTCCATATAGTGTCGTATAACTAAATAAATATGCATGAATGCAGTAACTTGAACTGCTGTAATATACGAAATATACAAATTGGATTGCAGCCATTAATTTGATGTATTTGCTCAATTTTTTAACACAAAAAACCCCCATATATTTCATTTGTCACATTCTCTATTAAAATGTTAAGAAAATAAATAATATTTTGGAATATTTTATTGGTCATGATTTTATTGGGTTTTCCTATTATAAGAACAGAAGGAAGACAAGAAAGAAACATGAAAACATTAGATATTGGCTTTTTAAAATATAAATTTTATTCCAAATACGATTGAATAAAGTTGTTAGATTACAGAAATCAGTCATATATAAAATCATTGCATGGTTAGAGGTTTTGATAGAAATATTAATATTAACACTTATGAAAGGTTACTCTGAATCCCTCACTAAACAAAAGCAGTCTTTAGATCTTCATTTCATCCTGTTAGGTGGCATTCTTTTAAACATCCTGTTACTTTTTTGTTGCCATTGAAAAGTCTGTTTTACTCTTACTTGCATTAAAAACCAGAGGTTTCGTTTTTGACAGCTTCAGAGCTCATACGGTTCTGCTTACAATGAACAGTCGTCACAATGTATTTGACGGTCCGAGATAATCCTTTTGTGATCTCTCCCGTGGTGCGCTCTACTTTAACTTATGAGGAGAGTTCTTAGCCTCTTGTTGATCCAGGTCAGGAGCATTAGTGAGCAAATCAGATGAGAAATGGGGGAAGGGGTGTGTTCCCGCAATCCTTTTCTGTCCCATCTGTTTGGTATTGAACAAAAATGCTCAGATTATCTGAACTGCTCTCTCATTTTGCATTGTCTGTGCACCTGCCGTGAGTATGCGTTTATTTATGCGTTCTTATTTTAATGCAGTGACAGTTTGCAAAGTGAGTGTTGCTAACCGGTATGAGAGACACTGTATAGTTACACATTCAGCAGTGTTTTTGGGGTTAACTGGCTGTGTTTTTTCCAGTCTCAGTGTGAGTGGAGTGTGTAATTGGTTGCTGTGATGGAGGATGAACAGGATTGAGCGTCCGGGAGGTGTAATCTGAGGTTATTTGGGGTTGAGTGTTAGACTACAGTGATTACAGTTAGCCGCAGCACCCTCATAATCTGTCCTTAATCTCATTAGCATTGCGTGGACATCCAAAGTACAGGTCACGGATTTCATACAAACACGATTAGACCCAACAAACAACACTTGCCCTGTGGTATTCTAGCCAGAACAAAAAATGACCAAAAAAATGATCAAATCAATTTAGTTTGTTTGTTTTAATATAAAAATAGTTTATATAATTGTACAAAATTATATTATTAAAATTTATAATTACATTTATGAATACATTTATTGTCATTTATAAATAATATCATACGTACCTTTTTTTTAAAGATTTTTAAATATAAGAGATCTGTTTTGTGAAATATTGTTATAGTACAGTTAGTTTTTTGCCAGTACTGTACTATAGTTTTCTTTGATATAAACTAGGACTGCCAAACGATCATCCGTGATTAATCACATCCAAAATAAACGTTTGTGTTTAGATATATGTCTGTTTACTGTGCATATTCATTTTGTATTTATAAAAACATACACGTATTGTACATGCATATATTTAAGAAAAAAAATATTTATAACATTTTTATATAATTGAAATTATTGGTAAAAATAAATGAATAAATGTAAATATTTTCTAAATATGTATACATGTATGTGTTTGTAAATACAGGGACAAATTATGTAAACGACACAAACTTTTATTCTGGATGGGATTAATCACGGTTAAAAAAAAAACTTCATATAAACAGATTATTTTAAGGTATATATCAGATCTTTGTTGTTGGAGTGTAACAATGTATCTCAAATCAAGATACAAAATGGAGGACATATATCATAGATCTATGGCGATTGCTTTACAATGTGAAGTCTGTTTATGGTTGAGCTGGCAACACATGACCTGCATCAATATATATATATATATTTATGTATATTATTATAATATACAGTGTACTGTTTCAATTATACGGTTTCAAAATACACTTGTATTTTTACCTCTTTAATCTTGGGGTTTAGCTTTCTTCATTTCTTAGTTTTAATTTTGTGTTAAAGTCATTTTTTTCTATGACATTCAGTACATTAGAACCTTAAGCTATCCCTAGCGGTTCTGGATTTACAGACATGCACATTTTGTAAAAAGAACACAAAAATGCCTTTACTTCATTTTTGAGTTGTAACCATTGTCTTAAAATGCATCACGGATTGCTCAAATAAACAGATTTACTAACATATATACAGATATCTGTGTTAAAATTTAATTATGATGCTGGCATATTTCTCATGTCATTTTTTACCCCTCTAATAACGCCAAAATAAATCCTCGCAACCCATAATCTGGCTCCCCATCCCACAACGTACCCTCATTACCTTGGTCAAAGCAAACTCAGCACGCCTTGCATTTGCTTCCTAGATCACTGAAGCATACAGTCAACAGCAGGGCAAGAGTCTACCGTTCAGATCTTGACTACAGAGCCGAGAGAAAAGAGAAAAGGCTCCTTACAACGCAGTTGACTTTCTGATGTCAAAATGTTTGTTCTTTTTGCCTTGTGCTTTTTGTAGGAATCTTGTCTCTTTAAAGTGCTTTAACCTGAGAATCAGAGCGGAGGGACCAAAGGAAGGAGGCGTTGCAAGGCCTGCTGCTCCTGACAGGTCTCTGGGGTCATTTATATCTCTATGTGCAGTGTTGTTTGGAGCACACATGCCAGGGCGTGCTTTGACTTGCACAGGGCTGTTTGTTATCTGAACTCCATGGGCTCCCTGTAGTTCATAATGCCGCAGTTCCCGTGAAGCTCAGCGTGTCTCACTGTCTGTCCAATAAAGACCAAATACCCCCAAAAAAAGAAAAGGGTTTGTAAGAACCTGTTGGTCAAATGAATATTTTTGTATATATAGTTGCATAAATAGTTACAAATTCCTGTGCAAAAAGGCTGTTATTCTTCGTAAAACCAATAAGCCTGTATGTGTTTTCAGTTTTGAGTGTTTTTGCTGGGATCTTGATGAATTGTAAAATGTATTTTATAATATTGTTGGTGTGTTTAGGTTTGACATGCATAGCAATGAAACAATATTTTTTTTTTTATGGTTGTTTGTCATCGACAAGAAAGCAAGCTTTAGCATCATTTGGTTTCTTTATCTGTTTCATCATAGCCCCAACCACTACGAAGTCTCAAGGTCACAACAGAAACATATTCTTACTTATTCTCTAACACACACGATCTAATTTTACAAATTCAAAGAGACAGTGCTGCAATGTTAATATTTAAATGAAGTAATTGTCTTTCTTTTAAACGCAAACACAGCTCCTTTCTATGTAAATGAAGTACGTTATAGATTCACAAACGAATGCTGCCATCACCGTGCGCTATTCATTCTTGAGTGTCTCTCCATTGCAGACAGTCTATGTATCACTGGCTCTTGGATCCACTTACTGATCACGGAACATTAAACACCTTTTCCTCTCTGACTTGACAGAACCTCGTCCTTACGTGCTGATTGAAACTATCATGAGGGCCGGTAATGGGCTATCACACACAAGTGCTTCAGTCATTGTAACCTCTACTGTCTGCTTGGCCATCCCCTCCACCGCTGTAATTGCATTTCTAACCGACTGCTTGTAGCTCGGAGGATCCTGCTCATTTCTCCCCCTTCATCTCTGCTTCCATAACGGCTCCGTGCAATTAGTCTGGCTGAACTGTGAGCCCATGTAATTGCATTTGGCCACATGACCGGCATGATTTCACACCTTGCAGACGCAAGTCCATTTACATGCAAACAGCTTTAAAAAACAGCGAACGGGGGACAGTTCGGGGGCTGGTCGTAAGAAACGCACTGCGATTAAATGAGTAAAATCTGTTTCATTATTACCAAGCCACGCTCTGACATTAATGACAGGTTATGGGACAGTAATGGAAACAAAAGTGTTGTCACGACAGAGATCTCAAATTATTGCTCGCACGGATATCATGAGGTAGCACGTGTTAGAGAGCAAGCATCGCCTCTGTGTCTTAGAAACGAATGAGACAGCCATGTGGAAAATGAGTTCGATAAGTGACATCATTTCAGGATCTTCACAGAAATTTCTCAAGCGCTTAACAACAGGTGCGAAACAATTTGACAGCTTTGCTGTGAACAGATTGAGATAATGGGCTCAGATGCGATGTATTATTAGATTAGTGAACGTTTTCCGTACTTGCGTTTTAGAAATGCCAAACCGAGGATGGAGTCTGCAAGATCATGTTTAAGAGAAACCGGGTCAGCTGAGGCTTTAGACTTCCTGTGCTGCGTACTGGTTTTCTTGTAAATTTAATACTAAATTGGTTTCAGAATGTTGGCCGCAAAAGCCAATGTTTCATTATAGAGTGTTGCTTACTCTTGGTGCCATATACACTCACTCTCTCTCTCTCTCTCTTACACACACGCACTGAGTCAATAAATCTTTATCGGCACGACTATAAAAGATTCCAACAACCAATGCATTAAAGATTTTACATGGCATGGATGTATAAAACAGGTTACAAAGAGTACAGTTACAAAGAGTATGACATATGAAAGGAATTTCTTAAAGGAATATTGTACCCAAACATGACAATTTTCTCATTCCATCCCAGATGTAAATGACTACAGCTGAATACAAACAAATAGTTTTGAATCTCATTTGTTTTCTTGTGACTTTGTTGTCTTCTGAGTTTGGACCAATAAGATTTGACGTTTACGACGTGCCACCATAATTGAATTTACGGTGCTAATCTGTATGTTGCCATGGAAATGTGACGTATTGTTCACCACATATCTTAATGGGATGTTTAATGCTTTCCTGTACCTCAGTGGTTAGAGCATGGCTTTAGTTAGTTCTTTTTGGAGCTTCACCATATTAATGTTAGGTTTGGATAAACTATTCCTTTAATATGGATTTATTTTTTATTTTTCAAATGCCCTTTATTTAAAGAAGCATACATACACACAACATGTGTATAGCTTAATGTTGTAGGCTTAAAAATGTCCCTCAGGCAATAAGATTTAATGTCCTGCATAGATGACAGATATGTAACCGGTTGGCCTTGGAACTATGCAACCTTTCCCAAAATCATTTTAATTTCTTCCTCTCACTTTCTTTTTACTTTTCTGTTTCTTTTTCACTCTTGATACACTTCAAAAGGAGCTAAAAGGTCACGGCTCAGCAATAGATGTTGTTAATATATCAGCCCCTGTGTTTTGGACTGTAATTATGCTGTAAAGTCCTGGAGGTCTGACTAAAGCATGTGTGTACAGGGCTCTGGGCCAAACACAGAGGAAAAGGGAGATATTTTCACTTGTTTAGACTCAGTTTTATAACCATTATAGCTGCGAGACTCCACGTTTTAGGGTCCAATACTCTTTTTGTGTGAATTTCAGAGCCTCCCACGTTAGGACGGAGCTGTTTAGGGTTTTGTAATAGCTGTTTTGACTGTTTTTTCTGTGTGCAGATGACCTGCAACTGTTTTTGAGATTTATGGGGTGGAGCTGGAAAATTAAGCATTGACCTGGTTTGGAAAGGAAACGGTACAATCCGTCTTTGTTGGCACTAAAAAAACAACAACAAAGGAATAACACAGACCTGGCCCCGGGGTTTTTCGCATGTGGAAGGAATAGACCCTGTTTCCAGTTCATGAACTGAGATTGGCACCAGAGTGGGTCTGTGGGTCACAGCACTGATGGTGCATATTTATGAGGAATTCTGATGATGTTCATGGAGAGTGAGCTCATAGGGACCGTAGGCCTTCATGGGGTATGTGTGTCTCACAAGATTCACCTAAACTATATACTTAAAGGGCTTTAGTTCACCCAAAAATTCTAATTTGATGTTTATTTACTCACCCCCAGACCACCTGCAGAAAGGGAGTGTTTGATTCTGTGCATTCTTCATTTCTGCGACAGTGTTCAACACTCCCTTTCTGCAGGTGGCGCTTAACGCACCAGAAGCTGGTATACTGTACCATCCGCCACGAAATACTACAAGAAGACGATCGCGATCAGAACGTGTGGCAGAGGCTGTACAGTACCGCTAATATTATTTAAGGAAAATGTTCACTATGTTCTTCCCTCAACTTTGACGAGTTGATACATATCCGCTACTATGTTAGCGTTTAGCTTAGCACCATTCATTCCTTAGGATCCAAGTTCCTTAGGGATGAATTTAGATGCCACCAAACACTTCAATGTTTTTCCTATTTAAAGACGGTTAAATTAGTAGTTACACGAGTAAGAATGGTGAGACAAAATAAAACGTGGCGATTTTCTAAGCGGATAATAATAATTTGTTACATTTATATAGCGCTTTTCTGGACACTCTAAGCGCTTTACATGGAAGGGGGGAATCTCCTCCACAACCACCAATGTGCAGCATCCCACTGGATGATACGATAGCAGCCAAATTGCATCAGAACGCCCACCACATACTAGCTCATTGGTGGAGATGACACAGAGTTGTGAAGCCAATCTGAACATATAGGGATGAATAGAAGGCCATGATGCATTTCATTAGCTCTGTGCTTGTACTCTGCATAATGACAATAAAGTTGAATCTATCTATCTACAGTCTATGTATTGGGGTGAATTTGGCCAGGATGCCGGGGTATAGACCCCTATAGGACATCCTGGGATTTTGAATGACCACAGAGAGTCAGGACCTGGGTTTAACGTCTCTCAGGTTGGTTGTATTGACGGAAGTGATGATATTTCTGCGGCGAGGACGAAGTGCTGCAAAGTGCTCTTCAGCCATACATTATAGTTATCATCTTTTAAAGAAAAATTTATAGAAAATCGGCATGTTTTATTTTGTGTCACCATACTTACTCGTGTAACTACTCATGTAACCTTCTTTAAATAGGAAAAACATTGAAGTGTTTGGTGGCTTCTAAACTTATCCCTGTTTGGATCCTAAGGAATGAATGGTGCTAAGCCAAACGCTAACATGCCGCGCGCTAGAACGATTAAGTGCATCCACTGAGATCGGACAGATACTGTATGTATCAACTCGTCTAAGTTGAGGGAAGAACATTTTGACGTATGTAAAAATGACGTTCAGTTTATTGCAAATGTCGATGAATCCACTTCACAAGATGTCAATATGTCATCAGGAGCCGCTTTTGTTAGAATTATGTGCCGTTAGGAATTTAGGTGGACCCCATATACATTTATTATATGAAGTGATTTACCAAACACTCTATGTCACCTATGTCTCGGATGGGGGTGAGTAAATAAACAGCAAATTTGAATTTTTGGGTGAACACTCCCTTTAAAACTATATTCTTAAAAGGACACCCTTTGTCACTTTAATCCTTTATGACTTTCTTTCTTCAGCAGAGCAAAAAAAGATTTTTAGAAGAATGTTGGTAAGCATACAATAGCAATAGACTTACATTGGTTTTGTGTCCAAACAATTGAAGTTAATGGATACCGGAGTTGTACGGTTGCCAACATTGTTCAGAAAATCTTCTAATGTGTTCTGCAGAAGAAAGAAAGTCATACAGGTTTAAAATGACGTAAATGATGACAGAATTTAAATTTTTGGGTGAACTTTATTGTGGATGAATATCACAGGTGTGCTTGTTTGCATTGTACACCCCATTAAACCACACCTCATGTTAATACAATTTAAACAGATAAACATTTATTTAAAGCTTTCTGTTAATAAAAGCACATTTTGCCATATTAAAATCTATTTCACAGAATATGTTCAAACAAGTGCATGGATGGCATTGGTCTGCTGACAGCATCAGGTGTAATTCCCATCTATGTGTGAGTGTGTGTTTGTCTGTGTGCTGTTGGAGCGGTGACTGGGCATCTTTCTGTCCTTCTGTCAATCATAAGAGAGAGACGACAGCTGTGCTCTGCTGAGCTCAGAGCCATGTGTATGAGGATTCAAGCACTGATAGAAACGGATGACAGCTGAGAGACAGCAGACTGCTGGAAGATCACACAGCCTGTTCCAGAGCTCTCCCTACCACCTTCTCTCTCTCTCGCTCTTACTTAAAATAGTCGATTTCTTTATTATTTCATTTGCCTTTCAAAGCAATAAATCCATGATTCATACCCCAAGGTGTGTTTTTCATCTTGGCTGGGAATCGTTGTTTTTGCAGCGCTTCTTGTTGTTTTAAAGAATTCCAGGAAATGAATGTGCACTTTGTGTTAAACCACATGACACAGTTTAACTTTGTTTTCTTTCTCTTCTTTCCTTTATGTCCCCCGTCCTGCCCACCTCTGATGTTGATCCTCCTCTGACACACAGGTAAAACTCTCCATCATTTTATTAAACTTGTCAAGTCCAAATTCCATTGATCCACCCACATAAGCGTGTAGAACTTCTGAAACTTCTGAATAACTTTTGATGATTTTTAAGGATAACCTATGAATGGGGTCAGACAGGCAGAACTGCAGGTGTGAGCTTGTCTGGTCTGTATTTTTGAAGCTTTTCAAGGACGTATACGTTTTTGGGGGTTGACACTGGCTTGCTGATTCAGTTACATCAGTTTTAATATGCATCTATTTTTTATTTAGGATTTTAATAAATGGGATGTTCTTTTGTGAAGATTTTTCGGTATGTTTTGGCCTGAGATTAAACTGAATCCTAGACATGGATCTGAAATTTTAACTCTTTGAAAAATGAGACAAATGTTTCTAAATGTATTTTAAATTTAACAGAACAGCACTAATATAGTCTAGGTGTGAGTATTATGTTATATTAAGACAAAATATATTTTGTTGTCTCTTAACAATTGTAGTTGTTTGTGGTGGATTTTTGGACTGGCCATCTGTGGAGCGTTTTTTCTTGAAAAGGCTCATGTGCTTCCCTTGACCCTACATAGGATAAGTGGTATTGGAAATCAATTGCTTAGTTATATTTAATTATATCACTGATCACCACATTGCTTTAATCTGTTTTGTCATAGATTCTTGTGTGCTTATTTTTCTAGTAATTAAAGAAATGTTGTCAAGCTTGTTAGTGAATGTAAGTTCAATTTTGTCAAGGATTTACTGCTTTGTTTTATGCAGAGAAACCGAGAGAAAGGTAGGTTAATGAGGAGTACAGTGGTTTGAGAGGGGGTCGGTGGGTAATGAAGAGGCAAATGAAGGAAAGGATCCAATTTAAGAGAGTTTATCATCAGGCTTGGCCTGGTCGTAGCACTTTTTTGCTGTAATGGACAAGCAGTTTTTTGAAAAACAAAAGCATTTTAATGAAAGCTCCCAGACACATAATTTATAATCTATATTGCAAAATGGTTTTACAAGTGGCGACACAGATGAGTGATATGATTTCCAGTAAAATAAATGAAAAATGTCATTCGGGTCATTTTTCATCTTCACCCAGCTGTTTAATGTAAAGCGTTATGCAATTTTCAGAGCTTACCGAGGTGCCCACTTACACACATACAGGAAACATCTGCCACTGTTTACAAGCTTACCCCAACTCCAATTTCATCCTGACCCTGTTTATTAGCTTCCTGTGCCGTAATTTTACCGATCTCACTTTCTTCATAGCCTTCACCTGTGCTGGAAGCCAAACACGCTTACACCGTGTCTACACCGGACGCAACACAAAACGACATGCAGCTTGTTCTAATGGAATTGTCGCGGCGCATCCAGTGTGAACAAAACTTTTAATTATAATGGGTTGTAATGCCTCTTTTGTCACGTCACATCTGGTGTAGACACAGTGTAAGAGTTCACTTAAACAACACTGAACGTTTTGAAATCAGAAAATATATGTTTGGCCCTTTAGGATACTATTGGCAGTTCTTGGACAATCTTGGAATTTTAACAACTGCTTTTGTGATCAACAAGCCATGTCGATATGGTGTAAATAAAACTACATAAGATTTAGAGTGCTGTGGACTGTAGATACCCATATTGATCCCTATCGAGATTGAATCACGATATATGAATGCGTCTGCTAAAATTCTACATTTAAATGTTAACTAGAGGATGCGTAGGTCATAAAAAAACATGGATTGATCAAATTATTTTCAACATATCAAGATAATAAATTACCAATTTTTGGTTACAATTGTGCGGTCCCACAAGCCATAGATCTTTCACAACGTCATTAATAGACTGCCGGTGATATTGTGCAAGCGTGTTTATTCAGTTAATGATGTCTTGAGTGTAATCTCTCCCTTGGGTGGCACTCTGTGCTCGGCAGGGGTGAACTAGTCAAACAAAGGATTCCCCACTGATGTTGGCTTAACAGTCATCCAGATCCACCCCTCAACATGTGTCCCATTCCCACCCCGTGGCTGCTGAGCATGCTGGGAACATGTTAAAGATGCAGCAGATCCTCAGGAGTGATTCTCCTGTTAGCACACAGATAATTGCTGCGGTCCGTGTATTCCCAGACGCTTTAGACTTTCTGTTAGAAGACTGCATTATACTAGTTGTCAACTTCACATTTATTTACTTGGCTGACGCTTTCATCCAAAGCACATCACAGTGCATTTTTTAAGGAAAACATTATTTTGTAAGGACCACTTTTAATGTTATTTTTCCAAAGTTTTTAATTACATTTTATTCTCTCAGATATAGCAAAGCTGTACAAACACACATCGTCCTCGCATTCATTGTGTCTTCCCTGTCTCACCTCAGGGGAAGATCCGCTCTCACTGTAGTGGCTAGGGATGGGTACTGCTTATCGATACCGGTTCTTATCAATACTGTTATCGATACTCCGCTCTATAATTTGTACACATAACAAAATGTGTGTGCGTTCCTTAGCATACCACTTACGGCACTTAGCATGTGCATAGGAGTAATGTAATTCAACGTATTTACTTTACATCACTATGGTAATTTGGCTGGTAGACCAAAGGTTTAAGGTCTACATACATTTAAGTACTATTTTCTGAGCAAGTAATATTTTTTTAATTATATGTACTATTTTCATAATTTTACTAGCACGTTTACTTCAATTTACTAAAGTAAGTACATATACCCCGTGGCCAAATTATTAAAAACAATTATTATATATATAAATTAAGATATAATTTATATTATATTTATCTTATTTATTAAGATATATAAATTATTTCTATAAACTATATTTCTCAAATAAAGGACTTTTATTTTGACGGGTTGCCGCAAAGGGTAGTTTGATGGAATCTTCCTCATAGTGAAACTCCAACACTGAAAGCTCCACAACGCAACCATGCCACTCTTCACTCAGAAACACGCAAAAGAAGCATATTACAAATATAACGTGGATCATATGGCCCTAGATATCACACATACGCAAGCTTCGGACATTATTCAGGAATGGAAAATGACAGGCAGCAGCATCCTATAGTTCTTCATTTAAAGCCCGAATACACAGAGAAAAAACAACGCAAGTATCTTTAACAGTATCATTTGTAACGAAGCTTATCGATACTCTGGTATCGACCCAATTATGTACCAGTCCAAAAAAGTACCGGTTCTGGGTACCCATCCCTAAAAGTGGCAATATAACGTTGTCCCATCAAAAATTCCATCAAAACAATATTTTTTTCCAAACAGCTGCACATGTCTGGGCTTATACATTTTGAGACAAAGAGGATCCTTGTTTTTATGTGTGTTGGAAACGTTTGCCAGACTTACACGCTCTATATTTGTGAGTAGAAAATTTGGAGAGAAAACCTTCAGTGGAGTAAATCTAAAGAGACGTTGCATGAGCTGGAGTGAATGACTACCTGTGTTTGCACGGTAACTCTCATCTCCTCTCAGAGGTCCTCAGGGAATGAGGGAAACCATTTGTATTTGTACAGCTTGTGTACTTTGATGAAAACATGGATTCAGATTTGTTTGATGAGCAACTTTCATGATGGGAAGGGAAAATTAGTCCAAGCGTTTGATGTTCTCTGTGGCGAATGCTCAAGGTAAAGCCTCTATTGGGAAGGAATCAGTTTGCGGGTTTTATGCCTTGCTTTTTGAGTGCGTCTGAGAGACGTATTGTGTCCGTTAGCTCTCACGTATACTTAGCAGTTTGTTGAAAGCACTGAGATGTTGCAGCAACAGCTGGCGTGCAAACAGATGAACGTTTAATTGAGATCCAGTAGAGAGGTAAGGACAGATCATCAACATCCACCTCAGCCAACTGGAGACAGAACCAGCCAAGAGTTGAACAGCTGCGGGGCTTATTATTGTATATGTGTGTGTGTGTGTGTGTGTGTGTGTGTGTGTGTGCGCGTGTTTGCATTTTTTGTTAAAAAGTATGCTCTGCTGAGCAAAAACACACTGTGTGTTTTATTAGCACATGCATTCTTCTGACCTTACACACATTTTATTCTAAAAGGTTTAAATGCCTGACATAAGTTTTTAAGACTTATATAATTCTGCATACACATTGGCTTCTTTTATTAAAACCCTTCTGGGGTGATTGGGTCTCGTGAGAAACATATTTATATCGACTAAAAAACATGATGGAATTGTTTTTGTTTAACATTAGCCATTTTTACACTCTCAAAAAGGATGTGTTTATTATTATTAAAAAAAATTGTGTATGGATATTTTAACATAATGTGTCATTGTAACACTGTGTTAAAAATCAAAGTGTTAGAAATTAAAAGTGGCAGAAAATGTGTTGTCCTTAACCAGACACACATGTTTTAAGGACAGATTGTGTTGTTTTTAGCACAGCGTTTTTAGAGTGTATGTAGTCAAAATAAACTTTTTTTTTCTCGTGTACTTAAGATTTTAATTTTTTTTATTTAAAAAAAACTTTATTCTGGAGGCGCTTAATTGCAATTAATTGTTGAACAGCCCTAGATGTGACAATAAATTAGAACTATTAGCCATAATTACTCTCTATGTGACTTGCAGCGGGGATAAAGTGAACATCATTTTATTTTTAAATACATTTTTATGGCTGATTTAAAAACAAATGAAAACCATACAAACAAAACCCCATACAAGGGTTAACTTGACCTAGATGGAATAGTGAGGAAAAGCAGCAGACAGATTAAAGAAACCACTGTAAAACTATTTTCTATATATAGGTATGTGTTGTAAGTCAAAGGATCATTTTTGTTTCATTCCTTGAACTGGTGTCAATATTTCTCCCAAATTCCAAATGAATGTTTTTATTTGCACTGGCAGAAAATTAAAACCGGACAAAATGCACTAATTCCAGATCTTAAATGCTACAAAGAAAAGAAGTTCACATTCATGTTTAACAAAACAATACTAATGTTTGTACATGCATTTTCGAATCAGGTCAAAAATGATTGAACTGTTTTAACCCCCTTTAGCTGTGTTTTACGCTCGGTCACCTTTAACCTCTGACATAAATCAGCAGGTCTCATACGCAGTTACTTTAATTTATGGACAGACACCTCGAAACTGGCTTGTTGCATTAGGTTGACAGACATGTGTGCGCGTTTGCATGTAGGCAGGCTTGTGTGCACATGTTTTAGCAATGCGGGACAATGAGGATAGTCCCTGAGGCTGCATCATTAGCTCTACTAAAGCCCCTCTCTCCCCATCCATTCAGGTTAGGCTCACTCTTGAAGCTTTTGACAGTTCCCCGGGCACCCATCTCGAGGAGGACAGGGTTCATCGTTCCAGGATGCAGCTTTGAATAAAGCGTCTTGCCTTTGAGCCTCGGCAGCGCGTTAATAGTTAATGTCCTGGTGGCCTCCACCCTTCCTGAAATATTCAGAGGAATATGAAATAGTCATGAACATTGATGGAATGAAACCCGCTAATTTGACTAACCCAATTTTTTCAGCAGAGCAAACAGTCCGAAATTACTGGTCGTGTGTACATAACAAATGCAACGATGAATGGCCGGGTCATGAAAAGCTTCGATTTTCCCATACTGGGGCACATGGGAGCACAACATACTCAACAACTTTGAGATTATATGAGAGTTCGATATGTCCCTGACTCACATGGGTCATCTCAAATGCTTTTCTTCTTCCGGTTAACTTTTTAAGTAGGACAAGTGTCCCATTTGACTAGGTTGCAAGCCAAATTCCAAATGCAGAACATAGACGCAAAGGCTGAGGAACATGGTGTGCTTGTTTACTTAAAGATTTTATTTAATCCTTTAAATTGCAATCAGGTACAGCCAATGTTAGTGCTTGTTTATATTAAGTTGGTGATGGGATGTTGGTAGATTAATGTGAATAGAATTCCATCTGGAAAAAGCTAAAAGTCTATTTAAACCCTTGAGCAAGACACTTATTCTCCAGGGAGATTGTCTTTCCGAATCGTTTTTGCTTTTCTGTTTCACTTTGCAATTACCTTTACTTTTAACAATCACAATTCCTAATGAAATATGGGGTACGTGTTTATTACATTAAAACATCAAAATCTGCATTTCTGGATACATATTCTAGCGACATTTCATGATGCGTAATACAATTTTTATTCCAACATACCGCTGTATATAGATAGAAATAGCTCATTCTTAGGTAATAAAAACATAACGGTCCATTATGTAAGCTCTTTATACACCTCTGAACACATAGTTATGTACAGTATATTATAGGGGTATGACGAGACACTTATCCCACAAGACAAGACAAGCCACAAGACTGAGTTCACGAAACGAGACAAATTTTTTGTGTTTTTAAAGAAATCCTCAATGATTAAATATATAGGGGAATACATATTTTATTCACCTTTTGTGAATAAAATTGTGGCATTATAAAATTATTTTGTACCTTACGAAACAAATTAAACTTCTATTTTAATGAATTATACAGTATTGTGCAGTAATAATCAATATGTAAACACTGCAAAATGTTTTGTCACACACTCAACTGACAGATAGTAATTGCACAGACATCATGCTTTGTTTTCTTAACAGGTGCAGCTTTTATTAAAGAGCTGTGGTTGTTTTCTCTATATGCTTTTTCCAATGTGCACGAGTTAGCAGTGTTGTCGATCATATCACACTGTCAATCCTCCTTCCTCCACTGACCAAACCCACAGAGAACATATAAAACTACATACCGGTCACTAGATCACAGCAGCATGCACATACTTTCTGCAGTTATTAGCGTGTTCTGTACAGTAATGAAAACAGGGCGCAAATGTTCCCACATATATTTAGAGGTCACACAGGTTAAATTTAGGTAGCATATGCGACTAAAACAGACGCAATTTCGAGCCCAGCACTCCATCATGCCAATTGCGGTTAGGATAATGTGTTCTCGCGAGACAAACTGGATATCGTCACACCCCTCGTATATTATATAGCATTTATTTTAAGAAATTCTTCAAAAAATTTTCACATACAGCACATTTAAGCTGCTGGTTTCACAAAGGGTAAATCTCTCTCTTCTCTCTCTTCTCTCTTAGTCTGGTGTGGGGAAACATCTTCATTGCGCATACATTAGCTGCAGTTGTCCATTACTATGTTGAAACAACATCCACCATGAGTATCACAGCCAAGGGCACCGCGCCACGCTCCAACCCTACCTACTTGCCTTCTCGCCCTTCTGAATGTGTTAGAGGCCATGTGGAGAGAGATCTACTTTGATCCTTTACTCTGAAAAAAGTAAGAAAGGACAGTGATGAATGGATGAGAGAGAAGATATGAGGGCTTGCTGACAGCTGGGTAGGGTCAATATCATGACTGGAGACAACAGTGTACCTCAGTGTTTGTGAGCTTATCTGGCTATCTCACAGGAGCACAGATTGTCGCATCTTTTTGGCTCACTATAAAAAAGTAGAATAATTGAAAAATATTATGCATTTATATTCAAATAAAAATCACATTATAATCTTAATGATTAATTATTATAATCAGTTTTTGTGATTAGTCTCATACGGCTCACGTGCTTGGCTCAAAATAAAACCGAGCCGCCAAGCTTAATGCACATTAGCAAAGATGACCAAATTGAAACAGGGTTGGTGAACTACTTAAAGCAGATGAATGTATTGGCATCATATACATCCGCCGTAGAGCTGCAGAAATTGATTTGTACCCATTGGCTCTATTAGTGGAATTCTTTTAAAGGAAACATTTTTCTCTTTTTGATACAGTGATACTTATGCAACTCTTTGTGTTAGGCGTTTTAAGCTGAAGTGAACTCATAGAGATAGCATTTATATAATGAGGCAGACAGGGGCAAGGATATGAGTCGACCTTTGGGTTTGTTTTGATTTGAAGAAGTTATATTCCAAGAAATAACACGAATCATAGCTGAGTCTTATTTAATAGTGTCTGTCATCATTATTCTGCACTAGTTTTGGGTCAGGACATCTCCACGCTGAATCAATGCAGACCTGAACTGAATCTGAAACCGGGGTTTTGTTCACCGCACTCATGACCTCCACCGAAGGCCCACGCTGTCAATACCTGCATTGGCTGTGATCTATAATCATAAAGTTAGCTGTCATGGGGCTAGTTATTCATCTGTAGAGCTGTTAACCTTTAGACACTGCAGGAACTGAAGATTCACCGTCTACATGGTGAGCACACACAGACACCTGCTTAGAGTAACACACTCGCACAAATTCAGAGACACATGCTTACACGCATTCAAAAGCGCATGCATACACACACATTCAGAGGCACACGCTAGTGATGCGCGGGTCAGGGTTTTTTTCCAAGCCGCTGATCTCGCTGTTATGAAATTATTTAGCCCAGCCCGCACCACGGTACCTATTTTTACCTCCCCCTCCGCACCCGCGACCATTAAATAGACATACTAGGCATTGTAATGTAATTGAAAACAGACTTCATTTTAGCCTAAAATTCTTGGAAACAGCCATTAGATTACATCACCCTGTAAACTGGAAACAACATAAGCTTATGAACCATAGAAACTTGCACTTGACGTAGCCGATATACAGCATTTGTCTCCTGCTGCAACTATTTCTGAGAATCGGTTCCAAACATTAGATTTAGCAGCCTTCCATATTCACTTTTATTTCTTCGTTTGTTTTGCTGTTGTGGATGGTTGCGGGAGCTGCTTGGGGCTTTCGTGACGTGTTTTGTTTGGGGACATCATGCAAGTTATGTTGCTACATAGGCCTTTGTATCGTAACCTTTCAAGAACCTCATGAAGTATGAAACTATATATTTCCAAATATTTTATATAGGCTATAGGGAATTGCACTCAACATACAAGTTTTTTTTGTGGTTTTTAATGACCCGCCCCGCAAGTAAGTGACAATTTCTTTACCCACCCCAACCCGACCACCGGGTATTGAGACAACCAGCACATCACTAGCCCATGCGTAGAGAGATACACATTTAAAAAGACACATTTACACAGATACACAAAGATACTTACATACACACGTTTAGAGACATACACTACACAAATAAATACATAACACACGAGCATACTTACACACGCATAAATTCAGAGAAACACACACACTTGCACAAACACTCACATAGGCACACATTCAGAAACACGCACTTATACAATTACACACAGGCACGCACACACATGCATTCAGAGACACACTTAGACACTCATATAAACACGCACAAACACTTACACAGATACGCACATAAGCACACACATTTAGAAACACACAGACACTCACACAAAGACACACATTCAGAAACCCACACTTCAGACACTCACGTAAGCACACACACACACATTTAGAGACAAACACAGCAAACATTTAGAAACACACTAATTCAGACACTTACATAAACACCTACTCATTCAGAGATGCACACTTACTCAGACACTCCATTAACACCCACACACATTCAGTAACACACATGTACACACACATACATTTAGAGACACACACAGACGCTCACATAAAGACACTGTGATCAACTTTTCTGTGTGATCATCTGACAACTGCAATCAGTTGTTGATCTTTTTGTGCGTTGTTGATCTTTTGATGAATGTCTCTTTCACCTCTGTCTCTTCTCCTATCTGGATGGGTTTTTCTTCTGTCCGTCCAATCAAAGGACACTCATTGTGACTTCAATTACCTGGAGCTCTTGGTATCTGTCTCAGGTAGACAGAGGCTCAATTGGAAGTGGTGTCAGCTCCTTCATTAAACATTAATCACGGCAGGTCCCTCGACTGAGCATCTAAAAGGGCAAAGCTCTTCTCATCTCTTCTCTGTACACTTTTCCTCTCCATCCTCTCTTCTCTGCTCCTCGCCACCGCTCTTATTCGTCTTCGTTGTGTTATATAAGACTAGTAGACATTTTTTATCTCTCTGTAATCACATGTGCATGTGAGCATAGGTCTGTAGATTACCTCATATCTGGCATCGTGTTATTTAATAAATTCATGAATTATTTATTCCCTTTACTGCATGTGGTGTGCCAACTGTGTTTAAATGCAGATCAGGGGGCTGTTTGTGTTAAAGAGTTCTGCTCCTCTGAAGAATTTGCTGATATTATAGGTCTGTTATTTTTATGATAGTGATTCGCTGGCAGGCGAATTGAGACAAGGCAGAGGAAGTGTCCGTGGGGAGGGCATACCGGCACCGGTCAGTCTCCACACACACATTCCTGCGTGGTGTGCAGGAGGTATCCAGGAGGAAACCTAGGAGATGAATTTTCCAGTTTCAGAGGTGACAGACAGTTGCATGCTGGGATAGAGCTCGCACATATCATGTCCGGAACATTCCACTCGGGGTTCTAGCTCATTGTGTTCGGAAATATTTGCTCTTTTTTTATATATAATTGTGTAAAAATATGAATGTTTTTCGTGCGTGTTTTTAAGTTGCATATGTAAGTCTTTTATCACTTTTTTTTACTTTGTACTGTTTGATTCCTCTATGGGGTTTATTCTGGAGCAGGAGCCGCAACAGAAAACAGAAAGTCATGTTCGTGTAATTGAGGGTGACTGCAGAATATAGTGTCCTGCTAGGTTTGGGCTTGAAACAGAAAGCAGATGTTGCCTGAAGGAATTCACAGGATAGTTATTGTTGAATGTATACATTCCACCGATGCTCTGCCTGTCTGGAACATTTCACCCAAACTCATGCGGACAGGAAATTAAAAGGATGCAGAGGAAATGATGTGATACTTCCTGGTGGAAACTCTTTGGAACTGTAAAGTTGCTTTGGATTAGGGCAAAGATACATAAAATTCATGGGAGCTATTACTTTTTTGAACTTGTGAAAAATCTAAATGAAAGTGCTTTTCAGTCACAAGTACTAAACTTAATTGTTGATAATAATAAATACATTTTTTTTTTCATAATGTAGGATAATAACATGTATGGTGCTCAGCAAATTTCCAAAAAAAGCTCACAGCAATTTTGCAACTGTTTTACAAGATTCCTAATTTGAACAAAATCGTAGTATCTCATTTGTAGTATAATTTGCTTTCACGCCACTGACTGTTATGTTTAGGCGAGAGGCTTTAGTTGTTTTTATGATAATCACAAATTTTTTAATAATTCACATTGTACGAATTTGTTAAATAGTTACGATAGTTAAGATCAGAGAATATCAGTCACATATTTAGAAATGTCAATGCTTGACCTTCACATCACAATAAATTGTGAGCATGTCAGTCTTTGGTTGGAAACTTTATGCAAGTCAAGTCATAATGAGTGGCTGTTAACTATGGGAACCAGAACACACCAAAGAAGAATAAAACTTCACGATTTAATTGGCAGAGTGTTTCTTTATCTGGGGAATTTTACTAAAAGACTCTCTGTATTTTAAATGTTGTTTATCACTTAAAATGCAAGCAGATAAGTTTACTTTAAGATGTTTAACAGATGTTTTCACACCACATTTGAATGAGAATCTAATGTTTACTTGTTGATACACATTTCTTCTGATGCGTCTGCAGTGTCTTTGTGCTTCTGGCTAGCAAAGAGCTTCCTCTTATCTTGTACCAGTAGGCATTTTTTTGTGAGAATATAGAGCTATTGAAACTTGGCAGGGAATTAAATAAAGACATTTTAGTTAAGCCCGTCCCCTTGAGGAGTTTTAAAAAAACGTTGGCTCAAAGCTAAAGTGTCTAGGAACATTCTGATAGCACGTCCCTGAGGAGAAGTGAGGGATCCCACGTGTCTCTTTATTATCAGGTGCTTTTTGGCGATCACTGATGTTCGTCTAATCCACTAATTAAACAAAAAAATGACCAATCTTTTTCATTTCTGCTTTCCTAAGATCTAGTTTCTGTGTCCCATTCTGTTCACTTTTTATTTGTCAAATGCTTAAAGTTAAGGTACCTCAAATCAGATGAGGCATTTTTCTTAGTGATCAGACCTTGTTGCCCAACTTTATAAACGCGCATAAATAATGAAGGAGAAACCAGAATATCATACGTATTTATTTTTGCCTGAGCCAGGAAACAACTACTGTACCTTCATAATTTCTTTCCACAGTTTTTCATCTACAAATTAACTTAATGGCAACAACAAAGTGTGTTTGCTCATGATTTAGTTTCTTTTTTACGAGGACACATTTTTTTCCCACTCTTAAGCCTAACAAATAGATAAAAAGCAATGCTAATGTATCCATTTAAAGCAAGGGATTGTTGCAACATGTTTAAAATCTAATCTTTCTTTTTGCTCTTTTATGAAGTTTTGGTCCTTTTATGTCTTCATTGTGAAACTTTCCGACTCACAGAATTGTAACATAGGTATATTTAAGAAATAAAAAAGAATCACCTTTCCTCCCATTGGCTTGAGCCAATGACTAGGCGTGTTTGTCTTGACATTACATTATCTCTATTATGACCTGTAATGAGCACTCCTTATGTCCCGCTGTGACAGACAGCTTAATGATTTCTAAAGGGAGGCTCTGAAACATTACACCTTCCTTCAGATGTTTCAGCCACAGCCTTGACAGCCAGATAAGTGCTGCCGGCGGCTTTTACGGTCGGAGGCTAGAGCTGATGTCGAGTGAGTCTCAACGCTTACTACATTAACCTACATGTAGGTGAAGATGTTAGTTGGTATTATGGAGCAGACTCCCTGGTGCAAGACTCTCGTGTCATGTCTGAGAAACATCTCAGCTAAGCCTGCAAGATGCACGTGATACAGTTTTGAAAGAATGGTTTGTCTTGCATCTCCCTCTCCTCCCTTAGTTCCTCCGAAAACGTAACAGAGATGCTCTCGTAATGGAGCTGAGAGTGTGGTACGCACGTCCTTTTGAGTCATTCTCCCTTGGTGAAAGGCAGGAATGCTGTGTCTTCCCCATGCTGCAGCGAGCTAAAGCGCTTCTTTGTCACGGCTCGGCGCAGTAATTAGGAGCGATGTTAAATGCTGTCTGAGATGGAGAAAGGCGTTTGGTTGCTCTCCCACATTGTCGTCCTCTGCCGATTAGAGGCCCGCCAAACAATGTCCTTTTGTCTTTCCCCAGAGCCGCTCGCTCTGATGTGCGGCGTCTCGCCTCACGGTTCATCTGGGGTTGTTGAAACATTCTCCAAAATATCATCTTTCTCAAGCCGAATGGGAAACACACAAAGGGTCTAGAGCAAGTGTCAGTCACGTCAGTTGAGAATTATGGGAGGGAATCTGAAAGTGAATGCGTCCTAGCTAAGGCTTCAGAATGATTTATTTGTTTTGTAGTCTTGCTTTTTGTTATGAATCCCAAATTAGTTTGCCTGCTTGCTTTAAAAGAATAGTTCACCGAAACATGAATAATTTGACATTTACCTGTATGTCTTGTGAAACGCAAAATAGGACTTTCGTAGAATGTCAGATCTTTTTTGGCACAGTAATGCTCCCGAATTTTCAAGCCTTAAAGGAATAGTTCACAAGAAAATGAAAATGATCTCTAATTTACTCATACTTCTGCCATTTCAGAAATATGATTTATATCTTTATTTCTTTTGTTGAACACACAAATCATTTTATATTAATCATATAAGAATGATGTCATAATTATTATCATAAATAAATGATTATATCTTTTTTAACCATATAATAATGATGTCATATAATGTTTTAGACTGTTGCAGCAGCAACAACATAAACGAGCGTTGTGGTCTAAATTTTCCGGTAGACCTCTGGAAAACTTTATTCGTTTATATATGACTTGTGAAATCATATTAATATGTTATATTAAAACCTATCACAGACGTCTATGAAGAACTCTATATTTTAATTTGTTACTTAAAATGGTGTAGCTCCAAAAGCACTTCTATCATTGAATCTATATAGCTCCAGTTGGTTATTCAATTACAAATTATTAGATCTTTTAAATTATCATTTTCATTTTCGGTTGAACTATATCTTGATGTCTGATTTTACACATTTCTCACTTTTTGTTCTGTTTTTGTAAATATTTGTATCCAGAATATTTAGAAAATCGTGCACATAATATTTGCTTTTGCCTTATGTCAAAGGCTCAAGTGTTCTTCATAATATTTGTCAGATTATAGAGGTTAATGAGACCAACCACTCTTGTTCTTGTTGAACGTTCCACAATTGCTCTTGTTTTTGGTCCGTTGCAGTGTTCTCTGTGTTGACAGACAGGCCGGGTGCGTGTGAGTGTCAGCTGGCGCCCGACTGTGGATGGACATTTGGGCTTTTCTTTGTCCCTGCCTTACCCGATTCCCTTTTCTTTTGTGAATAACAAGCACCCACAGTCTGGTGAAAGACTTTATCCAAAGTGAGCACAGACCCTGCTTACACCGATACGTACACTCTGAAGACATTCTTGACACGTTTTACTTTTTCTCTCATTCTTTCTTAACCCCTACCCATCCTTTCTTGTTCGTTTTCCTTTGTAAGGTCATACAAACCTTACAAATTCTTAAAAAGTCTAGAGTAGTAATGCTTTTCAAAGGGACAGTTACCCCCCAACAAGTTGTTGAGTTTTTCCAAATCTGTATAGATTTCTTTGTTCTGATGAGCAAAAATCTTTTGAAGAATGCTTGTTATCAAACACTTCTTAACCACACATTGACTACCATAGTAGGACAAATTTCAATGTTTGTCGAGCAGAACTGTTTTCTTTTCTTACATTCCTCAAAATATCTTCTTTTGTGTTCAACAGAACAAATAAATTGTTAAGGCAATTTTTGCTTCTATGGTAGTCAATGGTGGCCAAGAACTACTTGGTTCCAAGCATTCTCACAAATACAAATATCTTTCTCTTTGTTCATCAGAACAAAGACATGTATACAAATTTGGAACAACTTGAGGGTGAGTAATGAAGACAGAACTTTAATGTTTGGGTGAACTGTTCCTTTAATTCCGAATTTGCTTTTTATGTGAATTGGGAAATCATCCAGTGTCTGTTTAGTTCCTGAGGTGGTGACCAACCACACAAGCACTTCTTTCACCTTCCTTCCTCAGATATCACACATCCAGCGTACGCACCATATCCATAAGTGCGTTTGCGATGGTGAGGAGCAGTTATGCATAAATATATCTCACTTTTCATCTCCAGCCTTCAATTTTAATGCCCATATCCGTCTGTTATAGCCAATCTCCTCAGTTAATGCTCATTTTAGATGACAAACAACATAGGGTTCAATTTACCAAGCTCTGCGAGTCATCTGAGAGCTTCCAGTGATGTTATCTGGTAGATATTTTATCTGCTGGCTCTCTTTTCCCATTTGTCTGCAGTCCCCACAGTCTGGATGGGCACGACGGGATGGTGCGAGACCACCTGCTCCAGAAACTTTGCCACACGCATGGGCCTAATTCTCTCGTTGTTGCATTCTCTGGGAAAATTTAGTGTTATTCATCAAAATATTGCCTCTCAGCTGAGTGTAAATGAATTAATTACACCGTCTGGCACAGATGTTTTTGTTTTTGTTTTGACAGAGCGGGAGGCTTTCATTATTGTTCAATTTGAATGTGTTTTTCCTGGAAGCATTTTTGATTGCTAACCAAATGGAATATTAGAGTGATTCAGTTCCTTAAGATGTTTTGATAAGTTGTTTTTTGTGCTTAATTTCTGTGTCTGTGTCCTGATTTGAGATATTGTGTGTTGAATTCTGTGAACAAACACACATCGGGTGTTGCGTAAGTTGCGTAAAAGAGAACATTTGGAAAGTCACACCCACTTTCTTCATGCAAGTACATTATGAAGTTTGCAACTGTGCGCAAGAGAAGTGCGGATGCTGACCACATGATCTGAGGCAGGTACCACAGCTCTGAAGTCTCGTCTCACTTCACAGGTTCACTCAGTGTTCAGTCTCACAGCTGTCTGACACATTTTAGATGCTGTTTTGCTCTTTTAGTCTACACTAGGGGTAGGCGCATTTACTGGGTTGCTCTGAAGTGACAGTATTTGATTTAGGGAAAACTTTGCAAAAACGTTACAGAATGGAGATGAATGACGGTTTTACACCCCTTTTTCAAACTTCAGAACGCAACTGATTACGATAGAATGCAGATGAGCAGAAACATGTTGTTGCAAGAATCATTTTTGTCATTAAAGTCAAAAGACATTATAAAAATGTGACACTGATGTGAGATGCTGAGAAAACCACCAATATGTGTTTCAGCATTCTGTATATTTGAAGTTGGAAGTCAGCATGCAGTCAGGTAATGTCAATGGAAGGTCATTTCCAGGGATCACTGATTGTTTTCCATTTGTCATAACCATGGTAACCGACCTATGGCTTCGAGGGAATGCAAAGCGATTCTTGTCTCTGTCTCGCAGGCATTCGGGTCGGGAGGTATAGAGAGAGAGAAGTGATAACATGCGACTCATTTGGTGAATCTTTCAGAATGTTTAACTTTCTCTGTCGCAGCACTGCGGTCTTTGTTTAGAAAGGTCAAAGGAAGGTTAGTTTCTGTAACGCCTGAAGGAAGACTTTTAAAGCTAAGCTTTCTATTTGTAACTGGGTTTTGAACATTTCTTAATTGAAGAATTGACTTTCTTGTAATCCGTAAGTGTAAGTTGGAATTGATCTTTACAGGAGGTTGAATTTGTGTTTAAATCGGGATGACAGGAAGTGAAATACGAAGAAATAAAGGTGACCAGGTCACCATGTCATTCTGGGAATGTTTTTTACCTTGGGCTAAGAAATAATACTTTAGTTTAGATGTGACATTTTCCTCAGTAATGCAGTATTTCTCAAATTCTTTTTTTATAGATAAAAGTCTTTTACATTCTTTTAGAAATTACGTTGTTATATATATTTTAGTTTTTTTTATCTAACTTGCAAAATAGATTTTGTCATTATTAGGGCTGCAACAACGAATCGATTTAATCGATAAAAATCGATTACTAAAAGAGTTGGCAACGAATTTCATAATCGATTCGTTGTGTCGCGCGACACGGAGACGTTTGATTATAAAAAAAACTTTATTTGAGCGCGGAGCGGAGTGAACACACTCGGTCTCTCTCGCGCACTTATGCTAGCAGAATTCGGCGCCTCATAAACAGGGAGGAGCAAAAATAAAATAGCGGAGGAAAGATACATGGCGGAGGCAGAGAAATCCGAGCGACCCAAGTCATCCAAGGTGTGGGAGCATTTCACACTAAATAAACAGAAAAAGTGTGTTAACTGCTAAATATGCTAAAGCGACATGGCATGGAACGGGAGCACCACGGCAATGATCCAGCACCTGAAACGCAAACATGTTGGAGTCTTTGATGAGGAGGAAGGGAGTTCAACAGCAGGTTAAGTCATTACGGAATCCTACTTTTGTTCCGTTTTGAAGTGAAGAACGTAATGTCCCCGGTGCTGGTGTTTACTCGTTATCCAGCTTGACTAGCATGACAAGTTAGCGTTAGCTCGTTAATAACAGAAGTGAAGCAGGGGGGGTATAGTGCACAATGCACTTTGCATTGCAAGACTAAAGACACGTTTTTATTCACTAGCCTTTTTTGAACCATTCATTTATCAATCTGTTGTCATGTATAGCTACACTGCAAAAACAGCTTTTCTTACTTAGTAATTTATTTCTCGTTTCCAGTCCAAGTATCTAAAAAAAAAATCAAGATTACTAGACAAGAAAAATGGCATGAGAAAATTATATCTCATTAAGATTATTTTTCTTACCCCATTGGCAGATAATTTTGCTTGTTTTAAGCAAACAATCACTTCATTTTGAGGTGTTTTTTCAGAAAACAAGACATCATTTCTTATGCTATTTCATGTGTCTAGTACATGTTTCTTGATTTAAGATTTTTTTTATATTTGGACTGACAACAGGACAAAACTACTAAGTTAGAAAAGCAATTTTTGCCGTGTATATTCTGTGCTTTGTCCCATATAGGTTATTATTGACAAATATATTTGTGTGTGTTGTACTTTTTAATTTAATTTTAAAGTTCTTTTAAAGCACTCGGTCATCTTAAGCTTTGTTAAAATGTGGTGTATAAATTAACCTTGCACTTACTACAATGATGGTAATAATTTAATGAATAAGCTTCAAGTGAACTTGAGAGAGAGAGTGTGTGTGTGTCAGTGTGAGAGTTTGTGAGTGTGTGCGCCTGCGAGTGTGTGCATCTGCGAGTGTGTGCGTCTGCAGTGTAGTGTAGAGAACAAGTTCTGACATTCAAACAAATCCTGTCAAATTTTCTGATTTGTATTGTTCTTTATTCAGCAGCTCAGGTGGCACTTTATTTAAAAAAAGTCCATATATTTGGCAGATGTAAAGCATACATGTCTATGTTTTTTGTATTAGTCCATTTTTATTTTATTATTATTATAACAGCTCAGGGATGTTCAAGGAGCAACATGTTTGTGCACTTTCTAAAGATTTTAGTTCTGATTTTGAATAAAGGGTTGGAAATGAATGCTTTTCTTGATTTATGTTTTTATCCGATTCATCGATTAATCGAAAAAATAATTTACAGATTAATCGATTATTAAAATAATCGTTAGTTGCAGCCCTAGTCTATATACACACACTGTAAACGTTTTTGCTGTAGTTAGGCAGCTAGTTGCCAGTAACTTACTTTAGATTCATATTTATCTAATTTATTGGCAATCGTTTCTTAAAAGATAAATGAATATTAAACATTAACAAGTCTTTATCCATACAGGAAAAAACTATAAAAACACATAAAGCAGCCTCATGCAAAGCATGCTGGGAACCAAAATAAGAAAAAAAACTGAAAATGATCAAATAACAGCCTCATGCAAAGCATTCTGGGAACCAAACTAAAAAAAGCAGAAAATGTTAAGATTACAGCCTCATGCAAAGCATTCTGGAAACCAGAAACCCACATTTACATCTTTACATTTATGCCTCGTTTCCACTGAGCAGTAAGGTTCAGTGAAGTTCAGTACAGTATGATTTGGTACTGGAAACCCCTATCAGGCTTACGTTTCCACTGCCAACAGTACCTTACTTGGCAGGCGAGGTATATGCCAGAAAGTTGCAATCGACGTCACTTGATATGTGTGGTGTACACCAGAAAGAGGCGATCAACGTCATTATCGCGCGACGAAGCAATCCATATACAACAACAATGGAGGACATACAGCAGATCCTGTTCAAGCTTCTTGACCTCCCGGGTTGACGATGGATAATTTCTCCGCACAGACATTTCGGCTGTGTTTTCAAAAATGGCACTTCCTGTGTTGTCGTTCCCCTTTTAGCACGCGTAAGTGACGATTCTCTGTAAACCAACCAGCAATCTTCAGTGAAACTACTTCCACCCTAAAGGTTCCGTTACTATTGATACTAGTGTGCTAGGTACCCTCACGAAAGGGTCCCAAAAAAGTGGTACGGTACCCTTCGCTATTTGGGTACCATTCATAGTGGAAACGGAAAAAAAGCGTTCCGTAGTGAACCGCATGAGTCATTTAGCAAACGCTTTAATTACTAAATTTAAAAATGGAATTCTGGTTCCCAGAATGTTTTGGAGGAGGCTGTTATTTTATCTTTTTCTGTTTTTATTTCTAATTTTGGTTCCCAGAATGCTTTGCATGATGCTGTTATTGATAATTTTCTTTTTTTTTCTTATTTTGGTTTCCAGCATGCTTTGCATGAGGTTGTTATTATTATTATTTTTTCTGTAAGGATAAAGACTTGTTAATGTTTATTGATCATTTATCTTTGAACAAACTGTTTCCTGTTAATTAAATAAATGTAAATCTACAGTAACTTACTTGCAAACTACTGCCAGTAAAACTGTAATTTCTACAGACAATTTTTACAGTGCAGATACATTGAAATGGAGAGATTGTATGGGGGGTTTATATGCTTACCACTAAAACCAACCCTATATGCCATCTGTCCAGGGATGATATTTGAGAGAGAGAGAGAGCAGAAATGGAGGAAAGACCAGTAATGGGAACAGTACATACGAGGGGATACATACCTCAGGGAAACTCACTCCGTCTGTCCTTTTTACAGCACCTGAGCTCCTTCTGCACCAATCCTCAGACAACCAACATCTCCTCAAATCAAACACACATCTGTCCCAGTCTCATTCAGTCATGAATCCAACCCCCCGAAGCTTCGAAGAAAGTGCATCTCCAAATGTCTCACCAGAGTGAACCCCAGGCATTTTTCAGATGCAGCATCGAGCATACACGAGAAGAGCCAGGATAGTTGCTGAATTCAGAAGCTGTCCTAGTTTGAGAGCCTGAGCGAGGGAATGAGCCTCGGGCGTACACGGAGAACCGGGTAACGTGCTTGGAGTCCCAATTGTAGTGTCTACCTCGGAATGCCCGCGTACATGAATAACCTTCGCTCTCTAGTTGCCACAACCGTTCAAATCAGCTCTTCAACCTAGCTTCAGCATTTACATACATGGATTTATGGGTTTTTCCTGCTTTAGTGGATAAGAGAGAGAATGGAAACCCTCTTCCTCTAGACTCTTGCGTTTAAACTTGAATTTGTTTTGCTCCCGAGATGAGCACTGAACCCACTGTCAGGCATGAAAGTTTGATTAGACTATTTTTCATGGTAAACATTGAGACCGTGGCGAATGTGCCGTCCCTCTTGTCCTGTGCACTTATGACATCATCAAAATATTTTCAGCCAAACAAAGATGTCAGAAATGACCGGAGGGATTTAGAGGGAAGCGTATCGCCTTTACTTCTTCACCCCTGGTCATTCCTCTCCTAACGTTGCTCTCTAAAGACATCCAGCTCTACGCACTCTGCCTCAAGTCATGGCAAACAAATTCTCCTCATTCCTTCACTGCTTTTGTGCTCGCACCCCCCTCACCTCCTCTCAGTGTTTTCGTCGTCTTTGTCCTGTATTTTTCCCTCAAGCATTGTCCCACTATGAATATAAATAAGGCCGAGAATATTAGCAGTTCCTCCGTTCTCTCATCCTCTTAAGCTTGACTAAAATAGATGTTTACATGGTTTTGCAAATTTAGCATGAGAGCAAAGAATATGGGGGATTTTTAACAGTAAATGCTTGGCCGGCTTCCACTTTAGAAGGCTCAGGATGATTTGCACCTTAATGTTTGCCTAGCTCAAGGTTTTCATGAAACTGGACGTTCAATAAAACTCTCGGATGTCTATTGTGAGCGGGTAAATTTGGACCTGTAGATGATAGCAGCTCAGGTATACAGCTCGTCTTGTTTGTGTAGCTCCCAACCACCTCATCTCCATGTTGCTTACTTTATCTAAAGCCTTTTTTTTCGAAGATGTGATATCAATGAATCATCAATAATATGTGAATCAAGTCGTTTTTGAGAACGTGCACCATGGGAGAGCAGATCAATATTGAACATCATATTCGAGCGCATCCACCTTGTAAATGTAGGATGAAGTACCCACGAGGCCACACGTCTTCTAATATCCTCCCACAAGCTTTCTGAAGTATCACTTTTTATTTCCGCCCAATCGACTCCCTGTTTCCCATCACAAGATCTCGGACGCTGCAAAGCAAATGAAAAACATGTTTTGGTGGAGTTGTGCTTTTCTTTTAATGCAACATTGGCCCCACACCCAAAGTTGTAATTTCTCTCCCAGAGACTAAGTGCGTTCTCTGAAGCCTGAGGCCAGGTATTTTTTCTCAGCCATTTCTTCCTCCTCTTTTGAGGAATATGGATTTATATTTGTTATGGCTTTTTTTCGTCCCCCAACAACAAACTCTGTGTTTCAGCATTTATCTTCCTGTTCTGTGACATTAGAGACTGGTGAGAGCTTCGGCCTTTTTGTTGGACAGGAAAAGGCGATCGTAATCGCTTTTGGAACGCTCGGCTCCGAATTTGAATAAAGACATTAGCAGCTTGGCCTTGATAGTGACATGCAAGTTATATCTGGTTTTGTTCCTCGTCTCTCTGTCTTTTTGTTCGGTTCCAGAATTATCTCACTGTTTGTACAGCCTTGGAATGTGCTTGTGAGACGTTACCGCAGGATAAGACAGAAGAATCCGGTCTTAAGGTGGAAGACAGAAAAGCAATTTTTTTTGTTGTTTTGGGAAGAAGTTTTTAGGCATGACTGTGAAATGGCCAGTTCTTTGAGAAAGATAACAATTTCATTGTTTATTTGAAACTTTTTTATCCTATTACATGTCTCCCCTCTAGCTCGATTTAAACCTTTTAGCTCTATAACCTTTTTGTTGCCAGGTCAGACCATCAACCACCCTACTACACCTCCTTATTTGCTGAGATTAATCCGTATTAATTCATGAACCGTTAGCTTCGCTGCCCAAATCTCACACTTTAATCGCACCAATTAAGCCTCTTTGTCTCCGACTCAATGTGACTAATTCTCTGGGAATAGACACGCATATCCTTCGATATTAATGTTTCTGTATTAACCAAAGGTTTTCTCACCTGGAAATAAAAAATTGTGCATGTTGAAACAATGCCTGGCCAAAGGCTGGATTTATTTCTCCAGTTTTGGAATAATTGTACCTAATAATCCCATAACTGAAAGTGTCTAAACGAAACATCCTCCTCTCCGAACCTTCATTAACCCTGACGGATGGCATCTGAGTGTCAGGACCTCCCTTCATCTTTAAAACTACTTTAAGCCACAGTCAAAGGGAAGGAATCAAAGGGGTTTAGGGGTAACAGGGTCTCTTTTAGGGGATGACTCTCTTGGGATTGAGGCCGGGAACTCGAAGCTTGATTGGCTACAGATCAAATCTGCAAAACAGAACCTGATAGATCAAAATTCTTTACTCTTGCTAGTGTTCTCATTGTTATTTTTGCAATTAATTAATATAGTTTTAAACAATTTTTCCATTACTAATTGTCTTTTATCCTGTTTGGCTGTATTGCAATGATACATTGCAAAGAAATTAAATTGACCTGAAAATTTTAAATCGACACGCAATTGGTAAATCCCTAACAGCACAGTACCATTTACCTGTAAAACTTGAGCAATACCATTGACTGATCTGTTTTTTGTTCTTCGAGGACATTGTCAGAAGCATTCAGCTCATTGGTCATCAGAAAGGAAAAGTGATGGGTGAGGTCAGAGTTTTAAAAGGCTAAAGTAGGCCAGGCCAGATGCCTGCAGGGGTTTTCCTCAGGGGGGAGATCCACGCTCTAGCATCTGACCCTGGCTCTGGATCTGCATTTTTCCCTTCTCTGCCTTTTTTCTCCTTTTATCTGAAATCTGGCGGGAAGCAGAGCCAAGCTGACAGCTGCATTTATGCTGGAATTCCTCAGCATCTAATCGGGGGCACTGGAGGAAAGCGTCCATGTGTGTGTGTGTGACTGTGGGAGGGGTGTCTTGATGCTTCCTGGCAGGCTGAAGGGTGGGAGGTCACGAGGCTTAAGGATAAAATAGAAAATGGCCCCCTAAGCTGGTTTACGTTTCAGAGCGGGGAATCTGCCCTGTCAAAGTCTGTCAGATCATTGGGATTGTCATATGACAATGAAAAAGCTTTCTTTTCATACCTTTGCTGTCTCAATCTCTCTCCCTGTCAAGGAAGTGGTCCTTAAATGATTGACAAAGAAATGATTCATGCATATTATAGTTTTCTTTTTTATGTTGTTGACGGCATCATTTCTATCATCATTTTATTCCACAATCTGTTGCGGATGTTTCTTTAATACCTTCAGCATCATTAAATCAATTATTTTTCCTCACGTAATGCACAATATGTGTCATTAATAATGATCAAATGTTTTTCAAAAATACGGGAATCTGATTGGCGGAAGGGTGAACGTGACGATTACTTTCAAGGATCTGCAGCGTTAACATAGAACAAAATGATGTGCATTAACATATACGCTGAAAACAATTGCAGAATAAAAATGTGTATATAATGAAAGTCTCACACATACCCATTTTCTGAAAGCAGCGGATGAGGATGCGTGTTATTTTGATTATAGGCTTGCTGTTGCGTACTGTGTTATTGCTTTAATGCATCACTGTCAGGACGATTGCAGCATTCTTGTCGTCTTTAACATTTCTCACAGTTTGTCCTGGTTTCAGATCCAGTTCTGTCTTACCTGGCACTGTCTCCTGGGGTCTAAGCTGCAGTCCTCAACAGCGTAACCTTTCCTCACTCCGACCTTAATCTTTTGATTAGCCGGCCCCACTGCTCATCACTGCAGTCCTGCCCACAGGCCCCTATGCACATTGGCACTGAGCTGAATCCTGACAGCCAACCTGTCCGTTTCTCTAAGATCAGTCTCTGGTGGAGTTTGTGTTTTTTTTCTTCTTGTAGTTTATATGAACTTTTCTACACTGGGGAAAACACTTTTTTTAAAAGATACATTTTTGGTGTTTTTGCCTTTATTTGTACAGTTTTAGTGAGAGACAGAACAAGAAGCTAAGTGGGACAGAGAAGGGGTTGAGATCGTGAAAGGACCACGAGACGGGAATCGAATCCAGGTCACCCTAGGCGGATATGACAGGAAAACACTTAACAGAGTATTTTTAAGTTATTTTAGCATTGTTTACCTATTTTTACTAAAAAACAAGATAAATTCACAGTGAAAGCAGATTAAGTCTATGGCTCAAAATGATAAATCTACTGTAGCCGAAAATAGTGAGATTTATTCCTAAAAACAGTTCCAATAATGTTTGCCTCTTTATCACCATCCCTGATTTAAACATACAAATACAAGTTTCTTTAAAAACAATAGAACCCCGTACAAAACACAATAGAAAATTGAATGGATTTAATGTAGAGATGCACCAATTGCAATTTTCTTTGCCGATTCCGATTTCCGATTTTATTATTTGTGAAACCTGCAGATATATCCACAAACTATAATTGACAGTATACAAAAAAACATTAACTTTTCTTCCTATGTTGCCCGCGTCGCTGGTAACATACGATCGGCTTCGAATCAGCAAGACGTGAGACTGACCGGCCGGTCACCAGTCACGGCCAATCATGCGAAAACCGGACGATTCCGGTTTCTGACCGGTCAATCGGTGCACCTCTAATTTAATGCTTATAATTGGAATTGTATTGAAAAAACTTCGACTGATGTATACTGGTATGTGATGGACATTTTGTAATGGTTTTGATGAAAAAAGGTATTTTAATGAATACCATGAGAATTTCCGTGATGGTTTCTATTGGGTTTCAATTGTCTTTTTGACAGGGAAATGATGTCAAACTGAAATTTCCCTTGAAATCCTACCTGACAGCTCAATTTACACATCATTGTTGTAAGCTTAGAGTTGCATTTGGTAAGATGAGGAGACAGTTTAAAACACCATTTTTTATTTATTTGCTAAATAACAATTTTTTGTTTATTCCTAACCAAAAAAATACGGAATGCAACTTTAATTTAAAGGGAAAATAAGTTTGTTTAGATAAGTATGTTTACTTTCCATTATGGTTTTTGTAATGTAAACACAGAAACCCAAAATGATTTAGATAATCATACTGTTGACTTTCATTAGTGAATGTGTGAGTGTATAAATAACCCTTGGAGAGACTTTATTGATCTGTAGAGGAAAATTATGGTCGAAGGACCGAGCGGGTCTAAAATGGCTGCTGTTTTGCTGACTGTGTTTATCTAACGCAATGTTAGCCTGAGGATTTGTAGTTGACATTATGAGCTAATCCCTTCAAATGAAGGCATTTATCCTGAATAGACAAAAACAGTAAAAAGGACATAAAACCTAATTTTGTAGTCTCAGAAAAGAAGACCGTCTACCTGTTTTCGGGATATAAAGGTAAATTTAATCTGGAAATTGCTCACCATAGCTGATAGTATCATGGTATAAGCACTATCTAGGGCTTAGTTTTAACAATCCAGTACATTTGCACATAATAGTGCATTTGTTATGATTCACTGAATAAACATTATTGGAACGAGATCTCAGTTAACAACAAAATATATGAGGTTAGTTGGAATCTATACTACGTGGTTCACTTTATTTTTATTGTCTAGTCTCAAAGAAACTGCTCTGACTGCACTGAAAAGCTAATGCATTAATATTAATATATATAAACAGATTTTATTTTACACATAACACTGAATGACTGTACAATGAAATACAAAATTGTATTATTTAATTTACCAAAATATTTCTTTGTTGAAGTCACAGGCCTACAATGACATAAAAATGTCTTTCTAATCAGTGATACTATGGTCTTTTTGGAGAACAGAGAAGGCTGTAGAAACGTGGCAGGGGGATTTTCTCATCGAGGGTCTCTGCTTCAATCAGGAGCCGAAACGCTCGAATAGCTTAAAAGAATGATTTAGGGCGGAAAAGAGTCTGAGCAAATGCTTTGTCCTCTAGCTTAGTCCTCAGACCCGCGGTGCCCTCGAATCCGGAGAATGCGGCCCACTGCAGGATGAAGTGTGACCAGATGCAGCACGGTCACGTTGCGACTTACAAAGCACCAATCTCACACAGAGAGAGTAAATTGTTTCTTGAATTTATGTTGTAGCTTGACAGAAATCGGCGCAGACAGAACAGCTGCTGTACTTGCGAGCGTTCACTTTCGTTTCTGATAACTGAATAAAAGTCTGTCCTTTCCCAAAAAACTCATTACCTGCGAGTTCCACTGTGTGGGGATCTCATTATTTAACCCCCGCAACTTTCTCACGATGGTTTTCATAGAAAAAATGCAACTTTTGTTGTATAAACTGCTGCAGTGAGTGGGTCTTTGCAGACGGTAGGATGGCTGATGCAAACAAAGCTGGTAATGCAGAGAAAGTCACAAAAGAGCCAACGGAACCGAGGTGTCGGAGACCCCGTAGGCCGGTCGTGTTCTCCTAGGCTCCGACAGCGCAGCCTCGGATTAATGCGGCTCGCCACAATGGGGCTCTTTCATCCACAGCTGCATAGGAGCAGATTTACTCTCATAATGAGCCTTCTGTGCGTCAGGAATATTTTACAATGTTTTAACACACTCAAGCAATATTTTGTCACTTTAAATGCACATCGCTGGTGTTTAAAGTTGTGTGTATGCTTTACTGCGTTGCATTTCTTGTGCATTTTTAAACACACAATCTTCTAGCTTAGATGCTCAATACATGCAAATCTCCATCAGAAAGCTTTCAGTCACCCAACCACCTGCCAAACTACGTAGAATGACAATGTAACATGAAATAAAACCAGACAGATTTTGACAGAATACAAATTTGATTTGACTAGTGCAGATTTGTCCTCGCTTACTAAATAAATAGATTTTGCAGATTTGCCAAAGATTTACTTAATACCTTTGCTTTGTTTGTGTGTGAGTTTGATCTCATGTTTTGGTTGGGCAGAGTCCTAACATTTATTACGTCTTTAGTGAGATTTCTCTCTGCTGTTGTTGATGTAATCCCCGAGCTGTAATCCTGATGTAATGATTGTCAAACATTACCATAACATCACGTTGGCCCTGTGCCTCATTAACTGATGCTAAATCTAGTTCACTGGAATAGAGAGGCCTGTGAAAAAGAGGGCAAACGCCCCCGTATGACCCACACCCCACCATCCAAACCTTTCCCAGGACGAGGTAGGGCCGTCCCCTGCTCTCAACTCCATTCAGCCCTGTTCATTAGCCTAAAAGCCCCTGCCATGCAACTGAGACATGTTTGGCAGAATCCCCACCTCACCGATTCAGGATTAATTGGGCATGGAGCGGTGACGTGAACATGTACCATGAAACACCCCGCCTCCCTTCCACTTACTTTACCAGATCCAAAGGAACTGCTTTCATGGTGGAATACAGACTGCCTCAAGCATTTTGGCCCTGGAAGGTGGGCAGACGTTGTCAAAGGCTCTGCTGTAGGTTTGGTTTGTTGCTCCTCAATGGGCGTTTTATTGTTTCTCAATTTTTTCTTAAAATGCTAATCTAAACTAATGTTTGTTGATTTGAACCAATTACAATAAGGGTAACTATAATTCTAGCGATCACACCAACAGACGATAATGTTATGTTTATTGTAAAGCTTGCACATTGCAGCTTCACATTTTCGTGTGCAGAGTCGATTTTCAATTTATTGTGATCATTGCAAAAACTGCTATAAAAGTGATCGCAACAATATAGTTTCTCTTATTTGTTTAACAATATACAGAATTTGTAGTTATTTGTGTGAATGGACCTGATGTTTAATTCTCAAAGATGATCGAATTTCAGTTAAAAAGATAAATTCTGTTATTATTTACTATCCCTCTTGTCATACAAAAAAACAATGCAAGTTCATGGGTATCGCCATTGTTCAGTTACCAACATTCTTAAGCCGTATGTCCAGCCCAAACACTTTTTGTGTGTTTTGCAGAAGAATTAAAGCCATACAAGTATGAGATGACAATAGGGGGTCAGACGATGACAGGATTTTCATTTTTGAGTGAAGTATCCCTTTAAATCAGTTTAAAATTAAACATAAATGCGGAAACCACTGCTTAGGAGACTTCATGAAGTTTCATGTGCAATAAATATCAAATACAGTACTGTGCAAAAGTCATTTTTCTGTTTTTAGTCCAATATTGGATTTTAAGCCAGTAATATTTCCTACATATGGAAGCCCTGAACCCTGAAACACGTGAAGTCTAGACAATTTTTTTTCTTTTTTAGTAAAATGAATTGCTTGAATATTATTAAGATGTCTTGAGTACCGCGTGTGACATTGTTCTTCTCTGAGGTCTCCTCAAGATATTACTGTTCTTAATATCATTCCTCTTAAATTGAAGAGCAGGAACAAAGTGAGGTGACTAAGATGTTATTCTCCAGAGAAAAATCGAGACACTCCATTTTCAAGTAATTGAGTTTAAGAAATCTCCTTTGTCATTTTTCTTTCCCTACTCATTTTTTTACGTAGTGAATTCCTGAAATACTCCATCATTCTTGATTCGCAGAGGAAATTGGAGGCCTGTTCTTATCATTACCCCTTTCCTTAATATCATGTTTTGCCCAAAGTCCACAGGAAATCCTGTTACACTGGAATCAGTTGATTCGTTCTATATGTCCCATATCAGCTATTATACTGTTGCTAAGTAAGTATTGCACTTTTATCATCCCTTTTAAAATTCAGCCATTTCTCATCATCAAGTGTCTGGGTGGGTGGTGAATTAAACATACATCTTTGGACCTTGTGCACACTGTGTTTCAGTGCTATAGATGATCTTTCCTACTTACAGTGGTTGTTGCCGTTGTCCTCACTGCTCCTTTCTCCATTTACATCGTTCTTACTCTTCGACCCCGTCCTTGAGTCATCAACCCCTATCTGTGCTGCTGAACCTGTACCGTGACTATCTGATACACCAGAGACGGCCATCTTGGGCCATGGCCACATCCCATTAGGAAGATGTAATTACTGCAGTGAGGTGGTGTCGTCTGGCCAATGTTCACTGCCATCTGCTTCCAAAAGCCTGGCAGGTACAGCCACAACATGTTTGTCCTGTAAGTGACACTTCATTGCATTGGTGGAGAGGATCATCTCTCAAGATCCAAATCCACACACAAATGTTTGCGCAAATCCATGCATGGACACGAGGAGCTCAGAGGGGAGATAAGAATAAAGTCCCCTAAGGCTGGGCTGTGTTTGTGGAGGGCTCTGTGGTGACTTGTGTACCATCCCAAAAATGGATTCATTGACCGTTGGATTGTTTGAGTGATCACAGTGTCATCCCAATAGCTTCAGCGAATCTTCTTAGGGGTGTTGTGCTACATAACTTTCCACTTTTCGGCTTTTGATGATTGATTGTATTGTTGTGCACAGGCTCGTGTGATTTGCATATTAGCTTAGGTAACTAAGGTGTTTATTTGTTTTACAAAATGACTGGCTGGCAGGCTTAAACTTTTTTTATTTCATTATTTTTCTTTATATTATTTAATATTCTTAATTTCTATTTAAATATTTTTTTCATTGTTTTTAAATTAGAAGCAGTACTTCAGAGTCTAAGATGTATATGTATTATAGAATATAAATATTTTCGATTTCTTATATTTTGGATTATTTCAGTGAGTTATCTACATGTCACAATGCAATATCTTATAACAAGGATTCCCAACCTGTCCTGGAAGACCCCTAACACCTAATTCAGGTTTTGCACTCTCTACTAATGAGCTGATAAATTGGATCAGGTGTGTCAGATGAAGGAGACATACAAAATGTGAAGTACTAGGGGTCCTCCATAACAGTTTTGGGAACATCTGTCCTATCAAATTCATTTTTATATTTCATTACATTTTTATCATGATCATAATTTTTGTTCAACATATTTGATAGGCTATATATATATATATATACAGGTAAAAAATTAATTTCGTAAAAAAGTTCAATATTTTTTGTAACTCATTTCAGAAATAGAAACCCATATATAATATAGATTCATTACACATGGAGTGAAATCAGCTTTTGGTACCCTTGGCAGTGTGGGCAAGTCCTGCTGGAAAATGTTATCAGCATCTCCATAAAACTTGTCAGCAGAAGGAAGGATGAAGTGCTCAAATATTTCCTGGTAGATGGCTGCCTTGACTGTGGACTTCAGAAAACACAGTCACAAGGATGTCACAAACCAAACAGAAACGCAGAACCGTTTTTGGTTCAGCTTCTGTAACAATCCGTGCAAAACCCACATAAAGAGCTGAGAAATTACATCTCCTCTTAATAGTGGTAAGCCTAGCATTACACCCTGTAATTCCCTTTCTCCCAATGCACTGCAGGCCACCTTGTGTTCTGATGACTACTTGCACTGGTGGAGGAGCGGAAGAGAAGAGGCAACCTGGAAAGCATCACGTGGGCAGGCTTGAGGTCTCAAAGCGAGGCGTTGTGGATTTGTGTTGCAAATGTCCAATGCTCTCGGCATCAAAGCCATGTGTTAATCCATGCCGGAAGGTTCCATGTCTCTGATCTTGCACTCTCTAACAGCACCATCTGTCTTAGTATTAGCCCCATTAAGGGTCTGTTAACTACGTCAAGGCCCGTGCGAGCCACCAGCATAGTCTGGTTTATCCATCCTCCGTCTTCTCTTTCACGCTCAGATCATCTCGTGACCTCGGTCTGATGGCTGGAGATGTCTTTTGGCAAGAATCCTATTATTCATGAGATGTGATCGCTCAGTCAGAAAAAATGTGTGGGAAAATGCCGCTTCCCCCTGACATTGACTGCAGAAGCTTGGGACCAGGGTCTGTTTATTGGATGTTGAGAATTCTTTGAGGTTTTTATTTATTGTAAAGATAAAGTAAAGAGTGGCAAGGAATTGTTGGGAAGAATTAAGGGAACTTGCATTACCTGCTTAAGCACCTCAGCTCATGTCAGGAGCATATGGACAAATCACTTCACCACAGCACCATAGTGATACAGTATGAGAGAGATATCACACACTGGAAAAATGGAATTGTGAGACAAATGTCACTCATGCGTGAATCATGGGATGCAACCTTGCATTGTACTGTCCTGATCGTCTCTTTCTGTCTGTCTGTCTGTCTTCTATTCTACTGGATCCTTCCCTTTTTACTTTGTGAAGTACATTTAGCTTGTGTGCTTCCAGAGGGTACGACATGAGAGAACAGGTCCCAGAACATTCCAGAAAGAGCAGATTGGCATTGCCAAGCTTCCGGAAATATCTTTCTATGCTGAATCCACATTCCTACTACAAACACCTGTAGTTCACAGTCTGAATCATAACTGCTTCTTTAACACACATGAATCTTTAAGGGAAGCTGATGTTTCTATAATCAATAAAAAAACCTGAGAAATGTAAACATTGATTTAACATAACTGTTTCAGTTGAGGTGGTCTTCATGTCCTTTAAATTGATTTGTTCATCCGGCCACGACATGACAACTTTCCAGTGACAAGTAGTTTATCTGTCCACACTGAAAGCAAGACATCTCTTTTATCATTTCTCATTCAGTGTAACTGGCTGTCGGTTAATGCACACACTCATATTGACATTAGCATCACATACTCTTCCCCGAGGTGATGTTTGAGCACGTGGTCTAGCTCAAAGCAGTGTCTTGTTACCAGTTTTAGTGCTCCATCACCTCACAGCTAAAGTTTATGATGTGGAAACGCGAATATAGAGTCCTGCTGGGTCACTACTGGCCCCTTACACACAGAGGAAAGAGGCGAAATACAATATCATGTTATCGTACACAATACGGCCTTATGTTCTGTAGTGTTAATTGAAATCTCTCTTATTCTCTTTTCATGTTGCTGCCTGCGTGCCGTTCCTCCCTCCTCGCACCTTCTTTGGCTCTATGACAGGTAAGATTCAACAACACAAAAACACTCCCAAATGCACGATGACTAAATCTTTAAACAAATACACATGAACACACCCCCATGTTTAGTTTAAGCTGTGCAAACAAGAACTGGGTTCATGCTGTAAGACCATTTTCATTCTAAAATATTTCTTGAGTCAAAAAAATTCTGCTTTGAGTAACAGATTTTAAAAATGCTTAGTATAACGTTTACTTAAGAAAATGTTATGGATAAAGGGATAGTTAACCTTCAAAAAGAAAATTTCATTATTGACTTGCCCCAAACCTGTATGACTTTCTCTCTTCTGCTGATAAGACGATATTTTGATAAATATGGCAATAAACGGAAACCGTTGGTCCCCATTGACTTGCACTGGTTTTGTGTCCATACAGTACAAGTCTATGGGTACCAATAGTCTTTGGTTAATAATTTTCTTTTCTGTCTTGCAGAAGAAAGAAAATGACAGCAGAGTGAATGAATGGTGACAGATTTTTCATTTTGAAGTTGAACTGTTCCAGTAAATAGTTAACCTCCATGGTATGAATACAAATTACTATGGAATGTCAATGGGGGCCAATTCTGAAGTTGTCAGGGTGTGCTATGCAGTTGGTAACTTTTTTTGACATGATTGCTGGGTCGCCTCCTCAATGAGCCACACATGTGGTATAGCAAAAGTTTTTTTGCCAAAGTCTATTACTTCAAAACCGTAAATATGCGCAATAACAAGGCATGCCTTCGCAAGCAGCGCTAATTAAACAGTAATTCGGAACAACAGCTAACAAAGCTTGGATAATGTCTGGACTTAAATATGAAAAGAGTGTCGCTGGCTTTGTGTGGTGTGTGAATGTAAACTCCTCCGGGCTAAAGAGATCAGTTAAAGGTTTTACTTCACTGCAGCGAGCGATCATTTCTCTGTGAAGAGTTCTCTAGGGACAACAAAATCTACTCTTTTTGCTCCATGTAGAGGATAAAGTTGCATTTGACCCCTTTTCTAAAAAAGATAGTTAATGTTAGTCAGAGTTTGTAAATTGTTTTACATTTTAAATAGATGGTTTCATTGGACACACGCGGCAGGTTACTAGCATTGCTACCAGATAAGCTAGAGAAACACAGCATCTAACTCTTATTTCAGAAGAAAATGTTCCATAACGCAGCCCATTTTGTGCTGTGAATTTGACGCTTATGGAAACTGTGACATACTGTGTATATATCAGATGTTTATGCATTTACTGTACTCTGGGTCACACGCTTCATCTTAAGCTGCAATTTGTTCCACTTTACATGAGCCCTGTAAGCAGTTGTTATTCCTTATTTTCCCCTGCATCGCTATGTTTGCTGACTGCCTCACCCAGAATAATGTCATCATCATCCTCCCTATTCGTTATCCTCCTCCGGTCAATGGACGACTTAAGCTCTATATAATACCTTCCAATGACAGAAAGCTACTTCAAGTGAGGGAGGATGTTGTTGATGTTACCCTCCGATAGGCCTCTGCATGTAGTCAATTTGTCAAAGGGGTTTTGTGGTATTAACCTCTTGTTCCACTTAAAAGAAAGAGACAACATAGCTTGTCAAGTGTAGCAGTGCACTAGCAACAGGTCACCATGAGTTTGATTCTCAGGAAACACTAACTAATGGAATGGATGTATACAGTAATGTATATGTGCACCTGAAATTGAAACATCTACCAAATTGTTTACATTTAACTAAAAGTTTATATCAGTACAGTAGGGGGCTGTTTGTAATGCATGGATGCTGAATTGTGTCAAATCTAGTTTATTTGGAAGTAAGTGGTTGTTTTGCATCGCAATAGTGGTAACAATTACACTGGACTACAATTAGGTGAAATAGCTGTACGGTAAATGTTGAGATGAAAGGTTAACGAAAGGAGAAGAGTATAAATGATTTTGAGTAATCGGCCGTGGCAGCACATGCTGACGGTGCTGAGTGGTCTGTCGCAGGCCAGCAGAACGGCAGCCTGCAGGAACCCCTTTTGATCTGAGTTGACTTCTGGAGCGGACTTTCAGATCTGGACTGTGTTTGCAGAAAGGCCAGAAAATAGCATTTCAAAATCCCATTTTCATCATTATTTAGAGTTAGAACGATGTTTGCGAATACAGCTTGCGTGCAGTTTAGTCCATTAGTTTGATGAATGCAAGAGAGTTTTTCCCGTTACGGATGGATCGGTGGTCACGAATGACTCATCGTTAGCTGTGGTGCTCATAAATGATACTGTCTGTTGTGCTCCCCTCAGGTGGTGCTTAATGGGTTCTTGGCGCTTGGGAAGATTTTGATTTTGCACCTATTAAACTGAAAAAAATAGATTCAAGTAACTTACCATGGTTGAGTTTTTTCTAGTTTCTTTAGAAAGAAAGAACTTAATAATGTGTATCATTTGTCCTGATGACACTATCTTGTGCTACTTTCTCAATGTTTTTATTATTGCATTTCTGTTGACTGAAAACACGGTCTGAAAAACGTAGAAACGTTATTATTCTTCTGTAAATATTACTAATTTAAACAAAGGAAGAAAGCGCTAAAAAGGTGAAAGGTTAGCTCCGCCCCCTGCTGAAATAGTTCTGGGAAAAAGGATAGAAACTGTGAGAACGATATGGAAACGTTATCGAAGAAGATGCACTCAGCAGGTTATTTTAGAGCGATCTAAAGAATTGATTCATCTTGATTATTAACACGATGATTATGTTAATGCAGCATGTAGATATAGGTAAAAAATGACGTTGAAGAAGCTCAGCGCTTAGAAAGGGAAGGAATAGAACCTAACCTGCATTTTGTTGGGAAAATAACTCATTTATTTTCCTTTTTGTATCACATTTCTCCTTGGCCGGGTTTTTTGTTGTTGTTTTCCTTCCATTTGTGATTTAATTATCCCTTCTGTGATCATGAAACTTGTCCTTGCTGTGGATGCAATTCCTGTTTCGTACTGGCAAGTCATCCCATCAGTTAATACCTGGATAAGAAAACACTTCTTGATCTGGTAGGACAAAAATTGCTTGATCTTGAGCTTGTTCCTCAAGTTTCTTGGATTTCTCTGGATATGAACAGATTTTTTTTCTGATGTTTTTTTTGTCCTTCACCACTAAGAGACAATAATATTATTTTTTTCCTTTGAAATTTGTACTCTCGGGAAATGGGACATTGAATTTTGAACCTCAATTTGAAATCTGCTATTGTCAAAATGGCGTGTGAAAATTAAATCGCAACTCGCGCTACATTGATTTAACTTCAGACGCGTGTAGAATTATCGCTATACAGCTTTAACCACAGCTTTAAACAGCTTTTAAACAATAAATAAGCAACTTAATTTGCATGAAGCTCATCGGAAGAGAGAGGGAGATGCCTAAGCACCTGTCTGCACTCGCTCTGTATTTGAGCTACCCTTTACGCACCTGAGTAACATCAACTATGATAAATAAACAATAATTCATACAACTCATTCATACGATCTACTGTGTATGAAACCATTGTTTATTTAGGTTTTTTATTTAAGTTTTTTGATGTTATGTAGGTAGTTTATGTTATGTTAATGTGTTACCACTTGAATAGTATTAATAACAGTATGTGACTCTGAACTTGAAGTGTCTTGCCCTAAAACAATCAAAAATGCAAAATCAAACAAAGAGGAAGCACCATTATTGCTGCTTGCGTCTGGAATTACCTATGGGCACTTTTTACAGGCTATTTCAGTTTTTAGATGAGCTTTGATGTACTTTGATGTGTAAATCCCATCGTAGCGTTGTGTATTGATTGGCTGTATTATGAAGTGCTGCGGCCAAATGGAAACCCAGTCATCACCATAACTCTGGTCCGGTCGCCTCGACAGATGCTTCCGGAAACGCAGACTCTGTGAAGCACATGCATCATAGGAGGCTTTTAAAAGAATGGGTTTTTTGACAGAGGTCTAATTTGGATTAGGCATTTAATCATTAAACGGATAGTTCTCCCAAAAATTAAAATTTCGTCATCATTTACTTTGTACATTACACCTTGTTCAAAATGTGTATAAATTCTATGTTCTGATGAACACAGAGAAAGATATTGGAAATAATGCTTATAACCAAACAGATCTCGACACCCATTGACTCCCATAGTAGAAAAAATGTAAGAAATTTTTAAGAATGTAGGACAGCAAACAGTTTTGGGGCACTTATGACTAACATTGTATTTTTTCTTAATATGGTAGTCAATGGGGGTCGAGATCTGTTTGCTTATTAGCATTCTTCCAAATATCTTTCTCTGTGTTAATCAGAACATAGACATTTATACAGATTTGGAAAAACGTGAAGGTGAGTAAATGAGGACAGAATTTAAATTTTGGGTCGAAGTATCCCTTTAACTGCTAATTTCTTATATGTGGATGTTTGTAGGTTGAATAGAATTTGGAAGAAGATTTGGGTAAACGCTCAGTGTGTTGGCTTGTTATGTGTGAGTAGAGTTGCATGCGACAAAAGTGACGCCAGAGTTACACAACCCTGTTATTACATCTACAGTTCTGAGAAGAAGTTTGCATAGCCCCTGCAGAATTTGTTAAATATTTTTATATTGAAAAGTAACTACTATCATAAGTTTTGTCTAATTTTTATTGCGTTGTACTGCCTTAAGGAAGCTATTAGTCATTTATATAAAGATGTTCATCTGAGTATGAATGATAACTTAATTTACACAAATTATGTTGTTTACATACCCTTGGTTCTTAATATTGTGTGTTGTCTCCTCAAGCATTAATAACTGTTTGTAGTCTTTTCTGATAGTTGTGCATGAGGCCCCGGTTTGTTCTGAATGTTGAAGCTGCCAACAAGCCTCCGGTTACAGAGTTATTTGCTTTCTTTGCATACTGTGCACGTCTGAGTTTTCCCCACAGTGTTTATATGATGTTGATATCCAGCTTTGCCACTCAGCACAATTGAAGAACTCATGCACAAATATCACAGAGGGCTACAGACAGTCATTGATGCTTGGGGAGAGAACACACAATACTGAGAAACGGAGGATGCGTCCATTTTAAAATGGGATAATTTGAGTAATTTCAGATATTATTCTGTCTTGAGGAAAATGTAGATGCACATTAAATTGCGCTTGGTCTTGGAGATGAGGACAGAGCAGGTCCTCTCAGACCGCCTCAGGGAACATATTGAATGTTAGATCAAATCACTAGGGTTCTCATCCCCCTCATAATGGCATATAGCCGGCAGATCTTGAGGGGTGAGAGGAGGTGAGAATTGTTTTTTTTACATTCCAGCTGCCATTCTCCTTCTCTTTGTCTCTCTCGTCACACGTCTCATTTCTTCTCTCAGACCACTAAAGAAGAACTTCGTCTTCATATCAACGGCTCATCCATCAGGCCGGTCCTCGGTGGCCAGCTGGGAAAGAGTGTGTGTCAGAGTTGCTGTTCGGCGGTCAGCGGGCCTGAGGTGTGAAGGTGTGGGTGGTCTCTGGTTGTCTTAGAGTGGGAGTGGAGGGTACAGAGTTGAGTATGTAGCTCAGTGTACAGACTGAAGCCCACATGCACTTGTGCTCACTGAACCGGACATCCAGCCGTCCATCTTTTTTTTGTAAAGTTCAAGGCTAAACAATAAGGTTGGCCAGATGGTCTGTGTGTGAAAGCATTTCAGACTAGGTGATAAAAGTGTCACTCGGAATATCGGAGCCAGTTTTGTGTCAAAATAGTGAAATGGGTTACGAATTATAAACAAAAATCTGAATTGTTTTGAAATGTGGGGAATAGTTTCTTATAAGAAGAAGTGTTTGGATTTACAGTACAGAAATGAGCAAAAAAATTGCTATTATTGAACGTACAAACATAAATAATTTAATAGTTAATAGAAATAGATTTTTTTAAAGGTTTATATCTCTTTTTGACATAAAAATATATATCTAAGAGTAACGTGGGATTTTGACATGACTAATAAGTGTTCTATTTATTTATTTTTGCATGAAAACATAGCTTCTACTTTCTAACGCTTCCTTTTAGTGTTACCTAATACGCTTACTCTTTTACCTCGTATTTGTACAAAAGTGTCACCCTTTGCTCCTCACGCCTCCCCGCATGTTATTTTCGTACCTCTCTGTCTACCGAGCGCTCTTCCACTCTTTCATCACTCTCATCTCCTCTGGCTCCCTCTGTTAACCCCATCCGTCTGAATCCTGAGGCGCGATATCGATCTGACAGTGCAGATGCTTCTCCGGTGGAGTTATACGTGGGCCGACAGCGACCGCCTCGCCGGATCCCGCTCCTTATAAAGGCAGATTGCGAAAACTACCTGCCTCCGAGGTGTCTGGGCTTTTCCTGTCAGTGGTTCTCATTAAGAGCCTGCAGCGGTGCATAAGAGGCCAGCAGGTTGAGACGTGAGGGAACACAGTCGGCCGCAATGCTTTCTACTACGAGATGCTGAAGAATTGAGCAGGAATTGCTGCCTAAGGGTGCAGAGATACGCTCCGGGAAGATTTGATTGGCGGGTGTGGGTTTTGATGAGGCGTAACGGCAACATTTTGGCTGGGGGTTAACTGTGGTTGCTTAACACTGCCATGTTTGTTTCTGGGGGAAGCTTGTGTGATATTTGGGAAGGTTTTTGCATGGCAGTCCGTCTGAGCTTGAGGTCGATTCAACATCCCTCTTCCCTCCCCACGCAATTCTCTTTTTGATATTGAAATTTTTGGCTGAAGTCTGTGGTACGCTTGAGTCACCATTGGCAACCGTGTTTACATGCAGTTTTTTTTTTGTATTTTGTGTATCTTTTTCCTATTTCGTCTCGTCGTCAACATAATGGAGATTCTTTATTTTACCATTCATTATGATGTATTTTTAGCCATTCTAAACAGTAATAAACACATTAATTCGCATTAGTGTCGCAGACTCCATAAAGTACAACAAATTGCACAACGCATTGAGTTATGATACTTTGGATGGATATTAATAATTCTATTCTGTTACAATAGGTATTCTTGGTTAAGCGTTTAATACGTTGTGCCATTAAGCGTGTAGCACGTGGAGTTAAAAACTAAAGAACCCAAAGTTCTTTCATGGGCTCCTTGACTCCCATACAAATGTCTCAGTTATATGCTCCTTCAAACTTTTCAAGGTTTTCGATTCCACCCTCAAGTTGCATAGTGGCTTTGAAACTCTGTGTTGAATCCGAGTCTAAGAAAGGCGAAGACTTTTCAAAAAAGTCACAGTCAGAGCTTGTTAAAAACCCCGCTTCTGATGTCCCTGGACACTGGAACTCGTGAACATCTGAGTAATCCATATACTGTGCACACTATGAGAGAGAGAACAAGAGTCCAGATTTGATTAAAGTGATGCAGAGGTCAGAAATGTGCTTGATGTTATTCTCAACGTTTTTTTTCAGATAAATGTATAAAGATTTCCGGTGGCTAGGCTAAATGCATTTGATTGTTTTGAACCTGTATGCTCCATTTCAATGGCATGGAAATAGGCATATAGAGCTGTGTAGTTTTGTCTCAAATGGAACGAGAAAGAACTTTGAGTTGCCGTGTTTGTAAAATAATTATACGAAGCTCTTTAATCTCAAAAGATCAAGGGAAATGTTATTTCTCATGATATGACACCTTTAATGCTGGTGTGTGAACGTCTGCATGTGCTTGAGGCATAACGGGATGTTCCTTTGAGAATCCGAGGAGCAGGTGTTTTTGACCAATGTTAACTATCAGCTTCATGCCTGCCCAAGTCTGTGTTTGTGGAGATCACTACAAATATTATAATGCCTTCAAGCAAATGTTGACTGCACTATTAAACATGTTCTCTCTTCTTTGTGTTTCTCTTCCTCGCATATAAACTTTACAGCAGTAACCTGCAAACAAAAATAAGTAGCTGGAATGCAAATTAGCTTTCCTCATTGTTGGGTGAACCATTCCCTTAATTCTGTTGTCGTTTATGTATTGTTTGGTTACCAACATCCATCAAAATAAACAGGAAAGTCTTACAGGTTTAAATTGTGAGTGAGTAAATAATGAAAGAACATTCATTTTGGGGTGAACTATCCCTTTAATATTAGCAATTTTTATGTGGGTTAGGTTAAGGGGTACAGTACACATTGTCATCTTAGTATATAAACCTTTGTCTCTGAGTAAGATCTTTACTTATGTTAACTTTTGAGTGGTAATTCAAATATTTATAAGTATCAGTGAATTGTAAGATCGTATATAGAAGGCTCTGAAAGTGAAGTAACTAATAACGTCAAGTTTTCTGTCCGATTTTTTGTCAGATTATGAATGTTTTTTTTAAAGAGAAAACAAGAGGGAGTTTATTTATATTGTGCCCAAGGACCTAAAGATTGATTTTGGAATACTGGCTTATTCTGTATATACTGTATAGCCAGTCTTAATCTAATGTAGGTTTAATATTTTAGACAAGTTTCAACAGGATGTTTTCATTTATGTGTGTTTTTTTGGTTTGTAATAAGTGATAAACTACTTCAGCCTCACAGCCTGGACCATTTTACTTAAATAATGCTTATTAGTTTTGCTTTAAATTTACACATGTTTCATATTCAACAACTAGATGTTATTGTTTTGTGAAGTGATCCTTGCCTCTGCAAAACTGGGATGTCATGTCTGGTTGCTGGATCTTCGAGGTTGCATTAATTTAGATTATTCATTTCTACTTACTGTATTAATAGATAGAGATACTTTTATTGGCATTGTTTGTACGTGTCTGAATGTATGCTAATGTGTATTGTTAATGTTAGTTTGTGTGTCTCCCCTTGCTTGTGTATGTAGCACATAGGTTGCCAATGCCTGTATTGTAAATCTGTCTGAGTAACAATGAAAAGTGCCATTCCTGTGTCTCAGTGCCAGGTTTTTGCCAGTCTACAGGTCCCCCGGCACATCTGGCATGAGCACATCAATCCAGCCTGTGTTCATAACCAGCAGAATCCATTTTTCCTAAAGCTTCCAATCACTCAATTCTGTCTTATTCTCTCATCTAACAGCTGGAGGATTGCCCTCCCACAATGCACTTGTGGGTGACCCATGAAAGAGGACCTGACATGCCATACTAATCCTTTTAGCGCTCTGCATTAAACGGCTTCTCATTATCCGTGTGTTTCTATCATTTTAGAGTGGGGGGTGAGTGCATCTCGCTTTACATTTAGGGTAAACGTGACGCACGGATTAAACAAGGCGCTATCAAAGAATAGGGCAGATGCACATCGCCGTTTACGTCCATCTGTAAGATTCTGCAATGGTTTATCGCTGCCCTCTTTTATGAATAACCGAATCACAAATGCATTTTTAACAGAGCCACAGCGATGCGTTTCCAAGGTTTGCAGATTTACTGCATAAATATTCTTTCTTTGGATTGACTTATCTTTTCTACCAAATGAATAAGAAGCTTATAAATCCAAGATTGAGAGTGTCAGGCTTGAAGAAAGGAAAAGAGAGAGCAATAGAATATGAATCTCTCTCTCTGCACCTGTCTGTGACTCCGCCGCCGTGAGAAAAATGCATGATGGATGGGGTGAAAATAACGAGAAGGGCTGGTGTTGTTGATGCTTATATTTCTGGTGTCATTACGTGTTTGTGTGAAACCCAGCTTTGGTTTATCAGTCTCAGAGGCAATCATAATATTTTGGGATTAATTAAAATCTTAATCGGGCATGTTCATCTTCAGTGCTGTTCCCTACAGGCTCACTGCTGACAGCTGCATTTCAGTACTCTGAAAATGACTACAGGCCAAACAAGTTTAGCTTGCAGACACATCACCTCAGGAACAGCCGGTCACGCTCGGGGACGAGCAGCGGGACATGTAGAATGTCTGCACGGTTAAGTGTGCCTGCGCAACTGGGAAAAGCTGCAATGGTAATGATAGAAATAGAGTGAGTGGCGATGGGTGGAATGATTGGCATGTGGATGGAGAGAAATAGAGAAGGAAAAAATATGAGTGAAAGACAAGGCATAGGCGAATTAAGCATACGTTTTTTTGGAAGAAATTAAGAAATGGTCGCGGAAGGTGTGTATTGTTTAGGACCATTAACATCTAAAACTTGTGGAAAATGCAAGACGCCCTGCTTTCTCACCATCTCCCGTTGCTCACACTATTAAGTTATATTTGGGCAAGACAGAGAGCCGCGACTCCAGAAAAGCAGCAAGGATGAAATGCGTGCGACATCTGAACTCGCGGCGCTTGCTTGTGCATCCAGTGTCCAAGCATAAAAACGCGTAAACCAACGAACAAGTGACATTTTTAGTCATATAAATAAACTGTTTTAAGTTTAATGCACTGAAACAGCCAAGTGACCTTCCCCAAATGACAGTTTGGGAACAACATACTGTGAGAGCTGTAGTCGAAAACAAGTCAATTGACTTACTGCCCAATATATATGATACAAGTTATTTAAGAAATAATTGATTAAAGTATTGTTTTTTGTAGTCTTTGTCCCCACCCCTTTTCAAAACAAAGTTACACCACGAAGAGGAAGAAATATTTCAGACAATAGGGAGAAAGCATTTGGTGGGTGGAGCCATGGTCTAGACAGTAATGCATACGATAAAAGTTTCATAAAGGCCAACATTTTAAAATAGAGCTTGGTGACATTTCCACAGGTGGGTGGTTTTGCAGCCCGGTTGTCTGTATATCATGAACTGCAGATTTAATTGAATATAGATGTGCCGTGCAGGCTTCAACATTTTCTGATTCACATTTTTGGGTGCATGAAACATGCACATCAAACAGTCCATTTGTATTACCTATCATGTCATTTCTCATTTCAAAGATTGGGAGATCTATTGATATCACTTGTACGCCAGTCTTGCTTTTGTCTGTTATTGAGGTCAAATTAACTCTTTCTCTCATTTTTCAATAAAACCTTGCAGCGAAACGAGGTTTCCGTTTCCAGATCAACACAAAAATTCATATTTATGAGAAGGCGGTCGGCTATGAATCCATATCCTGTCATCATGACGACTCTGATGACAGATAAATCACCAGCTGTCAGTCACACGCATCCTTTCATGCATGTGTGCATTTATAAGGATAAACCTATTCCAGTTTAATGCACTCAGACTTGCTTTGTTTTGGCACGGATGAAATTTGACTTGCAGATCTCTAACACAGAAAGATGAAACATCATTCAGTCCCCTTGGTTTGTTTATTTTTTGTACTCCGTGTGTGTGTGTTTTGGCATTTATCAGTATGTGTGTACATTTTTGTCCTGTTCTCTCGGTTTAGTTTTTACGCACAGAAAAGAGCTTTTAAAGCTCAGGAGATTTGATCGGGTATTGAGCAGTTCTCGGGTAGTTTAAACTTAGGTTCCAACTTTCTCTCAAATGTTTCTCCTAATATTTCCATTGAGAAATAGAAAGAAAATGCAAATGAGGCTATTGTATATACATTATGAAAGTATGAATCCATAAATGTAATCTTTAAAGATAAGACTATCTTGTTTTAGATCAAATTGATATTTGGAATTCGTATTGAAGTCTTGACGTTTCCAGACATCTGTATTTAGCACGTCTGAGCACCTTTTGAGACATTGTTGAGCTCTCTTGTGAAACTCTACAGGAGACATTGGTGAGATTTATGTGCCTTTTTATATGCATCCTCTTTAATATCTCAATTGTTTGTCCTAGGAATCAGTCAGTTTAGAGCAATGGGACTTTTTCTGCATCTAAGACATTTGCCCGTTACAGTTACAGCCTTAATGTCACAAACTGAGCTCAGTTTTGCCAAAGTTGCAATCAAATGTATACATATAATATTGTTAACATTGATAACATTCAAATTTATGCAAAACCAGATTACTTTAGCTTTACAAACTACGTAACATTTATAGTAGTGCTTTAATATTTTTCAAAATATTTTCTATTCTATTTTTAGAGCCACAGAGTGAGTCATATATCCGAACACATATGAATACATTGGCATTCATATGCAAGAGATCTTCAGTAACTAGTTGATCTAATTGCTTAAAAAGATTTGCTTCATGTGTGCAAACTTAGCTACTCTAACTCTGTAGGAATATCCCGCTTATTAAGATGCCATGCCCTAGCTGCACTACATCACACACAAAGTTTTCAAGACCAGTGACAGTAAAGTCAGTTTATAAAGGATCGCTTGAGCTGACAGCATCCTCCACCATCTTAGGGGCAGGGACAGGGGCCTTTTTTACTCTGGCGTGAAGGAGTAATGGCATGGCAAGTAATAAAACGGTAAGCAAAACTGGCAGGCGTAACTTCACACATGCAGACGCACACGCAGGACTTAATGCATGGCACATTGGAGCGAATGTGCTGTGTTTGCCCCAGAGGTGTTCTGTGGTTCAGAGTGAAGGTTTAGCTGAGAGAGAACAAGAGATGAGGGTGAGACGGAGGGTGTGAAGTTTAAAGTGCTAAGGGGTTTTACCGCAGGAAGTTACAAGAGTTTACCATGTTCCCTTATGGTAAATTAAAAATGTGCTATTTGTGTCAGCCCCTATAGTCGGTTTTAGAATCGGAGAGGAACGGGTACAGAATATTTGGCATTGAGATAATGGTAGGATGAGGGATTTTTTTTACTATGGTAACCAGGACCTTTTGACTAAATAATTCTTCATACAATCATTTTTAAAGACTGTGAATACAATAACTATTGTATACTGTATTTTGAAGTATCATTTTTGCATTTCCCTAATGGTTAGACCCTCCCATCAATTTCTATTTCGCTCTCCACCTGCCAGTTTCAGGTCTCTCTTTTTTATCTATCATTGTTGGATAGGAAGGTTGAATGTAGAGGAAAAAACCCCAGGAGTCATCTTCGAAGTCATGTGAAACACTGGGTCTCTTGAACCTTTTACCCCCCTGAACACTTTTTCTTCAATCTCTTTCAGAATTCAGTAACTTTAGCCGCAGGATACCTCTCTTTCCTTCTTTTCCCCCATCTCGCTTCCTTTTTTTCCTGAAACCTGCTCTTTTGTTTGTGTGAAAGCAGATCTTGCGGTTAAAGCATGTTTGTATTGTGCTGGTAGGATTAAATACAGTATGTGGGTCACAGCTGTGATAAGCACTTTGGGTCGGCAGCAGAAGGCAAAATGTCAGTCAGTGTCACATCGCCGCAGTTGGGACCCTGTAAAATCAGTTTTGGATTTTGTGGATTTAAATCCATACGTTAGTTTTGAGGCCGTTCAGTATGCTAGTCTGCTCCAAAGTTTGAGCAAAAAAGTGTTTACATATAACCGTTCAAAATGTTGATGCAGTTTCAACTCAGCAGGGATAGACTTCCCAAAGTGCCTATACATCTCCTTTGCTAGAGGAACTGATTTTGATTCGTCACTTCTCATGTATCTATCTCCCCTGTCTGGTCCTAACTCACTCTGACAGACATCAGGTCTTCTTTTCAAACCATATTCCCTCTGGAACCCGTGACAAGGTTCTCTTCTAAAACTTCTATCATGTTTTTATATCCTCTTCTCTGAAGTTGTCTTGTCCTCTCCATGGTGGAATGACACGAATATCCTTCACAAATTCAAATAGATTTTCATTTTCTTCTTTGATCAGTTGGAAATATTTAGTTGTACGAGTCATACAACAACAAGGATTTTTTTCGATGTGCACTCACACACACCATATCTTTCAGCAGCAGGGTCCCACAAAATTGCTCCAGCTCTCCCGCTGTGTTGTCGCGCATGTGCACTCGGGTACGGCTGAATTGTGGTGAGATTTTGAAAATAGGTGTATGAAGAACGGTGGGGGCCATCTTGAGTCCTTTTAGGAGGACGCGGAAAAGTGGCGTCAGGGATGTTCCTCAGTGTCATGATTAACCTGCACTCAATTTTCATGGCTCAATCTATTTAGTTTTATTTTAGAGCATGTTTTTAAATGTGAACTGTTGAAAAGCAGCATTAGATAATTACATTTACATTTGAACATTTTGTAGAGGCTTTTGTCCAAATTGATGAAACGATGAGGCAATAATATAAAAGTACTAAGATACAAAGTTATATATATATATATATATATATATGAGTTTATTAAGAATAATAACAATATATAGCAGTGTAAACAGGTTCAATATATATAGGAAGAAAGGAGTCGGGGTCGGCGTGGCTTAGAAGAGTAAGATTCTTTTTATTAGTTCAATACTTCCGGGTATCACACTTCCGGTTCAAAATAAGAGTTCCTTCACGATTCTTTAATCGAAGCTTTTCTTTGATGACTGCCTTGGACGCAACGTCTCTCGGCAGCTCCTCACATGGACGTCTTCTCAGCCGCTCTCTCTCAAATCCTCTGGATCTGTCGATCCCTTTTATAGCGTCTCCTCGCCAATTACTAGAACAAGAAGCAGGTGATTTCACTAAACCGTTGATCTGCCTACTCACCATCTTTCTGCCGACACTCTCTCTCCCCGCAGACCGTGCTGAACCACGCCCACCTCTCCACAAGCAGTTTGATTGATATTGATTGAAATGCACAATAAAAACATGATTTTTAAAAACTCTGTTTTTGCAGATGAACTCTTCATATATATTTTAGTTTTTTGTAATAAATATAAAGGGGGATTTTGAGGAAGTTTCAAGAGAGGAATCCGAAAGAAAGCAATGAATTATTCTGATTATTTAATGCAAGGAAGAATGAGACATTCATGGGATGTTCATATTCTAGACAGATGAGGTAGATAGGTGGGTAGATTCTTCAATTTGTAAGTGTGAATTTAAATAGGATTGGAATTTGAATTGCGTCTGTCTGTCACTTCCAGGCAAAAGTTGTAATTTTACAGCTGAAATTACATGATTTGGTCTATTGAAAAAAATCTAAGGGTTATTGGAAAGTTAAAATTGTCCCTGGATGGACTGCCTAGCTTATTCTAAAAAAGTGATTGTAGTGCACAAGAAAGTGGTGTCTTGAAAGCTTTTCAAAGTAAATAGGATGTTTTCACAGTTAAATAATCTGCATATTGCTTCTTCTCTCTTATAATGGTAAAAAAGAAAGCATAGACTGTTTGTTTTACTAGCCCAGGTTAGAAATCTAAGTATTGATCACCATTTTTCCAAAACTGTTCACACAGTTGACGTGTACATGTATGAGCTACAGACAACACAGATGTCGCCTTAAAGACAAAAACTCAAATAATTTCCCAAGTATCTCACTCCCTGCCTCTCTCTGCCCAGTTTTTGATGTTTTTTTTGTCTCCCCATCTTACGCAATAGAAAACTGTATTACTCTTTCATAGAAAATAAAGACTCATATTCAGTTTGTGGTTATGTGACTGTGTAAGTATAAAAACAGCCATCTTGTTCACTGTAGTACTACACTGTGCTTTGTCTCTGTAAAATCACAGCTTTGTGTTCCTGCCAGCCACAAAACCTCCCACACAGCAGTAACAGACTCAGACGGGTTACACAGGGACAGATCTCCTTCACAATAGGCAGTTTATTAGAAACAACATACACAGAGATGGCGACGTAAACCTGAATTAATATTCTAATAGTGGATTTGGTATTATTAAGAACACACGCCTGATAATTGAGAGAAACAGTTTTGTTATTATGTCAACGTTGCGCCTGCCTCCGGTTGTTTTCCTTTCCCCTCCAAGAAACAAAGCCTTTTTCTTTCTGTTTAGTTTTAGCTTGTCATTCTATAAAGCCAGCCATCTGACATGCTTTCTCATTAAGAGAAGCAATAACTTTGATAAATCATCCCGGCTGCCAGCCCAGCCCCATGGTTGGTAGTAGAAAAGCTAATTGAAATTCTCTCTCTCTCTCTCTCTCTCTCTCTCTCACGTTGACGCTCTTGATTTGGTCTTTTTGTTGAGCTGTTCCATATGGAAGTTGACACTTCAAAGATTTCCGATCCTACACTTTTGCATTGTTTGCTACTACTGGAAAGTGCAAATGTTTCTTCCTATAATAATAGCTTTTTCTTTAGAAGGTCATATTTGTGGTGTCATATTTAATTTATAAAATGTGAGGATGTGAATTTGTTTTTAGAGTGTGTTTGTCACGTGCAAGGGCCGTCTATTTTTATGACCATATAATTTTTGCATTGTGTTTATGATAATGTATTTTATACAAAATAAGCAGAATGACAATATATTAAATTCAGTTAATACATAAAATATTCTTTGGGAAAAAATGTTAAATACATCTCTCTCGTTTGTAAGTTGCTTTGAATGTAAAGCTTCTGTTAAATTAATAAATGTGTGAGGGAAGTTGAGAAATATACTGTATATGTGTCCTATAATTTTTAAAAAAAATGTACAAAACAAACTATAATAGTATATTATTTTACATTGTTGATATTTATAATATAAAATAGTGTATGAGATTTATCTTTATAGTTATTTTTTTATCTTTAAACTAAACACATTTACTGTTTATTTGTGAACAACCAATACATCAAAATACCATTTTTTTCAGGTTGCTTATCAGTGTAGATTTAGGGGAAAGGGCTTTAAAAATAAAAAGGTACAGAACTGCATCTAATCTATAGTATCAAGAGATGTGAGGGTTACACGGATGTAACACAGATCCAGGGGAAGCCATATTAACATCAACCAAAAAGTAGTTTGTATTAAATCTGTATGAATTTCACCCCTTTTTATGTAAAGAATGTGTTAGTCTAATCTTCTGTTCTTCATCTTTTTTCTGAATCAACGATGAAATTTCAGTCAGCACTTTTCAGCGTCCAGTTTGTTCCTCATCTGTATATTTGCAAGAGGTCACCGGTTTCATAGATGTGAGTGGAGGATGTCTGAGTGCATTATGAATGACAGTTGAGCTTTTTAATGACAGAACTAATTCACAGCCGAACAGTGACTGCCTGTGGATAGCATGCCCCATGAGGCAAAGAACAGCTGCGGGTACGCAAGTAGTGTTCCCGTTCTGTGGAGGTTTAGCTTACATCAGTACACCATGAGAGCTCTAAGCGCTCTCGCTGCTCCAGAGAATGATTGAACGTTGTGAGATAGAGCGGCCTCGTGACTCACTCTCAGCTCAGAGGAGGTGCAGGTGAGAGAAGAATCATGTGAATAAGAAACGCAGCCTCAATTAAAGACAAAATGTATTTGTGGAGACTAAACCCAAAATCGTGTGTCTTTGTGGCCTTTGTATATAGAGCAGTGTTGATTTTCTTGTGTGTGTCTGTAGCCTTGTGGGAACCTCATCAGTGGTCATTGTTACAATGAAACGCCCCCGCTCTCTGTGTTCAAGTCTCAATAGAGAGTGATTGGTGAAAAGAGAGCTGTCAATCAAATGCAACGCCGTAGGTCTCGTGGCTCGGCCTGCAGTCATGTATAGCGCTCTCACATAGAGTGTCAGCCTTCATTCACGCTCTCAGACCAGACCGGGTGCCATGCCAAGTACGGAGTCCGAGCGAAAACTCCCAAGCCCCGTTGGCTTCAAGTTCCTTCCAAATTTGGGCCTTTTGTGGCCAAACTTGGCTGAGCTGAGGTGAAAACAGACAGATTTCCAGAAGTAAGTCAATCTCCTCTTTTCAGTGTCATTGAATGCACGCTCCTTATAGAGGAGTCAATAGGCTCTGTGTGGAGTTGAGAGGAGTGTTTAAAGTGTGTAAACAGAGGAAGAGGAGTTCCGCTGAATGACTGGAAAGTGTGAAGCGGCCATAGGCTTGGCATGATATATGTTTTTTTTCCAACCAGGGGTTCACACTTTTTGTAGTTAGTAGCAAAAAATAATTCAGTTGCTTTATATTGAAAGAGTACAACATTATACATTTTTAAAGCATGTTACAGTGAGGCACTAATAATGCTGTACATTTAGTAGCCGAAAGGTTATATTGAATGATTATAACAACAATATATAAAACCAAATTTTACTAGAAGTCATTTAAAAAAAATAGTGAAGTGATATTTGTTGTTACATGTAAATACCGTTGAATCTTACTTGCAGAAGTTTAACCCAATAATTTTAGTTAAGTTTAGTTCTACATTTTAAAGTATGATTTGACTGTCCAAACCAAAACGGGAAAGTTTTCCTTTTATTTTCAATATATATCCCATAAGATGCCTCAGCCAGTCAAACCACTATTAAAGTAATTCCAGATATATGCGGTTTCAGTGGCGACATCATAAACAAATGTTATGTGGCCCAAACGTAACTGTATTGAATTAAAATAGAATTATTCAACAATTAATATACAAAAGATATTTTTATAAATTAAATAAAAAATTAATTGTCATGGTATAATGACATATAACCAAATACATACGGGAAGAATCTGATGAAACCGTCTATTAAGTAACCGCATCTGTATTTTAGGAATTGATGAGTTGATGGTCATTAAAGAATATTTGAATATGAATTATAGAAGGAGATTTCTGATTTGGTCTCCATGTAGGATTGTTGCTTGCACTGTGGGGGTACATAACACAGCTAAGTCTCTACTGTAGCACTCTAGTCTAGTTTAAGAAAGGAGTAAACAAGTGTTTGTCAATAATGGAGGACCAGCAGTTGTCTGATTGAGATAAATGTGAGGAGGTAGACGAGAGTTTCAGGAGAATGACATGTGTCAGGTTTTAATGGCAGGCGTGTGGTTCCTCAGAAATGAGCGGACGTGCATCGATCGTCCCTCACTCCTCCGATGCTGTTGTTGGGGTGGAAACTTTTTTGTGGTGACCTGTTATCTGTCAGTGAAATTCCCATGAGGCTACAGGGTATGTGTGTGCGTGCGGGTTTGTTCTAAGTATTGTCAATACAGTATTTATGCAATATGTAAATTTGTAAAGCATACATCCTATGCTGTCTTCATTTTTCAAACAAGGTGTCTTATCAGACAACGTGGTTTTGCTTTCTACCTTTCAGAGCATGCCAGGAGCGTGCCAATTATATCTGAAAAAGCCATATAGATTGACAGCCCACTGGAGTTTGTAGCTTATGCATGTGTTTACGCATAATTTGTGGTCAAAATGTGTGTTATATGAGACATGACATCTAAGTTCATTATTTTGTCTTATTATGGCCCTCTCTGCCATACAATGGCATGATTGCTGTCCTCTTGCAGAGTTAAATTGTATTTTTGCCATGACGGATAAAAATGTGCCACGTCCTTAACCAGTTTCGCCAATTATCACGAGTACCTGCAGTTCATACCAGCATGAAGCGGCTGAATCTCATGTACCCTCACTCTAATAAGAACCCAGCAGGGGATACACCGCTGAGCCTTGCCGGCCACAAAACAACAGCCTCCGTTTCACACGCGCACACACCTGTCGGTTAGCTCTCTGTGTTAATGCACCACATAATTAAAGTTCTTCATCACCTCAGTGCCTAGCGTTATGAAGCTGTTTGCTGGATGCACAGACATCCCTAATGATCACACCGCATCTGGACTCAGACCGAAGTTTGGACTGTTAGCCGTGTGCTTTAAACCTGCAGGACGGGCGAAGTTATGTCGACAGTTTTTCAAACCGTAATGAGGATCCTGCCATGTGAAGCACGTGTGAGCCACACTTTACTTTCCTTAAAAGTTTTGTGATGTTATCAAACTCACACTTGTTTGAAGATAGCGAAACATGATTCCCGTGGCAACAGCGCTTGAGAAAAGGGTTCTTTATAACATGAATATTTGGCTGTCAGTCTGGCGTTTACACGTTTCCGCCATCCAAGACATTCCACTAACAAGTTTGAACTCTTCCAGAACTCGGTGTGTTTGTGTGCATTGGTGTGGATTTGTGTGTATGTGCATGTATGAGTGTATATCCTACAGTTAATTTGTTCTGACATGTCACTCGCTGATGTCATTCCTCCGAGCCAGAGGATGGCGAGTCTTGCGGCCCAGCTGTGAGTTTGATTGACTTGGTTGTATTGTGCCAGTAGAGCACCTGCATCATCCGTCACTGGGGTAGATAGATTAATATACCTAACCTGTTAAAACAAATCGCAGAGCCGACAACACTTCCACCACCCAACCACGCTCAAAAACACTTATTGAGTCCAGCTGCTAAGAAAACAGACCTGGGAGATTTGATGTGAGGTTTCGTGTGGGCTCGGTGCCAAAATTTAATGAATTACCTCAATAGTTATGAATGTTTGTACATTTTGGCAAACTAGTGGGTAATTCAAATTTATTTGTTAGACCTTATTTGTCCATTTTTGAATAACCTGCTTTTGCCCAAGTTATGGTTTTGTTAAAGACAACTCAAAGCAGAGATCAAAATTGAGGTTATTCTTGAAAAATTTGAATATAGTAATTTCTTCTGTCCTGGATGATGCACGGGATGCCCGCCAAAACAAAATATCTTGGACTTGCCACGGAGCATCAGTGTGGGATGCTGCCTAATGTTTTTCACAGTCTTTACATTACTAGCACAGCTATCATGCTTTAAAATGCTTCTTCAGTAAGTGGACAGCTCACTGGGCTTGAAACATATCGCCACTGTCCTCATCTCTTGATTGGATAATCAATACAGGGAATTCTGACTTTATCTGGGTGGTTCTATTAAGTGTGTTTTCACTCAGAGAGACAGGAAGAGAAACCTTCCCTCTCTCACACAAACATACAAGACTCATCAGATTCAGGTTTGGGGTCAGATTGGAAGCGGTGGCGGTTACTTCCTCAGGAGACTCGAAATAGCTTTTCTCTCCAGACAGAATAAGAAATAGGTTGCAGTATCTCTGCGGTAACTCAGTTTCTTATGACTAACTTGTATTTACAGGCAGTTGGCATGATATAACACAACAGTGTTATCAGTTTATACTTTGCTGTATACTTTAATTAAACTCCTTCCACAAGCATTTTTTGAGTTTTGTTTTATAAAAACAAAGTATCACTTTTATTAAATTTCACATTTTTGTATACTAGTGTTAAAATGTATACTTATAGGTGCAGTTTCTACACATTGAACTTTAAAGATTCTTCCAAGGATGATAACGAAAACTGTAAAGATAAAGTTAAAAATCATTCTTAAAGCGATAATTCACCCAAAAATGAAAATTCATCATTTACTCACCCTCTTGTCATTTTAAACATGTATGACTCTCTATCTTCCACAGAACACAAATGAAGATATTTTGAAGAAAGTAGGCAACCGAACATCACCGGCACCCATTCACTTCTATTGTATGCACCCACAACCAATGCAAGTGAATGGGTGCCTTCTTTAAAATATCTTCTTTAGTGTTCTGCGGAAGACAGAAAGTCATACAGGTGTAGGGGATCTACAAATTTGTGAATGATTATGAAGACTTTTATTTTGACAAATTGTGAAGACTTGTATTTTGACGCTTGACGGGCGCCGCCAGTTTTGGTTTTGACGTATTGCGCGAAGAGAGATGGAGAGTTAGCACGTGGAGTGAGTGAAGCAGCTGTGAGCTGAGCGCGGATTGTTGAGTTCGTGAAGTCAATCCCGATCTAAAAGTTATTTTTAGACCCGTGACATCAACCAGAGATGTATAACGTTGCCGCGGAGTCTTTGTTTATGTTTATAAGTTTGTTGAAGTGAGTTTTAAAGAAAAAGTTTCCTGCCGTTTGTTTGCGTGTGAAGCTGGGCAGAAAGGCCTGTTAGTTTCATAAGGTTTCAGTCTCGTGTAGGAGTGAATACTCTCACGTTTTCTTTGTTTAAAACAGTTTTTGTTTCATTTTTCTAAAACGAATATGAGACAGTGAATGCTGATACTGATTGAGTCGTCTGATAGAGCCGTGCGTGCGTGTGTTGTTAGTCTTCTCATTGAGACTCCATCAGCTGGGATTGCCGCCTCGTTGAATCAAGCTGCTGACGTCAGGATCGCGAGCACAATCGCTGAGAGTTAAGTGAGTGAAGAGACAACCTGCCATCCATTGGACATCATTCAGCTCCTCATCCACAAACCAAAAGTGGTGATGTACATTGTTTTTCCTGTTTTCCTACTGAATACTGCTAAGCAGAACAACATTGCCATTTTCTGTCAATGAGTCATCTAAACTAAACAGTTCAATCGTTCAGTCATTTTGATGGAGCCGTTATAAGTGAATTTTTCCTGAAAAGTGGATTCATAAACTTTCTTTTTGTGCTCGTGAACTCAAACGGACAGAGTATAACTTTTTCATTCCTTTTTCCTGGAGTTTTGAATCGAATTTGAATCTTTGAGTCAAATTGGAGTGAACTGTTGAACTTTCAAGTGAACTGTTTCAATCTATTTACAATTGTGAATCTTTCAAAAGTGATCCTGATTCTGAATGTGTTCAAATTGAATTGAAACTGAAACAAATCAGTTTTCTTCTCTTTTTATTATTTTCCACATTTTTATTTAATTTTTGATTCATCTGCATTTAAAATTGTTTCATACTTCCTGTGAAAACAAAGAAAAGAGAAGCATTTTATTTAATGCAGTAAAAAATAAATGTAATTTTTTTGTTAGTTAAGCTAAAACTGTTTGTTTATTTGTGAGTCACTTATACTAAGGAGTGGGGGCGTCTTACCTATCCTGTTAGATCCGGGGAGGGTGGGTTTTGTAGTACGCTAGGTTTAACCCCTGAGTTTTCTACACACACACACTTCAGGTGGCTTCCGTGCATTGAGTAAATCCTGAAGCCCACATCGCCGACTCTTGAGCATTACACATTGCAACACGATAGAAACCACACAACTAGTTTAATTAGTTGTAGTTAGACTAAAAGCATTGGGTGGGAGGACTAGGATCCTGTTGCTCACTCAGTCTTCCTTAGTATAGTGCAGAACATCCCCCCCACAAGGCGGTGGCATATTTCCCCCGCCACATACTGGCGTCACGAACAGGATAAACTAGCGAGTATTCTAATTGTGCAAGTTCGTGGTCTTTGAGTCAACACAATGGCTGAACTGGAAGAATTAAAACGACAGTTTGAAGAGATGGAAAAGAGGTTCGGTGAACAGTCAGATATGCTGGTACAGGCCAGAGCCGAACAGAGAGAAACACTTTCGCTTGCTAAAGCTGTTATCGATCAACAGGCAGTTGCTCAGAGAGTGCCATCTACTGTCTACATCCCAAGAGATCGTAAACTTCCAGACTTCAGCGGATGCCGTTCCAAACCTGGTGAACCGAGTATAGAGGATTGGATAAACTCAATGAAGTCCGCTTTTAAAGTAATGAGAATTCCTGAAGAAGACAAAATTGAGTTTGTTAAGCAGTATCTCAAAGACGAAGCTAAAATGACAGTTAAGTTTATGCTTAATGGAAAAGAGAAAGCAGTTGATGAGATTTTTGATGCTTTGGATCAGACTTATGGAGACAAACTTCCCATTGGTAGCAGATTGAAAGAGTTTTATGACCGCAACCAAATGCCTGGAGAAACCATCCGCTCTTACGCTTATGACTTGCAGGAGAAGCTGAGCATCATCCAGAACCGGGATCCGTCTAGAGTTTCTGATGCTGACAGTGTACTGAAAGAACAGCTGGTGTTAGGTCTCAAGGATGACTCACTACGACGTGAGATGAAGAGGAGAGTCAAAGCTGAGAGGGACCTGACATTTATTCAGCTTATGCAGGAAGCGATCACCTGGTCAGAAGAAGAAGAAGTGCAAATTCCATGCAATTTGAGAAGCAGTACTCGTTCACGGGGTGTCGTCCAGGCTACTGCTGCGACAGATAACTCTTCAGCCCCTCTCACTCTGGAGAAGCTTCATGAAGCTATTCAACAGATAGCTGCCAGACAAGAACAACTCTTTCAGATGGTGAATAACAGAGAGAAAGTAAAACCTGTAGAAAAGGAGAGCAAAACTAAAAGTGAACCTCTAAAAGACAGCGAAGGAAGATACATATGCTATACTTGTGGTAAACCAGGGCATACTAGCCGACGCTGTACTCAGAGCAGAGAGAACTCAAGTGGAGTGCAACCTCAGAAACACAGAGGGGAGATGGTAAATGCAGCTGATCGAGTTACCTCAGTGCTAGAGAGTCCAGGTCCATCCGTTATCAGAAGTCACACAGCAGACTGTGATGCAGAGAATGTTTCTAAGGCCCTCTGTGAAAGTGCTTTTGGGGACTGTCTTACCATCGACCTGATAATTGCCGGTATTAGAACTGCTTGCCTCTTGGATACAGGGTCCGAGGTGACTACGATTACTGAGTCTCATTTTAAAGCTCACTTCGGAGAAGTTGTGCTGTCATCTGCCAATTGGGTCCGACTCACAGCGGCAAATGGACTAGACATTCCCATTATAGGATGTCTGGAAGCAGACATTGAGTGCATGGGAAAGACATTGCCTGGAAAGTGTGTGTTTGTGATCAAAGAGAACAACTCCAATGGAACAGAGTTGAAAGGACTACCTGGAATTGTTGGGATGAATGTGTTGAGTGACCTCAAAGATCTGTTCATAACCACTGGAGATATGAGGAAGATGGACCGACACAGCCATGGTGCTGGGGAGGCAAAAGTACAGCGAGTGTTAGCTAATCTTCAAATGCAGACTGAGGCTTTGAACTGTGGAGACCAGATTGGTTTCGTGAAAGTTGCAGGAAAGCAAGCAATCACTATCCCTCCTTTCAGTGAGCGTGTTCTGGAAGGTCGTTGTAGAATACCACCAAAAGTAAGCTGTCAAGTGCTGGTTGAAGCCTCATCAGAAGTTAGCTTACCCAAGAGTGTTTTGATCGCTAATGTGCTCGCCAAGGCAGCAGATGGTAAAGTCCCAGTCAGAGTGTTGAATTCTAGCGAGAGAGCTGTAACACTCATGCCACGCTGTAGGATAGCAGTACTGTGTAAGCCACAGGAGGTTGTACCAAAAGTGCTTGTCGAGTTTGAGGAGAAAGAGGGTGCTCTGCATGTCAAGGCTGCGAAGCAAAGTCAGGTAAAAGCAGAGAAAAGCACCACAGAGCCGTTACCTGTTGCAGTTCAAACAAATCTTGAAGACCTCACAGAAACTCAGCGTGAAAAACTCAGAGACCTCCTGGTGAAGCACAGTGACGTGTTTTCTAAGAACGAATGTGACTTTGGGTATACGACAGCTGTCACACACAACATCCCTACAGGAGATGCTCCTCCCCTTAAGCAAAGACATCGTAGAATTCCACCCCAAGTATTTCAAGAAGTGAAAAAGCATGTTCAAGATTTAGTATCTCAAGGTGTACTCCGAGAAAGCTGCAGTCCATGGGCGTCTCCAGCTGTAATAGTGATCAAAAAGGATGGAAGCGTGAGGTTTTGCTGTGATTACAGAAGGCTGAATAAAGTGACCTGCAAGGACGCTTATCCCCTTCCACGTGTTGAGGAGTCACTTGATGCCTTAGGAAATGCGCAGCTGTTCTCAACACTTGATTTAACTTCAGGCTATTTCCAGGTAGCAATGAGTGAGGAAGACAGAGCAAAGACTGCTGTAACCACTCCTTTTGGTCTGTTTGAATGGTCCAGGATGCCGTTCGGACTTTGCAACCCTCCTGCAACTTTTCAACGGCTGATGGGAGTGGTGCTAGGTGATCTGACGTTCGACATATTACTTATCTACCTTGATGACATTATTGTCTTTTCGAAGGACTTTGATAGTCACTGTGAAAGACTGGAAATCGTGTTCAATCGCTTGAGACAGCATGGATTGAAGTTAAAACCCAGCAAGTGCTTCCTGTTGAAACCCGAAGTGAAATTCCTAGGTCACTTAATTTCCTCCGAGGGAATACAGGTTGATGGAGAGAAAACTTGTGCATTGCAAACATGGCCTGTACCTAAGAGTGTCAGAGAGTTGAGACAGGTCCTAGGATTCATGAGTTACTACAGGAGATTTGTTCCTGGCTTTGCTCAGCTGGCCCGACCACTTCATGTTCTGGTTGGTAAAGGAGTAAAAGGGAAAATGATGGAATCTTTTAACTGGACAACTGAGTGTCAGACTGCCTTTGACCAACTCAAACAGGGCTTAATGTGTCCACCAGTCCTTGCATATCCAGATTTCAGCCAGCCTTTCATACTCACAACTGACGGGAGTTTGCATGGTCTTGGGGCTGTATTGAGTCAACGACAAGGAGAAGTGGAGCGTGTGATCGCATATGCGAGTCGAGGCCTTCGTGGATCAGAAAAGAATGATAAAAATTACAGTGCTTTCAAGCTCGAGATGCTTGCCCTGAAATGGGCGGTGACCGAAAAGTTTAAAGAATATTTGATCTACTCAAAATTCTCTGTGGTCACCGATCATAACCCTTTGCGCTACCTTGAGACAGCAAATCTAGGTGCTGTAGAACAAAGGTGGAGTGCTCAGTTAGCAGAGTTTGATTTTGAAGTCTTCTACAAGCCAGGACGACAAAACGCAAACGCGGATGCGTTGTCAAGGATCCCATCAGTTGAAGAGCCAGAGCAGGAGGACTCTGCTAAAGACTTCATCAAGATTAACTCAGAGGAAGTACGCACATGCTTGTGGCCAATCTCTAAAAATCGGCAGAAGGTACAAGCATCGGTACAGGTGTCAGGGACGAGGAAAGTTCCTGGACATAGTTGGAGTGAGATAGAAGAGGAACAAAAGGCTGACTCTAGTATAGCACCCATCTACCACGCTGTACTGACCAAAAAGAATCTGAGTCCGGTTGAACAGCGAAACGTGAACGTAGAATCAAAAAAACTTGCTAGACAGTTCATACGACTCAAGCTTAAGAAAGGATTGCTGTTCCGAACCATCCTTGACCCTCGAGACGGAGAAGAGATTTGTCAATTAGTGGTTCCGGAAGCCCTGCGTTTCAAAGTGTATGAGAGTCAGCATGATCATTGTGGCCATTTTGGAGAGAGAAGCACACTGGAACGTACGAGGAGAAACTATTACTGGCCATCAATGGCTAAGGATGTTCAAAGCTGGATTAATGAGTGCAAGAGATGTAATCTCGCAAAAGATGTCTTCCCTAAAATTCGAGCCCCAATGACATGTACTAATGTTTCAGCCCCACTGGAAGTTCTCGCTATGGATTATACTCTCTTGGAGGAATCTGTAGGAGGATATGAGAATGTCCTTGTCTTAACTGACATGTTCACTCGTTTCACGGTGGCAGTGCCAACCAAAAACCAGACTGCTCACACCACAGCCAAAGCACTGGTGCAGCATTGGTTTGTCCACTATGGCTGCCCCGCACGACTGCATTCCGACCAAGGTCGATGTTTCGAAGCCAATGTCATCAAAGAGCTGTGTAAAGTCTATGGAATCGGAAAGAGTCGCACAACGCCGTATCACCCTCAGGGTAATTCCCAGTGCGAAAGATTTAATAGAACTATGCATGACATGCTGAGGACATTACCCCCAGAAAAGAAAAGGAATTGGAAGCAGTATCTCCCTGAGTTAGTCATGGCATACAATAGTCGAACTCACACCTCAACCGGCTATTCGCCATTCTACTTGATGTTCGGCAGGGATGCTCGATTGCCGCTGGACATTCTGGGCTGGAGAGACTTGGAGGACAGTGAAGTTGATAATCTTGATGACTGGGTGAGAGACCATCACCACAGATTAAAGACTGCTGTTGAAGTAGCCAATCATGCAGCACAAGAGGCTTCGAGAAAAAGGAAAAGAGCCTATGATCGCAGATCACATGGAGCACTCATGAGACCTGGTGACCGTGTTCTGTTACGTAACCATTCACATAAGGGAAGGAAGAAAATACAAGATCACTGGGAATCCCTACCTTACATTGTGGTGAAACAGAATCACGCAGATGCCCCAGTCTATACAATCCGTCCAGAGAGAGGGGGCCCATGTAAAGTTGTACATAGGGATCAACTTAAGCATTGCACTTTTCAGTCATCACCACAACCCTGTACATCTAGACGCAAATCTAGAGAACATACAGAACAGGAACACACTGACTCAGAAGATCCTTATGTTCTTGCAGTCCCTGTTACATTTGCACCCGACATCCACACAGACACGGGGTGTCGAGGGGAAGATGGGGATGGGTTAGACAATGGTGTTAGAGAACATGACAATGAGGTGTCAGCTGAGGGTACTGTAGGTCAGTCAGTATTTGGGTCAGTAAATTCAGGTGAATCTGATGCTGAAAGTGAGAATGAATGTATTTCTGAACCTAGACGTTCTCAACGTAGTAACAGAGGTACATTACCTGTTAGATTTAGGACTGACTATGTCTTAAAATAATTCAAAACCTGAATGTTTGGGAAGTTTCTTTTAATGTGAATGTTTATCAAACTTCCTAGTTGAGTAACTTTGAACCTTTTCATTGTTATACTGAGATTTTGCACTGTGAAGAATTTTAACCTGCTATCCTCTGTTGTATATTTTTCAGGGACTGAGTTGCTGAATGGAAGTCCGATGGTATGGCAGGGTTTAGCAGGGGGGAATGTAGGGGATCTACAAATTTGTGAATGATTATGAAGACTTTTATTTTGACAAATTGTGAAGACTTGTATTTTGACGCTTGACGGGCGCCGCCAGTTTTGGTTTTGACGTATTGCGCGAAGAGAGATGGAGAGTTAGCACGTGGAGTGAGTGAAGCAGCTGTGAGCTGAGCGCGGATTGTTGAGTTCGTGAAGTCAATCCCGATCTAAAAGTTATTTTTAGACCCGTGACATCAACCAGAGATGTATAACGTTGCCGCGGAGTCTTTGTTTATGTTTATAAGTTTGTTGAAGTGAGTTTTAAAGAAAAAGTTTCCTGCCGTTTGTTTGCGTGTGAAGCTGGGCAGAAAGGCCTGTTAGTTTCATAAGGTTTCAGTCTCGTGTAGGAGTGAATACTCTCACGTTTTCTTTGTTTAAAACAGTTTTTGTTTCATTTTTCTAAAACGAATATGAGACAGTGAATGCTGATACTGATTGAGTCGTCTGATAGAGCCGTGCGTGCGTGTGTTGTTAGTCTTCTCATTGAGACTCCATCAGCTGGGATTGCCGCCTCGTTGAATCAAGCTGCTGACGTCAGGATCGCGAGCACAATCGCTGAGAGTTAAGTGAGTGAAGAGACAACCTGCCATCCATTGGACATCATTCAGCTCCTCATCCACAAACCAAAAGTGGTGATGTACATTGTTTTTCCTGTTTTCCTACTGAATACTGCTAAGCAGAACAACATTGCCATTTTCTGTCAATGAGTCATCTAAACTAAACAGTTCAATCGTTCAGTCATTTTGATGGAGCCGTTATAAGTGAATTTTTCCTGAAAAGTGGATTCATAAACTTTCTTTTTGTGCTCGTGAACTCAAACGGACAGAGTATAACTTTTTCATTCCTTTTTCCTGGAGTTTTGAATCGAATTTGAATCTTTGAGTCAAATTGGAGTGAACTGTTGAACTTTCAAGTGAACTGTTTCAATCTATTTACAATTGTGAATCTTTCAAAAGTGATCCTGATTCTGAATGTGTTCAAATTGAATTGAAACTGAAACAAATCAGTTTTCTTCTCTTTTTATTATTTTCCACATTTTTATTTAATTTTTGATTCATCTGCATTTAAAATTGTTTCATACTTCCTGTGAAAACAAAGAAAAGAGAAGCATTTTATTTAATGCAGTAAAAAATAAATGTAATTTTTTTGTTAGTTAAGCTAAAACTGTTTGTTTATTTGTGAGTCACTTATACTAAGGAGTGGGGGCGTCTTACCTATCCTGTTAGATCCGGGGAGGGTGGGTTTTGTAGTACGCTAGGTTTAACCCCTGAGTTTTCTACACACACACACTTCAGGTGGCTTCCGTGCATTGAGTAAATCCTGAAGCCCACATCGCCGACTCTTGAGCATTACACATTGCAACACGATAGAAACCACACAACTAGTTTAATTAGTTGTAGTTAGACTAAAAGCATTGGGTGGGAGGACTAGGATCCTGTTGCTCACTCAGTCTTCCTTAGTATAGTGCAGAACATCCCCCCCACAAGGCGGTGGCATATTTCCCCCGCCACACAGGTTTGAAGTTACATGAGGGGTAATTAAAATATGACAAAAAACACTTGTTTTTGTAGCAGCATCCATCCCACAACTATAACAATGGAGTTATGGTAGAGCGTTGTTTTAGCTGATGACCGCTAAAACATTGACTGCCAATCAAAGTCCATTTTAATTTAAAGATTCAATGTATTTAAATGTGAAACTGCAGAGAAATAACAAGAATAAACTTAACTTTATAGTCCATTGGTGTGGATGCCAATGAAGTTATCTATGTAGTTATCCTCCTTGTTGTGAACAGGTCTTTGAAACCCAAAAATATTATCTCTGTTGAAACTTTGGGTGTTTTCAGGAAAAACACTATACTTTTTAATGATTAGATAGCTTAGAAAAAAACATAAAGGGTGATTTATAATAATTTGTGGCAAAAAGATCACAAAATATGGAGATAAAAGGTTTCTGAAGGTCATCATCGATATGCTTTTTTAAATAAGATGTCGCAAGATCACCTGAACATATTACTCACTGTGACTTGCAGGATAATGAATAATAATGAGATACTTCTATGACGAAATGACAGCCCCAAAGACGATCGTTTTGGACAAACTTTTCTCCAAAGAACCTGTCATGCTGTACTAGCACATCATTTCAGACTGGATAAAAACTTCAACTCGTTTAGACATCGATAGTTTTCTTTTCACAGCACTTCACTAAAGTCCATTATAGTATTTGATTACAAACACCAAGAGTCAGTTGCGGGAGTGAGGATGGGCCAGTGGTGACTCTCAATTCCGGAACGCTCCGTCGCCCGGTCCCCGGGGACAGACAGTGGCTAATCAATTTCAGACCAATGGGAGCTTCATTTACATCACAAAAGCTAATTACTGCAGTCTAATCAATCAGCACATCCTAATTAGCTCAGCGCTTGAGCTGGGACTGCCAGAAATAAAGCAAAAGTGAGAGAGAAAGACAGAGATTTCTGCCCTGCTGTACAGAAACAATTTCAGACTAGCTGTTATTGCATATCCAGGCAAGCCTGAGGTTAGTGACATTGTTAAACCTACAGAGAGAAAACAAGTCGGAATTACAAACAAGAAAAGCTATGTGGATGATTGTTCTCATGTTTTAATAACCTTCCCAGAATCCCTTAATCTGCCCCCTTTAGGGCTCCTGTCCTGGGAAGGATGCGTTGAGGTCCAATGTCAAATGTGGGCGGCTTATTTTGTTGTGCGTGTTTGTGTGTTTGCTCGGGTTATGCTGAGAAGCGCCAGAGAGAAAGACATCCAGTTCACAAGCTAATGTTTCTTTTTCTAATTTGACTAACTGACCATTAGCTTGAGCATGTTCGCATTGAAGGACTGTCTGGTGCTTTTAGTTATTTCCTAACAAACTGACAGTCTTGACTATACACATCATTAAACAAACTCCTCATAATCGAATCCCAGTACGTCTCACAGACATGGCTTTGTAATCCGCAGCAATGAATCATGCAGATGCAGTGTTTCATTATTTCCCTATTGTGAATTCAAGGCAGTGACACTATGTACATTGAAGGACACACCCCCTTGGGGTTTGTACAGCTGAAGATGCAATTTTCACTTTTTCCATGTCCAAGGATTGACGTTTAAGTGCACAACCTGAATGAAGATCAATTTACATTTGCATTTGTGTTAGCAGGTTGCAAACCGTAGGGGAATTACTGTAATGTGCATAAATTATGTTAATGGCAGTTACTATAACAGGTAGTAGAGAATACGCAGTGCATGTTATGCTGAAATAAGAACCCGACATGTTGTTAGTGCACAATACATATCGCATATACGAATATATTTTGTTTCCGAAGACGAGACACTGAAGGGGAGTGCAGTCCCTGTTGAAAAAAACAGCATATGCTGGTTTGGTATGTTTTGATGCTGTTTTGTACTGGTTTAACTGGTCATGTGCTGGTCAAACCAGCATTATAACGTACCGAACCCAGCATATGCTGTTTTTTCAACAGGGGTATGTATTACTGATGCTTGTTTAAGAAAGTACCACTGATTAACGGTTAAGGATTTGGGAAAAGCATTAACACTAAGAATTATGGGTGAGAGAGTAACTTGTTTGCATAATAGACATGATTGATGCATAAAACACTGCTGCTTTTTGACACAAGTTGTTCATTTTATAAGTTGATCAAGAAGTAAGGAAACATGCGGTTGAGTCACATTGAGTAAGGGTTTTTTCAGAGTTGTGACCCGGCAGCAGTGCTTTTCTCCAGGTGTTCTGTTTTTTTGTGACTGAGGAAATTGCTCATAAATTTCAAATGACGCTTTGCAGAGAGACACAGATTTCCCCAGATTCCCTCGCAGTCAGATTTACGGTACAACAAAGGCCTGAGGTTGATATTCATAGATGGTGCTTGCCACCACCTCCCCGCACACAAAAAAACACTCACGTGCAGTCTGTAGAGACTCGCAAACAATAGAATCCAATTGTTTGAGGGATAATATTGCAGTGCTGTGTTCTTATTGCTGAACAGATCATAGCTGCATTATTTCTGTCCCATTTAAGCCATCCTGTAAAAGTCTATTGCGTACGTCTCCAGATAAGATGCGCCACTCCTTTTTGTTGACATGGATGATTATGTAATTTGTAGAGATTCCCTTGCCATTCTTTTCTAATAGCATGAGGCTGTTTCTCAATTCCAAGAATACAAAGAACGGACTTGTGTTCTTGCGGAGACCGGTTGTGCAAGGCAGCCTCAGAAGAACAAAGTTAGATGGACGCGCCCCAGTGACTTCTGGGACTTCAACCGGATTCCGTAGGGGCGCAAGGCAGCAAACGATGCATCCTTGATAACAAGAACACATCCGGGTACTTTCATGCATTCTCTGTTCTTGTGTTCTTGAGTATTGGAACCGGACACTGACGGGTATTGATGATGTAGCACAGCGAGAAAACGAGGACACAAGACCGCTGAAAAACATCTATTGAGAAAGTTTTACATACTATTCTTATTAGGTCAAGTGACCAGTTACAGTCAGCCAATTAGAGTGAACCTTACTAAATTCGAACAAGCACTTTCCAGTGTAGACGATGAGTGAATGTACTGTGGGTCTGGAAGGGGCTTTTAGATATAATAGTGGTCTTCAGTTAATGTACAGAATTTTTTCAGAAGCTTTTATAAGGACATCATGTTGCTTAGCATGTGTGGGTTTCTCTGCTCCCTTCTTATTAAATTAATTAGACCGGACACAAGAACTTATTAATATCGGAGACTGTAGCTCCGGGGTGGGCAGTCAAGCAATTATGTCTTTATTGGCTTGTGGAGCTCTCTTTAATTAAACCGGACTCTCCGGACTAGCCCTCCTGTCAGGGGATGAGGGTCTCTATAAGTCACTGAGCTCAGGGGAGAGGTGGAGCCTATGAATTTTAATGATGAAACTTCCTGTATGCTTGGATATATACAGTTTTGGCCACAAATGTAACTTTTATGGTACGGTCAATAACTGATATGATGGTTGATATAGATTTGTATTGTTTGGGTTTTTTACGGAAAAAAGTACATCTCTGCTTTGACGTCTGGACTTTCAAATATTATCTAAATGTCCTTCCAAGGTCATGGCTGTTGTCATTCATCTCTGTTACTGCATCTATGTATACACTTCTGTTCAAATGTTTGAAACACTTGACCGAAATGTTCCTCACAATCTTATTTGTTTTATTCCGAATGTATGTACAAATCTTTGAGATGACAAAAAATAAATTGTGCCAATATAGTTGTTATTTTCATAACAAAACAAAAATTTATAATATATTAAAATAATTGTATAATTACAAGAGTACGATTTTACAAATTAGGCAAAGAGTACCCAGTTTTTGGCTATTTATTTATTTGGATGGATTTCATTCATATGGTTACATAGTTTGCTTTGCTTTGAGTTTGCTTTTATTGTAAAATGTAGAAAAAATAAAGAGTGATTTAGTGTTGCAACATTTTTGAAGTGGAGTGTATGTGTGTATGGTGTGAGGTCAGTGTGACCATGACTTTGTACTCTTGTTTTGCAGTTTGTTCATGGTTATACAGGATGGTGCGTATGATGTTATGCTTGTGAAGGCAATTTTCTCTTTTTTTTTTCCCTGTTGCACTACGGCAATGGCATTGACTCTCTGCTACCTTCTCCGTGTGACCCTTTCCCAACCTTCCATTCTCTCTCCACCCTCCCTCTTTAGCCTCTCATTCTCACGCATTATCTCTTCCACTGTTGCATGTACTTCTCAAAGAAATGCTGCTCTGATAACATGTTCTTAAATGTGACTTTGATACCGAAACTCTAATGCAACTTTTTTTGACGGAGAGATCTCTGGCAATTCTGTGTGTATATCACCACCAAGTGCTCGCTGCATGAACTGCATGTTAGTAATCTGCTCACGACCCAGCAGTGCCCCAGAGGAGCGGAGCTTTAGATGCACGATGATTGAAAACAGAGGGAAAAGGTCATCGGATAGGGTGGTGCTGAGCGTGTAAACCAGGAGGAGTGAATATATTACAAAGAACAAAGAGGAAAGGTGTGAAGGAGACAATGCTAGACAGAAGGAGAGTTTTGTTGTAATTACAGAACAGTATGTATATTGCAGACTGCAACCGAGGAAGGAAATGCTGGATAATGGGCGACTCTCTCTCTCTCTCTCTCTCTCTCTCTCTCTCTCTCGTCAAATTATGCTGAATGCTGTTGTATATCAGAACAGCTCAGCTTATTTGATTTGACAAGACCCATCAGCCAGAGATGTTTGAAGCCTGTTCTGTTCCTGTTGGCCACTTCTGCAAACATTAAATTGCATTACAGTATTTGCCACACACGTCAATTAATGTGTGTTCAAGTTGGTAACTGTGTGGCGAAAACATGTCTGTTGGGCGTTTTTATATGATTAGAGTAAGGTGCAAGGTGCTTTCAATTTTCAATCTTTTCAATCTTTATCTTGCATTATACAATTGAGTAATACTGCTTGCATTCTCTTCAGAATTTGACCTAGATATTTTGGTATATTAATATGGACAGATTATTTTTATGTGTATAAAATAAGAATAATGAATCAACAATATTTTTTGACTGCTTTTAAATCTCAGATGCTCAACGTGAAATTACATGACATACTTGGAGAAATAAGGTATCAAAGCAAAATACCAGAAGATACAGAGTGATATTCACATAGGAGATGTTTGATTAAGTGCTAGACGGCAGTGAATAACGGTTGCCAAATGTGAAAGTTTTTAAACTAGAAAAACGGAGAAATAGAGAAAAAAATATGAGTTTACGGGATTATCAGCAGCAGAAGTCATTATAGTAGTGCTAAACTTCTATAGCGGTGAATGTGAGACTACCACAGATATATATTTTTGCTTCCTTATTTGCTCAAATAGCAAAAAGTTGAAGCGATTACTACTTTCAACAAAATGAAAAAATAGAGAGAGTCTGATGAGGGCAGCATAAGAGAGAATGATGTCAAATTGACTTCCAAAAACGCTGTATAAGAAGAACCCTTGCATCAGCGTTAACATTTATTTTGTAATTTGATATATAAAATATAGTGTGGAAAATATAAAAAACTTTAATTACGAGGAATTACAATGCTGACGACCGTTGAACGCATCATCACAGTCTCGTGAAAAGGTCCACTGGGAACCGATAAAGCGGGAAAAGCAACATTCTCCATTCTCAGGCATTTAAAAATAGCCATGTGTTCTGACAAAATTTGTTGACTACATTACCAATATTTACTTTAAATAGACACATGAGGGTAAATGTACAATGATTTACATGGTAAATTGATTGGTAAATTGAAAAGGTGATTGGCAGCACCACAGATGGTGTTGAGAGAGCTTAGCTTGTACTGCGATGACCTAAGAAAATTCTTTTTTTTTTCTCATTACAATTGTTTTTGAGGTGGATATGTCGTATTTTAAAGATGTTTTGATATTTAACTGAAACATCAGTGATTAGGAATAGGATTTTTGCATTCTGCTAAATCCTATTAGCATTTAGCAGAATGCTAATATGATTAGCATTCTGTAACCGTGTTTGAGAGAGAGAGAGAGAGAGAGAGAGAGCGCGAGAGAGAGAGCGCGTTTTATTCACATTTACCTTCAGGATCACTGCTGTACTCGACGTGTGAGCCTATGGTTGAGTTGTTGTTGTCTTTAGTCCTGTCTATCACAAATTAATAAATGCATACATCTCCGGCAGAACAAATAGAATATAATAAATAAGCCCCGGTCATTCAGCACACTAGCGTCAGATCTATTCAGCTCTGCCTTCTTAAAAGCACAAGAGGGACACTTCCAAGAATTCCTTAATTTGGTTTTGAAGTGCTGGTTCAAAACGGAAGATGGGTGTTGTGGGACATATTGCGCTCTTTATGAAATCTCACTGAAGCATATCACAATCAAGAGCTTACAGTTCATTTCCCCTTTACCATTTGTTGTGTGCACAAGCACCAAAATTATTTCTCTGCTGGAAGCAAGAGGAATTATAATTCTTGCTCACCAGTCCTACGGTTGCTCCTTTACAGCAATACGGCATTTATGAGCTGAATAATAGAGTTCAAGTTTATGAGAAAGAAAAAAATGTACACTCAGCTTGCTTTTTAATGAGTCAATAAAAATCATAAAAAATTCCATGTGTGAAAAGTGGTAATGACATAATCTTGTCAGTGATATTCCATTCTAGTGACCAAGCAGCATTTCCTGCTGTCGGGAAAAAATCTGATTTTGTTAGTCAGCAGGTTCTTTGAATGATTTGTCAACTAGTCAGTCTTAAAGGGATAGTTCACCCTCATGTCATTCCAAATCTATGACTTTCTTTCTACACTAAAGAATATATTTTGAAAACGTCGGTAACCAAACAACAATGGCCCCATTTACTTCCATTGTATGGCCACAAAACCACAGAGACATTCCTCAAAATATTTTCTTTAGTTTTTTTAGTTGACATGAGGGTGCATAAATGATGACTACAGTATTCAAGACACCAGACAAGAATACACACTTATATACTGTAAGGAAAAAACAAAATTGTTGTAATTGTAGGATGACCTTTTTTCCTTATGTGCTGAATATTTGTGTGTTTCTGTTTTACAGGAAGTTCTACTACATAACGCTGTTACGAGACCCCGTGTCTCGCTACCTGAGCGAGTGGAGGCACGTCCAGCGCGGAGCCACGTGGAAAACCTCCCTGCACATGTGCGATGGGCGAACGCCCACGCCTGACGAACTGCCATCCTGCTACGACGGCACTGATTGGTCGGGCTGCACGTTGCAGCAATTCATGGACTGTCCGTACAACCTGGCGAACAACCGTCAAGTGCGCATGCTGGCCGACCTCAGCCTGGTGGGCTGCTATAACATGTCCTTCTTTCCGGAGAAAAAGCGTGCCCAAGTATTGCTAGAGTCGGCCAAGAAGAATCTTCGAGATATGGCCTTCTTCGGTCTGACCGAATTCCAACGCAAAACTCAGTACTTGTTCGAACGGACCTTCCGCCTCAAGTTCATCCGGCCCTTCATGCAGTACAACAGCACACGGGCTGCTGGCGTAGACCTGGACAACGACACGATCCAGGGCATCGAGGAGCTGAACGACTTGGACATGCAGTTGTACGACTACGCCAGGGATCTTTTTCAGCAGCGCTACATGTACAAGCGACAAATCGAACGACGAGAGCAGCGTCTCAAAAACCAGCCGCTCTTTCCGTTTCGCCGGATGGCCATCTCCGACCCTTCTTCCAGGGACGACATGCCTGAATCCGAAGCTTTGCGCTTGCCAACGGAAGACTATATGAATCACATCATCAACCGTTGGTAGCAGTGCCGGGGGGAGGGTGATGATGGAAAATCCGGGAGGAAGAGGCAGCGATTCCCAGGTCAGGTCATGAGGGAGATAACTGTAGAGAAGGAGACAGATCTTTAGCGCCACCATGTTGTCCGTTGACAAGTCGTACACGGCCCTCCCCCCTACTTTTGTCCTTCTGAGGACTACAAATGCAGGAAGCATTGGCGTTGAATCTGTTTTTAAGACCGATCACTTGCCTGATGTCAGAAACGTGACTGACTAACTGAAAGCACTGAACCTGGATTTAGACATTTACAGATTTTCAGACATTTAAAGACTTCTGTGGACTGAAGAAAAAAAACTAAAACATAGATTATGGGAATTATATTCACTGCAGATTTTAAAGAATGATCGGAACGGAATTGTATAGAGGTGTTTGCTTAAATGTCTGCTGCCATTTCAGCCATGAATTTGTGACGATAACAGTCTGTATTTTTGTTTTTAGTTTATTATGATCTTTATTTCGTTTTGTTCTATTTTTTAAAGGGATGTTATGTCACTTAAAAAAGAGATATACTCACAGCACTGAGACCAACAGAGCTGCCTAACTCTTATTGGATGCAATTTATTAGCTTTTCATAATCAGTGATGACTTGAAAAAGTCTGTTCTGTTGGGTTCATTTTTTTATTTCGATGCACAGACAGACAGCGCTTGGACCATAGCCATTTTTTAAGCTTTCAGCATACTGTATGAGAAACCGGTGAGCTAAGTGTACTAATATAATCTTACTGATGCCTGATGCTATTGGCCGAGACAAAATCTAGGTTGTTGTGGCATCGAGCCTAGGCATCCAATTCAGGCTGTGTCTTAGTAGTTGAGCTGTGGCTATTATGCTTAAAATGGAAGCTGGTGGAGACCCAAAGAGTAAAATAGTGTCTTATTTTACACTTAGTGGGAGGGATGTGCTGTGTTTTTGAACGTGGAGAAATTGTGCACTATATGGAGATGAAATAATAATGTTGACTCTGTAATGACGCCTGTGTGTCAGCCAATAACAGGAGCGTTGTAGAGTTGTGTGCGGGAGAGTGAGAGACAGAGAAAGAGCTCACGAAAGCCAAGAGCCGAAGGAAGAAGCAGCAGACGCAGCCTTCATAAATGTCACCATCATTCCCAATTCCCAGAGACTACTCAATGTTTTGTATGCGTATGGGTGGAGAATGTTTGTATGTGTATATACTTCGAGTGTTTAAACGTTCTTTAAGAATGAACGTTCTTAGTATGCAAGTGTATTATCAGATTTTAAAGCCCTATGAATGTATGTGTGAGTGTGTGTTTCACAATCTCTTTCCATGGTCCTCAGGGACTGAAGCTAATATGGGGACTAGAGAGATGTCACAACTCCCCTTATGCAAGTCTTTGCGTACTCAAGAGTCGTCTATTGTTAAAGGAACAGTCCTCACCACTTCGGTCTATACAGTGTAAGTGAATGGGGACTGGAGCTGTTATGTTCCAAGAATGACCAAAGGATCATAAAGTATAGTTCCATGTCCTGAAGGAACTCTTTATTGGTGATTTGTTTTGTCATTTTTGGTCCTCAGCTGCCCGCCCCATGCACTTTCGATGTATGTAAAATAAACATAAACATTCTAATGTCTTACGTAGTTTTTTTTAAATAAAAAGTCAAATGGGTTTGGAACAAACCAAACTTGAGTAAAAACATTGAGGACAAAACATTTTTGTGTGAACTGTTCCTTTAAATTACAGCCAAGCACCAGAATAAACAATATGTGAAAAAGGTATCAGGAAGAATTAGCCTACTGGAAATGTTCCCTACGGTTCAACTGACTTAAAAGGTTCTGAGGAACGTCTTTTATTCCACTTAATGCTCTGCGATGGAAATTCACTCAGTAACCATAAAACAGATAACTCTTCACCTACTGCATATTTAACCAAGCCTAGAGTGTTGTTATATTAAAAAGAAACAAATGTCTTCTAATGAATGTTCCTTAAAATTCATGAATGATCAGCCCTTTATTGATATCTCAAAATGTGATGCTGTCGTTTCTGTCAGCCTGAAATAATTGGAAAATATTCCTAATAGAAATTTGTGATTGTCTAACTGCAAAACTCATTCAAGCTCATCTTGACTAGCTCGGTGGCCGAGTGTTTTTCTGTCTATAGCAATGATGTCCAGCCATCCAATCAGAGCGGAGAATTTCTGTGCTTTTAAAATAATCATATGAACCGTGTGTGTGTGTGGGTGTGTGTGGGTGTGTGTGTGTGTGTGTGTGTGTGTGTGTGTGTAAAAGTGTAAGCAGCACTATAGCATATACCTGAGCCCTGAAGAAAGAGAGTGCTTGAATCCTGGGAGCAGTTACCCATCACATCTAGTTCATTTTCTCTGGGTCTTATTTCTCATCATTTCAAAAATGGATCGTCAAAGACACCAATAAAAAAGATTTCACTTTTATAAAATCAAAAACGTTGTCTTTATTGTTTTGCTTTTGTACGAAAATGCTGTGGGCACTTTCACTCGAAACTCATACAAGCACAGTTACAGGAGTAATAGTGTACTTCATATTATTTTATGGGCATTGATTTGCACACAATTATATAAAGCATAAAAACCAAATATATTTTTTCACTTTCACATTGATGTAGCCTATACTGTATAATATGAGAGAGCGCACTGTAATAAAAAAATGCTCACAAATAAATTCATCCTCACTACTGTCCCAGGTAAAAACGTTCACTAAGTACACTTCCATAATGTCCTTAAAGTGCTCTATTGTCACACATTAATGCTGTACTTAAAGTGATAGTTCACCCAAAAGTTTAAATTCTGTCAACATTTACTCATTACTCGTGGCATTTAAAAACCTTTATGACTTTTTTCTTCTGCAGAACACAAAGGAAGATATTTTGAAGAAAATTGGTAACCGAACAGCACTGGACCCTATTCACTTATAGGCTATTGCATGGACACAAAACTAACACTAGTGAATGGGGTCCAGTAATTAAATAAACTAAATATCTTATTTTGTGTTTTGCGGAAGATGGAAAATCATACAGGTTTGAAAGGACTAGAGGGTGAGTAAATGATTGCAGAATTTTTATTTTTGGGGGAATTATCACTTTAATATACATAAATGTATTTTTTTGTACTCCTATTTATGGTGTCTCAAAATAGAACAGCTGAGATCACGTAGATGTTCTAAAAAAGTAAGAAAAACTAATCACAAAGTACTTTTTGAAGTACAAAATTTGAGTGTGAAAATAGAGCACTTTAAGCACATTTAAGTGTATTACATTGCACTTCTTCCATCTGTTGCGATAGATATTTTAAACTATTTATTAAATGCGATATACCTCATGTCATGGCCCACTTGAAAGCTGTAGATTTGTTCTCTTAGTATTTGTGTGGGATACAGAATGTGATCGCAATGGATGTGGCTGTAAAGCACTTTACAGAAAACTGAATTCTGCAAACTCTACCCACCAGAATATCAGCTGCAATGCATAACCAGATCATTTACATAGTCTCACTACAGCTCAAGTCTAAAATGTCTTACTCTATATACATATTCAAGTAAAGTGCCTTGATAAAAATATAGCCGAGGCTTTACATTTCCGGTCATAAACACTTCAGCCTGCTTGCCTGCCAAGCGTGCAATGTGTCACTGTAGTTATAATAAGAAGTTTTATCTTAACTTACAGTACATCTATTTATTACAGCCACCGATATAATGCATTGCTCAAGTATTTATTTGAAACTCACTTTGGGCTTCAGTCCATCAACCTTACAAATCCTTAGCTTTTGCAGGGGACACAAAATCACTATGAGTGTGATGTTTGGCGCAATGTGTGATACAAACATAGAACTGACAGCAAGCCCCAACCACACACACTCACAGCAGACATCAGCTCCTAAACCTGAGCCTACGCCACAGAAGCATTTGTCTCAGACTTGAACGCTCTCGCTGATCATTACAAAACACCTCCTGGCACGGATATCAAGACGCTTCTTTGTCCCGCAAAATTGAAAGGCAGAGAAACAGCATATCAGCGACCATTATTGTGTGAAATAGATGGGGTAATCACTCAAGCTCCTCTGAGTTCTGCAGGGGTAATGAATTGCCTCGCTATGTCTCTTGGACAAGAGCCACACAGACAATCGCTTGCACCCGCGGCCATTGTTCTGCCAGGACATAATAAGAATTCCCACTATGACAAATACTGTATATAGAGAGATGATGAAGTGGCCGAGGGAAGAATTAAAAGCTTTTCCAGAGCTCCGCACAAGTATTGAACCCGAGGCGATGATGGACTTCAAAAAACTTTAGTTTTTGTTCAATTAAACAATGGCCTCAGCAGGTTTTGGGGTTCTTTGAAACAAAAAGCCTAAAGTGATCTGAATCTTTCAGAAGCAACAGTTTGTGTAGTGTTGGATCCAGATATGCAACTATATAATCAGAATTGGGAGCCAGGTTTGCTTTTAAATGTTCAGGAAATTTAAGTCGGTGTCATGGAAACATGATGTCATGTTGTATCGTTTATTTTCATCTCAAGATATATTTTTTCCTTGTACTTCGCATGATTGCTATTGCCAGCAATCAGGCAAGAACAGAAACACTTATGAAATTCAAGTGCGAGTTCAACTCCGAAGTCACAAGATAAAGACATTAATTTTATAGATTGGATCGGTTTCTACAAGTTTATGGTCTTATATATTAAATTCAGATTTACATCACTCTACAATACAATTTTTTTGAATTTGAAGTCGAAGTCTCGATGTCAGCTTCAAAGGACAAATTGCCTCCTAATCAGGGTAATTGATTTTATTGCTCAACACCTTTCGAAGCAGGCTGCTGGTTTTACAGCCCTACTCGAGATGAAAGGTGAGCGCTTCGGTGGAGAGGTTAACAGTCCACGCGGGAGGAGATTTGCCTTTTATATTCTTCCCTTTTTTTGTCTACTGGATAATGTGTAATGAAGGCACCTTGACCCCATAAAGCACCTAGGGCTCTCTGTCCTCCTTGAAGTGCACTTCCACCTGCCACACTTGATCTACAGTTTAATTTGATCCTGGAGCATGCAATTTCTGCCTGGTGTGTGATGCTCTACCCCAAGAAAGCAAATGGATGTGTGTACAGTATAAATACTCAGTTGAAATATCAGGCATGCCCTTGTCAGTATGAGTGTGGGCTGTAATAACCCAACAGATCCAGGGTGTCCGATCTTGAACCGTACAGAAAGGGTGTTTTGACATGTAATACACCATTGGCCTTGAACTGTTTGACAGTGTTGAGGAAAAAAAGCAGCCGGTGGAACTGTTGTCATGCTGGCTAGAAGCAGTAAACACAGCGAATCAAACAATAAAAGAAAGATAGTTTAGGCCTGCTATGGAGGCCTAAACCATGATGCCTTGCACTGATAGTAAAAATAAAGAATCTCCTCAGTTGAAGTTTACAAGTTATACCTATTAAATTGCATTCATACTTAATGCATTCATAATGTATAATATAAAATGTGACTTAAAATTTACACAAACTTGTTTGGTTATACTACATTTTACAGTGTACAGTACAGTGCAACAGGCCCAGCTCTTACCAGATGCAAAATGGTGGGCCAGCAGACATCCTGGTGGGCATTTACCACACACAGCATATAGTCGCAAACAAAATTAAGAGATCATATCCAAAGTGTTTTTCTGATAAGAATGTCCATCCATCCATTTTCATCCGCTTATCCGGGGCCGGGTCGCAGGGGCAGCAGTCTAAGCAGGGATGCCCAGACTTCCCTCTCCCTAGACACTTCCTCCAGATCTTCCGAGGGGACACCGAGGCATTCCCAGGCCAGCCGGGAGACATAGTCTTCCCGGGAAGACGTCCAGGGAGCATCCGGAAAAGATGCCCGAGCCACCTCAGCTGACCCCTCTCGATGTGGAGGAGCAGCGGCTCTACACTGAGCTCCTCCCGAGTGACTGATCTTCTCACCCTATCTCTAAGCTCATTTCGGCCGCCTGTATCCGGGATTTTGTCCTTTCGGTCATGACCCACAGCTCATGACCATACGAGAGAGTAGGAACGTAGATTGACCGGTAAATCGAGAGCTTCGCCTTGCGGCTCAGCTCCTTCTTCACCACGACAGACCGGTACAGCGACCGCATTACTGCAGAAGCTGCACCGATCCGTCTGTCAATCTCCCGTTCCATCCTTCCCTCACTCGTGAACAAGACCCCCAGATAATTGAACTCCTCCACTTGAGGCAGGGACTCTCCACCCACCTGAAGTGGGCAAGCCACCCTTTTCCGACTGAGAACCATGGCCTCAGATTTGGACGTGCTGATTCTCATCCCAGCCGCTTCACACTCGGCTGCAAACCGTCCCAGTGCAAGCTGAAGGTCCTGGTCTGATGGGGCCAGCACAACGACATCATCCGCAAAGAGCAGAGATGAAATTGTGTGGTCCCCAAACCCGACGCCCTGCGGCCCCTGGTTGCGCCTAGAAATTCTGTCCATAAAAATTATGAACAGAACCAGTGACAAAGGGCAGACCTGCCGAAGTCCAACATGCACCGGGAACAAGTCTGACTTACTGCCGGCAATGCGAACCAAGCTCCTGCTCTGGTCGTACAGGGACCAGATAGCCCTTAGCAAAGGGTCCCGAATCCCATACTCCCAGAGCACCCTCCACAAGATGCCGCAAGGGACACAGTTGAATGCCTTCTCCAAATCCACAAAACACATGTGGATAGGTTGGGCAAACTCCCATGAACCCTCCAGCACCCTGGAGAGGGTATAGAGCTGGTCCAGTGTTCTGCGACCGGGACGAAAACCACACTGTTCCTCCTGAATCCGAGGTTCTACCATCGGCCGGATTCTCCTCTCCAGTACCCTGGCATAGACTTTCCCGGGGAGGCTGAGAAGTGTGACACTGTCCCCGACCGCCACGCGGTGCTGCAGAGGCGTGTCAGCCAAGACAGCCCCACAACATCCAGAGACTTGAGGTACTCAGTGCGGATCTCATCCACCCCCGGAGCCCTGCCACCGAGGAGTTTCTTGACTACCTCGGTGACTTCAGCCCGGGTGATGGACGAGTCCGCCTCCGAGCTCTCAGCCACTGCCTCCTCAATGGAAGACGTGACAGTGGGATTGAGGAGATCCTCGAAGTATTCCTTCCACCACCCGATGATATCCCCGGTTGAGGTCAACAGCTGCCCCCCTCCACTGTAAACAGCGTTGGTAGGGCACTACTTCCCCCTCCTGAGGCGCCGGACGGTTTACCAGAATCTCTTCGAGGCCGACCGATAGTTCACCGAACACCTCCCAGGCCCGAGTTTTTGCCTCCCCAACCACCCGGGCTGCAGTCCGCTTCGCCTGTCGGTACCCGTCAGCTGCCTCGGGAGTCCCACAAGCCAGCCAGGCCCGATCGAAATCGATCATCGACCTCCGACCAAGGGTGTCCTGGTTCCATGTGCACTGATGGACACCCTTTTGCTTGAACATGGTGTTCGTTATGGACAAGCTGTAACTAGCACAGAAGTCCAAAAACAGAACACCACTCGGGTTCAGATCAGGGGGGCCGTTCCTCCCAATCACGCCCCTCCAGGTGTCACTGTCGTTGCCCACGTGGGCATTGAAGTCCCCCAGCAGAACGACGAAGTCCCCAGTCGGGGGGCTTTCCAGCATCCCCTCCCAGAGTCTCCAAGAAGGCCGGGTACTCTACACTGCCGTTTGGCCCATAGACGCACACGACAGTGAGAGACCTATCCCCGACCCTAAGGCGCAGGGAAGCGACCCTCTCGTTCACCGGGGTAAACTCCAACACATGGCGGCTGAGCTGGGGGGCTATAAGCAAACCCACACCAGCCCGCCTCCTCTCACCATGGGCATCTCCAGAGTGGTAAAGAGTCAATCCTCCTTCCCCGCCAGAGAGGTGACGTTCCATGTCCCTAGAGCTAGGTTCCGCGTCCAGGGATCGGGTTGTCGAGGCCCCTGCCTTCGACTGCTGCCCGATCCACAAAGCACCAGCCCCTTACGGTCCCTCCTGCAGGTGGTGAATCCACGGGAGGGTGGCCCCACGTCGCTCCTTCGGGCTGAGCCCAGCCGGACCCCATGGGGGAGGGCCCGACCACCAGGCGCTCGCATACGAGCCCCAACCCCGGGCCTGGCTTGAACCCCTTGAACTGCTCTGATAAGAATGTGTTTTGGTAAAATGATAGTTTTTGTTTATTCTGTGAACTGACAACATTTCTCCCAAATTTCATATAAACATGTTGTATTTTTTGCAGAAAATGAACTGGAGAAAAAACGGGTCAAGGCAAGAGAAAAGACGATCTGCGTTTTTAAAACAGAAACATCGCAAAAAACTTCATATCTAGTTTGAAGCAACAAAAAACTAATGTTTGGGAATGTTAGAAAATGTAAAAAAAAAGAATGTTTATGAAATAACCGTGATTTTTAAAATTAGTTTATTATCATGCTCTCAGGCTTTCATATTGCTGCCTTTCACTCTTAAGGTTTGCTTTTGTTGGAATTCAACAAACAGTGCAATGACTGCAAATGCAGGATTTAAATGATTTATGATATTATAAATATAAAAACACGCATTCATTACAGAAGACTGAGAGATTAAAAAAATATATATATTGTTGATTATTGCCTTTTATATAGTAATTGTGTGGGTTTGATTTTACTGATGTTTTACGTGTTAATAAAGCGGTTATGTTAACTTGACATAGGTAGAAGCCTATAAAGTGGGCTAAGAACAATCCCCATTACTGAACGATCACTGACTTCTGTTTAATTTAACAAAAATCTCCCGTTTTAATGAATTAATCTAATTTCACTGAACTTTACATCATATCTGCTGTTGTTAGTGAGGTCTGTGAGTGCTCAGCGCGCATAAACTATTTTGCACAGTGTTTCGCTACCACCTGCAGCATGAATTGGGATTTTTGAGATGGAGGGAGGCAGAGATGGAGCTTTCAGTCATTACTGACGATCAACAGGTCTAGCCTATTGAAATCTAGCCTATTGCAACCAAATAATAGCTTTTTGTTAACAACACAAAATAAGACCGCATAAACTACCGTTATAATAATTGACTCAGACTTTAATGCACAATTACTTTTACATGCTGTTCATAATAAACTCAAAGCAATCCTGCAGTGCGCGTAAAATTTGCTTCCAGAATGCACTATAGCATGCTTCTCTGTTACAACTAAAGTCCCTATGTGAGTGATATAAAGTGGCGTTGCTTCCACCCAATAGAATAATATTTCTGAATTTTTGGTGTTATTTTTTTATTCTCATTGGGTGGGCAAGACATACGTTTAGGTGGCCTCATCCCACCCCTGCCCATGCCTGGAGCAACACCTGCAGTGCAACCTCCAAATATGCCTATTAAGATGCAATATCACTTCAAATTTAAGAAACTGAAAACAAGAATGAAAGACCTAATGTTGATTTAGAAAATCTGGATCATTTTTAAAAGGTTTTCACTGAATAGAATAAACCACCCAAATATTATATATGCTATCATTGTTTAATTTGTTTCCTGACCTCCCTTTTTGCCCTATTCTTGTCCTCAGTCTGACGACACACCCAAGGGGCTTGTAGCTTGAGTAAGATGACTTACTGGTTCTCATTAGTGTTCAATATCATATGAAATACTGTGGTAAAGAAGACTAAAAGACATTTATTGTGCACAATGCTGCCATGGTTGATCAAAGGTGTGACTGTCATATTTGGCTCCTGCTGACAATGTTTCTTTATAGGTCTTTCTGTTAGTGTTGTGGTCGAGAAGACACCAAAACTCAAACCGAGACCAGAGCTTGCCGAGACCAAGACACGACCAAGACTTTGAGGGGCCAAGACCAAGACAAGACCAAGATCAAGGCAGGCCGAGACCGGGTCGAGACCAAGTCCAGCACTCCCAAAATGCATTCAAAAGATCGACAAACACTAAAAAGTCATACAATATTAATAATAGAAGTAACTTGGGTTATTTATTGTGCAGAAATGTATGTGTAGAATGTTTTATGTTCCATGTTTTATCACCCACCTGTTACATATTACAATTTTTGTGCAGGTAAAAATTCCAGCAACTAAACATTAAAGGGGTCATATGACACAGCTAAAACAAATTTTCCAATATGTATACACGATTTAAGGCTGTATTATCAACACACCGTGCATGTTTGTATCTCTTCTTTGCCTCGCCTCTCTGATACGCGCAGATTTTTTACAAAGCTCATTGCTGTGAAAAGCTTAATGTGCTTTGATTGGCCAGTTAACCAGTGCGAAGTGACTGGTCCAATACTGCAATCGCGTGAAGAAAATGTGACGCCTTTAACAATATTTGGACCATCTGGTTCCTAAGAATTTGTACGTCCACCTTACTTGTGTATACATTTTGGTGGTCTTAGTCAAAACATACCACGAACTCACGTAGATTTGTAGGTGTGTGGTTACACAAGGCGTTTCAGACAGGTCTGGGTGAGCATTCGCTTTTAGATAGAATGCACTTTAATTTTAGCAACTGTGTCTAATACATGCATAGGCAACTTATAACACACGATATGACCCTTTAAAAAAAAGGTAAATACCCAAGACAAATTTTAGTCTGTGACCTTCAACAAAATATTCAGTGACTTAATTAGTTTCATTGCTTTTTTATCCAATCAATAGCTAAATAGCGGTGTTTTTCAGAAATCCACAAAGGTTCAGATTTGTACTAGATTTTTTGGGACTAGCCAAAAAAGAACAAAAACTTGTGTTTAATTGTGTCTAAAACTTAAGTCAATAGAAACCTCAAAAATTATTGAATACTAATACAAAATTAGTATCACATCAGATGTTATAAAATAAAAACAAGATCTCTTACAAGCACCTTTTTTGCAATCACATCTCAGATATTGTGGGCCTTTGTGTGTATTCATTTTCGTTGAAACATGTCTTTAAGACAATCCCCCATTCTTCTATTACCAGCAGTAAGTGTAAGAAAAGTAAAAGAAGAATCAAATAAGGAACAAGTGGTGAAGTTTTTAAAGCCAGAAGTTTTACATCCAATCACATGAATGATGTTAACACATAAATCAGACAATGCACCAGCAATTTAGTGTAATTCTCACAGTTGTGGTCTTGACCGGTCTTGAAATAAAAATCCCGAGATCACTTTGTCTGAGACCAAGACAAGACCAAGACCAAAGACAGTTGCGATAAAAAAATAGTCTTAATACCGGTCTCGAGTTCTACAACACTACTTTCTGTAAACACATTTTATTTTAATTTCAAACACTGTTACTGTGACTTATAAATTATAGAATTAGAAAATTAAATTAGGTTTTGTTTCATGAAATTAGTATAATGTCAGTTCATGGTCGATTGTTTTCTAATAACAAGGTTTTAAATACCATAAAATAAAATAATAGGAATTTGAGCATGTATGTTTAGTGTGTTTCTGTAACTGATTAACATATATTTTGTATTTCTTTTTTTTATCTTTAGTATTTTGCTGCTACCAAAATGTTACAAATATTTCGTGCTAAGACACCAAATTGCCAAAATACAAACGGTAAAAGGAATGTTTAAAAATATTTTCAAAATAGAATCGTAACAAAAAAACTTTACAGAGGCAGACGTATAACAATCACTATAACATTTTTATCTTATACAGTTGTCTAAAGAGAAGCAAACATTTTAAACCAAATACAGAATTTCAGTTTCCATTCTTCAATATAGTATAATAGGCATTTGCGCTCTGCTGTTGAGCCAAGATGGCGTCTCTGCCCACCATGCTGTCTAATGAAAAGCCTGTGAAAAATGTTGCCGCTATCGTGATCTTAAATTACATTCATCGAATTATTTATAAAATAACACATCATATTATATTTTAACAAGATTTACTAAGACATAAATACTATAATATATAGATATTTTTTGTGATGGGAGCGTTGTTTGTAAAAGGCATAATAAATATGTGCTACTTTTCACCAGTGAGTTGGGTGGACTAGTAATATCCGACCAAACATGGCAACTCACGAAGGGGATTCAGAAGCCGGTGCTGGTATGATGCTTTCTGAATTATTATGTCGTACTCTTGGTTACTGTTACACGGTGTATTTGTTCTCTTCATCATTCACTTTGGAACTGTAACAGCATTTATTGTAAAAATCGTGCTAGCTGTGCTGGCCAGTGTCAGGGTATAACATACTATAACTTAAATGCAGTAAAAGGAAAAGTAAGCTCAATTAAATAGGAAATCCTCCGTTTGGATTAATTTCTGCAATGTTTTTAAATGGTATTTAACATAATTAACTTCCATCTCATGTGCATACTCTCGTTATGATTTATATATTTTCTTAGCACAAAGATTTACCACATTTTTTCGTTTTCATGATAAATGTGTCGGTATAAGCCAGTGAAAAGTTGTCCTCATCCATGTAAGAAAAATTTGCCTTAAAATGATTTGTATTGAAGCCATGCAGGAAGTTAAAGCGAACCCGGAACTGTCGCTCGGCTATACAGTATGATAACAACCCATATTGTAGTTTGTCATAATGTCCACGCTCAGCGCTCTGATTGGCTGAGACTCATTTCACCTCATGTTGTCATGTCGTCTAGTCAATTGTTATGACGAACAGAAATGATGAGTAAACAATAAATTGCTAAATGCGCCTCTTTGTTCTATTTATGTCGAGAGAAGGTTGTATATCAAAACGTTGCCAAGTGATTACTTTATACAACTTTATATTAAAACGTCCCACAATTTATTTCATTTTCTTTTTGATATTTTTCAAAGTAAAAGCACGTCTGCCTTACATGCACTTGACTACTCTTATCAATTAAATATTGATTTTTGTCATTGTTAGGAGGAAAGATGTGGATGCTGTGTGCTGCACTGCTGGTTCTGAGCTCTGTCAGCTCTGTTGATGGAGACTCAAAAGCCGTTACCACAACACTGACTACTAAATGGCCCTCTACACCTCTCCTTCTGGAGGCTAGGTGAGCCATCCACACTCCATCACACAATTATTACAATTGGTTCAATTTACATCTTTTGATCTAAGACCCTGTTGAAAGATTGTGATTTAAAAAATCTTATTTAATTAAGTTTAACAAATTCATCCGTATTGTAAAGTGTTATCAGAAGTGTTATATTGTCCCACTACATTGTTATGTTGTAATCCCACAGTGAATTCCTTGCTGAAGAGAGTCAGGAGAAGTTCTGGGACTTTGTGGAAGCCAACCAAGATATTGAAAAGGATCATGATAGTAATGTTTGATCATATTCTTTGGCTAATTCTTTTGCTTATTATACATGTTTGGACTTACCTGCTAACTTGTATTAAGATATCTTTGTGTTTATATTATTAGACACAGATTTGGCTTATCATGAACTGATCCTGAAGAGGGCCAGTGCACTGCTGAGCCCTGTGCAGCTAAACCTGCTGAAGTTTGCTTTGTCTCTGAGGACCTATTCATCCACTGTGCATTCTTTCCAGCAGGTCAGCACAGCCTCTATAAATGTGGTATTTAACGGACAGTAAGCTCCTTGTGTTGTTTACTCAATATTTTCTTTTTGTAGATCGCATCTAATGTGCCTCCTCCACCCGGCTGTAAAGCTTTCTTCAATGTCCATGGACAAACAACTTGTAATACAGAAAACCTTAAGGCCATGATAGATACTGCATTAGAACGGTAATCGCACATGCTACTGTATACTGTTGTTTATTAAAAATGTTTCCTTAAATACAGACAGCAGTTACTTGCAATTATTTATGCATTTGTTTATTTCAGGCCAAAACCACACCTGTTTAAAGGTGATCACAAATTTCCTTCAGCCAATCCAGATGCACCTGTTGTGATTCTTTATGCTGAGATGGGCACCAAAGAGTTCTCAACATTTCATCAACTGATGCTGGGCAAAGCAAACAAGGGCCTGATCACTTATGTTTTACGCCACTTCCTGGCAGTCAGTATTTTTTACTCTAGAGAACAAAAACTAATTCTTTTTTTAAGTTGTCTTGTTTTCACAGAGTAAACCTTACATCTTCTCTGTCATGCCTGCAGAACCCAAGCAAAAGTAAAGTGTATATGTCGGGATATGGAGTGGAACTGGCTATCAAAAACCAAGAATACAAAGCTAAAGATGATACACAAGTTCAGGGTAAGATATTGAGAGGTGTAAAAGAAAATTGGTATAAATCAAAGACATTTATTCTTAAAACCATTTTTTTTTACTTGAATCTTTTAAAGCAGGAGTAGATGTGAATGCAACGGTAATAGGTGAAAACGATCCTGTGGATGAAGTTCAGGGCTTTTTGTTTGGCAAACTCAAGTAAGTCATTTGTACTTCCTTTTTTGTGTAATTTGTATGAAATTATATAAACGTTGAAGATTAAAGGCGAATAGCACATAAGTGATGTTTTGCATGTTTACCAGGACTGTTTATCCTGAGCTAAAGGAACAACTAAAGGAGCTTCGTAATCATTTGATTGAGAGCACCAATGAGATGGCCCCTCTTAAAGTCTGGCAGATGCAAGGTGGATGATGCTATATGCTTGTCATTATGTGTAATACTTGCTTATTGGTTATAGTCAAACAATACATAGTTATAGTGACCGCTGTGATGCATAACACATGTTTATAATGTAGAATTGACATTGCAAAGCAAATTGGGCAACATTTTGTTATGCCAGAGAAAAAAAATTTCATTGCAGGTGGACACACGCGCGTATGCACGCACGCACGCACGCACACACACCAAAAAATCTAACCACAGGAGTGACATAAAGTCATCCATCAGCAATGTGAAACACGGAAATCATGACAAGACACATGAAAAACAATATTATAATTATACATTTGGTATAAATATTTTAAGTATTATATAAATATTGTTAGTAGTTCACAGAATGAACAAACATGATAATTTTCCCTTAGCTTATCCTGCAAAGAGTACATTTTAAAATCGGAAAAACTTTTTTTTAAATAGTCTCTTCATTTTTTCCGCAGCTGTTCTGTATTTAGACATATTCTAGTGGACCTTTGCTGTGATTGTATTCCCAGGAATCCGCAGCCTATAATCCCTTATAATTTAAACCCATGCTTTAAGATCCTTGAAACTCAATTATTATATTACCTATGACTAAGGGAGCACTCATCTAGTTTACTGCTCTTTCTGACTGGGTCCAAATGGACCTTTCCCATGTTGTTAATTAGCTGTGGATCTACCGGCGGATCTACCGGCCTCGTGTAGTTGTCAAACACAGGTCCCTCCGGCTCAGAGCTCATTACTGCTCTATCAAGGTAAAACCATCAGAGACCAGTAGCATCAGGCAAAACCTCTGAGCCAACACATGCAGTCACAGCTGAATGCGCTAGTTTGATCCCATTGGTACTAAACTGGCGTTTTTCAACTCATCAGATTCATTTTATGTAGATTAAGCAAGTCTGTCAGGGCATATGGGATATTTAGAGTATACGTTGAATGTTACACAAAAACAGAGATATGAGTTTGAAGAATACAACTTGACATGTCATATGTTCTCTATCCTCCTCCCTCAGATCTTAGCTTTCAGACTGCCGCCCGTATTCTGGCATCTCCTTCTGTAGATGCTCTCAACGTCATGAGGGATTTGAGTCAAAACTTCCCCACCAAAGCCAGGTAAACAAGCATCTTTGTTTTGAACTGACATGTTGGTTTTGCGTAGTTTGCACTTTTTCGCAGTTTCAGGAGTCTTTCGGGTCTCTGTGTTTATTCATTATTTGATCGTTGGCTCTGTAGCTGTAAGTGCTTTTTCGATTATAATTCCTGGCAGCAGAACGCTTAAGCAATCAGATTGTTATTGGTCCTGCTTATATTTAGTCTTCATTCGTGTTTGCCCGTGATAAATGTTGCTAGTCGAGATGTTCTGGAAGGAAAAAAGATTTAACCATCCTCTGAGGTTTAATTGACACTTTAAGGAGGAAAAAGTGACCCATCAGCGGTTATGATGAAAACAATTTGCTCCATTTGGCCCGGACAGCAGTCACAGCTGGGTTTTTGGCAAATGTATTATAAATGTGTCTCCCACAGTAAAAAGCAATTTCGTTAAAGTGATCCTGGACATGGTAGAGTATTATACGCAGCCATTAACTACAGCTGCGGTTCATTGAATGTGAAGTTGATGTATATAGTATATGCATTTATGTATAGATAACTAGTTTATGATTCAATCAAAGGTTTAAACTTGCACAACATCAGTAATGGCATCTGTTCAGTCCTTTTCGGGTCATTATAGTTGGCTGTGTAGTTTTCAATATAACACATTTTCTCTTTCAGGTCTTTAACAAAGACCGTGGTGAATTCAGAGATTCGTAGAGAGATTGAGGAAAATCAAAAGGTGAGAGACACTCTTGACCCTATTGATATTCTTGTATTCCCTTAATGTGTTTCTCAAAGATGTGGAACCAGCAGTTTTTGTCCTTTTGAATAGGCTTCGTCCTACCAACGTTGTCGAAACACAGAGCCACAGAGTCTTAGTTTTGCCTCATAATTCATAAAATAAACTTAAATGGATAGTTCAGCACCCCCCAAAAAAAATGTAATCCTTGATACACGCTAATGAAATATCCATTTACATTTATACATTTGGCAGACTATTCTATCAAAAGCGACTTACATTGCGTTTTCCTATACATGTATACATAGGTATGTGCAATCCCCTGGGATCGAACCCACAACCTTGCGTTGTTAACGCAATGCTCTTACCACAGAGCTACAGGAAAAAACTTATGTGACTTTTCCTTTTGTGGAACACAAGGAAATATATTTTGAAAACCACGTCAGGTTTTATGTTTCCAACGTTCTTCAAAATATTATCTTTTGTGTTTGGAGGAAGGAAAATTATACAGTTTTGGAATGACATTGAGGTGAATAAATGATAAAAGAATTGTCATTTTTGGGTGAACTCTCCCTTTATTGACAATTCTCTCATCCTGTATATTTAAACCATCATCTAGAGTTGGGTGTCAAACAGTCCTGCAGTGTTCAGGTCCAACGATCCAAAATCCTAACAAGCTTTAGTCGCAGGTTCAAGTGTGTTTGGAGCTGAACGCTGCAGGATTGTGGCATTTCTTGGCTGGAATTTGACATGGATGGTCTAAAATGAAATGACGTCATTGGCAAATACCTGTTTTGGTTGTGTAAGTTAATGGAACAGAGAATAGCCTCTCATACTTTACTCTCATCTGTATTCCAACGTACGTTAGCGCTTTTTTCATTGCCGAAAAGGAAATGGATGGTTTAATTCCATCGATGTGGTTTATAAGTGCGTTTATTCATTGTTTTGGTCATTTCCTTTCTGTGATTAAAGCAGTTTCTTGCGTGCTGTAATGAGGACGTGTAACGAGGCTGCTCCTCATTCCTCACTGTAATTGTGTGCTGGGAAACATGACGAATAGAGGCTCTTTAAGATTCTCTAACAAGCTCCCTCGCTCTAATGCATGTGCCTTTACCCAATAACAAATGTGAGTGCAGGGATAAAAGCGTGAATATATACTTGGCTTTCCAGTGGCTCAGTGGTAAGAGCATGGCGCTAGCAACGCCAATGCCATGGGTTGGATCCCAGGGATCACACATATTTAGAAACAAATGTATAATATAATGCAATATATTGCGCATATTTGCGTATACTGTTGCTTTGTACTGTGCTTCATCTAGAGATTCGCAGCCCACACAGCTTTGGTGGATATATTATGTTAATAGAGAGTTTGCTGTACCTAACGTGTCTTACTGTTCCATCTCTTATAGTATTTTAAGGGCACATTGGGCCTCCAGCCTGGTGACTCAGCTCTTTTTATCAATGGACTTAGTATTGACCTGGATGTGCAGGACATTTTCAGGTGAGATGCCGATTTTAATTTGTTCGTCTAATTAAGAGGTTTGTTTCATTGATTGGTGGCGCAGATAACTAATCTATTAAACATATCGGAAACACAACTATGTCGAAGTCTTTGAGAGTCGTGGCTTAGAGCACATGCTGGTTGACACAGTGTTTAAAAAAAGTTATATTGATTACCCATGTGAAGCAAAGAAGCGGTTACAACATATATATACGACCCTTACAGCTCATTGAAATAATGGTTAGAGTCTCCTAAAAAGTAATGAAACTAAAAGTTATTGTATCGTGTATACTTGCATGTCTTTGGTATGTCATAGAATAAAGCAAAGATGCTGTGGAAAGAGATGAATAAATGCTTATTCTACTAAGATATTCTAAAATTGCCTGGACACATTTGTGGGACCCTTTAGAAAAGATAATACATAATTGGATTACAGTGATATTTCAAACTAATTAGTTTCTTTAATTAGTATCACACATGTATCCAATCTTGTCATCAGTCATTCAGCATGTTTAAATGGAGAAAAGTAGTCACTGTGCTGTTTGGTATCATTGTGCGCACCACACTGAACATGGACCAGAGAAAGCAAAGGATGGAGTTGTCGGAGGAGCTCAGAAAGAAAACAATAGACAGTTGTGGTAAAGGTAAAGGCTACAAGATCATCTCCAAGCAGCTCGATGTTCCTGTGAAAACAGTTGAAAATATTGTTCCGTGGAAGGTCCGTGGATTTGTAGCCAACCTCCCTGGGCGTGGCCGCAAGAGGAAATTATCCCCAGATTGAACAGAAGGATAGTGCGAATGGTAGAAAAAGAACCAAGGATAACTGCCAAAGAGATACAAGCTGAACTCCAAGGTGAAGGTACGTCAGTTTCTGATCGCACCATCCGTTGCTTATTGAGCAAAACTGTGCTCCATGGAAGAAGACCCAGGAGGAATCCACTTTTGAAAGAAAAAAAACCTAAAAAAGCCAGATTGCAATTTTCTAAAATTCATATTGACAAGCCACAATCCTTCTGGGAGAGTGTACTTTGGACAGAAGCTGGAGCTTTTTGGCAAGTCACATCAGCTCTATGTTCACAGACGAACAAAACCAGAACAAAACATCTGATTTTTCTGAAGTGGCCTTCTATGTGTCCTGATCTGAAAGAGCTGAAACTTGCAGTCTGAAGAAGGCACCCATCAAACGTGAGACAGCTGGGACAATTTGCTCAGGAAGAGTCAAACTGCCTGTTAACAGGTGCAGGAGTCTCATTGAGAGCTACAGAAAACGTTGCAGTGATTGCCTCTTTGTGCAACAAAATATTAGGTTAGGGGTCCCATCATTTTTGCCCTTGACATTTTCATTTGTTTTATTATTTACAATATTATGTTGAATAAAAAATCAAAAGCAAAGTCTGATTTCTATTTAATATGGAATAAACAATGGTGGATGCCAATTAATTTTGACAGTTTCAAATTTTCTCAGAGAAAATTGTGCATTCTTCGTTTGTTGTGTAGGGGTACCAACAAATTTGAGCACGTCTGTTTATGTATAAATATTACATAAGGTAATTTCTGTCTCTGCAGCATCTTTGATGTGTTAAGGAACGAGGCGAGAGTCATGGAGGGTTTACGCAGTCTGCAAATAGACAACACTTATATCCACGACATCCTGAAACTTAACGTCCAGCCATCAGATTCGGACTACGGCGTGGATATCCGCAGCCCTGCTGTTAACGTGAGCTTCGTGTTATGCACATCTATCTGATTTCGGAGTTTGAGATCCGATCTTATGTCCTGCTTTCCGTTTCCCCTCTAGTGGATTAATAACCTGGAGACAGATGGACGGTATATGTCCTGGCCGTCGAATGTACAGGAGCTACTCCGGCCCACCTTTCCTGGAGTCATTCGACAGATCCGCAAGAACTTTCACAATTTGGTGAGAGGCTCGATTGCTGTTTTTCGATTGCTGACGTTTCTTCAGTAGATCTTCAACTTCACGAAGCTTACATAGTTATGAAGTTTAACTTGACAGCGTTCATGTGTCTTTCTGACAGGTGATGATCGTGGACCCGACACATGTGAATACGGCTGAGCTGATCAGCGTGGCTGAGATGTTTTACAGCAACAACATCCCACTCAGGTCGGTCTGAGAATAAACTGTTATTACAGAAACATCATTTATAGTTGTGAATTTCTCCACTTTTCTGTAAAAAAAAAAGATTTATCACACTGAAGTTTTTTTATATACTGTACATTCTCCAAATATTTTAAAGGCCTAAAGTGGTCTGTCTCTTCGGGGCGTTGTGTTACAATTGAATGACTCTGTATTTCTGTCCTGCGCAGAATTGGACTGGTGTTTGTGGTGAATGATTCTGATGATGTTGATGGGATGCAGGACACTGGTGTGGCCTTGCTCAGAGCTTTCAACTACATAGCCAGTGATGTGGATAACCAGATGGCATTCGATGCCGTTATTTCAGTAAGCCAATGAATTCAGTGCTTCATACAGCTCATTGGAGAAATGTTTAAGGATGTTTACTGCTAGCAGTTTTATATCTGTAAGTTGCCAGGTCGGTATGGTAGGCGTTCTTCGTGCTGTTCGGCCTAACGTGGGTTGCGCAACTAGATATCTGATTAGGACTGTGAGGTGAAGATATCTCTTGTCTTGTAGATGCTGAACAGAGTTCCCAGTGGAGGCCTATTGAAGGTGGAGAATGTGGTGGATGTGATGAAAAAGAGATATCCCTACATAGAGATCAGCAGCGTCCTGGGGCCTGACTCTGCCTATGACAACAACAGAAAAGTGAGCATTAAACCAGTAACTGTTTGAATAAATATTTTAGCAGTACTTAATTTCGAAAGACATTGGCAAGAGGGATTATATTATTTTCTTACGCACGCACGCACGCACGCACGCATGCACAGACAGACGCTCATACCGATTATTTAAATGAGAGTTGATTGTTTTCTGTCAAAATGATAGACATCATTTGGTATTATGTTGGAGTGACACATTTTTTTCAGTCAGCACAACCTTTGCTCCCAATAACTATAACTCTTATTGAGGTCACATCTCTGTGTCTCCGCAGGAGGGGAAAGCATATTACGAGCAGACCGGTGTTGGCCCGCTGCCCGTGGTCTTATATAACGGAATGCCTTTACAGCGTGAGCAATTAGACCCCGATGAGCTGGAGACGGTCGTCATGCACAAGATCCTCGAAACCACCAGCTTTTTTCAGCGTGCCGTGTACCTGGTGAGAATGAGCTTTTTTTTATTTTGACCTTACCTGTCTGTGACAGAACACCAATTACTGTTCACCATCCAAAATTGTGAAAACAAAAACAAAAAGCAATATTGGGGTAACTTCAGCCAAAACAAAGTATACAGACTTGAGCTTTTTTCCTTGTTTATTCAGTCACATGTACTGTTTGATTAAATATAAGGTGTGCATATCACTTATGGTTATTTTACTGCCTCAAAAGAGTGAATGCAGATACACTAATATGGTATAATATGTTTTCCTCTAACTTTTTACCCAAGTTTTTTTGTCATAAAAATATTTGAAACCCTTCATTAAAATAAGATAAAGGGATAGTTCACCAAAAAAATTAATTCTATCATGAATTACTCTCTCTATAGTTGTTCCAAACCTGTATACATTTCTTTGTTTGGTTGAACACAGAGAACATTATTTGATGAAATTCTTGTAACCAAACTCTTCTTAGGCCCCATTGACTACCATTGTAGGAAAAACTTCAATGGTAGTCCTACATTCTAGAAAATATCTTAATTTGTGTACAACAGAATTTTTTTTAAAGAAATGTTTCCTACTATGGTAGTCAAAGGGGTCCAATAACTGTTTGGTTAAAGCATTCTTCCAAATATCTTTCTCCGTGTTCATCAGAACAAAGAAATGTATACAGATTTGGAACAACTCGAAGGTGAGTAAATGATAACAGAACTTTTTTTGGGGTGAACCATCCCTTTATTTAAAAATCTAAATGAAATATTCCATTTATAATGCAAAAGAGTTAATGTCGTTCCTAAGGAAAAGTTTAGGGTTACTTATTGTCTTTTGAAATGTGATGGACCATGTCTATTTTTCCTTTTGGTCTGTTCAGGGTGAACTAAACGGTGATCATGATATGGTGGACTTTATCATGAATCAACCCAACGTGGTCCCACGAATCAATTCCAGAATCTTGACCACCAGCAGGAACTATCTGGATCTCTCCGCCACCAGTGAGTCCGACTCAATTCATAACTAAATGTTCTATTTTGTTGCATCATAAATAGCTTCCTGTAAATGAGCTAGTTTGAGATTGGGATAAAAGGCATGCACACACTCTAGGGCTCTAGGGAATGGATATGCCTCATTTTGAATTCTGTGCTAAATATCTTGTTTGTTCACGAAAGCTCATTTATTTACAAAGACGCACAAACGAGACTGCGGCAATGATATTCACAAAGTACTTTGTTTTTGCAGGGAATATGAAACTGAATTTTAATAGCTTTTGAAAAGCATGTTTGCAGCCTTCCAGAAAGCTGAGAAAAAGACCCATTTCAGTTTGAACGCAAAAAGCACTCCAAGTTCAGAAATAGCTGCATACAAAACAATTTCGTTTGGATTTAATTTTGAATGTGAATATACCTTCAATCGAGAACAAAGCGTGACCTTGTTTCCCTATTCCCCCAAGCCACCCAAAGAAGATAAAACGTTCTCCTCTCTTTTGTTGCAGACAATCATTTTATCGATGAATATGCTCGGTTTCTCTTCCTCGACACCAAAGACAAGAGCGCAGCAGTGGCCAACAGTATGAATTACATGACAAAGAAAGGTAAGGTGATAGTTGTCAGAGATCTCCGTGAGAAACGGTCTCTTCTTCAATCTGCTGCTGATCGGTGGCCTCTGAGTTTGTCTTGTTTGGTCCATCGTACAGAAAGGTTTTAATTAAATACCCCCAAAATAAACATTGAAATAGAAATTGAGACAGTGCTAGTTTTTTTCCATACAGTTTAAGCGAATGGAGACTGAAGTTAATATGCTTTGAAAAGCCTATCAGTATTATAAAAGTACAAGTGTAGTTTTAGGTAAAACAGATTATTTGTTATTGACTTATTCATGGATGCACAAGCACCATAAAACTGGTGGACTTTACACTTCAGTCCCCTTTAATTGTAAATGCATGGAAAATAATAAATCTTGTGCTTTACGAAAGAAGGAAACAAGACTTTGGAAGAGCATGAGTGTGAGTAAATGACATAATGTATATTTGGTGAACTTCTCATTCTTTTCCTTTAATAATTATATGAATCATCAAAATCGTCAGTGCATTAGTGAATTTATCTTACTTCATTTCTTTTCTTGAATGCTGTTTTCAGGAATGGCATCCAGGGATACTTCTGGTAAATGCATTGAGCTGTTATACTCACCTAACTGACAGCCCACTTTCCATAGAACTCATCTAAACATATAGTACTGACGTAAAAATATTGTTGACATTTCTGCATTGCCATCTTTAACATGAAGCTCCAAAGGAATATTCTCAGTATGTACGAATGGATAAAAATATATTTTCAGGAAATGAATTTGCAGTGAAACCGTAAGAGACAAGCATAGCAGATTTTGTTAGCATGTAACGCGCAACCAGAAGTTCATCCGCTTCAGAAAAATACTATAGACATCTTTACAACTCAAATACTGAATTGTTTTTCTTTAAAGTGCCTTGACGGAATTTCCTCTGTAGCATGCCTCGCTGTTTTTACAGTAAAGATGTTTTTCATCTGTTTTTACAAACTGAGGAAAGTCAAAATGATTTTCTTCCGCTGAACAACAGCATGCCACAGATGTTGTCGATAGACATTTTAAAGTGTAAGTAATCCAGACTATTTGTTTAAACACTGTGATAGTTTGTTGAAGTTTGAAGATGAATTCTATTGTTGTATTTTTTTTGTTTCGTTCTACTGAGTGAAGAAGTTTACCGTGTATTGATCCAAGAGCAGCAGTACATTTGTCAGCTGTCAGAACTGCCAGCGTGTGATGGATGAGAGAGAATCTCGGTTTCTTACAGACGTTTAAAGGTTTATATCTAGGTCGAAATTGCCTGTCTGTCTGTTTGTGTCGCTCGGGCATTTCAAATCTGGCTCACCTTTTTGATTGTTCAAGCTCAAGACGAACGAGAGAAGCCTTTTAACTCACATCATTTCACTCACCTGTTCAGACTGCATGAGGAAAGCACATATGTCATTTCCTTCCGCCCACGTCTGTTTTTCTCTGACCTTCAGATGATGGCATCATCCGTCCTGTGACTTTCTGGGTGGTGGGTGACTTTGACCAGCCCTCGGGAAGGCAGCTGCTTTATGATGCCATACGACACACGGTAGGCCAGTTCTCTTGATGTAAGCCATAACGTCTACAACTTTATACAGATTATAAAATCTTTTTGCCAAGATTGAAGGGATGGTTCAACCAAAAACGAAATAATGTCATAAATTACTCCACTTCAAATTGTCCTAAATCTGTATTTCTTATGTAAATTTCTTTGTTCTGATAAATTAAGAGAAAGATATTTGGAAGAATCTTGGCAACTGACGTTTCTGGCGCGCCATTGACTACCATTAAAATGGTTGTCATATGTGCCACAAACACTCTTTTTTACAAAAAAAATCTAAATCTTTTCTTTCGTGTTCAACAGAACTAAATGTTATATAACAATTCTTTCTACTATGGTGGTCAATGGTGCCCCAGAAATCTCGGTTGCTAACATTCTTCCAAATATTATTCTTTATGGTCAACCATACAAAGACATTTTATCAGGTTTGGGAGAACTTGAGGGTTAGTAATTCATGACAGAATTTTCATTTTTGTGTGAACTATCCCTAACTATAGACTCTTCAGACCCGTCATAATATTGCTAATTAGCATATGATGTCATTTGACAACATTAAGTGAATTGCCATTTAAAATACTTGTCAACATTTGTCCAAAATGTATTTAATTTTTATAAATATTTTTTTGCCCACTAAATTTCATTAAGGGTGCTTTCTCATCTTTAGTTCGGTTCATTTGGTCCTGACCAATTAAATAATTATACATTGTACCATTTTTCAGCAGATTTGGTTCCTTTTCACACCACAATAATTGCTTTGGTCCAAACCAGTTGAAATGGACCAAAATGCAGTAATGTGATAACATCCACATCACTCGTTGGCGAGAACATATTTTCTAAACTGTTTTTTCAAAGTAAATAAAATCACCGTCAACATGGCGTGTCAGATGTGGTAACGTTAGCCCGGTCAACAATGCTAGCATCAGTCGCATCATTGTTAGCGGCGATGGCGATCTCAACAACATCCACCGAAAAAATGTCTAGTTTTGTCCAAAGTATATTATCGAGGTCATCGTACCAGGGGAACTTTTACATCCCGCACTTGGATGATCTGCTGGCAGAGTTTCTTTACCTGAACCCAGCACTGTTCCACAGATCTATGAACCCCCTTTCCCCGAGTTGTTTGCTAAAAAAATTAAAATATTGTGCTGTTCTTGTGAGTTTTCGAAAGTTGGAATGTAAAATGGTCATCAGACCAAATTGAGGCTCCGCACCTCCTCACAGCAGGTTTGTTTGCGAGCTGCCATGCTAGTGCAACCTGTCAACAAACACTTGTCCTTATTCCATAATGCACAGCGCAGCTGACTACGGAAGCTGGTTTAGTCCAAAAAAGTGCAGTACTTTTTGCTTTTTATGTCTGTTCGAGGTCCGATCACGTTCTCACCACAAACAAACCACTCCAGGGTTCGTTTGAAGGCATACACTTATAAGGTCTGTTTTTGGTGTGCACTCGAGTGCGATTTCTGCATTCACACCTGCCCAAGCGAACCGCACCAAGAACAAAAACGAACCCCAGTGCGATTCAAGTGTACTAAAGGAGTCCGGTGAGAAAGCACTCTAAGTGAATAAATGTCCAAAAATTTTTTAAGCTGTATCTTTTGGCTTTCTAGCTATACATCTGCTGTGAGTTAAAAGTCTTGGTGAGAAAAAATTTAGCATGAATTGTTAGCAAGAATCTCAGACTTTTTTAAACATGCATATTTCAACTCTTTGTGTAATTTTTTGGATGATCAATCGACAGAAATGCAGTATAGTATACACAACTTTGTCTTCAAAGGTGTATAAAGACCTCACATAATGAAGAGTTATGTTTTATTTCCTTAGAATTTGCTATTTCTATCTTCATACACCTACATGGAATTGGCCGTGTTGTTTCAAGAGTAGCCCTTAACGGACACACTGCTCTACAGAGCACGTTTCGTAAATATGTTTTCTCCTTTGGCAAAAAAAAGAAAATGCGGCAACAAATTTGTCCTGTGTCAGTTTCCAGAGTGCTTCAAAAAGAAGGTGGGAGGGGTGGAGTGAGCTGTTGGTTGCAACCTCACCACTAGATGGCACGAAAAATGTACACATTTCTCCTTTAAAGAGTGTTGGTTTAGACCTTAGTTATGCATTTCATAGCTGTCGGTCGCAAACCTAGTATTTTTTTCAAACATCCTTTCTATTGGTCACCTTTTCCTGAAAAGAAGCGGTTGTACAAGACAAAGGTTTCTGTCCAAATTATGTTAACTTATGGACATTAAAAAGCCTTGAAAATGTTAAACCTTAAAATGTGTGAAAAGCTTAAAAACGTTTGTTTTTTGTCTTCAGAAAACCAGTAATAATGTCCGTTTGGGAGTGATCAATAACCCCAGCGAGAGCCCATCTAATGAGAACAGTCTGATAGCTCGCGCCATCTGGTCAGCCATGCAGACACAAACCTCCAACAATGCCAAGAACTTCATCACCAAAATGGCTAAAGACGAAACTGCACAGGCTCTGTACGCAGGGAGTGACATTGCAGAGTTTGCTGTTGGGGTAAAATAAGCACTTCTGTGATTTTCTTTCTTTTTTACAGTTGTGATGGATCGTTTGCTCTAGGTTATGTTACTGTTGCTCTTGCTAATTCTGCGAAATTTAATATAGAGCCAATTCAGCTATATTCTTTTCTCTCTCTGCTGCAGGGCATGGATGTTCCTCTGTTTAAGAGTGCGTATGAATCTCCTAAAGTGGACTTCCTGTTAGCTCACTCCGCCTTTTGCCGGGACGTCCTCAAATTGCAGAAGGGTCAAAGAGCTGTGATCAGCAACGGCCGGGTTAGTTGGACGATCATCAGATTGTATCTGCTTGTACATGATATTGTGAGTTCTTCTCATCCGGCTTCCTGTTTTTTTTCTGCAGATCATTGGTCCACTGAAGAAAGGGGAGATCTTTAACCAAGATGACTTCCTGCTTCTAGAAAGCATCATCCTGAAGACGTCAGGGGAGAGGATCAAGGGCAAAATTCAACAGCTGGGCATGGTAGAGGACAGGTATGATAGATACGTCCAATTAAAAAATCTCTCAGAAATGACATGTTCCTGTAGCTCAGTTGACCTTTGCAAAGACACGCCCCCCTTCACTACGTCTGACAAGTTTTCGGTACAAGCCAAGCCGTCCCCAGCTTTGTAAAGGATTGTGATGTATTGCATTATCCTCACTTGTCCCCTCGGCAGTAATTACTTCCTCTTAATGATGTGTGTCAATCTGCCTTACAGACGGAGAAGTAATAAATGTTGCGTTTCATGTGTATTAACTGGAAGAGCAGACCGAGATGGTGATGTCTGCGGTCATTACCCTCTCAGTAATGTTTTAGAGGGCAGATTATTGGAGTGTTAGCCCTAATCGAGCAGCTTTTGTCTTTATCAGAACTTGAATCAGGCCTTTGAACAAACTTTAGAACACACTCTATCTGATGCCAATGTGCTGTGGTGCTCATTTGGGCAGTTTCGATTTTCTTGTAATAGTTTGGATAAGTAAGAAGGCTGGCATTGTTCGGTCTGCCCCAACTTTGTGTCTGTGTAATTTCAGAGCTAGTGATTTGGTCATGAAGGTGGATTCCCTGCTCTCCTCCCAGCCCAAAGTTGAAGCAAGGATGGAACACACCTTTGCTGAAGACAAATACAGGTAAATTACTTCCTCTGAATCATTATTTCCAATTATTTAAAACATTCCTAAAGTTCACTCCGTCAAAAACATCCTCTATGTTCCTGTTAACAGTGCAATGAAAATCAGGCCAAAGGAACAGGAAGTGTACTTCGATGTGGTTGCTATAGTGGATCCAGTGACCAGAGATGCTCAGAAACTGGCACCTTTCCTCCTGGTGAGCACAACTGCATTTGGCTCGTAGAGTTGGTCATCAGTCACTCTGGATTTGTCGGCTCGGTGTTTGCACCTTTGACCCATGTCACTTCCTGTTTCTCATTGTGCTCGCTCAGGTCCTGAAGCAGCTGGTCAATGTCAACCTGCGAGTGTTCATGAACTGCCAGTCCAAGCTCTCTGACCTCCCGCTGAAGAGGTTAATGGCTAGAAACTCTGTCCATCACTCACATGCTCCATCGCAGGGTCACCTTCAGATTTTATCATAGATCATTTCTAGAGATTTTTAATACAACAATATTAGTCTCAAGCACTTTTGAAGTCATTGATTTACCTATGAAATATAGATATAGATATAGAAAATATATATATATTTGTTTTCAGATAAAATTACATCATTATTTATCTCTTCCTAGTTTCTACCGATATGTCTTGGAGCCAGAGATATCCTTTTCGGCAGACAGCAGCTTTGCTCCAGGTCCGATGGCTAAATTCCTGGACATGCCTCAGTCGCCCCTGTTCACTCTCAACCTTAACACACCCGAGAGCTGGATGGTTGAGTCTGTCCATACTCGCTATGATCTGGATAACATCTACCTAGAAGAGGCAAGCATGCTTTACTTCACAGACACGCACTCTCAATCTCAAGAGATAGGGTTTCAACTGTGTAATACCTACATTTTCCTTCTGTAGGACACAAAATTTTTTGGAAAAATACCTTGTAGACATGCTAAAATGAAATCTTCCATTAGGTGGACAGTGTTGTGGCCGCCGAGTACGAGCTTGAACATTTATTACTGGAGGGTCACTGTTTTGACGTAACGACGGGTCAGCCGCCCCGCGGGCTGGAGTTCACATTGGGCACTGTTTCTGACCCAGTTATAGTTGACACCATCGTCATGGCAAACCTGGTGAGTGGGCGTCACATACTCATCCAAAAATTTAATTGCCTATTTGGTCCAGGAGTTGACTGTCCCTTATGTGTCTTTACAGGGTTATTTCCAGCTGAAAGCAAACCCAGGAGCCTGGATTCTCCGACTACGAAAAGGCCGGTCGGATGATATCTACAAAATCTACAGGTAACCTATTAGGGCTTGTCAGAAATTTCTCTTTGTATGTCCCTCTGTTGGTTTTCTGATCGGTTGGCTTAATTTTTTCTCTTCTGGCAGTCACGATGGCACAGACTCTCCAGCCGAAGCTGAGGATTTAATCGTCGTCCTTAACAACTTCAAAAGCAAGATAATTAAAGTGAAAGTAAGTTGTTTTCGTGTGAAACTGTCGGCTGGGGTCAGACTCAGAGATCTTTGTCTCTGTAATGTGCTGATTCTTTCTATTTCTGCACACACAACTGCAGCATCTTTATTTTTCCTGTGCATACTGTTTATGTTTGACAGACTGTCAGATTTATGCAGTCGTGTGGGTTCTTGTCCATTGTGTGTTCTGGTTCTGCCTGCAGAGCTGTGGGTGGATTTAAAATGTGGATGTTTGTGTATATATATCTTTCGTTTTGACACTTTTCACCTGTAGATACACAGCATGGGCTGTAGGGAATGTGTGTGTTTATGAGACAGAAAATGTCGAGAGGTTTGGATTATTGTTTTCTTGTCAAAACTTGGCAGATGTGCTTTTGCCATACGAGCAACGCTGTCACCAGGGTCTGAAATTAACATATGCGTCACCTACCGGTAGCTGGGGAATTGAGGAAATTTACTAGCCGTAAATGTGGCGCTTGTGAAGAAACTTTCAATTATGTTGTCGTAGTTCCCGTGACAAAAGAATTGCTTAGCTTATTCATATTAGCAACAACATTGCATGTCGCAAAAGCGAGACTTAAACTAAAGGTACTTGCATTGCAATTTGAAACATTTGTTATTCTATAATTGCATAGAAGTTGCAGACTAGCCAGTTCTTATTTACGTGCCAAAGTCAACATGTTAAAATACAAAGACAGCTATAAGTAATCTAATCATTTTCTTCAGAAGTCGAAGCACTGCAGAGCCAAAGATCTTAAAACATTGTTTTGCCAGTTTTAGCATCCCAGACAACCCATATAGCAAATTATGTGGTTTGGGACACTTGGCTTACAGAAGGTAGCGTTAAATTTTTGAGACTTGATCTGCTATACTGTATGTTTAAATGTGTTCAGGTGCAGAAAAAGCCCGACATGATGAATGAGGAGCTTCTGAGCGATGATACTCACGAGAACGAGTCTGGGTTCTGGACGTCTCTAACCAGGTACAACCATCTCTGTTGTCTTTTCATAAATTTTTGTAAATTAAATCTAACCCATTTAACAGATCCTTCACTTTTTCAGAGGGCTTACTGGTGGTTCAAAACCAGTTGAAACCAAGCAGGAGAAGGACGATGTCATCAACATATTCTCTGTGGCCTCCGGTCACTTATACGAGAGGTTTCTCAGGTAAACAGCCAATCGTGACATTTATGTAACATGTAAAATCAAATCTGTGACTTTAATCTCATTCTTATGCAGTAGAAAGTGTAATACAGACAAATACTCTTGTGTATATCCCTTTACGGGATATTGAAAAACCACCCACCAATCTTCACATATTACGAAAATCCAATAACTTCATGACCGCCTGGCTTGGGTCACATCTTGGCTTTCTGTGACATTTACCTTTTATATATGTATATATATATATATTGTTTTGGAGGGAATAAGCTTGTTTTCAAATGCTGATCTTTAGACTTGCCGTGTCTTATTAGCAGCAGTGTTTGTGCTTGTGTAATGCAGCTCGGTTTAGAAGGTCACACACATTACTCATCTCCTGTCACCGCAGGCGCAATTTGCTGAGCTCTGACCTCTCTCTGTCTCTGCAGGATAATGATGCTGTCTGTGCTCAAACACACCAAGACACCTGTCAAGTTCTGGTTTCTCAAAAACTACCTGTCCCCAACTTTTAAGGTACCTGTTTGGATTTAAAACGACAAAGATTGTGCTGTTGTGTAACGGACCTTCGCCCATAAACTCTCATCCTATTTAAATGAGTTCACAAAAGTTTTACTTTTAATAAATTCCTACGGTACCTTAGTATTTTTCAAACCTGGTTTGAATCCTTCATTGTTCTTAATTGTATGTTTCTTGTAGGAATTCATTCCATACATGGCAAAAAAACATGGCTTCCAGTATGAGTTTGTTCAGTATAAATGGCCACGGTGGCTCCACCAGCAGACAGAGAAGCAAAGGATCATCTGGGGATATAAGATCCTGTTTCTGGATGTGCTTTTCCCTTTGGCGGTGGACAAATTCCTCTTTGTAGATGCCGATCAGGTACTGAAGTGTTTTGACTTGACTTTGGGATACAGTTTCATCTCTTTATAATCTAAATTCAAGTTTCTTGACATGTTGAGTTGTAGTTCAGAGTGGTAATAACTGGAAGGAGGCAAATTCAGATTTTCCAGTGATACATTGCTGCCACCTTTGGGTTAAAGTTAAATACATCTTCGTAAAGGAATAGTTCACCCAAAAATAATATACATTTATTATTTGTGCACCACAATGTCCATCCCCTTTTTTGTTTTTTCTTTTTTTCTAGCGTATTCATTAAAACGCAAAAGGAGTAATTTTTCTGAATAACGCTGTCTGGGTTATTGAGCTCCAAAATGACATAAAATACTTAAAAGTTGAAAAACTTTTTCATAAAACTTAAACACTGTATTTCATATTCTGAAGTAGGCTTGTGCCGGTGATACATTTTTATACATTATTAACCTTTTATTTAATGCTTTAGATAAAAATAAAATATGTCTAAAACCAAAGCAAACTTCTGTTATAGTGACAACAACAAGTTTAAAAACTTTTTCAAATATCAACCAATAATAAGAAATGAATGGAAAGTAAAGCTTTCCTGTAGCTAAGTGGTAAGAGCAGGTTGTGGGTTCGATTCCAGGGGATTGCAAATATCTATGTAAAATGTATAGGATAGAGCAATGTAAGTCGCTTTGGATAAAAGCGTCTGCCAAATGCCTAAATGTAAATGTAGCTTACTGATAATTTGTCAGGTGTTGAATGAAATATGATAAATTTGATTCCATACTAGATTTTAGTTAAGTTGAAGTGCGGATGCCCAGTGGAGGTAGCTATATCCCTTCTAGTCGAAACCGTTTACATCCAGTGCGCGTGCTTATGACGCCACAGCATAAGTGTTATTTTAACCAGTCAAAGGAGAAAATAATGACATTCTTCTTCACGGTGATTTGAGTTGCCCGCTGTAACACTACTGTGGATTTTTACTACCGTGGTGTACCATATTCCCCAACACCAGCACAAACCTATACTGAAGCCTTGCAATAGTTTGTGACTAAAGTTCTAGAAGGGTATTTACCCATAATGATATTTTATCAGATTTATTTTAAGTATGTCTGTGTAATCTGTCATACAGATAGTTCGCACAGATCTTAAGGAGCTCAGGGACTTTGACCTTGAGGGGGCGCCGTACGGTTACACTCCTTTCTGCGAGAGCCGGACAGAGATGGATGGATACCGTTTCTGGAAGTCGGGCTACTGGGCCAGTCACTTGGCAGGACGTAAATACCACATTAGGTAAGAAGTGACATTTGGATCCATATGATTTTAAGCTAAACTGGCCATACTTGGAATCCATCAGGTTTTTTTCAAAGATTGAGTATTAAAAAAGTGTTTTTCTGCTCCTCAGTGCTTTATATGTGGTGGATCTGAAGAAGTTTAGGAAGATCGCAGCAGGAGACAGATTGAGAGGCCAGTATCAGGGTTTGAGTCAAGACCCAAACAGCCTGTCCAATCTGGACCAGGTGAGGCATTCTTTCTTAATGTTATCACCCGCATCAGACATCACGAAGGAAAGATGGAGATAATGTTAAAAAATCTGGGACTCAAAATCGAATTCTAACATAGAAATACAGTTTTGAGGTTTTGAAAAATGTGATATGCATTATTCCTAGTTCACTAATCAAACCAGCTTGTTTTGTTGTTTTATTTTTCATTTGAAATGAAAAAGGCTGTTGAAAATTGGAAAGGCTGTATATTGGATTATGGGATCTCCTCAAGTAATCCGCCATTATGATTTCTTCCGTTAATAATGTTTTTTTCTGTCAGGATCTGCCCAACAACATGATCCACCAGGTGCCGATTAAGTCACTTCCTCAAGAGTGGCTTTGGTGTGAGACCTGGTGTGACGATTCTTCTAAAAAGAAAGCCAAAACAATAGATCTGGTAGGTGTTTTCACACAGTAATATGACAGAAATGTAGTCTTATATTGGTCAATTTTCTGTCACACCTTGTAAAGCTCTTCAGAACAGTTCGTTAGTAATTAAAGTTTTATTGTTTTCTTAGTGCAACAACCCTCAGACGAAAGAGCCAAAGCTGCAGGCTGCTGTGCGTATAGTATCAGAATGGAGCGAATATGATCAGGAGATTAAGAGAATCTACAATCACTTTTTGGAAGAGAAAGAGAGAGCCAGCATAGACAGCATTCAGACAACAGACAGAAAACACACAGGTAAGCTCTTCTGGTCCATTGCATGTCAATGTGACTTTTCCAACCAGTTCAGTGCTTTCGAAAAGCAGCTTGACGATGCTGAAAATAGAAAGGAAAATTTTTGAAGAATCTCTAAGGTAAACGCATCAGAACCACCATAAACATTGCTGTTGCAAGTCAGTGTGGCTCTTGTTTTCTGTGACTGAAATTCATATATAATCTGCCAACGAAAGACAATGTTTTAATGTTTGGACATATCCAGTCAATGTTTTTGTAATAACTAATTTAATGAAAAGTGTGCATTGAGTAATAACTAGATTTTTGCTAAATTGTACATTTAAATGTCACTTTTTATTACCTTGCAAAAAGGGTCCAAAGTAATTCTAATACACAGTTACTATATTTTTTGCATTTAATGCATCAAAAGGTCTAGTTCACTTCCTATCACATGCAGATAGCTTGGAAATGTTGGCTTGATTTGAATTTCTCAGCATTCTCTCTCTCTCTCTCTCTCTCCCTCTCTCTCTGTCAGGTGGTGACAAGCACATAGAGCTCTGATCTAATGCTGTACATCTGATGAAGAGGGGACTCTGTTTAAAGAGTCGTCTTTTCTTCACTCGTTTTAAATAAGCCTATCCTCCAGGAATGGGTTGACATTCATGCTGTACTTGACTAGAAGAGAAATAATGCAAATTCCCTCTTTTGTATCTGAATGGTTGTGGCTTATGTTTGATGGTGTTGGGTCAGGGTAAAGACAGACATAGGGCATATTTTCTCGCACTTTTAATGATTAACCCCAAAACCACTCTGGGCCTGACACATATGTGCATTTATAAACGAAAGCAGTTTAACCTAGCACAGTCTCCGATTGGTCAAGGCAGGACCCACAGGGAAAAATGTAATTGTGCGAGACACAAAAACTGCATGTGCACAATTTTTAATATAATAAGGTTTGGTAAATGTCTCTCTTAACTGTAATCATGCACTGAAAATGATGATTAAATCATGAAACACAGTTTTTGTGGAATTTTATGAAATAAAGAAACTGATCATACATTTTATGCAATCAAACATCAGAAAAATAAGTCCACCAACCAAAATATGTTTTAATGTGCCAGCATTTTACACCTGAATATGTTTTTTGTTTAATTAAAATTCTATGTTTAAGATTATTAGTATTTATTTGGGGGACCACAAAGCGATTCACCCTACACAAAGGGGGCCTTGCAACGAAAAGGTTTGAGAACCACTGCTTAAGAATATTCATATAATATTCTTTAAAGAAAATCTTGCGAGTTCATTCTTCAATAATTCTCCTGTGTTCCATTAAAGAGAGTCAAATCGTTTGAATCATCTGTACTTTAAAATAAATTACAGCAAATGTACTGGTCATTTCTGTTAATGCTAAAATGTAATTCAATGTATTGCAAAATATAAAATACCGGTAAACAACTTAAAAAAATAAGTATGTAAAATACAGTAAGTAAATATATATATATATATATATTGTGCCCTATTTTTACAGATTTATTTTTTACAGTGTGGAGTTTATGATGACATGATAAACATTATAATATTGATATTAATATTAGCATTATGCTTCCAAAAGGCACATGAGAGGCTTTTACCTTAGAATTTAAAACTTGTTTGGTAACATTTTACTGGTACTTTTTTAAAGCCAAAAGTTGTAACTGTCAATAATAGTTAAAGCACGATTAACTAAAGTAAACTGTTGGATCATCATTAACTAAAGGCTGTAATACGCTATATACAACTTTATAAAACCTGAACAGATTAAATAAAAACAGACATCACACACTTGCAGACGTTTTTTAAATTTGCAGAGGAAAAACGGCATCACACACACTACATGATGAAATCTGCAGACTAGCAAAGACTTTCTGCATCAAGTCCAACAAATCTGGTCAAAATCTGAGCAAAAGTCTTGTAGTGTATTCCAGTCTTAACATTAACAGAGATTATAAAATGTTGAAAAACTGTTTTGTTGTTTATTGTTAGTTCATGTTAGCTAACGCATTTATTACTTTTAACCAATGCAACCCTATTGTAAAGTGTTTCAGTTATTTGGTTTTAGTAACCGTGGTGAAAGCTACGCATTTTTATTCTGCACACAGAAAATATTAAGCTATATATGTTTGTTTCAGACATCTCTGTAGGTTGTTGGCTCGCGGTCATAATAATTTAAAAAAGCTCTTTGAGTTCATTAACATAGATCAATGTAACCCCAAATTACGAAAATGAAGACAATAAAGGGATGCTGGATGTTATTGCATGATAATTTTTAAATCTGAAATGTTGTTTTTTTTGTTGTTTTTTCTGTCACTGGAATCCTCATACTATAACTCTTGAAGTGGTTTACTTTTCTGAATATTTCTTTTTGTCAGCCACTCAGGTCGTTTCTGTGGTTATGCTTTGTAGGTTTAGGAATAGGCTGGGTGGACCACTGCTTTCATACAACGAATCATCAAATGGGCTGTTTATATAATAACATGCATATTATCTGCATCTGTTTACAGAACTAGAGAGAAAATGAAAACAGGGCTTTTACAGTGCCTTTGGTTACAGATTTAAGAGGGACATTACATTATCTTGTTATTGTGTGTTTATAGGTAACATTGTTCTTATAGTAAATACAGGACTGATCAAGCCCTGCTATGATCGAATGGAATATCTGTAAGAATGTGTGGGATGACAATATTTTGTAATAAAAATGTATCAAGTGGTTCATTAAGTTTTGTCACTAATAATTGACAATTAATTATTATTGCTTAAAGTAAACTGTTCTTCCACGAAAAAGCCAAATAAGTAAAATAACAACAATACTGGTTGCAATGCAGCAGTCTGCCACACGATGGCACCCCAACTTTGTGAGTAGCTAAACCCTTATTCTATCTTGTTGCAAAAGATTGATGCCGTTTACATTGTCCAGTAAAAATACTCCTTTCTTTAAATATTTGTTTTATATTACTTTTCAAGCTACAAGTTAATAGATAAGAATGTCTTACAGCACTCTCATCAGTAAAGTATCAGTTCCTCAATTTCTCAAACATTAGCACATTAAATATGTGACCTTTAATTTTATCTTGTCCTTGAAGTCCAGAACTAAATGCAATATTTTTACCGGTTTGATTGTGTTAAACAGTTTAAAATATGTATTGGTGGTATAAAAAAAAGGCAGGTTGTGGTTGGAATACATATGTAGGTAAAAATTGGTACCATAACTAAAATTGTATTTGTCACATCATAAATGAGAGCTTTGTTTTTTTTTCCATCCCAAAATGTTTGGGGTAGGCCTACATTAGTCTACTACGCCACTGGAACAATCCTTTTTAGAAGTGGTATCTTGACCTGGAGAATAAATAGTTAATGTTTCTATTTAGAGAGGAAGAAAAAAAGTTTGTCAATATGAGAGCGGGGCAGTGGAGCCAGAAAGAGGATCATTTACATGTAGATGATAGTTTTAGCCTGGATCCATTCTCTCCCTCTCTCTCTCTTTCTCTCTCACTCTCTCTCTCTCGCTCTCTATCGCTCTCTATCCTTTCCTGTTGGTTCATAGTTACCATGACAACGCTCATGGTATTTCTGTACATTAGGCGCAGACTGCTCGTCTTCTGCTATGACTGCTTTTTTCTTCCAGACCTCCTTTTTAGTGGGATGAATTTGCATGTAGATGAGTTTGGGCTGTCTGTGTCCTCTCTCGCTCTCTCTTTTGTGGCTTCTCATGGTTTTTCCTTACCTGTCTGTCTTCCCCCTTTAGTGACCTTGCAACGGTGTATTTTGCATCTCTCTCACTACTGTCTCTCCTTTTTCTCCACTCATTGTGATCTTGTTCCTCCGAGACCCCATGAGAAATCCATATTTCACGAGAGGGGAGATGATAGAGAAATTGGGCATCCCCTGTTGCTCTGGGAGACTCAATGGGTCCACTTTTGGATCAGAGGGAGGGATATTGCGTAATTCCTTGTCTCTATCCAGATGGCACTGGTCAGCCTTCCGTTACTCCACGGGCATATTAAACGGATCGCTGAAAGTTATGACCAATACTCACATCTGCTAAGCCACGTCCAGTCTATAAATGCGGGCATCCCGATGCTTTGATCTCTGTAACGGCTGTCGGTCTGGGCCAGGCGGGCTATCTGTGCGCTGCTGGTATCCATGCCATCCCTCGCCCAGGCCCAGCAGGAGGCTGGGAGTTTGAGTTACACATTGCCAGCTGGGACTGGTGCAGCTTTTCTCATTTGCAGTGGTGAATGCGTGATGCTTATGAGAAATCAGGCGTAGCCTGTTCACCCCTGGACCGTTCTGATGTTTTCAAGCACAAATGGGGTGAGCTTTCTCAAAATAACACACTGTAATCTGATTGGCTGGTTGTGTCCATGGTGTTCGGGTTGGCAAAGTTTCACTCCTATAGGTCTAGTTTTATGTCCTAGGCTCTGTGTGAAATTGAAGTCAGTTTGCCAGCACATATCAGTGTCTTTGTATAAAGCAGCTAAAAGCTTTAAGGCATTATGTCATCGTATTATTTCCAATAGTTATAGCATCGTGTCCAAAAATGTCAAGAGAGTTTTTTGCTGCATTTGGCAGACACTTTTACACAGATAACTAAAGCTGCATTTTAGTAGTATTTGAGTTTTTGTTTTTTCCTGGGGATTGAACCCATGATCTTTGCGTTGCTAGCGCACTACACCACCAATTGTGCTACATGCTTTTTACATTGAGGACATTTGAAATGACTGGAATGTCTACTCCCTTATTGAAAACAAATAAAAAATAAGGAAAATAGTTAGAATGTTGTGTAACATTAATTTGGACATGCCTTGAAGCGTTATATACAGAATAACTGTGTACTACAAAGCATGCATCTTTTTAAGGTTTCAGAATCCGCCCTAATGTTCAGAAGTCTGACTTACTTTCCCCATCCAATTTATTTTAATCCAGAAAAAACGAATTCCTGTGTGGTTTCATACCCACGAAATGTTTCTAGACGTCCCATGACATTTTCTACACTTAAAGGGACAGTTCACTCAAAAATATAAATTCTCTGAGTTGAGTTGTTACAAATCTGTATAAATGTCATTGTTCTCATTACCACAGAGTGCCCCAGAACTGTTTGATTCCATACATTCTTCAAAATATCTTATTTTCCGTTCAAGAGAACAAAGACATTTATAAAGAACTTCTTCCTACTTCTGTATGTTAGGAAACTATTTCCTACATTCTTTGTATTCACCATAACAAAGAGACTTGGAAAAAATTGAGGGTGAGTGAATGAAGAAAGAGTTTAGATTTATGGGTGAACTGTTCCTTTAAGCACTAAAATATCCAGCTGAATAAAAACAACAGTAATTGATGGTTCAGATGGAATCCATTGCAAATACCATCATGATCCATCAGCTGTTTGCCATTAAAACCAGAGCAATTATTTAATATATTTGGACAACAGAACAGAACCCAGCACAATACTAATGAAAACCGACAGAGACCATTATAGTTTCCAATAAAACCAATACTTGAATCATAAAATCCATTAGGAGTTCTGTAACGGTTTGTAAAAAAAAATTCAGCAGGGTTGGTACTGTATATAAAAACATGCAAATATTAAAAAAAGGTTCAATTTGTTTGGTGAGCTGGGTCAACCAGTTAAAAGAACTGTCTCTGAAGAAAGATGTGTTCAAGAGTCAGACATCACTCATCGATGATTGCCTATCAAGCTGTGAGCAGTCAGTCCCTTCCTACAGGTTCAGCTTCTCATCCACACAGACGCTTGGCCTCTTTGATTCTATCCGGATCTGGTCAGCAGGTGATGGTACACCCTCGCTGCTCTCCTTCATAACATTTCTGTCATTCTCCACCCACAGTGTGACTCCGTGTTTCCTGTTGTCTGCACTTTTCTACAGACATTTTCTTCTTGTCAAATCTCTCAGTAGGTTGAAAGACCCCTGCTGAAAGAGTTTTATTTCTTTGTTTTAAAAAGTGAAAGCTGGAAAGTGCAGTGAGCTGGTGTTTTTTTGGAGGGTACGGAGTCAACAGTCTCTTGGTGTATCGTAATACATCAGGACTTTCATTTGAATCAAAGATTTATTTTAAAACTCATCTGAATGTGTTCAAACTTTCAGGTTCAGTTAATGCTGCAGTTATTAGATGAGCCATCCGGTGGCACTCTTGCTCTACAAACCAATGACAGCGAACTGGTCCAATGTACATGGACATAAACATCATCCCACGTTTTGATATAGTTAGTCGGTCTTGTTGTCTTTATATAAAAACAACTTCTCTTTTGAGCTCATGCATTTATATGCTTATGCTTCATTAAAATTTGTTTTCTAGACAATGACATACTGAAGTGCGTAAGGATGTCCACATTGTTTTTTTATTTTTTTGTTTTTTTATTGTCTCTAAAGGGTATTTATTTAATGACTAGCAACATTTCAAACATTTGACCTGTTGGATAGAGAATGTTGGAAACAGAACTGTAATTGTTCCCAACAAGGTTAGCGCTGATCAAACTAAATCTAACCACCCAACCATGTTTTACTTTTGGTGCAGTGTAACTAACCCAGAACAGTCTCTTCTGTTTAACATTTGCAGGATGTCAGCAAAATATCTTTGCTCATACCAAGAGGATTTATAGTAAACGTATTCATTAGAGCAGGACTATCCTGGAAGTACGTGATGATGTCACATTTGCTCATGGCCCGTCCCCTTATAGTCATTTGAGTAATTATTCTTATTTTTGCAGATTTGGAAGATGTCTTTTATGAAATTACAGTGCACAATATACATTTTCGGAGTATGTGAATTGTCTGGGAATAAAATCCATAACAGTTTAGGTCCAGGAATGACGTCAAATGTAGCAAACCGAGAAAATGTCAGTTGTATTTCATGCCTTTATGAGCCTTTTATAAAATAAATAAAGACATTTTCTGTTGCCAGATGATGATGTTCTGGCATTTACCAGCAGGGGACAACTGGGCCCCTAGTTGACACTCAGTTAATGTCAGTGTCTGCCAATGAATATATGTGCTCACAGTTGATTGGTCAGACATTAAAGCCTATGAGCTTTCACTTGATTAGCTAAGATTAATAGGTTTTGGTGCCAGAGTTCCAATTATGATAAAGCATTTGCTTTCGGAAGTAAAAACACAGCATGAATGAGCGATGACTTAAGGATCTCACTGCTGATTAACTGACCAGAAATCTATCTTCCTCTCTGATTCCAGACCTGCCTAAGAGATGTTTGCACTTCATTGAAAGTTATACGGTATCTGAGTAAAAAGTGTTGCATCATTTGTTTGCAGATGTTACTTGGTTTCCTATTTTTTAATCTATGCAAGGGGTTTTCAAACTTTATGATGTCAATGAGCCATAAACAAGATAAACCCAACACTGTAAATAACAATATTCCTACCAAGTGATTTTGTCTTGTTTTGTAGTACATCTATCCAAAAATTCTTAAATCAAGATGCACTTTCTGACAAGTCTCTTTTAAGGAGAAAAATATAATAACGATGTAAGTTTATGGCAAAAACAAGCAAAAAAATCTGCCGATTTGATAAGAAAAAGAAACTTTTATTAGGTACTTGAGAAAAAAATTCAAGTTTATTTTAACCTTGAAACCTCCTCCCCAGTTTGAAACCCCCTAATTTGTGGAATAAAATACATTTTCTCAATCAGATATGATCAAGTATGTTGTTTAAAAGTAGAATTATGCATGCGACTAAGTAAATGTGAATTCAGGCAACTCTCCAAATACTGCAGTATAATTTGCTCACAATCCAGAAACCGCAGTTTAAGGAACTGAGGGAAATAATTGTAATGAATCGACAGTTGATGCTAAGCTAATAAAGGCTTGATTTGTTATTAATAAGATTGGATTGATCGGTTGATATCCATGGAGAACAAACATGTCATTTTCTTCAAAAGATTGTTTTTGTTTGTCCGTGTGAATGCGGTATAACAGAAAATCAAAGACATTATGGATTCCTCAGCGGGACTCCTGCTGTCAATCTCCTACCAAGGTACACAAAAGGACGTTGTAAATGCTTCTGGCATAAAAACCTGATTAAAATAAAAAAGGAAAATCTGATTAACATTGATTGACATCCTCTAAGCAGTGACTGCCATCAATTAACACGGTGTAAGGCGGCTGCGGTGCGGGATGTGTTTTGCAACCTCACGCCCAGCAGGTGATTGGTAACGTTGCATCTGACCTTCAGCAGGTGCTGAAAGAATAAAGAGGTTTGTGCTAACACATCCACCACACGCACACATGGGTCTACCCTCCGGCGTCCTGCCTGCAGCACAGTCGATACTGATAACTCAGCCCAGAGCTAGTGTTTGCACGCTTTCCCTGCCCTTGATCTCCTGTGTCCTGCCTGGTGTGTGTACACGTCCTGATCTCTCTGTAGAACCGAGAAACTGGGGACCTGAGCCTAATGACTTCAGCCGGCCTTGTCGGCACAACAGCGTTTAAAGTACTAAAGTGAAATATAGATTTGTATTTTGTCTCAACAGCCCTGAATAGAGGAGGAATTGAGCCGGCATGAAACAGGTTTTGTGTGTTGCATCTGTACAGCAGTATCTTCCTAAACCACAACTGGTTCAAGATCATGGGTTCAATTCCCAGGCAACATGCAGACTGATAATATATATCTTAAATTTGTTTAGAATTACATAAGTTGTATAGAATAGGTTCTTGCTAAAGCTCATTGTAAAAATGTACTTGAATTTCATAATTAGTATTTTTGTCTCGTTTTCCAGTGGAAATATCTTTAAATAAATAAACTTGAATTAAGTTGAGGCTTGAATTAAGTTTATTGAATTAAGTAGATTTTTTAGCCCATGTTTAATCCTGTTTTAAGCATAACCTCATGATACTTAAGCAAACGTTGTGATACTACAGGAATCAAGACGTGATATCTTAAGTCATTAAGCTTATCAAGTAAATGTATCTTCATAGTTATTATGGCCAAAACAATTCACAGTAAATATATTATCAAAATATCTATGTAATTGTTTTTTTCTTATGAACAAAAAATGCTATTTTTCTTATTTTGTATATTTTTTGGCCAACAAATCCCACTTATAATGAGTTTAGGAATAACAGAGAGAGTTCTTAACCATTGGGATTCTTGGTCACACCTCTAATCTTTTTTTCTTTAAGATTATTTTTGTTAGACATTTGTTCTGGAAAACAAACAAATAAATAAGAGATTCCTTTTCTTGCAGTGTATCATCAGTTACTTAGAGAAAGGTGCTCAGTTACAGAAGATGGCTGATGGAAAGATGTTTAATTGACTCATTATCAAAAACATGGGTTTAAAGTTTTATTGCTTAGAGGTTTCTGTTTTTACAGCTCAGGAGACCAAGTCAACATTCTCATTTATGTTTATGATAAACTCTTAAAGCAAAACAAAGGACATACCAGTGTTCTGACTTGGATATTTTTACAAATCTGAGCACAATCTGTGGCATTGCTAGGATGTTTGTGATATAACGTTTTTGCAGGTTTGGGTTAATGGAGGGAATAAGTCGCATTTGGCAAAACATGAAAAGTAAAATGGATTGAGACCGGAGCTACAGTGGCAGACAGGAGAGAACGTTTGAGGGGGCATGAAACATGCATTTCCTCCTCACCCTCAGATGCTTAATGAAAGCACACAATTCATACAAAAGTAGAAAATCTGTACTAATGGCCTATTTCACAGGTTTGGTTTTGTATTCTGTAAGAGATACCCGGCATGTAGTTCTCAGTGTGTGTTTGGCCGTAAACATGTTTTAATGCATTTTCTTGAGTTTGATTGGCACACTTAAGCTTACAGAGACCAGTCGCCACCCCGTTTACAGCCATAAATATTGCCATCGCTAATTGTTTCTGAGGTTTAAAAGCAAGCACCTCAGGGGATTTTTCTTTAGTGCAGGTGTCAAAGTCCTGGAGGTCCAACCTCCATAAGATACTCATGAACCAAATGTATTGTTTTCCAGTACAAATATCTTGAAGGAAAATAACGCTGCTGTCCTTCTGAAACACTGTACCTCCATATTTCGTGATTTTTTTTTTTTACCATAAATCATTATTATCAGTTACCATTTACGCTTGTCATTGGGTTTTGCAAATATCTTAACAATAAAAAGTATTAAAAACCCAGTATGCAATTATTGATTTTTCACATATGAGGTTTCAGAAGGACAGCGACAATAAACTTCCAAGAACTGAAGGTCCAACCTCATGAAACACATATAAACCTGCTACTAAAGGACAACTTGAAAAAAACTTGTTTAGATCAAAGCAGAAAGAACATAGTTTCTTAATCTGTATTTTGTCTCGTTTTTCAGTATAAATAATTAAACATTGTTAAATCAAAATAAGATTACTTGATCAGTCTAATTAAAATATTAAGTCTGTTGCCCTTTGCTTAAAGAAAGAAAAAACATCTGCTAATGGGGTATAAAGAATAAACTTAATTAAAAGGGAAAACAAGATCTTCCCACATTTGGCAGATTCTTTTTCTTGTTTTAAGCAAAACCTAATTTAATTTTGCAAAAATAAGTACAAACATTTGTTTACTGTAATGGAGGATTGTTGCCATTCCGCCGTTTGATCCCCTTTGTAACAGATCAGTTGTTCCCTGTCTCACTTATCTGACATATCCATTTCAAGTTTTGAAGTGCTCAGCATTCAGTATTAACAAGTTGGTGAGTTGAATCAGGTGTGTTTGATTCGAGTGATACTCTTTCCATATTGCCATGTTGAAGTCAGATTGAAGTCTGATTCTCTAAAGTGTGCATTGCAGATGCCAGATATACTGTATCTAACCAGTGCTGTGTCCACACAGAATATCTCCTCCTATCCCTCAGATCCACCGTACATCAATCTAACCGCGATCAGAGGGGGGCCGCTCCGTCAACAGACACTTACTGCTTTAATGTCGGCTTTGTCGAAGCTTTGAGCCAGATCTCCTGAAATCATTAGGATGAGACCAGGCAGGATTCATGCTGAGAGGAGGTAAGCTGGAGGTGATTGCGGAAGGTTTGAGAGGCTGTGAAGATGATACGCTAACATCAGCTCTGTGAAGCCAATGATCTCTTTCTTCATCTGATATCTCACAGTCGCAGGGTCTTCTGCTAATAACTTCACATAAGCTTCACCGTAGGTTCAGTATTTGACCCCTTGATGATGATAAAGGCATTTTAATTGAAATGTAAAAAATCTTTATTACATTTATTACTAGATTATAGCACACATACATGTATTTGTACTTGAATGTGATAGTCCTTTAAGAAAATTAATCACGCTTTTACTTTACTCAAATTTTTCATATTTTGACATGATAATTTGTATTACCCTCGTTTTACAAATACTATGGTTATTGGGATGAGATCATAGATTTGTCTAGCGATGATGACCATTACCACCAGTGTTTTTGTTCAAAACATAAATCTCAAATTCTTATTAAGATTGCTAGCTTTCTGTCCGCCAGCGCAAAGAACAATTTTGAAATGGAAATGAGCATATGGCTATTTCGTCACGGCTCCTGTCAAGGTGGAGGCGCCTTTCGCAATGCCTTTTAAAGAATCATTGGCACTTTAAAGTTGCTTTTATGCATTAGAGAAGGATTTACGACGGTATGCGTGTAAGCGTTGGCCGGTCCGCTCGAGCTAAGTGTGATCAGGCTAATAGAATTATTGACACACCTCCGTACGGCCGCAGTCTTTCAAACATCCATCAATCCATCCATCGCGTCCCTTTAAAAAAGCATTTAGACAACCCAATGCATTTCATTAAGACTTCAAACTACTTTGAAAATGGGGAGATAAATAAAGCCAGTTTGCAGGCAAGAGGAAATGCTTAAATCTTTATAATGGCCGTCCAAAAAAGGGGAAGAAAGAAATATCCGTTAGGTAAAGCAAAATGACGTGGTAGTGTGATGAATAAATGGGATTAGAAGAATAACACCTCACTCTTCATTACGCTAAGAGATGTTCACAAGCACCAACTAATCAATCTTGTCAGTGAAAGTGAAAATTAGCTTGTACATGGCAACAGAGATGTAGTCAGGTGCTGAGACATCGTCATTCCAATGTTAATATAAAAAATTACAGTACAAATGACTTCACACCTTCACGCTGAATTGGAAAGTAAATGTTTCTTTTCTGATAACATGAGAAATGAAGGACACACACCCTCCTCTATAATCGAACGGAATACATTGTCAATTTTGAAATCAATATTGAAAATAAAAAACGTTTTGCTCTCCTCACAAGTAAAGTTGCTTCTCATCATAAGTAACAATGAGTGGAACTATGGTCTTGTTGTTGAATAAAAAAAACGTCCTTCGACAGAATGGAGGTCAATCGTCTCTTATTGGCCGATTGATTGTATCAAATTGCAGCACTAATACAACCTCCCACTACGAGACTCAGGTGTGATGCCTCCAACCTTTAAATACTCATTCATTGTAATTTGTTTTGAGCTGAAAGATGAAAACACACTTGTAATCTGATGATTTGTCTCAATGTGTGATTCTCTAATCATGGAAACAGTAAATAATAAGAAAATGATACATAATTCATTGTTGACTCAGATTTGTTAGTTAGAATCGCATTAATGAATGTTTAATAAGTGGAAGGATCTCATTTGGAAGGAGGAGAGAAAGTTTGCCGTGCCTGGTTTTGCAAAAGCGCGTGAAGTTCCCTTCAGGACGGCTATGCAGATGAGCCGAGCAGTCAAGCGTGGACAAACAAACAAACAGGGAGTTAAAAACAGCCCTGCTGTTCGGTATGGAGGTGAGAGTTTGTTTGCTGGGGAACTGGAGAGTTTAAGCCATGCTTACTTTCTAACCAAATGACACGAGAAACATTGTCAATTCTTAAGTGTGCCATGAATCTGCTGTTTGCCTCTGTTGCTCCTTGTAAGGTTGATCCTAACACCGGTGGACTTCTAAAACAAGCAGGTCAAGCCCCATCTTTTTCGAGTTATGTAATGTAAATTATTGTTGTATTTCTATTTGTTTTCAAGTGACTTTCATTACATGCAGATCACCACTGACAATACTATTATCAGTAAGCTATATCTATAACATTGGTTTTACTTTAGCATTGTCAACTTGTCAATTGTTTCTTATCCTTAAAAATGATTGACGTTGACATATATTTGAGAAAAAAAAATGTTTTTGTTGTTTTGAAGCCATATTGTACAAAATTGGATTGTATGAAATAGCGTTTCCATTTACTACTGGTCACGCATCATCATGTGATACTGTATGAATTCGCAGGTCAGAGTTCACCAAACTTGAACTCTTACCTAAGTCAACTTCACTCCTAATGTTCTGTATTAAATTTAGCTGTATTACTTTCCTACTGTACAGTATCTACTTAAGTTTCGGGTGACGGTGAATGATGTCACAACCCCCATTGCATAAGCCCAGCCCCGCCATTGATTGACAGGTTTCTGTAGAAGTCAGAGAAGAAAGCAAATGCAGTGGGATTTGCGATTTCATTTGAGTTTTGGCATGCTTACTACTCGACGCCAGAGGAAGTGAAATAGCATATGAGGAATTGCAATTTAAATATGGCAGGGTTCTAACTCGTAAGACAGAGGTAATTCATTTGCATATAGACTTTGCTTTTCCTTTTGAAATTTGGCAGACATTGTACGTTTGCGTAAATGCAAACGCTTTTCATTTGCGTTTGAACTATGTCACAATTTTGACAAGAACAAATAGAAAACGTATTTGCAAATGCAGTATGCAATTCCTTTTTAATTCAGTCCGCAAAATCATTCCATACTGCCGCGTTCATGTGTATCAATGTAAATCTAGGGAGCAAAAAGTCTAGTGTGATCACGCACTAAGATTAAACAATTCATACAAATAAGCTCTTAAAATAGTTAGGAATTCCCTGTCAATGCAGGGGTTGCCAGATCTGAATACAAAACCATCCCTATGGGTTATTTAAACCCAAACTATATCACTCCCATACCTAAAATAAACATTTAGTTGCTGTTATTTATTAACGCAATTTCACGAAAATAACTGCATAGCAGCTAATCACTAACACACTCTGTTTTCATAAATGACGTAATCTTACTCTAAGAATGGCAACTGATGAACAAAATCTATCCACCTTTAACCTGCGGCATGAGTTTAAACCTATTTCCACAGGAAAAACTGCAGACCCTGCAACGCTGGTCAATAAGTCTAATGAGAGTGGTGTTTTATTTGCTTGAGATATAAAGAGCTACAAAAGAACATTTTCTGCTTACACATGTAGTGTCCATGTTGTGCTAGCACAATGCCTTAAAAGACAATAAGACAATTTTTAAAACAGTTTCCGTCATTTGCACCGAATTTCATGTAATAAGGAAGTTAAGAGGCTATGCCTAAAGTCAGCTGTTTAGCATGTAAAACATACCTAAGTGTCAGAGGATAAGACAGGAAAGTATCATAGCAATTCCATCTCAGCTGTCAGAATTTAAAAGTTTTAGTATTGTTCAATAAAATGTTCACTCTATTTTTTAAAAGATTGACTTTTGTTTGAAAGTGATAAAACTCGCTGACCGTTAATGACTTTTATAACATTAAATGAAATTAAGTTTCAAGCATTTTTGGGCTTTAAGACTTGAACAACACCACTGTGTTTTGTGTTTTCGGAAAAATGGCTTGTGAGCTCATGTTGTGTTTTGGTTTCCATTATTGGATTTGATAGTTCACAACCAGCTTCTCTGGTTTTGCTGGTAAACATCATTATGTTGGTGAATGGAATTTGTGCTGTCTTTTCAGCTGGGTTTGAATGAGATTCTTCCCAGAACACCCTAGAAACATTACCCAGAATTCAATTTGCCCTACATCATCATGTGTTATGGGGATTCAAGTGTGCGTGTGCATCATCCAGCCCTTGAGAAATATACAAAACAACTGCTTTTCGTTCCCTGTTTTTCAATTTGCCAACAGACTGGTCCCACCCATTGTGCGGTGCGCCTGCACTGTTTAAGTCGACAGGCGTTATCTGAATCTCACAGGAACCGCAAAATCAATGCTGTCCCTCTGTTCCCATTCTTTCTGCATTGTGCAGCACGCCTACCAAAATAGAGCAACGCGTGGTTTACATGCAGAACGTGTCATGTAGTTTGCAGTCTATTTAAGACCAGATGGGCAGCATTGACCCAGGAGCGCTTGTTTACCAAACATAAATAATTTTGTCTTCTGCTCAGAACAGCTTGGATACCTTTGCAGTTTTACTGTCAGTATGTATTAATTCGTTTATTATTATCTGTATAAAATGCTAAATGAAAAGACAGTTAGGAGGATCCCAAATGAGCATCTGTCGTATACAGTTTATAAACTAGTTGAGTTAATTAATTTATGGCATTGCATTTGGAGAATTCCCGTAATTGTGCAAATTACACGTGTCATATGTGTGGGCTTAATAGGAGAACAAATATGTGGACTAATCTGCTTTCATATACAATAACAAACATGATTGGACAGTTAAGTTAATGGAACAAAGTTGATCTGATGGAGAACTTTAAGTAATGGATCCAAAACTCTCCATCAGGTGTCTCGCTAAGTACAAATTAAATAAATGAATAAATTAGATTGCAGAATTTTCACAGTCAACATACTGTGGTGATTCTTGAGCATTTGAGTGTCGTGATTTAGGTATAGGAATATTTGTTTGTATTTCTATTAGGTACCATGTTTTTACGACAATCACTATTCAAGTTCAAGATCTTTATTGTCATATGTACTATACCCAGATAGCACACATATCTTGGAGACGTCAATTTGATGTCTGCATTAACAAGACAATATTTTATTGTTTGCAACAAAAACTCCAATACGCTACTGAGATGTCTCCTGTCAGACATGATATAGACATTTAAAAGATGACTGTAAGATGTTTATGATATAGAATGTAAACCAGCCTTTTCTAAGACTTTTATTAAATGTTTATAGACAGCTTTCCAGATCTTTAGCAAATATCTTACAGATCCACATGTGTTATCTAGGCTATCTTACTTTGTTTACTCCTCAAGAGAAAAAACTGAGTGGAAGAGGAACAAATAAACACCCATACAATAAAATATTTAAAGAATAGAATATATACAGTATGGTGAACCAACAGCAAAAATACAAATAAATAACAGTAGGAGCAAGAAAACAAATCTGTGTAATAAATACAAAGAGAACCTATATGTAATTATGAAAAATAGTGAAAATACAAAATACAGTTTTCACAGTATAAGGCTGCAGTACAAGTAACAATTAAATGATGTGGAAATAAAGTGTGCAAAGTGTTGACTATATACAATTTGTGGTTGCTATGGTTAACATTTTTTTAAAAGGCAATTATTTGTTCTTACTTTTGATAAAGAAGTTTGTTTGTCAATTATTAGTCTAGATTAAAATTTTTGACAGAATGTACTTGCTCAAAGTACACTTTTGTACACAAAGTATGTTTCTCTGTAGGCAGTAGTGAACCTCAATAGTGAACCGTGACTGTTACAACATGTTGCAACTAGAGTGTGTAGTTCTTATGCTACTTATGGGATTGAGTTCCCCCAATTCAAATTTAACCCCTGTACGTAGCAAAATGTTGAGCCATTTGAAATGATTGAGCGAGCATTATTTCAGTAAAATAATTTGTTAAAAAAGCCCCCAAATGATGAAGGTAATTCTCTGAGGTCATTTTTGGAATGTATACTAGAAGCAGAGCCAAAATCCATATTAGCGTTCAGCAGTTCAGGGCTAAATTTACAACATGTCTACTAAGAGCAAGCTGTTAATTTTCCTGCTTTTATTTCCAATTAGCTGATCTGAAGAAGGGACTTATTGTTTTTTTCTCTCCACCCTTTACCTCCAGATCTGGGAATTACAGAGTAAGAGAACAGAAATGACTCTACAAGGGCATGTGAGATCACACAAGGCTGGTAAATGACAGACTGAGCGTCTTTGTGAATGATTAGGTGACAGGCTGAAAGTTAAGGCTGCTGACATCAAAAGTTGCTTTAAGGTGATCCAATCCCCCTAACAACACCCACCACTCACTCCCCTAGTCCTGTTCTTCACTTTCAAGGTTACTATATCAAAGCTTCTAATGTGTGTTGGTTTTGTTGACCTCCATGTATCCTCTACATCCCTCATCAGGAGGCACTTGGTGCATGGGTTTTGTTTGACGATTTAGTCAACTTAGTTTGTCTTGGGGGATTGTGGACAAAGTTTGTTCATTACTCCCCTATGTTTGGATGTTGGGACACTGTATTATATTATTGATTCCATGTAGTTATTCATAAGCTGCTTGCTGAGCTCGCTTTGTGGTCTTGTATTTCTGGAATTTTCTGTAGACAAATGAATTACTCTTGTATGCTGAACATAAAGGATTACAAACCAAAGAGCATGGATGGATTTTATTCACACCTATTATAGATTCTAGTCATGGGACTAACACTTGTAACAAGAGACGCACGACTCTGGCTTAAAGGCAAATCTTACTTCATTCTCAATACATCTATTTTTATATTTTCAGACATTGCTTTACCATGCTTGATGCAATAAAGTGTATGTATTCTATATATATTTAATTTACTCTCTCTCTCTTTTTCTCTGGCTCACATTTTTCACCAACGAGAGCTCTGTGGAGTTCAGCTGATCATCTCTTGACCTTGGCTGTCAGACCAGTGAAAGGTCAGGCTTAAATATTTGATTCAGGGGACTGCAGTGTAGGGATGAGACAGGATAATCTAAATGAAATGACCCGGGCTTCAGCCAGCTCATTCAGAAACAGGGCTTTATCACAGGGAGAGAGAAAACCTGTGCATGTGCCTTCTTAAACTGTAAGGGCTTATGAACATCACAAAAGAAACTTGTGTCACAAGCTAAAACCACTTCATGATTTGAACAATATTCCACTTGTTTATTTCAGCTGACATAAGCACTCTTTACTTTCTGTGTGAGAAATGATTGTTTCATTTCATTTACCAGTACTATTGTCTTGTCTACAGTAATATGAAAATTAACATCCTTGAAACAAAATAAAGTGACCAGTGCAAGAACCATAACCTAATAGATTAATACAAGACAATACATAGAATTTTATTCTAAACTTTCTACTTAAAGAATCTGTTTCATCAATTAATATTGCTGTTGAAACAAAACAGATACTTTACACTTTGAAAGATATTCGCACACTTTAAGATTTCCCCCAGAATGCTTCATTCTCGCCTCAGCGTCACTTCAGACAGGCTGTTAAATTTTTTTAGCCCCCTTCACATAAAATAATGACAGAATCTACAGTAATATGAAACAAAATAGAACAACCGGCATTTAAAGGAGCAATGTGGATATTTTAGCGCCAACTAGTGGTGAGGTTGCGAATTGCAACCAACAGCTCATTCCACCCCTCCATTTCGATGCACTATAGTGGCTGCACAGAACTAATATGTCGACGTGTTTCCACTTCTTTGCCAAAGGAGATAATGTATTTATGAAACACGCTCTGTAGAGCAGTGTGTCCATTTAAGGCTACTGTAGTAACAACATGGCGAAATCCATTCAAGGAGACCCGTGGTGTATGTAGATAAATAGCTCATTCTAAGGCAATAACAACACAACGCTTCATTATATATGATATCCTCCTAAAATTACATACTGGAGCTTTTAAAAAGCTGAATCTTGTGAGCATATCACATCTGATTATCTTATTATTTTGTTTGATTGGTTGAGATTTTAATCGGTGTAAAATGGTGCTCAAAACAGCACTTAAAGTTATCATCACATTTGGATAATTACTCTGACCAAAATTATAAACGCAACACTTTTGTCCCCATTTTTAATGTGCTGAACTAAAGATCTAAGACCTTTCTATGTACGAAAAAGGCCTATTTCTCTCAAATATTGTTCACAAATCTGTCTAAATCTGTGTTAGTGAGCACTTTTCCTTTGCCGAGATAACCCATCCACTAGCTGTGGCATATCAATCAGCATATACGACAGCTGTTCCAGTTCCTTCCAATGTCCAGCAACTTCCCACAGCCATTGAAGAGGAGTGGACTTACATTCCACAGCCCACAATCAACAACCTGATCAACTTTATGCGAAGGAGATGTGTTGCACTGCTTGAGGGAAATGGTTACACCAGATACTGACTGGTTTTCGACACCCCAATGCAGTAAAACTGTACATTTTAGAGTGGCCTTTTATTGTGGCCAGCCTAAGGCACACCTGTGCAATAGTCAAGCTGTCTAGAAACAATCTTGATATGCCACACCTGTAAGGTGGATGGATTATCTCGGCAAAGGAGAAGTGCTCACTAACAGAAATTTAGACACATATGTGAACTATATTTGAGATAAATAAGCCTTTTGTGGACATAGAAAAAGTTTCAGATCTTTGAGATCAGCTCATGAAAAATGGGAGCAAAAACAAGTATTGTGTTTATAATTTTGGTCAGTGTACATTATGAGAGCTTTTCTGTAAATTCTGTTTTGATGCCCAGGTCTAGATCATTAATAAATGTAGTTAGTTTTACTGTACACTGCTGTTGATGCAACAAGACAGTATAATCAAATAGTACTGTTCACTCCTTTTACAGTGATATTATCATGTGATTATATAATCACACAGTTTTTTTTAAGGTCAGTCCAATTACGTTGTAAAGCTGAAAGCAATAATTTGATTCAATTGTAATGACCGCCTAGTCCAACAACACTCCAAATTGCTGTAAGAGGCAGACAGTCAAAAACTGACAAATTATTAGTTAAATAGCGTATGAAAGTTACACAGTTCTCTTAAAAATCTGCATCTTCGTTTCTGTACTGTTTCTGTATAACTATGTAGTAGAGTAGGCGGGGCGAGACAGTGGTTTGAGACCGGTGAGTAATTGTGAATGAGCGCCAGCTGTGCGCACACCGGGCTCGAATCACGTAGGAGCTAATGTTAAGTTTATATTTATGTTTGTGTTGCCGGCAGTCGTCCGTGAGGGGCTGCTGGCTGTTTATTTATGTTGTTTTTATTTAATTAATATCTGTTTAAACGTTGCCGGTTCCCGCCTCCTTCCTTCCATATCTTGAATCGTGTTACAAACTACCTTCAAATCTGAACGTTCTGTTCTGAAATTCCAGATCATGATTTCATGTCCATTGGTCAAGTGAAATTTCGAACCACTTCTGTTCTGTTGTACACCATGAATGAGTTTTATGAATTCCCATGAGCCTTATAAAATTGGAATATGTAGTCAACTGTTTAGAGTTATTTATTTACAGTTTTAATAACCCTTTCTTCACATTTTTTCAGAAAAATTAAACAAAGGACATCAGTATAAATACAACTAATTTACATAGTGTCATGACTCTTGACTACAATTCTGTTAGATCTTGCACACGCCACAAAGAATTAAAAACAAAAAACAGCTATCTGCTAGCTTACATTTTTTATATCTTTTTCATAGTAGACACAATACATTAATTTCATGTAAGACAATATATACACAGATACATATTATTATTCTTAACTTTCTGCTTAAAGAATCTGTTTCATCAATTAATTATTAACAAAACAGATACACTTCACCCAGGGTTTATATTCTCACACTTTAAGATTTCCCCCAGAATCCTTCATTCTTGCCTCGGCGCCGCTTCAGACAGGCTGTTACATTTTATAGCCTCCTTTACATAAAATAATGACACACATGACCTCTCTGAAACTCTGTCACTCGAATGCTGTGTGTCAAGGGTCATTTATGCTCATTAGCTTGCTGATGGAACCACTGCCTTGTACGTGACCAGTTCGTTATGTTATGAGGGGCCATCGAGACCACCAAGGTGTACATATACTTTTATTATTACATTTTATGTAATGCTGTAAATAACTGTATGTATGCTCTACCAACTGAGTAACAGAAACACTATAATGGGACAACATGTTTAATAAAAAATCAACACAATCTTTGACGCATATATCTGTCTGTTCTGTAGAATAAATGCGTTGAATAAAGTGTCTGCCATGTGCATAAATGTAAATGTATTATTTGTTTCATAGAGTCCGTATCATCCTTACATGTTGGACGAGCGAGCGAGGGAGAAAGCTGCTATAGAGTGATGTGTTGCATTTCAAGCTCAATTTGTTGAAGGCCCGGTTTGAATTCCATTGAGATTATAGTGACTTTGCTAAATGAGTCACTGGCTGTTTGTCTCTCAAGAATATAATTGACATTCTGAATGGCTAATGATACTATATTAGTTGCAGATTGCTCTCACATACCGTCTGTCAAAAAGGAATCTATTATAATGGTATTAGCGTAGTAAAGTAGTCTGCTCCATTGAAAAATGCTCAGAGAAGACCGTTTATCAGAAATCTTGGCAGTGACAGGGAATGATTTTGTTTTGCTGTCCCATCAGTGGAGTGAAATGAGTTGAAAACTAGCCAAGCCTCTTCACAGAGATGTTTACGCCATTGTTTTATCTTTAGGCTTTATTTGTTCTCATTTTGTTGGCCATTAGTCTTCTATTGCTGCTTTGAAGGTGTACAGGATATGGATCAGCCCTAAAAATGGATCAAATTAAGCTTATCTTACTTTCTTGATCAATACGCGGACTAAATCTTTTCCTAGATGAGAATTCCTTGTTGTGCAGGCTTTGATGTGTAATAGTGCATACATCTGTTGTCATTTATATTTATATACCAAAAAGCTACAAAAGCTTTCCACGGCACTTTAAAGTCCCCGTGAACCGGAAGTTGCCATCCTTTTTATTTCCGTATTATGACGCATTTGGATTTCATCTTTCTCTGCGATTTGATTGGATGCATAAAAACAGCCCTTGCATTTTGAAACGGATGGGGAGGAGCTAACGGATACACCGCCCAAGCTGTCTAACATACGTCTTTTAAGATGGAAAGTCATTACAGGATGACTTTTCAGATTTTAATTTAAGGTTATGAGGGCACACAAATTTAAAAAAGAGAATGACCCACATTAATAATCTATTTACAATAAATTACAATAAATATTTCTTGGAAAATAATCATTGTATTTTTAATTTCACTTCGAATTCGACTTTAACTTCAATTTGTTTTGCAATAGTAAAAAAAGTGTACTGCATCTAATAAGATTTATGATATTGTATATAGTTTGAGATACAACCTCAGTTTTGTTAAAGGCAATAAAACCAAATCAATAAAATAGTTTTTAACAATTCATATGACTGAACTTCCATCACTGTGATGAAGGTTACAGTATTGTCCCATTGCTATTCCGGAGACGTGATTGCAGCACACAGCCAGGTGGAATGAACATCCCCAGAGGAGCGCGAGAGGCCGTCTTACTCCAGCTCTCCATTGAATTAGCACTAACTCGCTTTGACTTTGAAGAAAAAACAACAATTGATCAATGCATCTGCGGCCTGGTGTGGGAGAGAGAGGATTCCTGGAGGAGTGCATCGACTCGCTGAGACAGATCAAAGCAGAGGTGGGTAAACGATCACAACTTCTTCCTAATCAGGAGAAATGAAACACCTGTAACCCACATGTAACATTGTATTTTTCTAAATACCTTTATCTAATCTTCAGCGAGAGCTTCTTAATTTCACCAGATGTGAGACATTTAGGTTTAGAGATTGCAGAAATGCTTTGTAATTGATATAAGACTTACTGTTGATTTCCATCATTGATGTAACTGCATCATTTAGTTTATATATTGGTTTTAGATTAAATCTATACAGAGATGCAGTATTGCTTAGGGCTCTTATGTTTTTTGTCCTCTCATTTATGTGATTGTCAAAAGTTAAGTGAAGCAGAGGAAAGCTTTTGTTTGGCATGCACAATGAGAAAGGCGACTTTAAAATGTGCATTTTAAACTTGGCACGGCTCCACTGTATTGCTGTAAAAGTCATTTTAGGATTACTTACTGTAAGAGGAATCTGTTAATCTGATGAGCGAGACAAGACATTTCATAGGCCTCATTGCTCATTCAAGACGATTTTAGCTATTATAACGCAACAAGAACAGCAAGTGGGCATAATATAACATCATTATTTGTTAGTACTATATATAATTCCATAAGAATCTATAACGTAATATTATGGGAGGATCTAGTCATGGTCTGTGTTGTTTGTATTCATTGTGTGTCATTAGTGAGTCACATTCTCCATTGCTGCCAATTATTTATTCTGTGTTTTTTGCTGAAGCAGGATAAGAGGGAGCTTTTATATACAATACATCCCGACTCTTTTCGTGAGGATTGCTCTTTTATAGAGAGACTGGTGTTGATTGTGTCCTCACACAAAGGTGCGAGTAAAGCATTCGGTACTTTATGGGTGACATTCAGACATTCAGTACGCAGTTGGACGCTCAGGTGTCAATGAAAGCAATTATGGTCCTTTACATAAAATTTTGAAATAAGGGGGCTTTTTTTCATCCAAGAAAAAACAACAAGCAGAAACATTTGGTGGCTGAAGAATAGTTCACCCATCTACTTTGTTTCATCTTTAATTAAATGTGCATTTTTGTGTGTTCTTCAGAGTCTTAACCTTATGGGTTTATGGGTAGCCTATGATATGATTTTACTTTGTTACTTATCGCATCACAGATCCATCTGTAGTTATATAGCCATGCAATGTATGTATAATATACATACATTGTATTTAATGGAAACATTTGAAGGACATTGCAGCATAGCTAAACATTACAAACTAAATGCTGCACTTTTGTTGCATATTTTCATTTTTTCATATTTATATTTTTATAAGAGATGCACCAATATACTGGCCAACAATCTGTATTTTGCACCCTCTCAGTTTCAACAGATATTTGAAAAAAGCCGATGATCAGGGTCGATAAAATGTCAATCAAAAGAGGACTGGAAAATTTAATGAATTTGTGCTCTGTATATAGAAAGTGTTTAGAAACATCACAAGTTTGACATTCTACATTAATAGTCTTTATATGAATGAATAAGATAAAGAAAGTAAAGAAACATTATTCAATTCTTCAGAATGGGTATCGGCAGGTATCACTCTGAAAAGTCGACTACCGTATCGGCGCATACATTTCATACCGGTGCATCTCACATTTTTATGCACATTTCCACGCTGTTTACAAACAAATATAATTGGCAGAAATTTTCATACTTTTGGAATGAGAAACAACACCACAGGTTGTTCCTGCTCTCTGATTTCTATTTGTGTCTGAATAAACATATCATAGTGGATTTTGAAAGTATGCTTATCAAATTAAAGGTGCTATAAATATTTTTACAACAATGCCTAAAAACACAACGTTTGGTCACGCCCCAAAAAAACCTTTTAATGAAAGAATAATTTCTTTCCTAACTTTTATTAGTATACAAAGGATCTTTTTTTCCCACAGAATAGTTTATGTCAAAGTTTATTGGAACCTCCACAGTTCAACAAAGACAGGGCTTTCATTTTTGTGTTAACTTTTTCTTTAAGTTCTTATGAAGCCATTTATCTCTCCCTCTCACAGACACATGAAAAGTGACTTGACAAAATAATCGCTCTACATGTGTTCTCGTGTGAACTAGTATATAAGTCTACGTCTCATGCTGGTTTTTATTTGTTCTTATCATGTAGCTGTCTGTCCAGTGCAGAACTCCTTTTTTTGGCCCATGTTGGGCATTAAAGGGCAGAATGTGTGTGGCTTTGAAGACATCAGATAGGGCGGTGGATGTTTGGACGGACCTGTGCCCTACTGAGAAAGTGTGTGGGCTCTTCTTCAAAGGAAGGACGTACTGACCTTTTCATCACAACAGAGGGGAATAGCAGAACCAGACTGCTGTCCTCTCCACAGGGCCTCTAACCAGCCTGGACGTTTACCGACCTAAGATAACTCCCCCCCCACACACACACAAGCACATCACATTATCGTAAAAAAACTAGGCGTTTTTTTGCAGTAAGGTTTGTGAAAGCTCAATATTTCATTTATCCTTTTTATGAAATTAAGTAGACAGAACTTAAGAAAATACACCAAAATTTCATTTTTAAGTTTTTTTTTATTTACATATTTCTTAGTCTTAATATAAATAGATCAAACAAATGAGCAAGAAGAGAACTAACATTAGCACAGTTCCTGCTCACTGGTAACATAACAAATGTTACAGGTCAAATGTAGCTTGCAGAGCCTAAGCACAATTTACTCTCCTAATGCAGTCTTATCGAAAGCATGCTGAGAATTGGAAATCCTTCTTGACCAATTGTGTTGAATTAACTCGTTTAAATTAAGTAAATTGAACAGGGAGTAGATTTTTTTAGTTTTAGTAAAAACTTCAAGTTATTGTAGTAGTGTTTCTGGAACTTAAAATATTCAAGTAAGCAGAACTTTTTTTTATAAAAATAAGTTTACATTACTTAATCTGTTTGTTTATTTTGAACATTTGGGTTTACAGTGTGTGTGAATTCTAGTGACTCTTTCTATGAACTATCTTGACATTGTGCAGACTATTAATAACATTGCAGTTACTAGGGTGACCACCCGTCCCACTTTGCGTTGTACCGCGTAGCATTTTCACCTCTTGTCCCGCACATCGCATATTAAGAAAATGTCCCGCATTTTCCTCAGTCTGTAACTTTTCAGTTGACACATTAAGAAACTCGTTCTTTAACCTGAAACGCACTAGACGTCCTTGTTTATTGAACTATTTAACAGCGCTGTGTCAAAACAAGCAGCAACCCGGTGCACACCAGTTTCCAATGACCTCATACAAACGCAACTATTTTTTAAGGCCTGACTTTTATCCAATGTATGGATAAGTTGGGGTTAGTGTATTAAAATTATTTTAAATCATGAAATGTATCAGAGACACTCTTTTTCATTTGATTGTTCTTTATTCCTTAAGTTTTCTCTTTTTGAGAAGATCTTCAAAGTGTACAACATAATAATTACGGCTGAGTTGTGCTCAAAATGTAAAGAGACGGTGTAACAATGAAATGAATAACCTGTCCCTCATTCGGTTTGTTGGGTAGTGGTCAGCTGTTAAGTTACCTATAGCATCTACACTGTCTAAAGCGAAGAGATAAAAAATAGTTGTGATTTTTAAACTATTTAAATCGGTGACTAGTACTGTTTGATACTACAGGGAAATTATGCTTATGCTATAATTATGCTAAATATTTAATACAGATTTTAAATTTGGTATCCATTCTCACAACTTCACATCTGAATCATCTTGTTTGCAATTGGATCATAATTCCCCAGGATGTGTTGTAGCCTTTAGAGAAATTTTCTCCTTACTGACAACACCTGACATTTAACAACTGGCAGTTTCCTCCATAAACAAAATCTATTATTTAAGACCTTGAGCTTTGTTCAGAATGTGAGTTATGAGTATCATGACGCACCATCAAGTCTTTGTGTCATAAACTATTGCTTGACAGATGAAAGAGCATGTTTTTCTGTTTTGTAACTTGTATGCTGTTGCCTAGAAACTCAGGTTTTTTGTAATTCAGCTTTTTTTTTTGAAGTACCCCACATCAAAATCAGTATCCGAAGTGGATAATTTCTCCAGCCATGAACATGCTAGAAAATGAAACGTGACTTGAAATGCATTCACCTTGATGTGCTTCATCTAATCAATGATGCTATGCGTGCAGATTGTGTAAAGATTAGGATGTGATGTTTAGATTTAATCCCATTTCCTGTGTTTACACAACACTTGTTGTTTCGTCCCGCAATGACAACGCCGCAACCTCGCTCTCCAGGCACACAAAATGCCCCGCTACAAAATAGTCTACTGATAACAGCTAATCGGTAAACACGTTATCTACCAATCACATCAGTGACATTGACTGAGCCCTAAACACTTCTTTCACACTTTCATTCTGTCTGTTTAGGTGCCTTATATTTTTCAATGAATCCCACTGTCCCCTGAAGTCGATAACTTTAGCTCGCGTGTGGCCGGTTGCCCTCCCACCTGGTCTGGTTTGTGTTATACTCCTGCTGGAGCTTCTGTCCTGAGGGATAGAGTTTGTGAAAATCCAATATTGCAGTTATTGTTGTGTGGGCTCAGCGTGATTGAATGGACTAGTGGAGAATGGGTCAGTTCGCTAGACAGAATGAGGTTGGAAAGACAGATGGAGAGGTGCGCGGGGAGATAGTGTGGCAGATAAAGTTTGGTGCAGATCTGCGTCGATTGGATACACAGATTGGTGTCGAGTCCAACAAAAGACATATTTTGAGCGCGGTCGGATGAAACGTGCACCATATGTCTCGATGTAGCAGCGATGGACCTTTACAGCTTTGGCCCATGTTGCTTTGGAATGGACTGAATAAAAGCCATACAATTTGTTGTTTATGTGTAGTTTGTTTGTGCCGAGAGGATATTTTTCATTACCCAGAGGTGGCTCTTTAATAGCTTAAGAGATTTGGTGGAGTTCTTAGATGTGTATCATTATTAACTTAGATGTTTCTCCTGAAATTGCCTTGGAGACAAAACAGCAGAACCGAATCAGAATGAACATGGAAATATAAAATATATGTAGATAATGTATAGGTAACATAATTTGGATTTGGGTAAATTCGAAATGTTTGAGACTATGCTGAAATCTTCTATAGCATTTCAAAATCTGAGCTCAGTAAAAAGATTTAAAGTGATTCCTCCAAAAAAAATTGTCATTATTTACTCACCCTCTTGTCATTTCAAACCTGTATAACTTTCTTTCTTCTGCATTACACAAAAGAAGATATTTGGAAGAACGTTGTTGACCAGCAGCAATTGACTTGCATTGGTTTGGTGTCCATACAATAAAAGTGAATGGGTGCCGGCGTTGTTCGGTTATCAACTTTCTTCAAAATATTTTAATTTTTGTTTTAGATTTTAGATTAGATTGGTCAGTCAGTGTGTTAGTTGGTTAGTCAGTCTTTCAGTCAAACAATCAGTCATTTATTTACTCAGCAATTTAGTTATTTGGTTAGCTTTAGCTGTTCAAAGTGCGCTACAATATAAATCAGGGTTGATTTTTGTAAGGCTCACTTGACTCACTTATAAAGAATAAATGCACTGCTACTCATTTACATTTAAAGGCATTTGGCTGAACTAGGCACAAATATGATGAAATGCACAGCGATGCACACCAAATGGCTGTTTGACCACGCTGTATAGTGCGACATACATCAGCCTGACGTCTCCATATGCTCTGGTTGCCATTGGAGATGTAGCATCATTCATCACCCCTGGAGACAGAGGTGCACCGTACGCAGTCTCCAGCACGACTCCGCCGTCTCTCCTCAGCGATCGCTGGAACAGACTCAATCAGGTAGAACAAACCGAATGAGCTCTGTTCCTGTCAACTCTCCTTTCTAATTTCCACCAAACTCTGTATTTAAACACCTGGCATGCATCACAGCAAACCATCACGGCTTGGACTGCACTTGTTAAAGCCTGCAGCGGAAACACACTGTCCGCAAAATGCCCTCTGTTTCTCGCCTTCTCTGTCTTTTTATTTCACTCTCTCTCTCGCCTGCAGCGAGCTCTGCGCAGACCATTAGGTTTGGGGTTACTAATGTTCCTCTCGCCCATACTGCTTTCCGTTATGACCTCAGGCACTGTGACCTGTTTCTCTCTGTGCTGCATCCTCTGTTCTGTCAGTGTAATTTTCCCCTGATGGAAACACCTCACGGGCATCTCCCGTCCACCCCCAAACAAAGCTAATAATGTACATTTCTGCTGAAGACAGAGCCAGGCCTGGCCGTTTTGTTCTTCTCATGGAACACCGAAATGGACCTTACTTTATTCCCTTAGACAGAATGCACTGCTGAGTATGTCAGTTTTTCCTCTAAATATGTTTCATTTATGGCACAACCAGTGGGCTTCAAAAGTCTGAGACTGCTATAATGAAACGACTTACATTTTTTTTGTCACAAATGATATTGTCAGCAGAAAAAAGTGTGGTATACATTTTAACAGCATGTGCATTGCTTGGATATTGAAATCGTGACCTGCTCGCCGACCAGATCTATAAGAATTTATATATTGAGTGGAAAGCTGCATTTAAATGTGCATACATGTCAGATTTTTATAGCATTTGATATGTTTCTCCCTTGAGGATAGCCGAGACTCTGCTAGTTTGGTCATGGCTTTCATTTCCATGCAATGCACATCCTCAAAAAATAAATATCTTAAATATCACTGTCACTAATACATTCTTGTATAAAAGCATCTGCCAGATGTTAACGTTAATGTAACATTAACACCTTAGGATAATTTGACGGTGTTCTAAAGAGTTTTAATGGAGGCAAGCAAAGTACAAGACTTAAAGGAGCAATGTGGAGGTTTTAGTGCCATCTAGCGGTGAGGTTGCGAATTGCAACCAACGGTTCACTCCACCCCTCTCTTTTGAAGCACCACGATGGCTGCGCAGAAATAAAATGACGAAAATTGACGAAGTAGATAACATATTTACAAAACGTAGAGCAGTCCGTTTAGGGCTTCTTTAGAAATAACGTTGCTTCTATTGTTTACCTCATTTGTAAGTCGCTTTGGATAAAAGCGTCTGCTAACTGATTAAATGGAAATGTGGTGAATTCCATGCAAGGAAACCCGTGGTGTAGATGTATGTAATTAGCTCACTCTATGGTTATCAAAACATAACGCTTCTTTATTTAAGGTCTTTATACACCTCTGAAGACAGTTTCACAATGAACTGTTTTGTTTTGAATTTTTTTGTATTCTCATAGCTTTGGGATTTTGTACCCCACTGTACGTTTTTTCGCTCCGTTCGATCTAGGGTCTTCTCTCTGTGGCTCTTATTAAATGAGAGTGTGTTTTTTCTCTTGTTCTGTGCAAGGAAGCCCAGCGGATCGATCAGTGGACTTCCATCAGGTGGGTGCTAATGAATGAGATGAGAGTAGGAGGGTGAATCCGGTGAAGTATTGCTCTCCTCAGCAGAGTTCATGTCTTCAGGTCTGACAGCATCCTCCCGCCCCCACCTGATTCACTACTATCTGTCCAGTCACTATCAATTACCGAGCCCTGAAACATCTTGCCCCTTGGACGTTTCCACAGCAGGGGTATGGACACACCTGTCAGAGCCTTGACCATGCTGTATTACTGTGTGTATGTGTGAGCAGTGGGTTCATGCATGTCAGAAAAAGAGAGTTAATGTTGGAGAGGCAGGGGGTTACTGAAGCATCTTGCTATTCGTTTTGTGTAATTGTGGACATCTCACCTTGACAATTTGTGTGTGTGTGGCCACTGCAGAAAAAAAATTGGTGCTGTGATTATATTGGATGCTGTGTTTCTGTAGCTCATTTGGAAAAGCATTTTGTAACAAGTCTCGGGTTTAATTTTCAGGGACGACACACATTTGGATGAAATGTATAGCTTGAATACATTGAATGCTTTAACATGAACAACTAATTGATAACATAATAGCATTGCTTTATATTCTGAAATACAGCCGTGAAAAAAAAGAGACCGCTTTAAAATTATTTTCTTTTCTCAGAATGCATTTAGGTAAAATGACTATTTTTGTGTTATTTAGTGAACTATAGTCACAGCATTTTTTTAAATTCCAAAATATTATTTTATTGACATTTATTTGCAGAAAATTGAAAAGGGACAAACTGGTCAAAATAATCTTGAATACTGCAAAGAAAAAGTTTATATTCACCTTCAAACAACACAATACTGTTTATTTTTACATAACTATATAATGGAATAAGCCTGATGTTTCCATAACTTTCATGCATCTTTGCATTCTTTGTCTTTCACATTGTTGTTTGATGAATGTGTCATATAAGGTCTTTTATTTTGCAAAACTGTCATCAAATTTGATTCATCCTCCAAATAAAATACAAAATCCTAAACAAAGTATCTCATACAGTATTTCTGTATATCAATATCTTATACATATGCTCAAAGGATTGACCTGATTTGTGGACACCCAAACAAAATTCTGTGCTGATATGGCAAAAATCCTACCTTCTAACATGTGAAGTGCTTTTTGCCATAATCATGCTTGATTTTCGATGTGAAAAACAGCGCCGAGAGAGCTGATTACTGAAGTTACAATCTGAGAGTGACTGATGAACAAGGCTGAAATTTCATGTTTCCTCTCCGGAGCCCTTAAGCAGATGTCACATTCTGGCAATTTCCTCCTCAGTATTAATGGAAAGGCTCAGCTGGCCACAGAAAAATGGTTATGAGTCAGCTGCCGAGAGACAGAGAGAGAAAGAGAGCACGCCAAGCTTATGGAAAGTTTATGAGTTTGTGCCATTCTTAAAAAGCTCTAGAGGTGGACAATGACAGGTCCAATCGATTCATTATTACTGATTTCTATGAGTTATGGGAATCTATTCTGTCATTCCGTTATGTATATCTCCCTCGGATGCCACAAACACCCAATGCAGCTCCAGTACAACAGACAAAACAATGTATTTTTAAGGAAGTCGGTTATACGATAAATTGCAATACTTTTGTCTGTGTTTCACTTTTTTTGCAGCCCAGAATATATTTGTTTCATATGCTCACGTATTATTTCGCTTGAAGGACTAGAAGACACCTAACCCATAAATTATTCTAAAGAATGAGCTCTAATGACCTAACAAAACTTTAATATAGCCTGTATCATTGAGTCGGCCCATTAAGTGTAGCCAGTATTTCCTACCAATGCATTTATCATGCTGCAGACAACCTTGCTGTTGATTTATACCGCCATTTATTCTAGACGAAATGAGCAGAGATTACATATTCTATTCAGTGTCATATAATGGGGTGAGTGTGGGTGTGTGCGTGTCTGTATTAGAAAGAGTGCATTTTCATTTCCTCAAAGTTTAGCCTATTCTGTTTGTTTTAGCGTTCACCTCCAGGTGTTTGGCAGAAAGTCCTCACGGCGGAGCAGCCATTGTCAATCTGGTTGGCCTTAACCTGACGCGCGTCCTCCAGAACTGTGATGGGTGTTTTTCTTCATCTGTTATTTACAGGTATTGCTAGTGGAATTAATGTGGAGCACCTCATTGTCATGGGAAACGTTGTGTGTATAAGCCGATTACAGACAGTTAAATGGATTTCTGGTTGGTGATCATTAGCCTGAGGTTTAACCCATATACTTAAAATTCATGCTCGCCCCTTTCAGATAAAGACAGGTGGTCATGTAGGCTTTTTGAAACATGGGAGCTAGTTTGGGTTCTTGTCTACTGGGGTCTACCAGCCATACCCAGCTTGATCAATCTTGGGACGTCTAGTTAAAAGGATGGGTTAGCCAAAAATAAAAATGTGTTTGAAATTGTGGCATTCGGAACCTGGAAATGACTCTTTCTTCTGAAAAAAACAAAAGAAGATATTTTGAGAAATGTCTCCGTTTTGCTGTGTCCATACAATGGAAGCCAATGTGTGCCACTGTTATTTGGTTACTAACATTCTGCAAAATATCTTCTTTTGTGTTCCGAAGTGGAAAGAAAGTCATTCATGAAACAGGCTTGTTTTCCTAACTCAAGTCACAAATTCACAACCAATAATTTCCCAAATGGCCTTTTGGCCACACATTTTAGATTTGCAGCTGCACCAATGCCACCCAAGACACACTTCATTCCACAATCACAATCAGAGATATGCTGGCAAGCCAGACCTCTCCAATCACTCCTCTGGTTCAGAGACGGGTGCAGAGCTTTGATTGGAGAGCTCTGGTAATCAGAATGCTTTGACATTCTTTCCCTTCATCAGGGCTGGGGGTTTGGGTGTCCTGGTTGGGCCCGTGGGGCTGAAAGCACACCCCCCCATAGTCTCACATGGGCTCCACAGGCACCTAGAGTGAGAGGGACCCCGTGATTACAGCTCCACAACCTCTTCAGTCTCGTGAATCACCCACGAGGAGTCACGATGAGGGGCAGCGAGTGACTGTGGAGGCCTTTCATTTCTTTTTAAGCCAAAAGCCTTTAGGCACTTGTCACATTTTGCTACTAGAGGGGTTTGGTCAATATAACTTTACAACATTTATGCATTTGGCAGAAGCTTTTATCCAAAGCGACTAACATTGCATTATACCATACATTGGTTTCTGAGTATGGGATCAAACCCATGAAGTTGGCATTGCTAGTGGGATGCTCTTACCACTGAGCTACATAAAACCTCACAAGCATTTCATGTGTGTGTCGCCAAACCTAGACGACTTTAAATACTTCAAATAAAAGTTGAAAAGTGTGACAACACAATTTAATGGTAATTCGTAACTTTTTTAGATGGTGGCAAATTCTTATGAATTTGTACGATTTTATTTGTCCTTTTTAGAAAGCACTAGTTTAGGTGTGCGTTTTAATTTTTGCTCTTTTCTAAAAATATTAAGATTATGTATATGCCGACAAGTCTATGAGAACCTGATGCATTTACTCTTGCTGTTCTTATGATTGAAGAGCTATTCGAGCCATATGTTTGTTTATCTTTTGACTATCAGAGAACTATAGTGCATTAACATCCGATCTTCATTCCTCTTCATTTTCAACCGCTTAATTGATAATGTTTCACAACATTTAACTTTACAGCTGGAAAACATGGATCTCATTGACTTACTATAATATGTATATATGATAAAGTGCAGGCTTACATATCTGCAATACTATCACAGACCTCAGCAGTATAACCTCTCATTCAGCTAATGTTTAATTTGACAGATATAGTCGGACGCTGCTGTGTGGCCCCTGCTGTCATGGTGATTCTTCTCTCCGGTACGAGGATGGCATTAATCTCTCGGTCCCTGTGAACGAGGATCACAAAGGCCTGAAATTAGCGGCCCGCCTCCAGCCGCACTCAGTGTCACATTCAACAGACACACACATACACACTCTCATAAACACTTTGCCAGGAGTCATTAATTTTAGAGCTGAGCTTGGAAATCCGGCTATATCCTTTTCATACCCGGCTAATTGCCTCTAATCGTTCTCTTAGCAGGTATCGTGCTAAAGTAGACGGCTCTGCCTCTGGTTCCAACCCTGGCTGTCCGGTACCTCAGTAGTCGACAAAGAGGAGGCCCCAATGTATTTGGAAAACAAAAGTAAAGATTGATATCCACATTATCTTCAATAGGGTCCTTGCAGGTCTGTTTCTTTAGACCCTGGATGTGTGATTTGTTAAATCTATTGTGTCCATTCCAAAGGCAGACTAAAGGGCCATTCACACCAAAAACTAAAAAAAAAAAAAAAATCGACGCAATTACTATTTGGGTTAAATAGTATCGAACCCAACCGCTGGATAAAAAAAATGGAACGGAATACTTACATGCTATTCATTGTAATCTCCCTATGTATGTTTTGTATTGAGCCTTTTTTATTTTAAGTGTGTTTTGGTAAAAAGCTGTTTTGGTCCAGATTGTAACCAATCATCATCGTTTCATGGCTTTTATGACATCACACTTTACATATTTCTTGCTACATGATCTCTTTCCTGCATGTGCCATTTGGTGTATTTGCATTTATTTGGGTTACATTTGCAAGAATTTCTGTGGAAATGGTATATTGGCTAATTAATATTCCTCTATAAAGCTAATAAGGTTAATAATCTACCCACATTCTAATTGCTCATTGAATGACTACTAAAGTGGTGTGTCATTTTGTGTAGCACGTTTCACAAAAAAATATTTTTAAAAAGCATCCAGTGACCATATAATACAGTTTCATTTATAGTAAAGACAACTTAAGACATTCAGACAATGATATTCTGTCTGAAAAATCTAAGCTGTCCATGTGTGAAAAACTGCAGATCCACACACAGTTTATGGGGTACAGCCCAGTTCTCAATTAACCATGGCTGTGTATGGAAGAAATCCCATGAAGCTTGCCCTCTTTGGACATTTAAAAAAATTCTGTATCATTAAAAAATAGAAGGCAGAGGAAGTTCTATTATTGCCAACTTGACCTTTAAAGGGTAATTGCCTTTTCCTTGTGAATGATAAAATCCTGAAATGTTGGAAGGAAAATAGGACCATCTTGACAAGCAGCAATAAACCAAACAATAAAAATCTTTCTATAAAATGTTAAGTCATTTAGAAAGTGATCTTAAATGGATTTCAAAGTAAAAAGGGGCGCACTACTTATAGCACTCGTTCCCCCCCCCTCTGAAACATTCGTTGTATGGGAACATTTTATTATTTGTAGTTTTTAGACTTTACAGTTTTAACTGAATTTACACTGGTCACAAACAATTGACTTTTACAAGTATAGTGGTCACTTCACAAACTTTGAGATTCCGTGCTTTTAGACTATGGGAAGAAAAATACTTTAAAAGAGTAAAATTGTATCTACAAGTCAAAGTTTTGAGTTTATAGAGAAACTCTGGCTTCAGAATGAAAGCGTTTCACTGCTGCTGTCATGAAAGATCAACTTTAAAGGAACCTTTTCAGACTATTGCCACATCAAAGCGCTGAGGTTCTCTTCTGGGTATTGTGCTACTTGGTATTCTTTTTTGGAGGAATCTATCATGTATATACTAGCTAAAACCACCTGATGTGAAAAGCTGAATGGGGAACGATGCTATGGGAATGGCAGCAATAGATTTGTTTGTGAGAAGTAGTCGGTTGGGATCTTCAAATGGCTGAACGCAAATGTAAGCACATTGATTGGCTGGTTGGTTGGTTGCTTGAATGATTTGTTTGGCTGTTTGGTTGGTTGGATGATTGATAGATTGATTTGGTGATTGATTTAGAGCTTATAACATAAATACACACATGCACAGACACATACCAAAGCGTTTGAGTTCACCCTACATCTTTATCCAGGTGAAATGCTAGCGTTTTTTATTTGAGATGGAATACGGGAAAGTTGAATTGCGTACTGGGCTATTGGGGTGGTTCATTGCAGTGTTTCAAGTGTTAGTTGGGTAGAAAAAGGTTCACTATAGAGAGCAGGTGGACAGTGAAGGTCAGGAGCACCACTCTCCTCATCTCATCCTCCTGGTGGAGGTGCTGTTCCCATAATTACAGTGTAAGCAGGGCCTTCTAAGTGCGCCTAAAGCAAACATCAAGCTGACGGCAGTAATTTTATATCATTACTGAATATGACTGGGTAGGACCATTAGGAATGGAACATTAAACTGCCTCATGCCGATTCCAAATGGTTTGTAAAACAACGTATGATTCCTTTTTTATGATTTATGCCACTTTCAGTAGACCAGCGCAGACACAGGGACGCAGAGGATGGGAGAAGAAAATGAGAACGATGATGATGTTGGTGATGATGATGAATCGTAAGTCATTAAAGACCAGTGCTATATGTGATGATGATAACAACAGCTGTGGTCATGAAATGACTCAGACATCTGCTCACAGTTGAATACATGTGCTTGTTTACCCCAATAATGATACAACAGCTGTAAATATTTAACTTGCTTGATTATTTATTAGGTCAACTAGCAAATGTAGAGGACTTCAGAGTGCATCCTGATCGAAGAGCAAGAAAGTTTGGTAGCAAAAATGATCATTCGTAAATTAATATTGGTATAACAAAAATTTGAATGTTTATAAATTTCCGAGGACCTATTGTGTAAAATAAACATAACAAATACAAAAAAATAGTAACATGAAAGAATAAAATAATAACATGAAAAAATAAAATAATACATAATAATAAATGATAAAATAACTAAATGAAATAATGAAACAAAATATAGATAAAAAAACAAAGAAAAGAAAGAAAAGTCAAATAAATCATTTGGTTTAAAGTATTTCTGTATCATTACATTAAAGGCATAAAATGTATTTTAATATAAAAGTAAAACTTAGTTTAAAATTAAACACCAATGTTTATTTAATTGTGATGTTGCCATAAGACTAATATGATTTTCTTAATAAATAAGTTATATTTTCTTATTTTTTTCTTAATAAATAGTTAGTATGGCTACCATGTAACATTTTTTTTGTCGGGTGTTTTCTTGTGTAAATAGCCGACTTTCTCCCTTTCGTCACAGTTACAAATGAAGAACACATAAGGTGAAAAAGAGAAGAATACAGACAGGGAGCTAAAATAAAAGAAATGTTGATATGTATTTTTGAATTTCTTTTAGATATTAGGAACAGTAGTGGACAAATGATTACCAAATACTGAAGTGGAAAATCTCATTCTCCTTCAAAATTCTCAGACACACAGTTGCCGATTGAACATGAAGGGGCTCATTTCTCTGCCGTGGCTAATGTCTCTTCTGAGACTCGTCTTTTTGCTAAATTAATTTCTCTTCCTTTGAGTGCATGTTTGCTTTAAACAGCACTGAAGTCCCCTGACAAATGCATTTTTTTCTCATCCCCTGAATGCTCAGATGTTCTCCAGGTGTATGTAGAATGCAAGTGTGCCAAGAAAGCATTTTCTGGGGTTTATTCAAATTGCAGATAACTAGAGAACTGAATGTATGCTCACCCGTGTACAGCTTCAGCATGATGGCTATAGAATGTGTTTAATTGGGTTATTGCTTAAATACGGAACTGTAAAACTGATAGAAAAGAAAGAATCCAAAACAACAAACAGATATCAATCTAAAGCCCATAAAACAGATATCTGATAAGGTCTTGAAAACGCATCCCGTGGACACATTTGGTGCTGAAATCTATCAGCCTGTGCTTTTGTGATTTCGATATGGCTTATTATTTGTATATGCGTGTATATTCAAATATTTTTTCGTCACACGTCTTTTCTGCAGAAAACAGGAGTCCCTATTGGAAAATGAATTACGCGAAATAATGAAGTCACTGAATTAGATCATTAGCTTGATTAACTCGGCCCATATGTCGCAGTCATGGGAGAATGATGAAAAAGCAGGAAAACACATCAGTGCTTGTGAATCATAATTAAGAAATGCTAATTGTGTTTTTCATTATGGGAAAATCAATGGCTAACTCTGGAGACGTCACACTTGGTTTGTTTTGTTTGGGCCAAAGATTACATTTTTTGAAGTGACATATGATACCGAACATTGAGGTTTACAAAATACTTAAATCTGCCACATGCTTCAGTCTTTCATACGATCTCATTACATGTCTGACAGAAAGAGTTATGCATTTGGCAGACACTTGCAGTGCATTATGTGTGTTGATGTTTAAAGGTATAGTTCACCTAAACATCTAAATTCATTAATGTAACCACCTTCTATCATAGCAGACCTGTGTGAATTTCTGCAAAACACAAAAGATGATATATTGAAGAATGTTAATAACCAGAGAATATCAGTTTTGTGGGTAACGGAAGAGTCAAATTTGAGAATCATCTGAACAGCACAGGGTTAAATAAATATGACAGAATTTGTATTTTTGGGTGAACTGCCCCTTTAATGAATTCCTTTGGAATCAAACCCATGACTCAAAGTTTATATTTGTGCATTTGGAAGACGCTTTCATTTGTGTTTCTTGGGACTTGAACCCATGACCTTGAAGCTGCTAAAACAATGCTTTACAAACTGAGCTGATTCATAGCCATTGTTCCCTTTGAATACTTTGATTTATGTTTAGTTCTTTATCGAATTTGTATTCATCCAACATGTATGTGCATATTGAATCAAGAGGTACCGCTTCACATACCTATGAATAACTCATGTATTAAAGCTGAATACCTCGACCCTGGCCTTACCTAAGTTACAATATATGCTGAGATGGAAAGTTTCTGGATTGTGCATTGTTTGCAGGGTCACACACCATGTAATTATATTTTGAACCTGCTGCCGAGCTCAAGACAAGAGCATACATTTGAATATACAATAGGTGAATGCAGAAAGGAAAAGTTTTCATAAAGATGGTATCATCTTAACAACATAAACAAAAGTTACTGCGCCTCCGCACTTTTTTGACCCTGACTGAACTTCCGGTACACATTCACAAACAATAAAGTGCCTTTAGATTATTTCTGATAACAAGCAAAAGAAACCGAGAAGCACAATTACTTTGCTAAACTTGTTTCTCAATATTTTGAATTTAGACTGCGATAGAATCAACAAAACAAGATGTCCATGTACCATATGGTTTGTTTAAATGCGACCTAACTATAGGACCCATTCAACAAATTCTTCATTTAATAAAATGAACATACAACAAATTTGGTAACACTTTACTTAAAGCCTCTATGTATAATGCATTATAAAGAATTGAATGGTAAAATGCATTATAGTTCTTCATAATGTGTGTTGTAATGCATCATATGTTGTTTTAAAGAATTCTAACCAATTTAAAATGTGTAGTGTAGCAATGAATTGCTTAGTGTTATAATGTATTAACTGTAATAACAATTATTTATAAGACATTAAAATGCATTAAAAGGTTCATTACAATGCTTTAAAACTACTTTTATAAGGCATTATACATGCATGTTTCAAGTGTTACCACAAATTTCAACAAATCGTTTATTTAATACAATTATTAAAAATGTTAATAATTAGTTAATTAATTAATAAATAAATAGTTATATTATTAGACACTAGCCAAACATAGACCAGAAGTTAACTGGGGGTCAGGCGCGCATGTGTCTGATGAAACGATCTATACACTAACAAAATATGTGTATGATCATGAAAACTAGAGCCGATGATAAGATGCTTTCTCGATTTCTGAAGCCTAGAGTAACAATACTGAAAAAAGGTCTTAAACTTCAGAATGAACTTGAAATAGTCCTAATTCAGGTTCCTAAATTCACTTTGGTTTATGTCACATATTGTATAGTATAAATATAGTGGGAGCTAGGAGTGAGAAATATTGTTAGGCCTATACAGTTTATAGAATTCTCAGAGTTTCATACTTCACAGTTACATTACACTCCACTCAAAACAACATTTTCTTCTGTTTCATTGGATTCTTCTGTCCACAGCATAAAACTCCAATAACAAGATGATGTCAGTCGCCTATGGGAACATGAGATTAATGTTCTCATATGTGTTTATTAATTGCTGTAGCCTGTATTCTATTTCTTTTCAATAATCACATATATTTTCCAAATGACAGCAGTGAAAGCTGGATCAATATTGTTCGATAAAGACGAGAAAAAGTTTTACTGGGTGTATTAATTACTTCAACTATATAGATTAGGATATTTACTCAGTTACCATTTACCTAAAAAGAGTGTCATTATTCTTCAATTATGTCAGTATTTATCTATTTTATTGTTATGTTTTATATTTATACATTCTGATACTATATATTTTCTTTCATCTTCTGTCCCCTCTCATGAGAACACAGTTAAGAGATGAAAACAGCTCTCCATGACTTATCCACAGAAATATGAAAGTACGTTTTTTTATTGTTTGGCTCCACCAAAAAGAAGGAAATACAATGCAAACGCTCTTGTCACCTGAACAACACATATTAGTGACATCCCTAAGCAGTTTAGGAGAAGAGAATAGCAATTAGCATTTTTAACACATACATAACGCATTAAGACAGCCAGCACAATCAGAATGTTGCAGGGTGGGCTGGAAAATGAGCAGACTTGTAATTGAAATGTTTTGTGGATGGTTGAGTTCTTTAATTTTATTCTTTCTGTAATGCATTATGCCGTCACCAGGGGACACTCAGGGCTCTGAGATTGTCACCTGATGTTTAGATGCACTTCATAATATCTCCTTTTATGTTCCAGGATAGAAAGCCAACCCGTAACGGCCCAAGAGTGAGTAAATGATAACAAGTAAGGTTATCAACTGGTCCATGAGAGATCACATTCTCAGCCATTAATTGCTTAACCTACGCAAAGGTCACAACACACAATTAGGGCTCATTACCAATTGCACTAAAGTGGTCTGGCATGCCGGCTGTAACAAGAGCTCTGGCTTTAATTAGACTGAACTAGGAGCTACATGGCTTATTGAGCAGCTCACATTATCCGTTGTGTGCGTTGCGTGCAAGATCTATTAATGTTTCTTCGAGCGGTCTGTCCGGCAATAGGCCCCCGTGTGCGTGTCGTTCGGTGCGAGGTTAATTGCTACACCTTAGCTCGTGTCCTTGCGCTAATGCAAATGAGATCTTTTGACATCCCGCGTTGAGTTTGTGTGGTGCAGCAGAAACGGAGAATGCTTGTAAAGGAAGATGTGTAACAAGGGAGCTTGCAGTTGTTTGTAGAAGAGGTCACAGAAGAACAGTGTATTCATGAGATGAAGCGGACACTTGTTGCCTCTCTTAAACTGAAAGGTACGGTTAAAACGCAACACTACTATATCTCCTCGAGTGGGTTTGACATATATAGCCACCAATGAAGAGGAATAATGCATGTTGTCAAGTATGTGATGGCCGCTAGAGATGTGTGCCTTAATTAAACTGAGTTATAAAGTTTGTTTTCAATTTACGGGCGTAAATGTTTTTTCATACTGTATGTTTTTTTTTCATATCTGCTTCGTTGTGTACGGATGTTGTTTAGTACACATATACAGCACAAGCATTTCTCATAATGCATGGGTCAGTGGTTTGATCCCAAGTGAATGCAAAATGTGGCAAAATCCAGTTTAAATGCACTTTGGATTATAGTGTGTGCAAAATGCATAAATATACCAGTTCACACGCAAACGCCCCTGTTTACCGCATCAGTTCACTTTAAATGCCATTGCACCTTTTCCCATATGAGCAGAACATGATCTTTACAGTGGTACGGAAAGGCCAGGATTTGTCATAGCGCTGACAAATGTAGGGCGATTTTGCAGCATTACACTTTGTTATAGCCTGGTGTCTCCACAAAAGTCGCACAGCATCTGTGCTAACCAGCCTACAGGGAGGAAGAAAGTCAATACTGTACTGTAGTGTACATGATACTGCATAGCCCGAGTCATTTAACTGAGCTTTTTATGTGCTGCAGTAAGAGCAGCATGCTAAATTATCAGCATGCATTTTTGGATAACATTTAACTTCAGTTTATGTGACAGTTTAAGTTATATCTTCAGACTGTTTAATGCATCTCAATATGCTTACTTAGTATATTATGGCCTACAACAAGACAGGAAAGCTTCTGAGTTTCTTCACACTAAGACCAAATAAACAAATACATTACATGCTAAACTGAAAATTATGTATTCTGAGGATTAATTATTGAGATGCCAAACAGGTATCTAACATAAAAATACATTGCATGCAAATGTCATTGGACTTCATGGTTAGCTCATGTGCATGGAAGCTTTTTTTTGATGGTCACAATTACAAAATTGACATTACTGGTGCTCATTCCTTTGGAGAAACTGCGGTGCCAGACATTTATGATTAAATAGCAACACATAACACTTCTGAACCTGAATGGAAAAAGGTTCACGGCTAGTTCACATGCAAATTAAAAGATTTGCATAATGACTCCTTTATTGTAATCTTCTGAGATTGGATCTGCGGCCAAAGGTAAATTAAATTCATCACTTGTGGAATGATTCTTAATACAAAGTGGGGAGAATCTGACAGCAGTGATATTTAACACCAGTGAAGCAGATGCAGCCTTTTCATTCCTCTTTGGATAGAATCATAATTGACCTGATTTGATGGAGGCCTATACCTTTTAACCCAAAACTAAATGCCACACTTTAGTTTCCTATCTGCACAATTTTTCAAAAAATTACCATTAACACTTTTTAGTGACCCTAAAGGGACAGTTCAACCAAAAAATTAAATTCTATCAACATTTACACACCCTCATTTTTTTCCAGACCTGTATGACTTTCTATCTTCTGTAGGAACACAAAAGAAGACTTTTTGAAGACGTCGGTAACCCAACAATGTGGGTCCCCTTTGACTTCCATTGTATGAACACAACACCACTGAGACATTTCTCAAATATTTTCTTTTGTCTTTCACAGAAGACTGAAAATTATTTTGTCTTACGTTTCTATGGGTACAGTAACATTTACAAGGCATCTTCTCAGTGTCCTTGCTTTTCAAAAAATTGAAGAGAGAATATGTGTATTTACAAAAGACCGGATTATGGAATAAACAGGCAGATACAGAACATTCAAAACAGTAAATGAGACAAAGCAACACTTTATATCCTCCAAGTCAGGATTATATTTAGCCCAGTCAAAGAAAACCATGTGAACCTATCATGTACAACCGCAGCATTTGCGCATTGCATATGCTTGGCACTCTATGACAACGTCATTGAATGAAAATCATGTTAAAAATCATTTTACAAGGATAAGTAATTAAGTCTTTCTTTTCTCCCTTCTCCCACTGTTTATTTCATGCTCTCACTAGACGTTTAAAGCAGATCGGCCCACTCTCAACGGGACTCGTAAATGTTTTTTATTGTATCTTCACTTAATTAAAAGTATGTCCTTTATTGACCGTGTCTTCAGGAAGCTGACTGACGTTCATTTCTTTGTTGTCCAGCAAAGTGTGATAGACTTCACTGTCCAGCTCGAGGGAGTGGAAACTTTCACTTGAATATAGGCTGTCCTTCATATCACAGTGACACAAGTCAATAAAGCAGAGATCTCTCATTCCTCTGTGAGGGCAAACTTTATATAGGCCCTCTGTTTTTGGCTTCAGGCCTACTTCACTTTGATCGAATAACTTGTGTTGCCATATCCTGCTCTTTGTTGTTTTATCTTCACATAGATTGAATCATACAGCTGTGCTACAGCAAATCAGGTCATGACACAGACACAAAGGCACGGTCTGACCACCATCACTTTCAAAGGAAACACTTTCTTTTCATGAAGCAGGGTTGGTAAAAACTGTGATGTGACGCTTTTTGTTTTGTATGGAATAAGTCATCTACTGCAACACGCACAGCGCCAGTTGCGTCCAGTGTAGACATTGCGTTACAAGTGAAGTCTGAATTTTGAGTCACACAAAGGAATATAATGCCAATACAATGACAAAATAACTTCTTAGTATATTTCAACATTTTGGAATTATAAGGTTCTATCTGCAGTTTTGAGATATTGACCTTCAGAGTTCTTGCATTCCATTGAACTTTGTCGATAAATGTAAAAAAGCTCAAGAAACGTAAACATCACATAATATAAGTAAGTTGTTACAGAAAAAGTTATTTATTTTTGTTAAAAATATCAGATGGAACCTTATACTTCCAACGTGACGATTTGTATTTCTACTGCATTATATTATCCGGACTAAGTTGTAGATTTAGTTTTAGCTGACAGGTGGGCACTTAAACAGTGCATTATAAAAACTATCCTTAAAATGTATACTTGAAAAAACAAGTTCAAAAGTAGTCTAGTAATAGTCATATTAATTGAATTTAAATTATATTAAACTGACTTAAAAATAATGTGTTTCACCTATTTCAACTTGTTTTTATAAATTATACGAAAATCAATAAATTTTTAATGTCAGTTTAATATTATTTAAAATCCAGTGACTTGTAAAGTCATTTTCATTTAGTTTAAAACAGTAAGGCAGCTTTTGAACTAATGTTTTTAAATTGAAATAGGTTCAATAGAGGCTTTTTTACAGAGTAGGAAAGTGTGATTATTTAAAAGTCCTTCCATTTCAATTTTGCTTTATAAAATATATATTAAACAACCTCACTTGTTAAACTGTATTTTGAAAGAGGTTTTTAATTCTAAATGGTGCACAACCCTGAAGTAAACTTCTCCCAAACATTTTATCGTGCTAAAAGAGTCTTTATATGGTCAATTTTGTATTAAAAACACTTATATAACCTTGAGCATTTTAACAGAGGGTTGAAACAGCAATAAATGGATTTACATAAATTAATGATACAAACAGCTGCACTGAAACCCAAAATTAATCCTCTTCCTGCTTTGGCCATCGAGTTCCTCGCACAGCATTTATACTCAGCACTGTGTCATTATCTCTAACCACAGTCTTTAAACCCACAATTGCTTGTGTATTAGTATTAAATGCACAATAATCAAGGAATTGTATCGAGAGTTCCTGTAAAGCCTTTGGGTTAGTACAGGGGAATGAAAACTGAAGTGCATTTTGATATTTCTAATATTTATATGACATGCTTTATTATCTGCTTCACATTGGAAGTCCAGCTGAATTACACTAGAACTCCACAGACACAGTGTCATAATTTTCATAATTTCACAGTAACACATTTTCAGTCCTAGTGCAATGTAAATGAGTTTTTTCGGAATGAATCATTTGTTTGCTTGTTGTTTTTGGTATAGGCACCAGCCCACCACTCTCTAATACAGAGATTCTGCCTGTGGAAAATAGGATTATTGCACATGCTATTGGCCTCTTTTGATGTAACAGCATATGAGCTAGCACTGATAATCAAGACCAGGGACCACGGGTTGGCTCTCTGATTGAGACGCGGATAGCGGCTTTTCCCCATTCCGAACCATGTCGGCCAACTCTGACTTAATCAGGTGGGGAAAAGAGGACAGGCAGGAGGGCGCTGATTAAAATATTGTTTTTTAGCACAGCCTGGGAGAGCCAGGATCCTTATTAAAAATTGATCCCCGTGCTGTGTCGCTTCACGTTGTTGTCCTGCTGAAGAATTCATTACCACTGCTACGCACCATGTCGCCTGCTTGGTGTCCTCCATGTCACCACACGCTGCCACATCCCCGCAACCTCCCCTCCCACCCTCCTTCATCAATTCTGAGATCCGAACAAACCAATATTCCAGAGGGAGGAGAGAAGAGAAGGACGTTGAGATAGAAACGTGTGGCCCTGAGGCCGTCACAGCACTGAGAACATTCTTCATCACTGACATTAGTAACGATTTGAAACAAACGTGCTGTTCATTCGTATTATCCTATCTTTTCAGATTTCCGTCTTTGAGTTCGCCCTAATCTTGATGTCTCTGCCAATGGAAAAGATAAATCTCGTTCCACTGATGTCCTCCAGACAGCAATGAATTTACGTGGATAGCCAATCAAGGCTTTGCTTCTCTTGCTATATTTCGCCTAAAAATGATCTAACTTGCGTGTTCTCTGGGTTTTCAGACAAGATAATATCATGGACTGTGCTCAAATTTATATGCACATAATTCACAGATTTCAATACGAACGGAACAATTGCTCCTTAAATTGCTCTCTCTCCATCAGATGTGTGCTGGGATGTTGATTAAGAACTAATGCAAATGATCAAACCTCAGCGTCAGCCGCCACAGGAAATCAATATCCCTCAAACCTTCGCTCCGTCCCCCTCATTCTTCCACACCGATAACCAGAACCTACTCAAACAAAACAATTAAAGACTCTACCTTAAACTCATTACCCACACCGCTGAACAAGAAAGCCCATTCAAGGATGACATTGAGTGCTGTTTGCTTCTCATTGTGAACCTCTTTGATATTCAGCAGTTGTTTGAGGCCTGTTTAAATACGTAGATTAATTGAGTTCATGTCCACTTGTCTTTGCTCACAAAGGTGTGCCTTTGTGATTGATTTGCTGAGGACTTCGTGTTTATTTTCCATTGATTTAGCACAGAATTGGCAACTAGCACTATATGACTCATTGTTGTACTCGAAAACCCTTAACTTGAGTAATCTCCATCCTAAACACAATTATGAAAGATGTGCAACAGTGTGATTTTGGATTTACCGTGATGAGGTTTTTCCGTTATACATATTAATTTCACTAAGCCCGATCGATGTACTATTTCACTAGTGTTTGAAAGAGTCATTTCAATAATTAAGACCTAAACATGAGCGTCATTACATGATAGACAGATGATCGATTTTTTATCCTTTAATTGGCAGACTGGCACCTTTATTGAATCTACATGTACATATACTAAAGATGACAGTATGCTCTAAAAGGCCATATGTCAAATTTTATCTATTATTAAGATCATTGCATTCATTTTAAAAAGGCATGAAATAAAATTAGAAAAATAATATTTATTTAATGCAGTGTTTTTTAGGGTGACTTATCTGTACACTTAAAATGTATGCGTCCTCATAATATTGAATCAAAAACGCTAACCTCCTCCCCCTCAAAACAATCTCTCTTTACTTCCGGTCACGAGGAGCGTCGTGAGGGCGGGGTTCCAATGATTGACTGACTGCAAACTGGCAGTCTGGTATTTAAATCTGCCTCCATTTTGTTAGCAATGCCCAACTTCCAATGATCCAATCAGTTCCTTAATTGTCGAAATCAAGTTCCGCCGTTGACTTTTCCATATCAGAAGCCGTTTCACTCGGATATACATCAAGATACGGAAAAGAAAACAATTACTTCTATTTCATGGTAACTTTGAAAGAGTGCCTTACATACATTGGAGTAAGTTGATAAAAATTGTCCAATTTCACAGAAAACCCTGTATTACAAAGTGACAATAATTTGACAGTTACTTTGCGTTATCTATCTCTAAGGTGTTAGAGATGCTTTTCACCTGCTCTTTTTTCTGTCACAAACAGACCGAGTGCATTTGCTAGTCTTAAACAAATTAAGATTTGAAAGATCATCTTTCAAATTAACCATTGAAAGAGAGAGAGTTTTGTCAACTCTGTTGACTCCAATTGATTTGAATTGAGTTTTTTTACAGCAATGATGGTGCATTGAGCCTTTCAATAGTTCCCCGGATGTTAGTAACGCATGGAGCTGTGTTGTGATGAACTTTTAACCCATTGAAAGACATAAGTCATTTAATTAATAAAAAAATGAAAGAAATAAAGCATTTGAAGAACAAAACATAACTTCCTGGAACTATCTCAAGGCTCCATTTTAAACTTCTGTTGCTGGCTCTGGTCTAAACTTGTGTGAAAGAGAGTAGGCGAGACTTATTTGCATATATCTGAATATACTAAATGAAGCAATTGTGTAGAGTTCAAGCTATTTTAGAGCATGGAGAATTTTTTTTTTACATAAAAGAACATTTAAATATGTCATGACGTTATCATCTTTAAAGGGATCTTTGTCTCTTGTCGCTAGCAAGTATAAACACCTTTGTTCTTTTCTAGGATTTTGCTGAGGGTTAGTTTTTGATAAGTGTTACGTGTCAGCATGTGATTCTTGCATCATGCTGTCACTCGTGCTCAGACAGCACCTGAGCAGCCGGTAATCGCAACAGCGTCCATTTAGATTACAGCGTTAAATGCCGCTGTGATGGATTACATTTCATGGCCCATTTAGCGTATATATGGCTGCCAAGTAAATGTAAAAGGAAAGAATTTTTCCCTGCATTTCCTGATCTGGCCTCATTCTAAGTTTCACAAAAATAGCACGTTAAACCCAGAATAGAAATGCCAAAGTCATTCCCGTAAGTGATGTTGTGTACTGCAATCTTTAACTTTAAACATGAGAGAAAATAAAAACAAAGAAACCATTTTAGAAAGCATCAACGAGCCCCAGCAAGGAGCAGCAAAAAATTCAAGGAAGAAAAACACAAAGCAAAGCAATCTCCTGTAGGGGAGCGTCTGTAAATTAGCAAACTTAATGAGCCAGTGACAGCATGACGGATCTTTAGCATCTGGGCTGGGTTGACAGTGATTGATAGATGTTGAATGTCTGCGGGCTGATCTGATGTCTGATTTATGCCCGTGTGCGCCACTGATTGCATAAATGCCATTAGAGCTCCCCAATGGCAGCTCTGGAGTGCAGCAAGAGCCAGACTTGATGGAGAAGAGGACACTGACCAACGTGACACAAGTCAACCCCTCGGCTAAGTGCCCTCAGACTGCAGTGACTTGACATCATTGTATCATTTTTTAAATGGTTGTTTTAGTATTTGATTAGCTGTCCTCTGTTTTATATCATCTTTCATTGTCTACTTTAGTACAGTATATGATAACTTTTCCTGGGACTTTGACTTATATATAAAAAAAAATTGTAAACTGTTAATATTACGATTGTTTGTCTGGAAACTTGGGATCCAGTTTCAGGTCATAAACCTGAACAGTGTATTATCAGTTTTAACCTTCACAACAACCTTTAGTCACAATGTTTAATATACATTTTTAAACATAGCTTTCCTGTAGCTCAGTGGTAAGAGCATTGCGTTAACAACGCAAGTTGTGGGTTCGATCCAAGGGGATTGCAAATACCTATGTAAAATGTATAGGATAAAAGCAATGTAAGTCGCCTTGGAAAAAAGCGTCTGCCAAATGCCTAAATGTAAATAAACCCTTGACTAATGTCAGAAACTAATACACAAATGTACATCAACATTCCAGATATAAACAGGTTGTGAATAAGTGATCTTTTGTCTATATAGAATGAAATGGTTTTGTCCCGTTTTCTCCTTATACCCAGAAGTCACAAAAGTTGGTCCGAGAATAAAAATGCTGCCATCATTTACTTGACACTGCTCTTTTCTCCCTTAAAGTGAAAGTGAAAAGAGGCTGAGGCTGTTTCACACAAGTCTGTCAAGTCATACAAATTTGGAACAACATGAGAGTGAGTACTGTTCTTGTAACTTCACAGCTGTGCTTATTTTAACACAATTTAAAATCATTAAAAAAATACTCTAACTAAGCAAAATGAATCTGTCAAACGATTGTAGGACCATATAAGATAATTCCTGTTATAAAAAGTATATACATTTTATATAATAATATATACAGTATGTATATAGTACTATACTATATGTGTTTTTACACACACACATATATATATATATATATATATATATATATATATAGTGTGTAGTTTCAAATAATAAAACGGAAACTAAAATACCAGGATAATCTGTAAAACTGTCAATCCACCATGCCTTCATCCTCAACTCGCTTTCCACAATAGCAAACCTGCGTCAATAAATGACTTTGCTTGCTTCATAAAATATGTATGCCTGTACAGAGAGAAAAATGCTAATATCTCTTGGTGGCCGAATTAGATTTGGAAGCGGAGGCAAGGAAAGAGGAAAGAAATGCATGAAAGAATTTAGCTGTGCAACTCATAAATAGTTTACCAACCTAGTGAAGATTCGTCAAGTTGCATAAGAGATAAATTATATTTTCTGGCTTTGCGTTCTCGCCCTCACGCAGCCTTTTCACCAGAGGAGTGAATTGAATAAAAGATGAGGGATAGAAATTGTGTCTGCGCGGCGCTACCAAGGCTAACTACGGTTTATACCTGCCGACGCTCGTGAAATCCCAATATCCGCGATAAGCCGCATAAGGAATGGGTGTCGCCCATCCTATCATCTTGCTATGGATGAGGAAATATTGACAGCAATACTTAATATCCTCCATGTACACTGTTACATTACAATGTATTCTCAACCTCCTTAAGCCGACAGCTGCTTAAGTTCTCGTTCCTCATGTGGTAAAGAATAGTGCTAAATACATATCCAGTTAAGGTAAATATATGCTAAATAAATAAATGTAACATTTTGGGGAGATGTACCACAATAGGTTTATGATTGTGCACTGTATGTTGACAAATTGAGAAATGAGTCATTTTGTTACTCAGGAGGAGAATTGCTGGAGAACAGTTTCCTCACCAGCTGGTGTAATTGTGCATTGCCTCAGCAGCGCAAAGGTTATTGGTTTGATTTCCACATACTAATAAAATGTGTAGCTTGAATGCAGTGTAAGTCTTTTTGGATAAAAGCAACTGCTAGTTCGTATTAGTTAATGCATTTACAAATGTTAACAAATACAATCTTATTGTAACATGTTACCACACTTTACTTCAAAAACAGGTAAAGTCTACCGTTAAAGACAACCCTGATCTATTCTGTTCTTAAATGTCTCTTATAGATTTTTTTGTTTTGTTTTTAAATCTTTGCAATGTTTGGTATTGGCTAGACATGGTGTCTAGGGTGACAGATGTGTTTATTCATCTTCTATGGCACACAGCAGTGGCCTATGCCCAATGGGAGTGTTCTGGTATGGGAAAGCCGAGATGATTGGTTGTGTGTCGTTTAGCGATCAAAGGGAAAGACACTTTTAAATCATTCCGCATTTGGTCATAGATTACTCAGCGAGGTTGCGTGCAGTCAGAAAACAGAAAGTAATATGTGTCCAAGACTAATGGCCAAACTGTGCACAAGACCGGCGACCTCTTTCAATGTATTTAGTTTGATTAATAGCTTTATAACTGTACGCTGCAGACCGGTCTCTGATTCAGATCTAAAGGTTTTTATTTTGAGCTCTGGCTTTGACATGATTCTACCATTGGGGTTATTTAGAGATGGAAATTATTGATGCAGATACAGTACAGAGCAAATATTGGTAAATATTATGAAGGGTTTTTATTATGTCTCTTATGTCTCAAATGTACTTTTATAATTTGTGTTTTCTAAAACAAAAGTGTTATTGCTTAAAGTTTATTTAAATCCCCAATATTCCCTAAAAAATCATATTTTTTATACATTTTTAATGTGACATGCAGGATTAAACACCCATTAATGTTATTTCCATTTTATAGTCACTTTTGTTTAGGCTACTCTTCACAGAGAGTTTAACTTAGATTTGTTTTTGCAGTGATTTTAATGTTCCCTTTTTCTCGTTCATATCAGTAATACGCTGCATCACCATGCGAAATAGCTTTTTTGCGGTTCGCTCATCAAATGAATTGCAAGGCGTCTCCTGTGACGCAAAAGTAATTTAGCTCTTGTTAGCTATTGTGGAATCATATTGTTTTTGATAAAAAAAGCATCTGCGCACACCATTCCCACAAGCGTTTTCAAATCCCCGCTCTCGCGTTCCCTGTTTTTATCCTGCCGCTTTCTTTTTGTTTACTTTTGTGGTATCAGACACCATTCTATTAAACCCCTCATGTAGCGCCGCTTCGCTCTTAGTGGCAGATTTTCATTACCGAACAAGTCAATCATCATCAAGCCGTCCTTTTGCCTTTATCGCTTGAATCTATTAGAGGTAATGCTTTTAGCGGCATTAACCGGGGCCCCACAAACCTGCGGCAACCAATAGGCGAGAACAACATCCCATGCTGACGCGACCAGAACCCCTGCTGAAAGACCTGAATTGATAGCTCTGCAGGTAGATGAATACCAAACAGAGAGGACCCCCGCCCCTGCTTGGAGTGGAATCTCTTACCGCATCTTAATGGGGCCCGAACTCCTCTGCAGAGTATGGGAGAGATTGATATGCTGCCGGACAGCTTCTTGCCTGCTCCCATTGTGCTATAGGGGAGGGAATGCAGAGTTAGCTGAAGAAAGATTGTTAACTTGGCCTCTGAGATGTTCCACTCACTGAAGGGCCATTGTGATGAGCTTCACTCATGCCCTGGCAACTAAAGCATGGTAGTGTATTATGTGTCTTCCGACCTATGCGGTGCAGGAGAATGGCGCAATGCTTTTCTCCCAGGGGTGACTGTGCAATGTTAATGAGGAAACGTGGACGACTTAAGTCTTGTACTGCACCATTGATTTTTCCCAGAATTCATCACTCTTAGCACTTTGCTGCTAATGCCTTAAAGAGGGCCTGGAAATTCCCTGTCATTCACGGGTAAATGCCATGTGAGATTGGGTTTTTGTCTCCATGCTGTTTGCCCCATTAATGGCGCCAGCAAACCACGTCCGGTTTTTAAAGCGATTAAGCTTGTGTCATTGAATTGTGATTTATTTGTTTCTGTTAATGAAAGTTTCATTGTGGTCATTTGAATGTGTGGTAAAAACGCTCCATATGTGGGTAACCAAAGGTTACCACAAAGTACCATTTGTGCTTTTTGTTTAGATTTTTAGCCAAGTAATTCCATAGTTTAATTTTAACCATGAAATATCATGAAGGAGACATGGTTTTAGAAGGCTTCATGTTGAAGTCAGTAGTGTAATTTAGAATCCTTGCATAGTTTTATTGATTGGAATTTTTTCTTCATCGAGTTGTTCTTGATTTAGTATGCCGGCCTAATATGTTTGTTTAGAAGTATATGCTAACAACTTCCCCACATCCCATAATTACCCAAAGAGATTTTCTAAATCACTGTGCAAAGGGTAAAATTGGATTGTTAGAATAAAAACACTTATAGATTGAATAAGGCTGTTGGTCGAAATGCCGTAATTTACCATAAAGGTTACCCCTTAAGAGCGACCAAGGGCCTCATTTATTAAGCGTGTGTATGCACAGATTTGATCGTAGAGTGTGCATACGCAAAAACAAGGGGGAATTTTCATACTTATTGAAACTGTCTTTGACGTGGAAAAGTGCTTCGAGCCACTTCTGACCAGACGTACTTACTTTTGCTGTCCGAGTTTTTCAGGTTTTTGGAGATATAGGCTATACATGCGCTCACACTGTAAAAAATTGCTGTTAAAAAACAGGCAATTTCCAACAGTAAAATAATTTTATTACAATAGACAGTTTAATCCTGTACACTGTAAAATCTAATTGTTGTCCTTACTTACAAATTATTTGTCAACTTTACTCAGCTGTCAAAATGTATACATTTTACTAGTTTTTATTAAGTTACGATTACTTGCAGGGGAAATAAAACAACTTGCTTTTCGCCTTTAGTATATTTTACTTAAATCAAGCAAGTAGCGGCAAGCAAAGCAATTACTTTACTACACCAGCGAGAGGCGGTGGAGAGCAGATCCTGCTTGCACGCAGAAAAGATTCCCAGCATGCTTCGCGCCAGACTGCATTAGGAGAGTAGATTTTAAAAATATGATTTTTTTATATGTTTTTTGTAAAGTTAAAGACTTGATAGTGTTTAACGTTCACTTCTCTTAAATTTTTAGAAGAGTTTAACATATTTTTCAGTTTTGTTTTTGTTTACGCTCACCTATGTGGAATGATCTACCCGCTGCAGATTCTGTAGCCATCTTTAAGAAACGTCTGAAAACATATCTCTTCCGTCAACATCTGACTGATCTGTTCTGACTCTATTTTCTCTCTACTCTTTATAAAATAAAAATAAAAAAATGAATAAATTAATGGTTCTGTATACTGTGTTAGGTTGTATGAGACCAGTCTTCTTTTTTTTGATTGCTCTTATGCTTTTGTTGTACTTATGCTGTCCCAATTTCTTCCACTGCCTACCCCACCTGTAAGTCGCTTTGGATAAAAGCGTCTGCTAAATGACTAAATGTAAATGTAAATGTAATTAGGGTCTGCAAAGCTTGTGTTCTTTTTTTACCAATGAGCATAGTCTGTGCATACAGTTCTGAGATCAGTCTCCTCTTGCTTATTTTGTGTTGCACGAGTCAAGGTGTTTGATTTATACATTTTTAGAATAATATTTATGTGAAATAAAGAATTTAATTTAGTGAACTTAAAACTCCAATGATGGATAAATTGAATATTTAAACTGTAGTAAAATTTAATTTAGTTATACAGTAATCAAAATTTAGTATTGCAAACTTTTCCGGGTTTACAGTGCAATAAATCCAAGGGAAATTCTTAAATTGGTAATAATAGTTAATTCTGAGTACTCCACACTAAGTCAAGAGTACCTCTGAACAAATTTTTTTAGTTACTTGAACTCAACAATTCCATTTCCCTTTACTTAGTTTTTTTAAGGCAATCGGTTTGCATGCTTTTTTAAAGTAAGATCAACTAATTCGATTTTACAGATTTAACAGACCAAGGCCCAGAGATTAATCCCTTTCTGTAAATGTGCAGCATTTAACTGTACAGCCGTTGGCGCCTGAAAAAAAACAGTCTTACGCTGTGAAAAGCAGCATGGTGGGTGGGGATTTTTAACACATCCCACTTTTTCAAAACATAGAGCGGTAATAAAGATCATGTCACAGCTCGTCTCTTCCTGTCTTAATTCTGGCATTTTTTTTAATGTTTTTTTTCCACAGTCTTTGTGTGAAACAGAATCAGGGTCGTTTTTGTCTGGTTAGCCAGAAGCTACATCCTGGTCTTAGGCTTGCCATTAAAAGGACGTAGTTCAGTTATGATTTTGGTCGGTTTTGGTTAGCCACAAAGTTAAAAGCAAAAAACTGCCAATAATAATATCTAATAATATGGTACTATTATTACTATAGGGAAATATTTATATGATGATATATTATATAAAAATTTATATCATTAAAAACGATTATATATTATTTTGTACATTATTTGTATTGGTGTTTTTTGTGACTGAATGGTATAGTTTTAGCATTGAGAGCCGACTGCTTCGCCTGCTTTTTGATCCAGTATTCGCAGTGCTTCATGAAATTGAGCAAGCCTGATATTTTTGCAGATACCATGATGTAGTAGATGCCATGCATCTTGGAAGTTGTAGTCGATTTGCGAATACAGCGTTAAATGCGGCCTATGAAAAGGACTTAATTTGCCAGAATGCTTCTTCTCACTAGATGAACCAGAAGTCCGTAATTCAAATTCTACCGCGTAAGCATCCTTTGTGTTGATCTTCAATACTGTTCGGTAAGTTAAACTAACAGGTTTTGCTACCTACTCGATTGTCTTTTTTGTTCATATGCAATATTTATTTTTCAAAGTTTATCGATGATTGAGTTTTGTTTGCAGGAAACATTGTCGGCTTGGTTGGCATCAAATAAGTGGATGTTGTGCTTCCAGTCTGGGTAAAGAGTGATTTTTGTTTCATTTAAAAGCTATATGTGTGTTTTGATTTTTGAAATTATGTTGTTGACAGAGTAAAATGAAAAAAAAAAGAACACGACAGCAGCGCATCATGTGGAACAGTAGACTCATCTTCAGTCAAAGACAGACTCCCTGAGGCTACTAAAAAGGAAAACAAAGTAAGACTGTATATTATTTCATTCGTTAACATTTTTCTAACAGGTCATTGTACTTTTCTACAATTTCAACTGAATCTGTAACAATTTGAAAATGATATGTTTCAAATATCAGTATTAGTTCCAAGAGCACGTTGTAGTAATTTGGCTTAATACTGACAGCATGTTTTCAAACATTCAAGGTATTTGATCTTGGATTATTTGGTGGAGTGGATGCGAAGATACAGTCTGGTGAATGAAGCTGGCAATAAAAAACTCAGGCCAAAACTGTGAACTGGAGAGCTGAACATGGGAAAATAGGATTTGCAATTTTGTTGTGATTGGTAAGCACTTACATTAAAAACCGGAACTCTTAAATCTACAAACAATTTTTTCATGCATTAAATGTAAAACTCTTAGCCCTGATGGTGTATTATAGTGTGAAATGTCTCTAATTATTATGCATTTTATTTAATCACATTCTTAACCCTGTATTTGTATGCTTTTATTCTAGAGGCAGTTAGAAGTCCTTCAAGTGCACAGATGATAAGCTTCTAAACCTGGGTTTCATCTAATTATTTTCATCTTTTACAGTGTTGTTTGTAACTTATTTGACTAATAAATATTTGCCTCTCTGTAAACATACTTTTTAGTCTTTAATTTCTCTTGTTCTCTTTATATGCACTAAATCTTTTACATTGTTTTAATTTAATCCTTAATATGTGAAATTATTGCTCAGTTTATTGTTGCTGTGTTTTTTGTTTGACTTTATTTGGTGCGTAATTTCCATAGTGTTTTTATGTTTCTGTTGTATTGTGTGATTTTGTTTTTGTTGTTCCTTTTCTGTTGTCTAAATGTTAGTTTGATAGTTTTTTGGCACCTCTTTTGACATTGTATTTATTTTTGCTGCATGTGAGTAGTGTAGTGACTGGATCATTGAGAAAAGCCTCACTCCCTTTTGTCCTGGTTTCTAGATACCATCATCAAAAGACCATAGCAAACATGGCTCCATGGGGTCTGGTTTTAGGTTGTGAACTCTCACAGAGAGGTTGATAAACATTTGGTTTCTCTGTAGGATATTTACGACTCATAGGCTTCAAAGCAATGGTGATAAGTTTCTGTGTCATCTCTAACTTAACATCTGAGGCTAACCAGAGAAACTTCTCTGACAAATAGGAACTTATGTGATTTAAACTATCCTTTTCTCTAAATGTATCTAAATGTCTAGGTTGTGTGTTGGCACTCGTGCCACTTTAAATAGTCTGTAACTGTTAGATATACAAGTTTAGATTTAGGGTTCATTTGATGTATTTATACGTTGGGATGATTCACAGTTCAATGCCTAGCATGTTTCAACAACAAAAGGAACTTTCTCTGGCAAACACACTTTCATGGCATTGGCCCGCTGACCATCTGGGGGCAGGGCAGGTATGCATTTAAAACACCATCACCGATCCACTTCGGATAGAGATACCTTTTGGAATTAGGAATTGGAAGGGAAAGAGAGAGGACGCTGAGGACACTCCAACGGACACCCCCGCTTGGGGCTCCCCTCTGGGGAGTCCGATTGGGCCATGGACCTTTGGACTCAGAACCCAAACTCAGCATTTCAACAGGACTGAATTCTGAAACCATTCAAGATTTCCATCCATGCGCATACGGATATTGGTCCAACACCGAGATTGCAAGTATCCGTCTCTAACAAAGAGGCACACTCTTAAAGCAGCTACTTTATATTTAAAGATGACTTTATTGGTTTTCAGACATGTTTTACCTGCCTCGTGGCCATCTCACTCTCTTTCATTCTCACTCTTCTCTCTCTCTCTGCGCTCCTAGCGCGTTTGTGTTTCATGTATATGTTTGTCATCATTATGTTTACCATGTAGAGTAGAGTTTAATAAAAACCATAAAGGCATTTGTGATGGGTTCTCTGTGTTCACGCTCACAAACGGGTCACTTAAACTGTGTTTCGATCTATGCTACCTCTGCTCTTAATTCTGTTTGGTAAAGTCACGTTACTTATAGTCATGAGATAATGTTAGTGTATAAATCATCAATGCATTTGCTGGATGAATACATATAGGATTTTTATCACTATACTGCTAATCAGAATTGTAAAATATGTATGTGTAATGACGATTATTACAGGTATTTTCCTTTGAGCCAAACTAATTCCTTGACTGAAATTGACGTTTTAAATAACTCATTTCATATATGTGATCTTGATAGATCTGTTGGAGAATCTTATTTTGGTGAGTTAAACTCATCCTTATTTTAACATGCAGCTAATAATCGCTACAGTAGATTTTATTGTCAGCATGAATTAAACACAACACTTGCATTTGCATGGTGTCTGTGTTTTTTTCCAATTATTCAATATATCATTATACATTCCTGGGAGAAATAAGGTATTTATTTGCTATCTGGGCAGTAGAGTAAATATAAAACAACATAGCAATAACCATGAAATTACAGTACAGCCATAAAACAGAAACCTGTACTTAAACTGTACAGTTACAGTAAATGCTGACAGTACTTTACTGTGAAATTACAGCACAACTGTTAAATGAAAAACGTCTGCAAACCTGTAAAATGACAGTTAATGGGTGGAACCACTGCTGCCAATACTTTACTGTGAAATTACAGCACAGCTGATAAACAGAAAACTGTACTTGAACTGAACAATTGCGGAAAATAGCTGCCAGTACTTTACTGTGGAATAAAAGCACGACTGTTAAATGAAAAACGTCTGCAAACCTGTAAAATTACAGTAAATGGCTGGAACCACTGCTGCCGGTACTTTACTTTAAATTTACAAGAATTTTTTTACAGTGCAACGTTATCATTTAGACATTGTTAAAAGGCAGAGATCTGAAGCTGCGCACAATTTCAAGATCATATGCGATTTATAGATTTCCCATCTGAAAAAGAGGCGTACGTACATTCGTTCTGTGAATCCCACGTACGCGTGAAATTGAATTTAACACGGTTTCCAGGCAACTTTTATAAATGAGGCCCCAGTTTGCATTTTTACTCTTTTCAACTATGATGTTTTTGTTCCACTTTATGTACTACCTTTCAATCTGGTTCAGAACAGCTTTTACGTTACACACTTCAGTGAAAATCTAATAGACGTCTATCCATAACCCAAAGAATAGACTAGTCATGAAAGTTAAAATATAAAGCTTGTATTAAGGAAAATATCAATTTAACAACTCGATATAAAACAATTTATTAAGATACATTAAAGAAAAGGATTGTGACAAAAACATTTATAAATGAAAATTGAAATGCAATAAACAAATATTACAATAAAATTAATTTAAGAAGTTGAGAAAAATATTTTTTTATTTATATTCTATATTAAGATATTGAAATTATCTAGGGAATAAATTCTTAGTTTCACTTATATAACCACCCCCTGCTCTGCCTGGACGGTTTTAAAAATGCCCTCCTGTTGCGTTCATTAGGTCAAACGGTTTTGCCATAAGAAATTGTTTATCAGCATCTGTCAGATCCTAAATTACTTAATGACAAACTTTGTTATATTAATCTTTACAATAAACAATAATTATGACAGTCATTGTAAACTGTTAAATTCCTAGAACCTCGGATTCAGGAGGAACAGTGTGGTTTTCGTCCCGGTCGTGGAACACTGGACCAGCTCTATACCCTCTCCAGGGTGCTGGAGGGTTAATGGGAGTTTGCCCAACCAATCCACATGTGTTTTGTGGATTTGGAGAAGGCATTCGACTGTGTCCCTCGAGGCATCTTGTGGAGGGTGCTCCGGGAGTATGGGATTCGGGACCCTTTGGTAAGGGCTATCCGGTCCCTGTACAACCGGAGCAGGAGTTTGGTTTGCATTGCCGGCAGTAAGTCAGACTTGTTTCCGGTGCATGTTGGACTCCGGCAGGGCTGCCCTTTGTCACCGGTTCTGTTCATAATCTTTATGGACAGAATTTCTAGGCGCAGCCAGGGGCCGGAGGGTGTCGGGTTTGGGGACCACATGATTTCATCTCTGCTCTTTGCGGATGATGTCGTCATGCTGGCCCCATCAGACCAGGACCTCCAGCATGCACTGGGACGGTTTGCAGCAGAGTGTGAAGCAGCTGGGATGAGAATCAGCACCTCCAAATCTGAGGCCATGGTCCTAAGTCGGAAAAGGGTGGCATGCACACTTCAGGTAGGTGGAGAGTTCCTGCCTCAAGTGGAGGAGTTCAAGTATCTGGGGGTCTTGTTCACGAGTGAGGGAAGGATGGAACGGGAGATTGACAGACGGATCGGTGCAGCTTCTGCAGTAATGCAGTCTGTCGTGGTGAAGAAGGAGCTGAGCCGCAAGGCGAAGCTCTCGATTTACCAGTCAATCTACGTTCCTACTCTCACCTATGGTCATGAGCTGTGGGTCATGACCAAAAGGACAAGATCCCGGATACAGGCGGCCGAAATGAGCTTTCTCCGCAGGGTGGCTGGGCGATCCCTTAGAGATAGGGTGAGAAGCTTGGTCACTCGGGAGGAGCTCAGAGTAGATCCGCTGCTCCTCCACATCGAGAGGGGCCAGCTGAGGTGGCTCAGGCATCTTTTCCGGATGCCCCCTGGACACCTTCCCGGGAAGGTGTTCCGGGCATGTCCCACCGGGAGGAGACCCCGGGGAAGACCTAGGACACGCTGGAGGGACTATGTCTCCCGGCTGGCCTGGGAACGCCTCGGTGTCCCCCCGGAAGAGCTGGAAGAAGTGTCTAGGGAGAGGGAAGTCTGGGCATCCCTGCTTAGACTGCTGCCCCCGCGACCCGGCCCCGGATAAGCGGAAGATGGGTGGATGGATTCTAAACTGTACATTATTTGTAGCGAAGTTGTATAAAATAACCTTTCAAGACAGGGCAAACCTTCATTTTAGTCTGACTACCTTTTCCAAGAAGCCTGACCTAAAAGTCATTCAATCCAATGGATAACATCACAACAATTTTGAAGTCTTTAAACTGCTTTCGGGATATTCCAATCAATTTTTGTAAAGAACTGATTGGTATAAGCCCAAAGTACATCATTACCGTTTAAGGGCACAAATAAACTCTGTTGTTACAGTACAGGGGCACGCAAGTAAGGTTAGCATTTAAAGCCAACTACAATGTGGACAATACTGTTAAACCTGCTTAGTGCGATTCCTACACACAAATAATGTAGCGAAATAATGAAAACATGTGAAACCGTAAATACAGATACATACTAACTAGACTGTCCAAAGCAGCTGTAAAAGCAGATACAAAAACTGCACCCACTCAATTAATTGATTTCCACATGTAGCGTGCGGCAAGTAGTGACTACGGCACCCCAAACAAAAGGGGAAAACAACCCAAGTAAGGACACACGTCTACAATCCACTGAAAAAGAAAGGCAAGAGGCGAGAGTAACAAAAATATTTGTTCTTTTTATTCAAGATTATTTCGTTAGTTTCTGGTTTTAAATGACATTTCGCCAAAATGTTTTATAGTAGTAAATCAAAAAAACAAAAATTAGATCCCATAAAGAAATCAAATCAAATAAGAGGCTGAAGCTTCCTTTGAATAGAGTGGCTCAGAGATGAAGTATTTTTGTAGGCTAACCCGGAAGTGCCACCCTGGTTCCCTGTAAAAAAGCTATCACTGTGCTACACTATGGTCTAATCTGGACTTTTTTTCCATTCCACTCCCACCCGCTGAAAAGTCACTCGTGTTCTTTTGAAGATCTGGAAAGTGAACAAGTTGGTATGATTTATTAGGGTTTTCATGAATGTATGGAACATATTTGCTAAACACTCAATGGCTGTGTAAACCGAACCCTTTTTGCCTAGTCAAAAACTGCCATGCAGTTTTTATGCTCACAGCAACCATTTTTGGTGGATGTCTCTTTAAATGTTAATGAGTCCTTCTGTCCGGTGTGTCAACACAAGTGTAGTACTACCATGCTAATGGTTTAGATAGATTGTGTTTCCCGAATCCCTTGGCGGTTAGTTTTGTTTTAAACGTCTCAAATCATTCATCCAGAGACTATAAATCAATCACAGCAAAGAGCGCTCACGTTTTGCGTGCTTGCCTAAAATCCACGGAATGCGCACCTGCAGATCTCAGTGAAATAACGTGGGTTTTATAAGTTGTCGTTGACAAGTTAAAATTACACCTACAACGAGAGCATAATTAATGTTGCAACAGATTTTTCAGCCCAAGGACGAATGATTTGAGACGTTTAAAACAACTGCAGTTTTCAACTCCGTTCATTTGAAATATTAGCTCACATAATTAACATACACCAAAACGTCTTGGTTACGTATGTAACCTCGGTTCCCTGATGGAGGGAACGAGACGTTGTGTCGAAAGACGACAGATGGGGTTCGCCCTTGAGAACCTATCAGCTCTGACTACTTTAGAAAAGGCCAATGGAAATTGGCGAATGAAATTTGCATGCCGGGCTCCGCCCCCGGATATCCGGTATAAAAGGAAGCCGGCGTGCTTCATTCATTCACCGTTTGTTCTGAAGAGCCTGAGAGCCTGAGAGCCTCTCACGACTGCTGCAGAGGCGATATGCGTTAGTGGCATGAGGGACACAACATCTCGTTCCCTCCATCAGGGAACCGAGGTTACATACATAACCAAGACGTTCCCTTTCTGTCGGTCTCTCGACGTTGTGTCGAAAGACGACAGATGGGGTTCCCTTTGGAAAACGCCACAACGCCTATCGCGTCACAGTCTCTAACGAAGCGACGGTAACAGGCCTTGGCGTGTCAACTCGAGGCTTTCGCGAAACTGTAACCTTCCAGTGAGATTGGTCGAGGTTCCCAGAGCTTCCTGGGGAAAATGGGAAGACCCTGACCACTACCTTCCACGGACGGGGCCTTTTCCCTCTTACTGGCGAGAGGCCGTCAGGAGCAGGTACCACTGGGTAAGCACAACTTCCTTAATTATGGATGCGCTGCGGAGGCCACTTCCTACCATCGGGAGGAAAATAGTGGAAAAGCATGGTCTCGCCATGAGGGGAGATCACATGAGAAATGCGGACTAATAGTTAACCGCGAGGTGGAGGTCCACCTAGGGAGGTCATGGGTTACCAGGATGGGAACCATTCATGAAAATACATCAGACGGAACAGCCCAGGGAGGGGGTGTTACATACGTCCGGTAGCACTAGGTCCAGTTAGAGCTATCCGGGATAGCTCACATGTTTTCCCGGCCTCAGGGGGAAGGCTGCTCCGCCCAGCCAACCCCCAGGGGGTGCTTGCTTAGTGATGGATGGAATGCCTGTTCTTAACCAAGTGGTTGGGTAAGAAGGAGGGCAGAAGGATACCTTTTCTTAACCCAGAAGGGGTAAGAAGAGAGGTGGATAGCACACTAACCCAACCTGCTAGAGGGTGGGGTGGTGCTTTCGCAGGCATACGCCCAGCCGGATGCCAGTCCTACATGTTGCCACGCAGGACATGGTCTGATACCGGGTTTACGCGAAGGTTATAGAACCTCGCAAAGGTGTTGGGCGTAGCCCAACCCGCAGCTCTACAAATGTCTGCCAGAGAGGCACCACTAGCCAATGCCCAGGAGGTGGCTATGCCCCGAGCGGAGTGGGCCCTAACCTCCAAGGGGCATGGGCGGCCTTGGGATCGGTACGCCACCCTGACGGCGTCCACGATCCAGTGTGCCAGTCTCTGTGTGGAGACAGCCCTCCCCTTCTGCTGACCTCCAAAACAGACAAAGAGCTGGTCAGAGCTCCTAAAGCTCTGTGTGCGGTCCAGGTAGAGGCGCAGTGCGCGTACTGGACACAACACGGATGGGGTTGGGTCTTCCTCCCCAAGAGGGAGCGCCTGCAAGTTCACCACTTGGTCCCGAAAGGGAGTAGTGGGAACTTTGGGCACGTATCCGGGCCTGGGTCTCAAGATAACGTGAGAGTGACCAGGTCCGAATTCAAGGCAATCCCGAAGAAAGGTCATGGAAGACCAGGGGGTTAGGGTGCGCCGGCAGAAAGGCGTGATCACCAAACGCCTGCTGCCAGTGTGCCACGCTCTCCTCGGAACTCGACTCTGAAGCCAGTGTTGAAGCGGTCTCATGTGCATCAACCCGAGGGGTATTACCCCCGTCGAGGACGCCATATGCCCCAGGAGCCTCTGAAACTGTTTCAGGGAGACCGTGGACTGCCTGAAGGATTTCAGGCAGTTCAACACTGACTGAGCGCGCTATCATGGAGACAGAGTTGAGTTCCATACCGAGAAAGAGGATGCTCTGCACCAGGGAGAGCTTGCTCTTGTCTCGGTTGACCTGAAGCCCCAACCGATCTAAGTGCCGGAGCACAAGGTCCCTGTGTGTACACAACAGATCTCGCGAGTGTGCCAAGATAAGCCAGTCGTCGAGATAGTTGAGTATCCGCACACCTCTTTCCCTGAGGGGAGACGTGAGGTCGGTTTGCCGATAACAGTCCAGTGGAGTGTGCTGACGGCAGAGGGAAACACCCAGGGAGGAAAATGGCTCTTTCTTTGAGCATGTGGGCGCCAGGCCCTGAAAAGGGCCCAGCTGTTGGGACGAGGCAGGGACCGTCCCTGACCGACTTCTCAGAGGCGTAGCTGTGATGGTCGGGCCCGATGGTATCCTCCCTGGGGTCTTCCCGTCAGGGGCGCTTCCTCATAGAAGGCTGCTGACGGGGTGGTGGTTTCCCCTTCGACCTCTTCCTCCGGGGCGCAGCCTGCACCGGGGGCACGGGAACCGGAGCTGATGTCGAAGGGGGCCTGGGCTGCCGGGAAGCAGACGTCGCTCGAGAATTGAAGCCGCCTTGGGGCGGCCGAGTCGCGGCGAGGAAGAATGTGGCTGATGGCCTCTGTCTGCTTCTTCACCGTCGAGAACTGCTGAGCGAAGTGCTCGACGGTGTCCCCAAACAGCCCACCCTGCGAGATGGGTGCGTCGAGAAAGCGGACTTTCTCGGCGTCACTCATCTGCGCAAGGTTAAGCCAGAGGTGCCTCTCCTGGACCACTAATGTGGACATCGTCCGACCCAGGGCCCGCGCCGTCACCTTGGTCGCCCTTAGAGCGAGGTCAGTGGCAGCACGGAGTTCCTGCATAATCCCCGGGTCGGTCTTACCCTCGTGGAGCTCCTTCAATGCCTTGGCCTGGTGGACCTGCAGGATGGCCATGGCATGGAGGGAGGAGGCGGCCTGACCCACAGCGACGTAGGCCTTCGACACCAGGGATGCCGAAGTCCTACACGCTTTGGATGGAAGGCGCGGCCGATTCCTCCAGGTGGCAGCCGTCTGCGGGCAAAGATGCACCGCAACAGCACGCTCCACCTGGGGGATATCGACGTAGCCTTTGGCCGCCCCACCATCGAGGGAAGTAAGGGAGTTGGAGCTGGTCTGACTGGAACGTGCCGTAAGTGGGGCGCTCCAAGTCCTACACAGCTCCTCATGCACCTCCGGGAAAAATGGCACCGGGGGTGGGCGCGGTTTTGCACCGCGCTCCGACCCCAGATACAAAGTATCCAGCCGCGAGCGCTGGGGTGGAGGCAGTGGTGTACACTGCAACCCAATGCCCGCGGCTGCCCGGGTGAGCATGGCCGACATCTCAACATCCGCTTCCTCCAGCGCCCTGCCTCCACAAGGGGGAGGCTGCGCGGAGTCTTCAGTGTCGGATGCCAGCAAATCTCCCTCCGATGCTGCGAGCGACATCTCATCTTCATCACGCATCGTTTCCGAATACGTGACAGAGGATCCGGACAGTATGCCACCGCCGGTTGGGGAACGGCCAGACGAGCGAAACGGGGAGCAGGCGGCCCCTGAGCGTTTAGCTGGCGGGTTTGCGCTTGCTGAAGTCCCCACATCACCAACGCAGCTAGCCTTTGTGGACAGCAGGGCTTTCGCCCCCGTCGTCGCAATTTGGGTAGCGAGCGAAGTGGTGGCTGTTTCCAGTAGGAAGACAGCCACCCGTGACCGCAACGTCTGAATGCCCATCCGCCCGCAGTGCAGGCAAGATGGGTCTATGAAAGCTGCCTCGGCATGCTGGACGCCCAGACACCTAACGCAGATCTCATGTCCGTCCCCCTCCTCGATGAGGGTGCCGCACCCAAGAGAACAGCGGGACATGCCGCTGGAGAAATTAGCCCAGCCCTGAAAAGGGCTTTTTGGAAAAATTCTCGAGCACCACTGGAACCGCCGAGACGCCCAGGGGAAGGTCGCTGCAGGAACAGAGGGACGATCCGCTGCACACGTCGTAGAACCAGCGAGTTTGAAAAAGTTAATTTTCCTTTTTTTAAGGAGCTTGTATTCATGAGCGATGGCTCTGAAGAACAAACGGTGAATGAATGAAGCACGCTGGCTTCCTTTTATACCGGATATCCGGGGGCGGAGCTCGGCATGCAAATTTCATTCGCCAATTTCCATTGGCCTTTTCTAAAGTAGTCAGAGCTGATAGGTTCTCAAGGGCGAACCCCATCTGTCGTCTTTCGACACAACGTCGAGAGACCGACAGAAAGGGAACTCCAAGTGTACATTTGCCAAATATAGAGCAAGTATAACTGGCTTTGAATGTTCTTTTAAAAACTTAGCTCCCTTTGCTATCGTATGCAACGTTATCTTCATAAATATATATGGTACATATACGTCAATTCAAACTGTTGATCAAGATTACTACCATCAGCAGCTTTGTCTCATTCAGTTTGTCTCGATCTCTCTTGAGGAACAACTTCAGCAAATCCTGCTTGTACTGTCCCAGGTTGATAAAGTACTCCTGCTTGAAGAGATTCACCCAAACAAGCAGGTTTTTTGCTAATGGTTGCTCAGGGCTTTCCACTAATAAAAGAAATCCACTCCTGTCTCTTCAGAGGTTGGGAATCTGTGCAGTCACTACACTGCACTTTTGCCATGGCATCACTTACACAGCTGTCGCATGTAAAAACAATGGCAGCAGTTCCGTGGGTGGAATTGTGTAGATGAAGGGGCGGTAATATTATAATAGGAGCCTGCATGTACATCACATCAGGAGAAGAATCTGAACGGCTCCATTTCTCACATGCTTGCAGAGAAAGGCTTACCAAATCATAGGTGCTGGGAACTTGTCTTTCACGTTTTCTGGGTTATTAGATGCACCAGGGACCCGAATTATAGTACTTAAACAGACTTTCATGCAATGGGTCCTTTAAGGTTAACCGTTCCTTAACAGGACAAAAAGGTATAATATGTTCGGTTAAAAAGTATGTTTGGGATGGTGTTAATTGATGGTTAATAACAAAAGGACAGGATAGAAAGACAATGCGGCTTTTGGGTTAGCATTGCAGTGGCTGGTGTAACAGTTGTGTCCGGAAAGCGAGTGGAAAATAAATGGAGACTGAAATCCAGACATGGTCATTTTGCAAAGGACTAGGTCATGGGACAAGAGAGGACCATAGGGTTACCGTGCCAAAGCATCCACATGAAATAATTCCCTCCCTGAAAAACAAACATCCAAGTTGGCATTATAGCTTTTAACCTTACACATTGAGCAACATAAATATGAATATCTGTTGTGCAACACCACATCCATCAAAAGGTGTAGCATATACAAGACCTCCATGAGTGGGTGAAGTGTACACAATCAGGTGGCAAATGGCCAAGAGGAACAGGTGCAGAACTACCTGTGAGAAAGTTAAAGGTGACTCAATACTGAAATTATTGTACAATGTCATTCCCTGAGCCTTTCATCTGCAAGTCTGCCATTACAATGGAAGACCAGTTATGTTTATGCACTGAAATGAACCAAGGAAAAAGAAGTAACAAACACAGCTCATGTGGACAAAATTGTGCAAAAACACTGGCATGTAGCTTGTTTTAGAACATTAGACCTTTAAAGAACAGTGTAACAACATAAGTGTTGATTCAGTGCATTGGTCTAGTGAAATTTTTTGGCAAAAGGCCAAGATGTCATTGTGTTTTTACTTTTCCGAAGGATATAACACACGCTGTAAGAGCAGTTTGTCAGTTTTCGGCTGATGTGGAAACATGGCGAATTCCATAAAACTGAAGGCAACAGTTAGATTTTATAAGATATTTAATGTCCTGTATTGAGCCCAACTAACACTAAATTGTATGTTGTACTAGTTTTATTTTTAGTCAATTTATGCAGTGGATGATCACAATAAGTAAATCACAAAAACAACAGGAATTCCCAACTTACCTCAACAAAGCTCAACTTGGTCCACACCTGAACCAAAGAGTTGCAAATTCATTAAATCATCACCACACCTCAGCTTCGGAGACATTGCAGCCCAGCCTCCTTCAGATGAGTTTCCGAATTGTTCTTGTGTTACTTCGCTAGCCTGCAGACCTTCAATACAATGCAAGTGATTCATATGACATTTAAATATTTTTGAATCCATTAACACAATAATATACAAGTGCATTGGATACAATCTGTGGAGAATCAACAACTGGCCATACTCACTTCACCTCACTGTACTTTTTCTCTTACATTTAGGCATTTGGCAGACGCTTTTATCCAAAGAGACTTACATTGCTTTATCCTATACATTTTACATAGGTATTTGCAATCCCCTGGGATCGAACCCACAAACTTGCTCTTACCAATGAGCAACAGGAAATCTTAATGTATATTTGCACTATGTCTGCAGCATGTGTACACTTATGCATTAAGCTCCAGTTGCGAAGTCAAATTTCTTGTGTTTTAAAACATACTTTGCAATAAAGACCATTCTGGTTCAGATTGAATGGGGAAGTCAAAATCACCTAACTGCTGATTAAATCCCTCTTGGTCTGACAGACGTTTTATCCCCTTCATCACTTGTTTCTACAGCACTCCTTGGCCGATCTGAAATACAAAAAACGATTTGTAACAGACATTCAAATTATTTTTGAATCAATATACACTATGATGCACAAATGCATCACATACAAGAGACATCGTCGTCGTCGTCGTCGTCATCAATGGGGTAGTCAAAATCAGCCAACTGCTCATCAAATTCCTCTTAATCTGACATGTCAGACAACGTTTTATCCCCTTCATCACTAGATGTTTCTATAGCACTCCTCAGCAGATCTACAATACAATGCAAGTGGTTCGTAACTGAAATTTCAAATCCCATTGAAATAAATTACAATACCTATTTTTTTCATGAAATATTCCAGTGTTTATAGTAAATAGTTTATCAATGTGGGTCTCAAATTCCATTAAACTCGGAAATGAGTAAAAATACTGAAGAAAAAATGATCACAATTTCCAGTGAACGCCCAAGTGTATTACATACCCGAGACTGCGTCGTCAAAATCAGCTAACGTTTCATTCCCTTCATCACTAGTTTCATCTGCAATACAATGAAACCGTTAAGTAACTGACATTTAAGGCCCCTGCAGTGAAAAAATTACTATGCCTATTTTTCAATGAAATATTGCAGCGTTTACTGTAACTAGTTTATCAATGTGGGTCACAAAATTCCATTAAACTCTGAAATTAGTCAAAATACCGAAGTAAGTATCCAGGTCACGGGAACTTTAAATCCGTTTTGAATCCATATACACTACAAATGCGACTATACATACCAGAGATGGTGTCGTCGTCTATGGGGTCGTCAAAATCAGCGAACTGCTGCGATCTCTCTTGATCTGACATATCAGATAACAATATTCCACGTCTTTTACAAAACGCCATTCTGTGCGCGGCTGCTTGAAGAAGTACATACGCTATTGGTGCACAAACAGGATACGGTGCTGCTTTATGAGCTCCCATATTGCTTGTTTGGTCAATTGTAATGTCCATGGCCAATCGCAAACTTAGTTCAATCACTGACGTATCAGTTTCAGCTGTTTTCAACTTCATGCGACTCTGCGCAGACAATCGGCGTATGATAAATGTCAAATGCGAATTTTTCTGCGCAGCGGAAGTCTGGCACGACCATTGCTTGGTTTGCGTTTTTCTCCCACACTCCCAGCAAGCAATTTAGCGTCTAACAGCAGTCCAAACACAGCCCAGACGGCTCGTCTAAAACAAGTCAAAATTTGGTCTATCAGTGAAAATCGAATAGATGTCTAACTATAGACCAAGAATAATCATCAATTAAACGGCTTTCTAACGACTACATGTATACGTCTATTAGACGGTGTATATGTGTCTAGGCTAAAACAATACTCAATTTAAAACATAAGAATAGACCAGTCATCAATTAGACGGCTAATAAACGAATATGTCAAAATAATATGTTTTATTCATCAAAACAACTTGAAACTTGTATTAAGAAAATAACATTTCACAACCTCGGAAAAATTAAAGAAAGAAAAGAGCCAAATTTAAATAATGATATCAGGGTTTTTCCTGCATAGGGAATTTTCGAGGCGCCGCCTCCGCCTAATTTTGCGCCGACTCTGCCCCTCTCGACAAAAACAGTGTAGCAGAAACGATGTGTTCATGCCATGGACAAGCGTTGCACTCAATAGGCATTTGTAACTGTATTTGTGACATTGCGCCACTATTGTGATGTGCTGCTTCAGGAAAACAAACTGCACTTTTCCAAAGATTTTTCCTCAGTTCTGTCGTGACTGGTGAGTATTGTTTGTTTTGCACCCTAATACGTTTTTAAAGGCTTTCAAACTATACATTTCATCACACGTTATGTTTTAAACTTAGCAGATATGGCTCGTAAAATCACAGATTACTTTTTAAAGCCAGTTTGTAAGCAGGCGGATCACGAGGGCAGGTAAACAGTCCAGACAGCAAGAGGCTAACGTTACAGTCTGTAAATTAGCCAATATTCTGTAAACAAGTCGTAAATATGGTGTTATTTGCTGTAACATAAAATATTTGGATATTTTGTCTTTCAGCTTCGCTTAACGAATAAGCCATAATACAGAATACACCGCTGCCTTATCTACTGAATAATTTCGCCTATATGATGACACATTAAGAAGTTAAGAGACTAAATGGCCTCTGCTCGCAAAATTGACCTTTCTCACATCATGTCATCTTTTCCACGTTGCGCTGTTCGCGTTCGGTATAAGTTACGGTTTAAGTAAAACTGTGTGCCCTGCTTACATTACCTGCCTGGTAGTAATGCGCAGATTGCAAGCAGCGAGACCTACACTCAAAAAAATATTTTTGCTGCCTGTTCAATTTACTTAACTTGCTTAAGTTAAATCAACACAACTTTTGGAAAATATGGTTACAACATGATTGTTTTATGTTAAGTCATATAACTGAATCCATTCATGTTGGGAGAACATAAAGGAGTTGTGTTGTGTTAACATAAAATAGTTATAATAGGGCAGAGGACTTATATTTCCCAGCATGCTTTGCGTACACTGCATTTTGAGAGTTATTTTCTTAAATAAGTGTTTTATATTATGTATTTTCCAGTAAAAAGAAACACTTGTTAGTGTTTAATGTTCATTTATCTTAAAAGTTTTAAAGAGTTAGATATATTTTGAGTTTTGTGGTTACCCTTGTTCAGAAAATTGTTGCCTTTGGTTAGGTCGTGGGCGGTTACAATAAATTTTTTTGCATTTCTCTTGAGTTCTATTTTCTCAATATCATCTTATTGAAGTTAAATGAGATAATGTCTAATAAATTTTACAAATGTATAATATAAAAAATGTTGAACATTTCATTTTATTTTAGTGTTTTTATTTGACCTACAGACTTAGTTGCTCTAAGTTCCAATCATTAAGTATACTAAATTCATTGAATAAACAGGAACTGAATGAAACTGTAGAATTTATTTTGGTTGAACGTAAAAATATAAATTTTAGGATAACTGAAGTTAATTAACTCAATAGTTTAAAACAAAACAAAGCCTGTTAAATTGATTCAACTAAACAACATTGCTTTTACCTTAAGCAATTAACTTACATTTACTGAAATAAAAAATGTTATTTAATTTCAATGTAATCCAGTTACGTGCAACCAGTTGACATAAAAAAGTTAAGTTAGTCCAACATATTATTTTTTTGAGTGTACAAGGGCTGTTATAAAGTTTGTTGCGTCTTAAATCTAATCTATCAAATTTGAAAAGAGGGACATAAATAAATGTTACTGACGAGATGCGGGAAATTTATTTGGTCTGAAACAAGTAATGCAGAACCAGACTGAAAAATAGGAGACGTAAATGTTCTGCTGATGGTTGTGAACTATGTTGATAAGAAAATAGTACAATGGTCTCCAATCTGCATATTGTTGTTTGTAAAAATGAAAATGTTTCATGATGTTTCTGTTCAGCTACATTATAAAAATAAGGATTATTTTCAACGAAAACTTTAGACAATTGAGAAACACAATGAGAAATTGCCTTATATTAAAATAATATAAAAATGTAAGTTAATTCAAAATAGTAATTAAAAACTGAAATGACTTTAAATTAAAACTGTAAGATATATTTGCATTTTAGGGGCTTTAAACATTTGATGACGAATGATAATTACGTTTTATTTAATCGGCAGTCCACAAGTTCTTTTGAGTAAAAAATTAGCTAAAACCAATTTATTGATCAAGTACAGGAAAGAACGCTGTTTAAAATTGTGTCATTATCCTTTCACCCTATTCACCACGGAAAGCTTGTAATAATGGTTTGTAATTTGCCCTGTCGGGTGGACTATCCCGGAAATCCTTATATAGTGTCTTATATGCGTCATTTCGTCACATTCGTACACAGAACGAAGGGGATTTCTTATAAACGCCAAGCAGTGTTGACATCTGGGGATTCATCATTTGTGAAAAACAAGCAAGAACGAACTGATGACAGTTTACAAAGATACAGGGAATGTGATCGGACTCGTGCGAAAACCAGAATTAATATTGGGAAGGCATTTCAAAGGTGGCGGGAACTCATTGATCTGAAAGGATTCTAAACGGATGCAGACATCGCTTTATTTATTCTGAAAAGGTAACGTTAAGGTTAATACATTTTAATATTTCAATAGATAACATAAAACCGTTGCGCACTTGTTGTGTTAATACAGACGGGTACAGTTTCATCGGTTGTTCTTTCTCTCTTTGTTATGTTCATTATGATAAATGTAATCTAAGACCTATTTAAGTGGGATAAGTATTATCTGGGGACCTCGTGTGATTTAGAAAATGATGTTTCCCCGCAATCTGTATTTCATGCGGCGCGAATTAGCACGGACAAGTGAAGCCTGTGATTTTACTCAAATTTACGGACTAATATCCCGGATATGATGGCAACGCTTTGCATATAGTATATATAGTTGTATGGTTATAATGATTTATGACCGAGCCTGTCAGCATTTTAGAGCCGCGTTCGGAGATCTTCTGTCAGGTTCATGTTACGGGACTTTCCATGAGTAATAACAAAATGACCCAGCACCCGAAATTATATCAAAACCACTTCAACACAGCCTCCATTTGGGAAATTTGTGTCTGTTTATGTTCTTATTTACTCATTGTTATATCATCTGCCATGCCATCTTCTGTGTTTATTATGCGCTACTGATGTTCAGTGAAGGTTCTCACCGCTGCACTGTCACAGGCCACGACTCAAAACATCAGACTCATCCGCGCAGGTGAGCAGAGTAGAATCACAACTCACGTAAAGAAATACCTCCGCACATCACCTGCAGTAGCAATTACAAGCTGAGATGGCAACAAAGAGTAGAATCCTACGGACTGCCCCTTTAATGTGCTGTATAACATAAAGTTCACTTAAAACAGCATACTGTATAATACAAAATCAAATCAAAATGATGGTACCATGAAGCGTACATTTTACATGGCATTGTGTGCATGCACATGATCAGGATGGTACCACGTCAGCTTAATTTTGAGCCACAAACAACCCTGGATATTACAATATGGTTGTAAACACACTTTTTTTTCTAAGCACCACCTAAAGCGCTTTTAACCAATCTTTCCTTGGAAACTGTGGTCATCTGTCAAATAATTGTATAATAAAGGTCCTACATTTCATGTCATTGAAACTGCTTTATACAGAAATCATTTAAAAGAATGAAAATAAAAACGTTACTGATGCACATGCTAAAGTATTTTGTTAAATTAAATATCATAAAGTTGGAGATGTGTGCTGTGAATTAAATGGTGTTTGGCTTTATTCCAAATTAACACATTTAAGATAAACATCTGTATAGGCATCATGTCTGGTAGAAACATTTTGATAATTTTTTTAATATTTTTATTGCACTGGCGCTCATCACTGAACACAGAAGAACATCACCATCATTGATCTCTTACTATAATATAATACAATATACAATACTCCTGCCTTGTGACTGTGTGTAATTACCTAAAGACTTGACCAAACCTGCATCAACAAAGAACACAATACACACTATGCATAACGAAACGAACTAATAACTGCCATCAATGCCAGTTAAACTTTTATTCACTTGTAAATAAAAATCTTCAGCTGTTTACCCGGTCTGCCATAAAAGCATTTTTCTTGCCCATCACATGTTTATTTGTACTTTTTGGTATATATATGTTTGTATATATATATATAAATACATGTCTTTATTGAACATTACACTTTGATTGGTCCGTTTTGTACACACTGCAATTAAAATTACAGCTCTATGCATACATACATGCTGGACACCTTTTACCACATGAATGCATCCATATATCATTTAATAATCCCTAAAGTACTTCATTCAGTTCTTTTCTCTCTTTGACAAGTTACAAACACTGTCTGCTGTTGTTAGCGCTTAGCACTAGGTATAAGGAGGGGCTCTGGCATAGGTAAGTTACCCTTATTTTAGTGAGATGGAAGGGTCTGTAATGCTTCCAACTGGAGAAAGCGTAACAGCTAACAAAACCCATTGGCATCCATTTAAGAAACTAGCCTGTGTTCTCCTTTGCTGTGTTCCGATGCAGCCAAGGTGATGGCAATACCCGTTGCGCTTTTCAGGCTAAAGCTTGCACCGGCTTCCCTTCTATTTGCTTTGGTGTGGGGGAGGAGCTGAGTCAATTAAAGGTTCTGTGTGTAAGTGTCAGAGGCCACTATTGGCGATGAGGGAAATTGCAACCTACAGCTCCTCCACCCCCCTCCCATTAGAGAAGCTACGGTTGCCGTCACAGGACAAAAGGGTTCCGTAAATGATAGCGGCTATTATTGGTGGTGTTGATAATTGCAATCTACGTCTCACAGGCGAACAACAGACTGAAGCAACGGACACAGGACAGAGAGGTCGTCGTCTGAGACAGCAGAGAGTAACGTTTGCAAGTCAAGTGACGAGGTTTATTTACAAAGAAAAATAAATAAATTAAATTTACTTAATTCATCATTTACTCTAATCGTTATAGTGAATATTATTGTTACTTGTTTAACATTGTGTCAGTGATGTATTCGCTTGTTTTGCATAGCATTTTTTGGTACGGTAACTTGGTTCGTAACTTATAGCCTATTGAAACGGCTTGCTTATGCTAAAGGCGTGAAATCTAAACGCGAAAGTCTTAGCTGATGTTTTTCTCATCATCAAAGAGTCAATCAGAGGACTTAACACAGGTAGTAAGAGGGAGAGGAAGAGAGAGAGAGGAAGAGAGAGAGGCAGAGGGCGGAGAGGTAGGGGTGTTGGAGATGCAGGCAGGGCGAGGAGACGCAGAGGAGCTAACGTTACCCGGGAGGACCGCACAAGAGAGGATGTGGAAGCTAAGCAGTATTATAATATAACTTACACACGATTTATGCAAATTATGATTGTAAACATGATTTCTTACTTGATTTGCACATGGCCATACAACAAGGACTTATAGTACAATTACAAAGTGCTAATAATTGACAAAGAAAAACGCTACTTCTCTTGATGATCAGCTCATCTATTAGCTAAAGCTATCAAACAAACAGTTCACTTATATAGCGGAAATTAGACAAACTTACCGGTCCAGCAGAAAGCTGGCAACTTTGCCGTTGCTTAGCAAACCCGTTTCCTGCTTCAGTGCCCTCCATTTGGGAAAAGCCAAGCCGATGTTTATTCAGGTTTTCTGCCGTTTTTTGTCTCGACTTCGCCTTGCTGCATCATATTTTCTCTTTTTTGCTGACACAGATTGATGCTCTGTCGGCTCTTGTGCAAAGTATGTTTTGTCCGCCATTAGCGCTAATTTCACTTCTTACTGCAACAAAGAACCTTTTCTATTTCTAATAAAAAACGTGACAAGTACATTTTGTTACTGTTCTTCCTCTTCTTCTGCTAATCCTTCTATGAAGTGGCTTTGCAAGCTGCCTCCAAAACACAGCCGAAGAAGAAGAACATAGTCCTTTGCATCCTTCGTTTTACAAAATGCGCTCAGTTTTTCCGTGAAGTGCTACTATAGAAACATGGCTGTGCAATTTGATAAATTACATGTAAGGGTGTGCCCGCGGTGTATATACATTAAAATGGCTCATTGTAAGGTAATACAAACATTTCAGTTCATTTTGTAAGGTATTTCTTCACCACTCACAACATAGTTTTGTATTATATATTACATTTTGGTAAATAAATCCTTCAAAATGCTACACACTGTACCTTTAATTCTCGCGTCCCACAACAGCAGATCGACTAGGAGCAGGCAAAGTTCAGATATCTTAAACTATAATTGCGACTAGTCGAAACTAAGCTAGAGATATTTTTAAATAGGTTTGCGTATGTGTGACGCTTTGATTTTAGATATCTATGATGTCATTTCAGATATCTCAAATAGAGTTTTGACTAGTCAAAACATATTTACAGACATCTCAAATCAGATTTCTTACTAGCGCAATTATAATTGCAGATATCTATCATTATCAATCTGACTAGTCAAATCTTGATTATGACTCGTCGAAATACAATTAAACTATCTAAAACATATTTTATGGATAGTCAAACCACAGTTTTTATGTCGAAACGGCTTGCCATACCCATCGGGTAAGAAATACTTAATGTTCACTTGGGATCTTCACGCCCACTAGAAAACTAGGGCCAAGAACAGGAAACACGTCATGCAAGTAGTCAAGTGGTCAAGTGGAAAGACCGAAAGTGGGGGTATTTGGAAGCACCCTAACTTTCAAGTCTCGCGTTGCCAGAAGTCTCAGTAGGGCTAATTTTGCCTTCTAGCGGTCAAGTGTTGTAATTGCAGTTATGTTTAATTTGTTAAAATGAAAGAAAATTTACATTGTAGAATGTGTTAAAGTATAGAACATGATGAGATACGTCAACAATATCTGCGTTAACTGGCCAAAGAGCGTAAATGAACCAGCCATTACTATACATGGTTAACAAATAGCCAGTCTAAATCGTGGCTAAGCATAAAACATGTCAAAGAAATTCAAAACAAAACGCCTTAAACACTGTTGGTTCTGTTTACATTGTGAAATATCATGCATCGTTCAAGTTTTTTTGGCAAAAACGAATGGTAACCCAATTAAAGTTTATTTGGGCTAGAAGTGGGTTACTCTCATAGCCAGACTATGCATGGTCTATGCTTAACCGAGACGTTGAAATGACGGCTATTGCTTTCTGGGTAGTTTCTCAATTTCACCATGTGTTCTCTGGATCTGTCTGAGAGTGAACATCTGATGAATCGGTGTGTCATCAACGCTTTCATTCTCACATACTGATTACGCGAGATGTCAAGTCATACAAGTGTATTTCCATTACTGCACATCAATACAGGAAGACGCTATTTTTACACCTTTTTTCTCTGACACACATTCTAAGCATTCCATTAGCAATACTCATGATCTGTAAATACTCTTCCAGAACCACAAAGGTGAATTGTAATGGAGAAAGTGTTTCATTTCTCCTTAAAAGCATTGCTCTGCCTGTTTATTGATGTTGTGGAGACTTGATACGCTAATCCTTTAAAAATGAGAGCTCATCTGTTTCAGGGCACTTTTTTGGTACTTTCTTTTGGCTCTTATTGAACGTCTTTGATTTCACCTCTTATCACTGCCGTTCAGAATAATCTCATAAACAATACTAGACATTTTCTCAAAGATACATATACAATGTATCTGTATTTTGCAGTGAACGCTTGATATCGATATGTGTGTGCAGTGTGATGAGATTTAGATACAAGCGCAGATCTCTTGTGGATACAGGTTCTGGGTATTTTATTGTGATCCAATTAAATTCAAAAGTAATTGTTTTTGTGTTATAAAACAACAATGTTCATTTGTTAGGCACTTTCGATAAAGGCCTCTGCTAAATGAATAAATGTAAATATAGAGATGAAAAACAAAGGAAAAGGTGAAAGGTCAGAGGTCAAGAGTAAAATAGTTTTGTCTTTAAAATTAAAACTGTCATAATTTACTCACCCTCTTGTCATTTCAAACTTGTATGACTTTGTTTCTTTCGCAGAACACAGTGAAGATGTTTCAAAAATTTTGTTAAGTGGACCCCATTCAGCACCTCCAAATCTGAGGCCATGGTTCTCAGTCGGAAAAGGGTGGCTTGCCCACTTCAGGTAGGTGGAGAGTTCCTGCCTCAAGTGGAGGAGTTCAAGTATCTGGGGGTCTTGTTCACGAGTGAGGGAAGGATGGAACGGGAGATTTACAGACGGATCGGTGCAGCTTCTGCAGTAATGCGGTCGCTGTACCGGTCTGTCGTGGTGAAGAAGGAGCTGAGCCGCAAGGCGAAGCTCTCAATTTACTGGTCAATCTGAGTTCCTACTCTCACCTATGGTCATGAGCTGTGGGTCATGATCGAAAGGACAAGATCCCGGATACAGGCGGCCGAAATGAGCTTTCTCCGCAGGGTGGCTGGGCGATCCCTTAGAGATAGGGTGAGAAGCTCGGTCACATGGGAGGAGCTCAGAGTAGATCCGCTGCTCCTCCACATCAAGAGGGGCCAGCTGAGGTGGCTCAGGCATCTTTTCCGGATGCCCCCTGGACGCCTTCCCGGGAAGGTTTTCCGGGCATGTCCCACCGGGAGGAGACCCCGGGGAAGACCTAGGACACGCTGGAGGGACTATGTCTCCCGGCTGGCCTGGGAACGCCTCGGTGTCCCCCCGGAAGAGCTGGAGGAAGTGTCTAGGGAGAGGGAAGTCTGGGCATCCCTGCTTAAACTGCTGCCCCCGCGACCCGGCCCCGGATAAGCGGAAGAAAAAAAAAAAACGAACGACCCCATTCACTTACACAGGTTTTGTGTACATACAATAGAATTGCATAGGGTCAAGTGCTGTGAGGTTACCAACTTTCTACAAAATATCTTCCTTTGTGTTCTGCAGAAGAAAGAAAGTCATAAATGTTTGAAATGACGAAGAGTGTATTTGTTTTGATGTCCAGTAGCATATATTTACGAACATATACATTTATTTGACATACTATATTTAATGTGAGGTAAATGCTTTATGAAGAGGTAAAAAATAATTGCCAGAAGCACAAGAAAAACATGTATATTAAAAATATATTCTCTGAAAATGAGAGTAATTTTTTATACTGTATATATTTTATATATATTTTTTAGATAGTTTATAGTTATAATTACATTGAATTTTGGGAAGTCTGTACCCCAAACAGTTGTAAGATACAAATACATAATAAATGATGGATAAACTTGCATAATGATCTACTTCTCTAACTGTCCCCTAAGAGCTATAGTACAGCAAATATTGTATAAAATAATGTAACTGTATTTAGTGGTTAATAAGATAACACAAAGTAATAATGTATTTTCACATGTACTTATGTAACATGACACATCCAGAGAACCCATGAATAAAAGTTCATGTAGAAATTTCAATGCAAAGCTGTTGTGAGTCAACCAGACGCAGCTCTTGCAGTGGCATGCTGGCGGTGCCAAACTCACGTGTGTGTCTGGTGGGTAAGTGGGTGAAGTGACACCGCCTCTCTGACCTCAAATTCACCCCGAGTTCAGCTGAAGTTCATTGCCGCTTTGTCTCGCCACCAGCACTAAAGCCTGCCGAGTTATAACCCTCCTGTGTCTACAGCTCCTCAATATTATATAACGTAGTGTCCCCAGGATGGCACTGCATTGCTGAAGTCAATTAAACACTGAAGGGCACAGTAAAAAAAAACTGCAATGCCGTCTTAAAGAGGTCACTTAAGTGTATTTGGGATTGTGCAAATAAACATTCAAAATCACAGTCAAATTGTGCAATAATGAGAAGTGTGAAGTCAGACGTTCATGTAGAAATTTGAAGTACAGCATGATTTTTGTTAAAACTATTCAAACTTAATTTGTATTTGATTGGTTTAATGTCAGAGACGTTGAATTCATTCCTTCAACGTTTTAATTGAACTTCTGTTTCGAAAAGCTCTAATGAGAAAAGTAAAGCATGTTTTTTTGCCCTGTCATAGGACTTGACCTTGATTTGGCAAACATTGCACACTGGCTCTGCGGAGAGAAGCTGTGACCACCCTTTTACCTCTGTTGTAAATTATTTAGCTACAACAACTTTGTCTGGCCACCTATCGAAACGCAAAGAGAGGTAACCAGCGCACTGCCTGCCACCACATTACATATTTTGTAAAATAATTATTCTTAAAATGAGGGGCTAATGAAACACGTTTTAATGTTTTGCCCTCTGCACGGCTAGTATTCTTAAACTGCCCGAGAACAATTATAAACTTTCGGCGGCTCAGAAAGGGGCAATAAAAAGATGACGAGGCACATTTTATTTTCCTTTCAATGTTATTATGTTTTATTTTATTCTTACTCTGTTAATTTAAAGCTGCAATCTGTTATTTTGCCTCTCTATCGCCATCTCTGTTTGAAGCATAAACTTGCAGGTTATTTTATGTATCTGTAAGTAAAGTAAAGTCAAATTGGGTCAAACTGACATTTTCAGTAAAATTGTGCAAAACACATTGTATTATAAATCATAGCATACGCGTAACATTGTGAATCATGGTGAAGTGAAGAAACAGCTTTGAATGCAATTTTTCAATAACTGTTAGTATTGTACTTAGGGTTGTGATTTTCTTGTTGTTAATATGTTATTTTGCTCTTTAGCATCTGTAATGCAATGTAATCCTGTGTTTTAAAAATATATATGTGTTCAAAGTTCCTGAATGAACAACAGCTTTTGTAAGAAAATGCGTAGTGTCTCAACTGGTAATAATATGATGTGTAAACTGTACAGCAATGTACAACAAACAACACATCAGCAATGCCAATATGCACTACAAATACAAACAAAAAAGGGCTTGTACAGAAAGAAATATTAAATAGACATTGAGTTAGTCGGTGTTTTCATAGGCGGATTGTGGCAATGCTGGCAAATGCCAGAGGGGCCACGGACCATTTTTTAAAACGTGGGTCGGTCAGATCTTAAAAATACATATAAAAAAATGTTTTTACAGGAGGAAGTTACAAGACGGAGTTTTCCTGTTGGCCCGTTGTTCAATGTGGGCCGACCCACTGTTTGGATATAATAACAATAAACATTTTCTTTTGCTCACTTGTTACAAGCTGTTGTGCTGTGTCAGCGTTAACAAGGGGTCGTCAAGGTCGAAAGGTTGACCAATCAAACTAAATAAAATCCGGGTTCACAGAATTCCAGACAATAAATTTACAGAGACCAAGTAGAATACAGCCAATAAAAACCAAAGGAGACAGAACTTTCAGCCAATCAAATTGAAGTAGGCAGAACTAACTGTCGGTATGTGATGTTTAACATGACGTGTGTTCGAGTTAACATGTCTAAAAAAATACTGAAACAGACAAGTTTAAAGCATATGAGGCATAAGATATGACTGTGTATATGGTCCCTTTTATTAGCATGGAAGAATTCAATAGTCTGCAGAACTATCATCACATGTAATTCAATTACTTGTCATTTTTCAAATTTTTATTTTTATTTCAAATTTGTAATTTTATTTCTTAAGCTTATAAGTAAGCTACTTACTTATTAAAGTCCTAGTGAGATAAAAAAAATACAATGGCTATTATTTCATGAAATATTGCAGCGTTTATTGTAAATATTTTATCAATGTCTGTCATTCTCTTTTTAAAATTCTTGTGCCCTCATAATCTTAAAGTAAAAATCTGAAAAGCCACTTCCTTCCTGCAATGACTATCCATCTTAAATTATGTATGTGTGACGGCATGGGCGGAGCATCCGTTAACTCCACCCCTTAAACTGTCTTCTGCCAGTTCCAGAGCCATTGCGAGAGAGGGTCGCATCAACTCTGTTGACTCCAATGGAACAGTCTTTTCACAGCAATGGTGTTTCATGGAGGCTCTCAATAGCAGTGGTGGAAAATAAGGAGTTAATTTTTTTTAAATACTGTTATTGATTTGTGTATTTCAGGAAAATGTTCTTTTTTAAGTAGTTTAAAATCAGTGTACTTTTACTTGAGTAAATTTTTAGTGCTGTATCGATTCTTTTACCGCATTTTTTTTCCACACATTGTCGTCGCTACTTTATATGTTTCATTTTCATGTGATTCATGTGAGGGGGATAATCCGTCCCGTCAAGTGATCCCGTCCACTGAAATTGCGCATAGAAAACATGCGCCACACCAATTTCAAGAAATCTGCCGACAATTTAGTTTAATCATGGAGGAGGACGAAAGTGTGCGGCAGGTATCAAACGGCGGTTTTGCGCTCTTCAAAGTCACTGCGGGAAAGGGACACGTTACGAAGTCTCGTCCGAGATATGGAGAAATATTGAGTTCCTGTATCACTCCATCTATAAATACTAAACGCTAATTTTTTAAGACTTAGGACGTTATAACTGATTATAGCCTAGTAACACCATGTCACGATCAGTTTAAATACATTACCTTGTATTACAATGATGTTTAGGCAGGTTTTTGTCATTTCTATTTCTATTTGTTGCTTAGACTGTACTGGTCTTTACTGTTGAATGTTTTATTGACTTTGCAAGATGACATGGAAGATCTTAAAAAGCCTTTACATAGTTTTACATATGATTTATAGTGCTATAGAACGGTTCGAGCATCAGTGCGTTATGTGTTGTGTTGCGAGCTGGGTTTTGTTGGAGGCTCCTGTCGAAAAAGTCCAGGGCCACTTTTTAGTCCCAGTCTGCCCATATGTGTCTTTATATACAGTATTAATTTGCTTATTCGTTGGTGCTAAGGTGTTAACGATGATCAACCAGGCTTGTTGGAAGGCAATGTGCCTATACCATACTTTTCTGGCTTTGTAAGGGGAATAAATGCTTTTTTATCTAGTGACCTGACATCCAGAGACTTAAAGCTGTCAATCAAGCTGTTAATCTCTCTCTCCCCCCCTCTCTCTCTCTCTCTGTCACTTTATCTTTAATGGGCGTCTCTGATGCTCTTTTTGCCAGCAGCTCCTTTAACCCCTCCGTCTTTAGCAGAGATGTTCTGTTGCTGGTCTCAAAAGAGAAACAAGCCATATGACAGGGTGATTTTATGGAGGGAAATTGTAAGGAAACTGTCTGTCACGCAGTGTAGGGTCTTTTTGCACGCCTCGTTTTTCTTCCTGGACATGACTAGCGATGACAGTTATTACCACAGCAAGAGTTTCAATGTCAAAAATTAGAGTGCTTGTTTTAGCATGGAATACAGACACCGGGAAACTGTCATTCACAAAACGTTTTATTGCTCATACTTTCTGTGTGTGTGGGGGTTAGGTTGAACCTATTTATAGGGACCAAATATAGGATGGTATGAATTTAAACCCGTATATTATGGGTGACCAGCAGTCAAAAGTCTCTGATAAGAAGACGGATTTAAAAAGCATAGTTAAACTAAAGTTTTAGTTGACCCAAAAATTAATATTCTGTCATCATTTCTTCACCCTCTTGTCCTTTTAAACAGGTATGACTTTCTTACGCGGATCACAAAAGAAAGAAGATATTTGGAAGAATGTTGGTAACCGAACAACTACGTTACCCATTTATTTCTATTATGCACACAAAACCAATGCAAGTATAAGGGCCTCGTGATTGTTCGGTTACAAGCAATATTCAAAATATCTGTCTTTGTGTTCTGCAGAAGAAAGTCATACATGTTGAAATGATGACCGTTTTTTTTTTCATTTTTGCGTGAACTATCCCTGTTTGGATGCATAAACATATGTGTAGGGTTATCTTGACTTATTATTAAAATACTAAAGATCACTAAGATATTCTAATATAGTAGAATTTACTAGAACTGTGGGCACAGGTGTTGTATCCATATTGCTTCTAGGTTGATAGTGTAATTATGTCCATAACTCATTCCACACAGACATATTGTGACAGACAGACAGGCGTGTGGTGGTGTGGTGTGGTGCACATCCATATAGATCATGTACACATGCAGCAATGATAGTAAGGACTTGAGGCATGAATTTGAGATATGAACTGGTCCAGTCATCATTTTGGCAACTTTTCAGGGAGCATTTTCCACAGAGGAGGACAGAACGTTTATTGATGATGTCTCTTGGAGAAAGGGACATTCAAATGTCACGTTCGTGAATGATGTGCCATCAACATCCATATCCGTAATATGAAATGAACTGTTATATTGTAAAAGTAGGTAGAAATAGCCTTGACCGATGAACTCTAAAGCATGGGCGGTCATTTTCCTCCTCTCTTTTCTGATTACTCACATATATTGATAGTATCACCAAACAGCACCTGTGATTTGTCAGTGATATTGTGATTCATGGTGGGTTTTATGTTATTATCTACTTGAGAAGCTGAAGAGGAAAAATGACCAGCTATAAACTCTTATGACAGAGGGGTTGACTTTAATCAACATCGTTTTAGAAACAAGGACACGTTTGAGCGCTGGATATAATGCACATTTTTGTTAAGCAATGGATGTTTAAAGGGATATTCTCCCGCATGTCATTCAAAACCTGTAAATGACTCTTGCTTTTGTCGAATACAGAATAAAATATTATGAGAAATGTCTTTTTTTGTGATTTGAGTCAATGGAGGTCAATGTTGTTTGTTTGCCAACATTCTTGAAAATATTTTCTTTTAGTTCTCCAGAAGAAAGAAAGTCATACAGGTTACGTAATGAGAGTAAGTGAATATGATAAAATAATTGTCATCTTTGGGTAAACTTTGCTTTTATGAAAGAGATGTAAGTTTGAGCCCTGCAGCATGTCCCTGATCCCCTTTCCCATTTCTATTACTGATTTCTAATCTTTGTGTAGAATTCAGTTGCCTTAACAAGTTTTTGAACGCTGTAAAATGAATGCATTTTATTGCATTAGATTAAATATGAATCCCAAAGACATCTGCAAACAATTGATGCTTGAAAGATTATTAGAATGTGTGCTGTTCCTATCACCTAATATTTCATAGATGAAGTTCCTAAATGACAGTCATACATAATTAAGTATGGCTTCAGTGTCTAAATACTTTCTGCTCATAAAATGAAGCAAAAGGAAAATTAGGTAAGAACTTGATCAAATGTTTTCAGATTTTCATTTAAGTCAACGTACAGCCCAATTTTCCAGCCTCTTACGACAAGCCTTCCAGCGTTCATTTTGCCACCTGTCCACAGCTGCCCGCCTGTTCCCCCAGTAATCACTCAGTTCCAAATAGTGTGACATTGAATAACTGATGCCAACTGCCTGGCCCGCGTGTTAGTTTCATTTTATTCCGCTTCGGGTTTTGGATCCGTCCCTCCACTAGCCACTCATTGTGTCAGATGAGCCTAAATGAAGGTGTCGGCGTGAGTAATGCGTGTTGACTGCTAAAAGTGGAGGAACAGCGCCAAAGTCGTGTCTATCCATCCTTCTATCTTCCTGAGCAAGTACAACAGGACACAGAGGGTAGACGCACAGCAATGTTATCCATCTTCCTTGAGAAAGGAGGAAGCTGGGGAGAAAAAATGAAGGAAAGGGAGGGACATCTGCCCTTGTGTGTCACAGCAGAGGTCAGAATAAACTCTCCATGTGCATGAGAGGCAGAAAGAGAGATTGTAAAGAGAGTTAATTTGCTCTATAGATCACTGTCGCTATCCCCTGTTGTAGAGCGGTGAAGGCATAAGCATTGAGCACCATGCAGGAAATTGCCATGCATGAGCAGTGCGCGAACACGCGCATGTGTGCTCTTTTTAAGAGTAATCTGTCACCCTGACATGCCATTTAAAGGGAAACAGGAGAGTATTTTATTATTCCTACAATGAGCTTCTTCTACGGTGCACCAAGCGTGCAGCGTGCTGTACATTACGCTCATTTCAAGATCTTTTTTTGCCTTTAGGCAATATATCAGTAGGTTTATTTTGCCAGTGTTTTATTTGTGAGGGTTTCCAGCGAATGGTCTCCAAACAGGGCCTTGGAAGAATCTGATCTGAAAATTGAGGTAGGCGGGGAGCACGATAATTACACTTATGAGCTTGGCACATTAATATTAAACACATGGCATCATGTGATGTTTAGCACCCCTGTAGTCCCGACTCATTTGCTGAAAGGCATTGATACAGCCACATGCAGCAGAGATTTACCTGACATCAGCTTTTAACCAGTAGGGCTGGACAAGCAGTCGCAGAGGCTCCTTCCTAACCTTAGACGGTTGGAATGGAGATGCTAGTTGGACATGGTACCATGATGCATGGTGGATACGATTGGAAAGACAAAATACATATTTTTAACTGTACCGTTTTAACATTTAACAGTTAAAACTTTTTCATTCATAATTTTTATGATTTATATTTTCAGAAAAGTGGGAGGAAATGTTACAATGCACTGCAAAATAAATCTTGTTTTACAGTACAAACGTCAAAAAAAACATGGAACATTTCCTTGACAAGCAAAATCTTCAAACTAAGTGAATTTATGCTTAAAACACACCAAACATACTGCAGATGGTACAAGAAAATTAGTTTTTTGTTTACTGAACCTTGAATTAAGTTTATTTTCCTTTCCCCATTGACAAATATTTCTGTCAATTTCAGTACCGTGAAAAAATTAGACAATTAGCATACAGTTTAGATTGGTGTTATGGTTCTGTTCTGGGCAAAACTCCCTGCCCATCCATGCAGCCAGCATGAATAAGAGCAGGGAGCACAGCGATAACCCCCCTTAAGGTAAACAGAACAGAACAAGCAGATGCCATTAGTTCTTAAAGATATTTAAGTGTAACACATTAAAATGTAGTTGAGAATTATAAAAATTAATAAGAGAAGTCAAGTCCCGATTGCAAATGTGAAGTGGAGCTGGGGATGGAGGAGGGTAATTTGCTCCTGAGCAACCGATTAGCTGCTATTAGCTGTATGAATTTGAAAAAGGAAGCTGTGATTGCGTCCTATTTCAATAGGTGAAGGAGGGTCAGATGATTCAAGCTTGACTGACCAGCTAGAACATGCTAAACGCTTGATTTCTGTCAGGTTCACTACCGCCAAAAAAAGATTGACAATTAGATACAGTCTATATCAGCCTAATCTACCATAGGTGATACTCATTCAGTAACCATCCAATCAGGGGTATAAATATATAGCATCTTACCTCCATTCATCAACAGTTTTCTTTCATCCCTTCAGTACACCTACACCTACTCCACACTTTACAATCTCTTAGTCTCAAACCGTGGGGGATACTCTGGGCTCGGATCTAATCCCGAGCACTGGGCCGGATCCCAGGCTTGCACCAAATCCCAGACTCTGAGCCCTTCCCTCGGTCAGGTCGCCAAATACACATATCTTTACCTATCCATTATATTTAAGTGTGATCGCGTGAATTGATGGTATGGTTCTGTTCTGGGCAAAACTCCCTGTCCATCCATGCAGCAAGCATTAATAAGAGCAGGGAGCCGGATAACCCCCAACACCACAATAGGTGCAGAAGACTGTGAATTATTTAATTTATTCCCCCAACAGAACCATAGGCGCCAATCACAGCAGCAGCGAAGTGTGCTCTTCAGTAGAGGCATTTAAGAAGAGCAGCATTCCCCCTACAGGTAGGCCTATCACGATAAGTAGCCTACTTGTTTGACCGATATATTGACACAGAATAACTGCGATGACAATAGGATATTATTGATTTTTTTTTTAGAAAATTATAATAATATAGCATAAAACAGTTTTTCAGAAAACATGCCAAAGATCGATTTCAAAATCATTTGGTTTTTAATTAAACTATTTAAAGGTCCATTGTATAAAAATTAGTGGCATCTAGTGGTGATGTTGCAAAATGCAGCAAGTTCCCCCTATTCCTTTTTAAGCACTACGGTGGCTGACACAGCACTTAGATGATGACGTTTTTGCTTCTTTGCTGATCGCGTATTCGAAACGCGCTCTGTAGAGCAGTTTGTTCATTAAGGGCTACTGTAGAAACAACATTTTGAATTCCATGTAAGGGGACCAAGGGTGTATGTAGATAGCAATAGCTCATTCTAAAGCAATAATAACATAACTCTTCATTTTCTAAGTTCTTTATACACCTCTGAAGAAATAGTTATGTATATTATATTTGAATATTATGTTATATTATTATATTTTAAGAAATTATATTTTTTATATATATTTCTGTCAATAGATCCTCGAAAAAAGTACATACAGCACCTTTAAGTAAAACAAAGGTGAAATTCTTTCTGTGTGATTGCTATGCTGTTTATTATAAATGATGTACTTGTAGCGAAAAATCTGTGTGTTGCTCTCCATGTGAGCCAGTCGCTGTTTTTTTGTTACACTGAAGATAGATTGAGGCTGTGACACCTATCAGATCCATATGTCCCGGCCCGCCCTCTCTCAAAAAAAAGAAAATAGGGTGAAGATCTTTTCTTGTACTGATTCACCAATATTTAACGTGGGAAGAGTTTGTTTAATAAAGGTATATGGCATCATTCTTTGAATATTTGACCATGTGTCATTTGATCACTTCCATAATATATATTATCAGAAATCAAAACTGGATTATGGTTGGTTGGTTTGAAAGAAACCTTATAAAGTGTGTGTATAATATAATCATTAAATCAGGGAAAATCAAAGAGAAAACACACATTGGTTTAGAATATCTAAATGTCACTCTGGTCTATTATCTAGCACCTTTCAGAAACCTCTGCGCCAGACATCTCATCTCTCCCTAAGATAACGAAACCCAATCGGATTTCCATTGTGCATATCACCTTCACCCACCTCTCTGTGCCTCTTTGAGTTTGTCCCCAGTTTTTTTTCTCTGTAATTACAACTGTCAGTTCCAGCAGAATATTTTAGAAAACCAATGCACATGCGAGACTGGGAGAAATGCACACTTCATTAAAACACCCGTCTGCAAATGTCATTCTCAATTTTAGCCCCAAAACTTTTGGGAAGTAATTGCCATCTGTTGCCCGTGTAATCTCTCGGGTCAAGGCATGGAGAGCCAGTGTTTTGTCCTCTCGACCAATCCCAGAATCCCCAGTCTGAAGAAAAATTCACGGGGGGATAAAGTCTCTGACCTTTTTTATAATTGCTTCATTTTTGGATTCAGGTTTTATACCAACAGGAGTGTCAGGTCCTTTTGATTCTTCTCTGACGGTGTGTTTGTGTGTGTGTGTCTGTAGCTGTTTGACTGACAGCATAAAATTAGTCTCATTATTAAAAACATTGTATTATGTGTTCAATTGTAAAATCAAGTACTTGTAAGCCCATACAAATGAGAGATGAGAGAAGCACAAGATATCGTTTAGTTGTTTGATCGTTTTTGTTGGGCTTTTCATTGTCTTATGATTGTGAATTCCTTTTATAAACAGGTCTTATAGATGTTATTTATCCACACGACAACAGATAAATCAAATGGCAATGATAGGCAAGTAGAAAAATAGGATGCAGGTAAACAGTTGCAGTGGATTAGGGTGAGCTGTTTATCAACAAGGAAAAGACTAAATGAATTGTACCGCCAACACAAGGACAATAAACTCAAGCTGAATGACCTGTGGGGTCTATGTACAACAATAATGCTCCACAAAGTCTAAACAAATGAGTGGGGTTTATACAGTATGTGTGGTTAATAAGACTATTATTTTGTGGTAATTGTAAGCTTTATTACGGGGAGAGTAAAGTTTGGAAGTAAATGAGGGAGAGACAATACAGGTTGACAAATAATCCATGTATGTAAAAGAAAACAATAAAGATAAATCTCTCTTATTGTCATGACAGAACACAAGATAGACCCAAGTGCGGGGGAGAGAATGTTTTATTTGCAGTGTACAGTCAATAATACAGCTAGTGTCAAGCTGGTGAACGCCCCCGGCAGCGGCGAGAATATAGAGCATCAGATCCCAGCAGCTATGGTGGGAGAGACGCCTTTAACTTGGGTCGGGTGGTCTTGTGGAAGCCGGGCGGTAGTCCTATGGGGCGCCAACGGGAGCTGGAGGACAATACCAGAAGAGGTAAAACACAACAGGAAGATGCCACCAGACAGCCGTCCTCGGTCAGCGAGATGCTCTAGGTGGAGAGAACTCTAGGAAACTGTGACAGGAATGTAAAGGCTAGACAGGTTTACAAAATACTTCTATAGATGAGCCGCAGCAACACCTAGGTCAGTCTGAACTGGCAGAATGCAACGGTCAGACAACGGACGAGGGACACTGAGGAAATAAGTAGGGAAACATAACAAGGGGAGATGACTAGCAGGTGCGGGGTAATGAGCCAAATGAGAAGATAATCAACAGGTGTGTGAGCATTGAGTGTAAAATAACCTATATCGGGGAAACCTAAGGAAACACGTGGGCTGGGAGAATGACGCGGACACTGAGCACGCGGTCAGCGAGTAACTAACCCCGTGCTCAACAAAGATAATACACCCACGTGCAGATAATACCCTAACCCGACCTGGGTCATGACACTTATATTATAAATGTATAAAATGATATACTATAAACAATTTGTTTAAATTTTTTGCCATGTCACACCATAGGACACTTTGTAGGGCCAGGACTCGAACTCGGGTCTTCAGTGCTGTGAGTGAACACTTAAACACCGGTGCCACTGAGGAATGGTGAACCTAAAGAGACGCACACACAGAGGCTTGAATAAAATTAAGAAGATCCTTTTAATAACGTCCCAGAAGACAAGGTAATCCACAAGGCTCAGGAAAGAGGGGTAACAAAAACAACTCCGTAGAGGCCAAGCAAAAAATAAAGTTCTCTTAAAAAATCTTGACTAAAAAATGCTGGTAATCCACATAATAAACCAGAAACGTAAACAACTTTCCCCTGATTACAGGGAGCACAAGCGCTGACAAAATCCTTAATGTCTTGCTTGATGGTAGGCCACCAAAACCCCACTGGAGAACCTGAGCCCGAGCTCTTTTAGGTACAAACAGGCGATTGGCCGTAACTCCTCCTGGGTCTGGTTCTTGGTTCTGGGCCTGCCTGATCAACCCCTCGATCTCCCACCGTAATGGGGCCACAATCTTGGAGCTAGGAATTATGGGTGTCACTGGTCCCTCTTGGTGGTCACTAGCATACACTCTGGACAGAGCATCCGGCTTGAGGTTCTTGGAACCTGGACGATGGGCCAGAGTAAACTGGAAGCGGTTAAAAAACAATGACCAGCGTGCCTGTCAGGAGTTAAGACGCTTGGCCTGCTGAATATATTCCAGGTTCTTATGGTCGGTGTGAACTTGGAATGGGTGCTTAGCACCCTCAAGCCAGTGCCTCCAGCGCCAATTTAACGGCCAACATCTCCCTGTCTCCTACATGATAGTTCCTCTCCGCCGGAAAGAGGCGACGAGAGAAAAATGCACAAGGGTGAAGATTGTTGTCCTTGCCTTTCTGGGAGAGTATGGCTCCTATGCCTACGTCAGAGGCGTCCACCTCCAGAACAAAAGGCTTGTCAGGATCAGGGAGGGTGAGGATGGGTGCTGAGGTGAACCGGTACTTAAGCTCCTTGAAGGCCCCCTCCGCCTAAGGAGTCCATCGGAATCGAACATTTCCTCCCTTGGTAAGGACAGTCAAAGGCGCCACCACGGAGCTGAAGTTACGGATAAACCGACGATAAAAGTTTGCGAAGCCCAGGAACCTCTGTGTTTCCTTAACTGATGTGGGAGCGGGCCGATCCTTAACAGCCCCAACCTTCCGAGGATCCATCTGAATGTGGGCCGGCTTGACAATGTACCCCAGGAACTGGACTTGAGTGGTATGAAACTCACATTTCCCCGGCTTGACATAGAGATGACATTCTAATAGACGACTGAAACTCTACACACACACACATTGTGCTCCTCTGGAGAGCTCGAAATATCAGAATGTCGTCCAGGTAAACGAACACGAACAGGTTAAGCATCTCTCTTAAAACGTCATTGATAAGGGCCTGAAACACAGCAGGAGCATTAGTAAGCCCGAACGGCATCACTCTGTATTCGTAATGCCCCCCTAGGCGTGTTGAATGCAGTCTTCCATTCGTCACCCTGTTTGATCCGCACAAGATGATAAGCGTTGCGTAGATCCAGTTTAGTAAAAATGGAAGCTCCCTGCAGAAGCTCAAAAGCTGTGGTGATGAGGGGCAGAGGATATCGATTCCGAATGGTAATCCTGTTAAGTCCCCGGTAATCAACGCAGGGACCCAACCCACCGCCCTTTCCCACGAAAAAAAGAATCCAGCGCCGGCTGGGGAAGTTGAAGGGCGGATGATACCAGTAACCAGGCCCTCCTCTATGTAAGAGTTCATGGCCTCCCTTTCAGAGGTGATGTAAGAGAGGCAAGAGGTTTGACAATTGGGACCCCAGTCCGAGACCGTGCCGGAGATCCAGTCCAAAATAGGGTTGTGCTTGAGGAGCCAGGGGTATCCCTGGATGACAGGAAACTCGGGTGACTATCAGGTGGAGACATAACTCCTCCTGGTGCTGATGAATGGAGAGGGTGAGTGGGATAGTGAGGTGAGTGACTGTACCAGGACCCAGGGGCCTCCCATCCACCGCCGTAATGACCAGAGGTGAAGGAAGGAGCTCGGTAGGAATCTTAAGCTCCCTGGCCAAGTTCAGGTCCATTAAGTTGCCCGCAGTGCCCGAATCCACTAGGGCCTTTACCTGGTGTTTCTGGTAACCCCAAGTGAGGGTGACGGGTAAGAACAGCCCTGAGTTTGAAGGAGAGTGAATATAGCCTACTCCCGAGACAGTCTCCTTCTCTCTGCTCGGGAGCAAACGTTTCCCAAAAGTTCCGGGCATGCGTCTCGGAAGTGTCCATGTTGACCACAGTAGAGACAGGCACGCTCTCTCATGTGGCGGTCACTTTCTGTCGGAGAGAATCGGGTACTACCCAATTCGTGGGCTCCGTAGGGTCTGTGAGTGGTGGTGAGTGTACTACCTGGTCCGGAAAAAACAATCGGCTAGGGCGTAGAGGTCTCTGACTCCTCCCTCTCATGCAATTATCCAGCCGGATCGCTAAGTCGAAGAGAGCCTCGAGATCTCCGGTTGGGTCACGTGGGGCAAGCTTGTCCTGTAGAGTCTCGGAAAGTCCATTTATGAAACAGGTCATCAGGGTCTCTTGGTTCCAGCCACTCTCTGCAGCGATGGGTCGAAACTCAAGGCGTAGTCAGCAGCACTGTGACTGCCCTGATGGAGAACCAGCAGCCGCTTTGCCGCTTCTCGTCCGCTAGCAGGATGGTCAAAAACTCTCCTGAACTCTTTCTCAAAAGCTGAGTAGCTAGAGCAAAACTTGCTTTGTGCCTCCCACACGGCCGAAGCCCAGGCAAGAGCCTTACCCGACAAGAGGGTCATCAAATAAGTAATCCTGGCCCAATCCGAGGGAAATGAAGATGGCTGGAGCTTGAAGGTAAGAGAGCACTGGGTGAGGAACCCCCGACAGGCCGCAGAATCCCCAGCGAACCGCTGAGGAGGGGGTAAACGAGGCTCAGCATGTGGAGCTGGCACTTGAGGACTGGTTGTAGTAGCCGATCTGGCAGCGATAGAAGCTTCCATAGTAGGAATCAATCTGTTGAAAATCTGTCATATGGATGAGGTGAGATCCGCCTGCAGTTGGGAATGCTTCATGGCGCTTCATGGCGTCCGACAGAACTTTCATGCTGAGCGATGGTAGGTAGCAGGTCTCGAGCCGTAGGCGTCTCCGGGTCCATTTTGGCTCAGTCTTTCTGTCAGGGCCGGGACTCGAACTCGGGTCTCCGGTGTTGTGAGTGAACCCAAGAGAAACGCACACACCTAGGCTTGAATAAAATTAAGAAGATCCTTTTAATAACGTCCCAGAAGACAAGGTACTCCACAAGGCTCAGGAAAGAGGGGTATCAAAAATAATTCCGTAGAGGCCAAGCAAAAAACTAAGTTTTCTTAAAAAATCTTAACTAAAAAATGCTGGTAATCCACATGATAAACCAGAAACGGGAAAAAAAGGGGAAACTTAAACAACTCCGAAGAGGTAGATCCAAAAATAATAATAATAAGGTTCTCATAGAAGTCCAAACAAACGATCAGCAGATGAAGCACACAAAGAAATACCTCTCGAGACTGGGGAACTTGGCTACAAAACATTAAAGGCTGAGCAACGAGACAGGGGACAGGGACCAACTTAAATAAACAGGGGACAAATGAGGAACAGGTGAAAACAATAACACTAGGGAAACACCACACAAGGAGACCGAAACAAGTCCTGGATCCTGACACACATGTATAGTATATTTGTCAACTACCCATATGTTGGCTATTTCAGGAATCTGGGTTGATTTGAATTGAATACCCCTTACTAAACAACTAACAGTATGTACATCTTATTGTTAATTGAAACAGTTAAACTCTTACAATGCTGTTATGTTAACACATGGGTGGATCACAATGGGACAAATCCAAACATTGGGTTAAATGAACACAGAAAATGTTCATACTGTATTTTACCCAAACATGGGCTGTAACAATCCAGCATACGATTGGTTTTGTCCATTTTGACCTTTTTTGAAATAATTATTCCACAGTAAATGTTTCAAAGAGTTTTACATTACCTTGATCTCATTACATGGTATGCAAGTAGTCCACTTATCATCTTGAAACGAGATACAGTGATTTCATGTTTTTAATACGTAATACTGGCAAAAATGTTGTGGATATATTTGTGGACATTTCATCTATCACCCTTTATGGAAAGCCAAGCCTGTAACATTGTGGGATAAAGTATTTTGTGTAATGTGATCTGCTGTACAGTGCACATTTTTGACAAATGTGGTTATTCGTTCATGCAGAAATTTGGAAACTATACATATTGTTTACATTTGGCAGATGCTTTTATCCAAAGTGATTAATGTTCAATACGTTCAGGCTTTTACATTTTTATCAGTACATACTTGCTAGGACCATGCTCGATTAGTTGAGTTTTGTACTATGAGGAAACTTTACTGCTAGAAAGAGCACTAGATAGGTTTCTATTCCTCACATAGCCAGATTTTCCAGTCTTTTGCATTCCACTCTTTCCTTATGCATTTCAGTCAGTTCTTTCCTCGTTTTCTCTGTCATTTACAATACACAAGGTACTTTAATTGAAGTAGCTCAATGAAACCTCATTCTGTTGTGATTGCAATGCAGTGTGGGTAGTATAAGTGCTCTCACCCTGTTTCCTTTAGTCGCCGTATCCATGGTGAGGCACATCTCAAGAAAAGTCACCATAAAGAGTAAATACTTCAAAAAAGAATGGCATCGCTTTCTCAAAGATTGGACTAGTTTATTGTGTTAGAGATTGTTGACCCTTCTTCAATGGAGTACCAACAAAATAATATATTTTTCTTCTTCGCTATTCCACAAGAACAAAAGATGAAAGGACAGTCATGCTGTAGCAGCCCCAGAAGCAGAAAACAGCAAAAAAACGGACTTGCTCAGGGACACATTTACTGTACACCGATGAAAAATCCGTAATTTTAACCTCGATCCTTAAGTTTACAATGCAGTTTTTTTTTTTTTTTTTTAGCCTGTCCTTGTAGTTATAAATAATGATAATAAACATTTGAAAGGTCTTATTCTTTCTTTAAAACTGTTCTGTACTTTCTTGCTGGTGCTAGCAGAATATATTTAAAACTTTGGATATAATCGCCTACTGCTCTGAGGAAATCTTAGTGATCGCTTGTAACACAGCTGCAGAAGAATAAGAGGTGTTCTAGGGAGAGATGCTTCATGAGCCTGTTGCATTTATTTGGCACGCACTAATCAAAAGCTAACTACAAATGAGAAGTTTTGTTAGGATTCATCAATAAATATGTTATACAGAAAAATTAATTGAATATTACAAATAAACACTTATAAACTTTTATAGTAAGCATTATTGTTTAAACTTGAATATTGAGTTTACGTTGTTAAACAATGGTGAGTGTCAGGATACATCACCATCTCCCTCCACTCATTCCCTCACTCCACCCACTCAGTCATTCACACGCTCTTTGTCACCCGATTACTAATCACTATCACCTGGACCTCATCAGCAGTGCACCCATTTATACCAGAGACCAACACTCACTCATTGTGTGATCTCGTCTACACATGATACAGACTCTATACCATACTTACCTGCATTCCTACCTACGATCCCGATCTTCTCAGGATATCTTCATCCCGTCTGTAAAGGAATTCATCATCAGCATTATCTGCAAGATAAAGAGAGAGACTTGGTTACACTACGGATAAGTTACCATCTGTTATGTCATCTTACCGGTCATTCACCTATTTCGCTGTTCCGATCCATTCTGCAAATTAAACTTCTAAACTTACCATTCTGTCTGCTTCGTCTCTGCCAAACCTGACAGTGAGGTAATTGATAGTGTTGTGTCTGAAATAGCCCACCTATAACCTTAATAATATATTATTTGAGGGGACAGCCATTTTGCAATGGTGTCCGAAACCATAGTGGACATTATTAAGGGCACTTATTTAGTCCCTTGCATTGCACTGCAATAGAACTTAACAGCTGATGTACTTAAAACCGCATTCCATCCATTTTGAGAGTCATGCCGAATAAGGATGCCCTGCGCACTCCATATCCGAATTCGCTCTCTCATTTACATTCGCTCCTTCAGGTGGACTATATCAGTAAAATAATATAGGGAAAAAATGGGTATAGATGCGATTTCAGTTTTGCTGCCCTGATTGTTATTAACCAATCAGTCAAAATGGCATTTCATTTTCGTGAGCCTCTGAAAAATGATCTCATGACAATGCTGATTGGATGATGGCTACACAGGTAAAGTAACTGCAAATCAGGTATTGTTAAAACATCTATCTTCTAATTGAATCCTCATCAGATCATATGGATAACTTTAAATATTCTTTTTTTTTTCAAACTTTACCAGTTACCAGGCCACTATGCCATGTCACCCCCAGTATGCTAGATAGAGAGCTCTGAAACGGACTAACTAAGAGAATCAAAATTGTTTTGTGTGTTTGTTATGATTTTGCCTGTATGAGTCAAAGACAGGTCATTTTGACATCTGTAATAAGTTTTGGCTGGTGTTACAGTCAACCTATTACTATTTTCCAGGTCGGAGCATCTCGTGTATCTCCACTTCGTACAGCCCAAAGCAAAAGACCCTGCTGTCAAAAGTGTTTCGCAAACATAGAGATATTAAATACTGCTTATCTCCCTCTTGGATGTGAAATGTTTCTACCAAGTATTACTGCCCAGGGCGCTACGTCTCTCTAAATTCAGGTCTACCTACCCTACTTACTGGCCTCAGACAGGCGAAAGGGCTTTAATTACAAATGTATCTTTTGTGCGGCACGGCTTGCTAATTGTTCCGAATTCCCTCCGGTGTCATTCTCTCATCGCCCCAACGGCGGCCTGACTCACAGCTTCTAATTGTCATGTACACACTCCAGCACACTAGATTTAGTGCCACGCTGGCCTTAATTTAATTGGAAAGCGGAGAACGGTGTGTGCAAGAATGGGAGAAAAGAAAGAAATAAAAATGGAAGCAATCTTTCTTCAACAGGCAGTAAAAGGGCTGCAGGTATGAATTATTCATCCGCTTGATGGATGGGTCTGCAAATAAAATTGTTGAGTGGGTCGCTGACTGTTAACTGAGCTTCGCATACTGTCACCCTGTTCTTTTACCTGCTTTCAGGCTGTTGAGGTAAACAACACATACTGTTCACTTTTGACTCTGTGTAGCCAAACAATTAATATAATGTTCTACTTTGTAACAACTGACATCTAAATGTGTCACAATAACTGCTGGGTTTTTGTTTGGCTGCAGGTTTTAAAGCCAAGGCTAAGTTAATTAAAAGATATAACGGAAATCAAAGGTGTAGCAATACTTATAAAATCTGAAGGACTTTTTCATCCAAACGTGTCAAGCACGTTGTATACTTAAACTGTTTAAGTTGCTTTGGATTTAAGATATTACAGCATCTTCATGAGATAAACTGATAAAAGTTAGTTTCGGAGTTGGAAGTGCCGACAGTATCACAGAAAGTAGTCTTGCACTTAGAAACATTTCAGCAGGAATTGACCTAACAATTACAGTAAGATCATCAAGCATCGACATTTCATGCACCTGCACTCAACAAACTGTTTTCAGCTGCTCTGCATTTGGCTGCAACTGACAGCCCTTCATAAATCTTAATCATCAGTTTCATTAAGTAAAGTGACAGCTGATTACAGTTAATCATAAGTAACCCAAATGACATTAAGATTTCCTGCAACCCACTCTTACCATCTTTTGTCATATTTCATCAGGAAGCCTCTTTAAGCCATTTTACCATCCAGCCATAATTTATACATGGCAATGATGGCATCCTGAGACAAATCTTGCCAAGAAAATAAGATAGAAAGTGATAGTTGACCCAAAAAGGAAAATTCTGTCTATCGTTTACTCATCCTCAAATTGTTCAAAATCTGTATACATTTCGTTGTTCTGATGAACACAGAAAAAAAATATTTGGAAGAAGGCTTGTAATCAAACAGTTCTTGGCCACCATTGACAACTATAGTAGGAAAATGACAATGGTATTAAAGAGTAAGCAGTAAAGTAAAAGTAAGCATTCTGCCAAGTTTTAAGTTTTTTTTTTACAAAGTTATTGGCTTGTTTGGGAGTCGACTCTGAATCATGCAAATGAGATGTAAACTTGTCCGAGTCTCAAACCACCGCGTATCTACGTCACTAGAAATATTCCCCGCCTACAGTTTGTTGGGCGGGGACTACCAAAGGAAGAACTTCTGATGAAACGATGGTTACAAATAATTTTACAAAAGACACCAAAGGAGTAAAAACCCAGGGATTTACTGTGTACGCGTCATTTCACCAAAGATTACTTCAATAATATTGGCGCGTTCATCGCAGGATATGTTAAACAGCTATTCTTGAAAGAGGGGGAATACCAACTTTATTTTGACCTATTAGTTCCATCGAATCACAACCTGTAAGTGTGAATATTTATTTTTGTCTAAACTTCAAGAAATATTTGTGTACCTTATGTCTATGTTTTTGCTAATGCATATAACGCTAACGTTAACACGTACCGTTATTTCTGGGGTATTTCAGTTTTTTTATCTAGCTATGAACTTGGCTTATTTAAGTGTGAAACAACTTCAAGGCATGGGAAGAAGGAGGCGGGAACCGGCGAACATTTAACCCAACTTTTTAATAACATCAACCAAACACAAAACGAAAGTAAAATGCCGGCATCTTCCTCGCCCTCTTCTGCTTGCCACATAAACATAAAATTATACCATAACGTAAAGTCCAGGCCTGGTCCTCTCTCGTTGTACACTCCTGTCACTCGTCCTTTTATGCTTTCAATCTCCTCCGTGAGAGATGCAACGCACGGTGCATTCCCTCACGGCTCTCGTCCTGCCTTGCTCGTTACAAAGTGTTCAATCTAATATCTACTTTCCTTTTCAGATGTTTCTTCGTCAGACTCGGGCTCGAACTGGTAATGTAAAATCCCCTCCATCTCTATCTATACACTGTATATAATATCCAACCACCTGTAATCCGTAATCCAGTAATGATTGTAGGCGTTCCATTTGCGACACATGATCACAGCCGACTCCGTTAATGATGATATATGTTCTGTTTGCGGCACATCATCTGACAATCACATGACACTAGGCTAACGGATAGGAGGGGATTAGAAGGATGAATCGCGGAACGAATCATTTGAGAGTCAGTCAAGAAGTAGGGTAAGAATAACTGCCTATTATCACAACATAATTGTGTTTTTACACCTTTTATGTAATAAACTTGTTGTTGGACACTCCATAAACCAAATTAGGACCTTAAAAAAATCATATGTTACTTACTCTTTAAAACGTGCCGCAGAACTCTTAGCTTTCCTACATTCTTCAAAATATCTTCTTTTGTGTTCAACAGAAAAAAAGAAATGAAAAAAGCATTTTTTCCTTCTAAATGTCATTCATTTCCATCGGAAGCAGAACATTTTCCTTCGCTAACGGATCCAATTGGTGTGTCACGGAAAGAGATGAGCAAGCCTGTGTGATTCAAGATGTAATTACTTTCACGCAGCTTTGAGTTTTCATCTTTATTGGATGCTGCACGTTCAATAACTAAAGTTTAATTAGTCTTTATGGCCGCGATTAAGGAAAACAAACATTCTGCTTGTGATAAAAAAAACTGTTTGTCCTGAAGTTCACTCTGATCTTTTGAGACCAGGGACATTTGCATTTGTTTGTTAATTTAATAGAAAGAATTTTAGCCTTGTATGAGGACAAAGCTGTTGTTCTGTTATATATTTACACACGCTTAAAAACCAGCGGTTGATTAACTCATCAATGGTCCATGGTAGATGAGTTTCTGCCCTCGCCACTACATGGATTAATTCATGTTAATGTGCTAATTAGCAAAGCCATGACAGATATAACACAGGATCTCATTAAAAAAACCCATCAAGGTTACCTGTCTTCTCATTTTTCAGCTTAGATTTGGTTTAGGACAAACAGCATTACAGCATTAAGAATTGACCTCTGAAAGATGGTCTGAGGCAGAAGCACTGATTGAATCCAGAGCCAGCGGACGATAAAAGAATCAAGACCCACTTGAGTTTGATGGAGGGCAAGAACGATAGGGACGCAGCTGTACAGCCATGAGCTAGAGCTCATCAACCTCAACAACAGGCTGCAGACTCTCTTCGGGCTACAAGAGCGAGATGTTGGTGAAATTGCATCAGACCATCACAGATGCCGCTTCGCTTTTCAGGTGAAGTCAGATTGTTCTTTGAAGCAGCAGCTTGAGTGGAAAAACCCAAGCAAATCTCTCAGTTATAAAATACTTGTGATGCTTGCTTTTGAGTGAACAGCATTTGGTTTTTTTCACACAGATATCTACTTTTTCTAAGTCCAGTGCACTGTGTTTCTGTCCGCTACTTACATAGCCAGCGTAAGACAGACTTATAGTTGTAGATCCTGCATGATAAGTGACTAAATGGTCTACCTTACTCCTGAGTCCGGAAAAAAAAAGTCACGATTGAGAATAAACCTGCAGGTACATTCTTTTCAATTTCACTGTTGTGTTCAGCTGAAAAATGTGTCTTTACAAACATTTTCATGGGACAAATGATACAAATTAAGACCTCTAAAATGGAAGTTTTCATTTGTACTGAATTTAACAAGTTGATTACTACTTCAAGGTAAAAAGTTTGGGATTTGGCAAAGCATTCTCTGAATTTGTCCTCACCTAGATTTTTACAGATTCGCTCCTATACCTTCAGTGTAGATGAAATATTATTTTTAGATACTGTGGCATCTATTATTGATACTCTGAATTTGCTGCATATCCGACCACAAGACCGTCCCATTTTTCTACTCTTGGCCTAGTTGTGCGAGTCCTCAAGGGCAACAGAGATCTGGGAGATGTACTATATTTAGTTGGGAGCCTTTGAGCCCTGAAGGATGCTGGGGAGATGTGGGGATCTTTTCTTTACACACACGCACACACACCTGGATGCGCCGGAAATTAAGATGCTATGATCAAGTCAACAAACCTTCACTAGTAATGGATTATGTAAATCATATATAGAGTGAACTATTTTGATACAATAGTTTGTCTGATGGTTTGTTTCTGATGTGCAGGACTTAAAGGGATAGTTCACCCCAAAATGTAAATTCTGTGATCATGTCACCCTCTTATGATTTTAAACCTGTATGACTGCAGAACACAAAACAAGATATTTTGAAGAATGTTGGTAACCGAACAACAGCCAATAGGTACTATTGACTTGAACTGGTTTTGTCTTCGCAAACTAGAAGTAAAAGAAAGTCACATAGGTGGCAAATGACAAGAGGGTGATGACAAAATGTCCACATTGAGTGAGCTATCACTTTAAATTCAATGGGGGTTATTAACTTGAAGTTCAAAATTTTTTTGTCATTATCTATAATCAAGCATGTTAGGCAAAACCAAATAATACAAAAAAGTCAGCACTATACAGAATTCATACAATTTATTTACTTTACTTTTTATTTATTTGTTTAATCATTTTATTTATTTAAGAAATATGTTTTTTGTTTTGCTGATGTTGTTTAGATTCTGCATTGTTTTACCAACATTATGACAACAAATAATACATTCCCTTAGGATATGGGGAAAATTCACAATTTATATATTATATTATATTATATTCCAGTATTTAAAAAAGGTGCTAATATAGATCTAGTTTCTTTAACATGTTCGGCTTTATTTAGTTCTCTATTGTTTAAAATTGTGTATCTTTGTGTTTTTTATTTGATTGGCTGTGTCACTGGAATATCCTCTCTGTGTGGGCTAGCTTTTATAAACACCATTAAGCTTTTTTGCTTGTTTCCCTAAACCCATCTTAATTTACGGCTGCAGCCCCTTTTGGCTTTGTGTTAATTTGCGTGTTAAGTCCTTCGAGTTTGCGGCGAGCTGGTGTTAATCACACAGCTCAAACCTCAACTCTGTCTACATCCCCTTTGAAAACACCATTGTTCAGAACGAAATGACTACACAAGCCTGCGTTCCCGACTGTTAAAGACACCGGTTTGCCGGAGCACACAGGCTCTGCACTTAACATCCCATAATTACCCTGGGGGAGAGGCGAAAAGTCAGAGAGAACGGGAAATCTTGCTCCAGAAATGCACAAAACGCTCAATTCTGCGTTTTACTAGATGCCGCGTGGAGCATTGCGGCGGGGGTCTAATGGAGGACTTGTTTGTAGATGGAAATTAAAATGAAATAGAAGAGGGGAAAAGGTCCAGCTTTGATTTGCTATTTGTTTTCCCACTCAAATGTCATAAACCATCTCTCAGATTCATGATTATGTTGTGGCTGGACCTGCTGTGTATGAGGCCCAATCAGTGGGGGATAGGCCCTTGATTGGGCGTAGGCTCTCGAGTCTATGATGTTATTAGGTATAACAGATTTGTGGGACGAAACCGCTCTCATCAAGACGAGAGCTTAAATTCACTCTGCCCACTCTATCAGCCTTGGATGACTCCAGTGTAATGGCCTATGACACCGTAAGGATGATAGATTATGAAGATGGAGTGTCTGTGATTGGCTGGTTATTCAAAATGATGGACCCGGATAGACCGTCACAGTCTAGCGTGCTCATAGTCACCCTACCATATATCTGTAATATATTGTCATTTTCTAGCGTCACGATTCAAGTACGAGTGGAAGGCTCTTATAAAAATAAGGGGTTTTATAGTTTATTTGTGGTAAGTGGTGAATGATTCTAATGAATGAGTTTAAAGTATTTTGGAGTCTTGTTTTATTGCATTGGCTGCAGGTGTTGTATAATCAAGTGGAAAATATTAGATAATCCAGTTTCTCGTCGTACAGCTGATCCCAGTGGTACTGTATCAATATAAACCTTATCAAGATGATTCAAATTATTATTAAAATGTATTTTTGTCTGTTTGCTCTAGTGTGTGCAAGACTTTAAAATAGTCAGATATAAAGTTGTAAAATGGGCTTTATGCTGATTTAAGACACCTTGGGATATTGGGATATTTCCCACCACAAACCCAGAGGTAACGTCTGGATTTAGTTACATTAATGTTACTTATTATTTCGTAGCATTAAAACATTACACGTATTTAACATCATTTAAACAGCCATTTTCCTGAAATTATTTCCAGTTTGAAGTGGGAAATATCCTAATTTGTGTAAAAATACATTTCATTATTTGATGATGTTAGTTTGTTGTGCATTAACTGATGTTAACAGAACAGAACACTACATTATTTTTATTACAAGTATTTTAGTAAAGGTTTAATTTAACATTGTCTAAGATTAATAAATACTGTAGAAGTTTTGACTCTCTATCGCCATCTGTGTTTCAAATATACAAATGCAGTCAATCTACTTGTTTTGCTGACCGGCAGACAGCTCAAATAATAAATCATTATCATACGCTTACTGTTGTGAGTTGGGGTAAGGTAACGAATGTAACCTCATTTGTTAAGTGTTACCAAGTAAACCAAATGAGATAAGACTGGAAATAGAAGCTTTAAATGTACAATAAAAAATACAGAACCTATGTTCATGTCAAACATTTCATAACAATGAGTGGGGGAACTACATTTCAGACTCAGACTGCTGATTGCAGGCATTCAGTTACTGAAGTGTTTGACTCGATGCTAATTAGCAAATGTTCCAAACAAGCAGTTCTCGAATTACAGGATTAGTGAAGAGTTTGAGTTTCCACAACTGAAAGTGTGTTTCAAATCTTTAATTATATGATGATTTGGTGTAAGGCCTTAAGGGTAATTTAAAAAGTGAATGTTGATATCATCGTGGATCATGAATATTAATTAGGTGATGTAACATGCATCCAAGATCTGTAAGTGCTGAAAAGTGAGTACGTGGTGCTAGCCTTATCATGACTACAATTAAATGTACGGTCATTTTATAGACTGTTGATGCAACTCTTTGGCCGAGGCTTCTACTTGATTTTCAATTTATTGTTTTATGCGGGCAGTTAAAAATTGTCTTCATGCTGCGGAAAGAAAAACAGAGCTCTGTTAAAATTACATTAATATTTTTTAAAAAACATGTTAGGTTGAATCATTTATAATGGTTGCTATGCACCTGATTTGATACAGTATATGGGCCATTCTAAAGAATTTGTGTATTCAAGTATTGAAATCTTAGTTGTTTACTATCATCTTTCGATAAAATCTTAATTTATTGAGTACTTTCATTTGGGAGATGGGTGTCCCAAACCCCTAAATTTCAACAAATTAAAATTATATCACTTCTTTTTGCATTTTTCTATATATTTTTGATGTTTTTAGTTGAAATAAGTTAAAGTATTTATTTTATATTTTATTTTTAAATGAAATGATTAAGCTTTATGTAAAAAGTGTGTCCCAGATTATCATGTCACTACTGAAACAGTGTCTGTTTTAATCCATTGGCTGAGACTGATTTTAGCATTTTTACTGTGTCCCTCTTGCTAATATTTACATGGTGAGTAGATCAGTAGATGTGTTCAAAAGTCTGAAAATCTGTGTGTTACTTTAAGGAATGTCACTACCAAACATATTTTTTCTGTAATTAAAGGGATAGTTCACCCAAAAACTCAAATTTTATGTTTATTTACTCACCCCCAGGCCATCTGAGATGTAGGTGACATTTTTTCTTGAGTAGAACCATAAAGAAGACTGGTTGGTAAATCCGCAGCCCTCTTTGCTTCATATAATGGGAGTCTATGGGGTCCACCTGTCTAAGAGTTCCTAAAGCACATGATTCCAAAAGAGCACCTCCTGGTGACATGTTGACGTCTTGTGAAACGAATCATTCGATATTTTCATAAAACTGAAGGTCAATTTTAATAATATTAGTCATACTGTGCAGCCTCTGAACACGTCCCGATCGCGATCTTCTTGTAGTATTTGGTGGCGGATGGCATGCCAGCGTCTGGTGCGTTTAGCGCCACCTGCAGAAAGGGAGTGTTCAGCGACAGTCGCTTTTTTGGAATTATGTGCTTTACTCTCATTTTTTCTACTAAAAAATGTCACCCTCATCTCGGATGACCTGGGGGTGAGTAAATAGACAGCAAATTGCAGTTTTTGGGTGAAGTATACCTTTGAGCAAACTTTTTTGGGCATTAATATATTTTTTATGTCTATACATCTGTTCAGAACTGTGCTTGCTAAACGTGCTGATTGGCATCTTTGAGCTAGGCTCAAAAGTATTAAAAAATTGTCAAAAGTCAGTAGTGAGAAAAGGGTCAATTTATCCTTTTTTTGAGGAAATAAACAAAACTCTGTACATTTATGCAAATCATAAGTATTTAAGTGTGTTTTAGTAGTGATATAGTATGTGAGCTGTAGGTTTTATATTAGATATTTATTGTCAGATGCGTGTTTTCTATATGTGCTGTGCTGCCTGTGTATGTGCAAAAGTCTGATTCAGCCGTACAAATTTTATATTGTGATCACTACCAAAACATTACCATCACTTCTGAAAATGTGTGCGTCACGACCGAAACATGAGATGTTTTTACAAAAATAAAGTATATTAAATTATCAACTAAGATGCTATGATAGTGTTTGTTCAATGTATATATAATCTAATGCCTTTTACAAAGAAAGATTGGATTCAAAATACAACAAATCTCATAAATTACACTTGAAATATTATAACTGTTATTGATTTACATATGGAAACATTTTTTTAAAATAGCAAAAAATATATTTAAAAAGCACATTTAAACAGAATCTTAATATATTAATATATTCCTTCTTATTAAATTATATAATGTTGTGTTTAAGTAGTGACACATTTTGGGGAGAGGAAGAAATTTCCAAAACGTTTTGAAATTACAAAATGAAAATTATCTGCACAGTTATTAGAAATGCTTACCACGGATATCATAAAATTTCTAGGGATTTTTTGTAGAATGGCCCATATGCACTCTTGAAAAGTGATATGAATTTTGAACTAAAAGCACAAAAGAAAACAGGTTTGCTGTAGGCCATTTAGTGCAAGAAACTAAACGAGCCCAGACGGGCACAGTGTGAATCTGTCCATCAACATATGATGTGTTTTTTCCGCACTGAAACCTCCCGTAGGAGGCTTTTAATTGTGGCCCTGTTTTAATGATTTGAGTAAACAGGACAAGACGCATCCCGAAACTGACCTTCCCTCTTCTCACGGGAGGCTGGACGTGAGATTTTCTCATTAAATCCTAGTGCGAAAGGTCTTAACCGACCCACCGGGTGATGAGAAATCTGTCAGATATTGAATCTTCATCTAAAAACAACAAAAATCATGGTTGACACTGGCAAAATGTTTATATTATGTAGAGATTTAGATGCAGATGTCTGCGCTGTTATGCTTTTAAAGTATAAGAGATGTAGATTATTTAAGAATGCAAACATTTATGTGTTTTAGCAGTAGTCCATGTTTCCCTCAGGTTTTCTATAAATGTTTTCCTGTAAGGATAGCCGATAACTCCCCTCCCTCTGGTTTGTTTTGTTCTCTAAATGCCTCTGAGACTCTCAAATGCCCATCAGAAAAGAACAGATAGATCTGAGCATAGCCTGAATGCTGAATCGATATCAATGTCTGAACATGAATCAAGACTGCTCTGTAGGGGAGACAGGAGTATCCTTGTGTGGGCGTTAAACCTCGGCCCCTTTTTTATAGTCAGACAGACCCCTCAGCACTCTGGAACTGATGCTCTAACCACAAAACTTTGATTGTAGGGATCAGATGCATCTCGGGTCTCAACATCTGATCACCTCAAGTGGGGTTAATCTGAATCTATCGACTGGATGTTTTCCTGTAGCTCAGTGGTTAAAGCATGGCACTAGCAACGCCAAGGTTATGGGTTTGATCCCAGGGATTGCACATGCTCTGATACAAATGTATTCTGCATTGTAAGTAACTTTGGAAAAAGCGTCTCCCAAATGTGAAATGTAAAATGTAAATGGATGTTGGAACATATACAGTACATTTGGAAATACTAAGATCATCACTAATTTATTCAGGTTTTCAGTAGATCTTTAACCATATTTCATTAAATGGCATACTTTTGCTAGAATATATGATCATACTGTACTACCACTAAAATGACTTTCATAATTGCAAACAAATTTAAAGAAACTGTGACCCCTGACAACAAAACCAGTCTTTTTGGTCAATTTTTCAAAATTGTGATTTATACATCTACTTTTTAGATGTATGGTTTGTTATAAGGAGAATATTTGGCTGAGATGCAACTGTTTAAAACTCTCGAATCTGAGGGTGCAATAAATCAAAATATTGAGAGAATCACTTTTAAAGTTGTGCATCAGAGGTGCTGAAGCAGGCCGTTGCTTAGAAAGGACGAGTTTGTTTTAACACTTTCTTTTGGCTTTCTGCTGTAATGACTTTGTGGAGAGTAGATGAACACGAAATCTGAAATTGTAAACTTTACATGGATACCAAACTTTAGTTGGAAATTCCCAAAGAGCGGGCAGCAGCCAGCTTTATAGATGTGTTTGCAGCTATTTTTCTTAGCAATTTTTCTGCTTCCACTCGCAAGAGTTTTTATATTTTTACGCAAGGAAATTTACTAAATATCTTCATGGAATCCTAAATGGATCTATACTTAATAACCTTATGATTTTTGGTGTTTAATAAAAATCGATCATTTGACCTATACAATGTTTTGTTGGCTATTGCCACTAATATTCCTATGCTACCTAAGACTGGTTTTGCGGTCCAGGGTCACATATCTTATTAATTTGTTTTCAATTCTTTAGCTTGCTTGTCTACACACTAACTGTTTTCATCTATCCCATTAATATAAATTCTACATTACATTGGTAGCTCTTCTTATCATTCTTAAACAGGTTATAACAAATCATGAGTAAAGGTAGTCAAGAAAAAAGTAAAGATTTGCTTTGTGTGCTAGGTCTAGGCGTCTGTGAGTGGCTCATTCAGTAAACATGTCCATACCTCTGCTGACGACTGAGTCAACAGCAGAACAGATGGTGAGATCCTGTAGGAGCTCTTCGGTGTACAGAAAGCCGACACATCACCTCCTGAATGAATGAGGAGGGAGAGACAGAAAGAAACAGAGTGAGAAAGAGAGAGAGTCATGTGAAAGAGAGTATAAATAGTGAAATGTGCAATGATACTCAAGATTGATGGTAACTATAAACATTGGTTTCAAAATCAGTTTTTCCATTTTGCTTTCTGAGGAAATTCAAGAAAGTATGGTCTAATGTTGTGTACACACTTAACATGAAGCATTGTGTTCCTTGCTCTATCTTTCTTGGCTATTACTTGGTTTTATTTGCGCAGTAAAAATTTGCGACATGTGTCTTTGTGCAAATTAGGCAAATCTTTACTCTTGAATGAGATGGAAATTAGGCAAACATTACCCGTTCGCGGCAATCGCATCGCCCAATTTGCGTCATTCGCATCACCCACCACAAACACATGTCTATATACGTCTTTGCAGTGTCTTTGTAATTTACTTACGCAAATAATGAAATGTTGGTGTGAACACAGCATAAGAATTTGTGCAAAAGAACACTTCATGCTGAGTGCCAGATGTGAACCTGCTATGTCTACATGAGCACCACAGCTCAATGTGAAGCACTTGCCTTAAGACTGACTTTGCTTGTGTCTGAGTATCACTGCTTAAAGATGTCTACGAATGTGTGTCACAGGTTTGATGACATTTTAAATATTCATGCGAATTATCACATGAAGAAATTGAGTCTGGCAAGGTTGGGGGCAGGTTTGTTTTGCAGGAGCAGGCCTTTGTAATTGCTTTGTTTATTGCCTCTTGGCTGCTTGAGATGGCACGTATGAAATATTACCCAGGATGATGATACATCTCTGCCTAATTCAAAATTATGACAGCATAAAGTGATGTGTAGAGGTAGATGGGGTTAGTTGGATGCCTCTTCCGTCATACATAACAAAACTTTGAGTGGATCCTGACCTTCCAGCCCACAGGTACAGCTAACAAGATTTTAAAATGATGACCTTCCATTATAAACGATCACCCGGACCCGGCCTCGCGCGGCGGATGACACTGTTAGTGTTTAAAATGATGGCGACTTGAGTTGCGCTATGAAAACTAATTACAGACGGGTAATTGTTTTATTTGTCTTGATGCTGGCGTGTGAGTAATGGCCGTGGCAAATGCATATTGGAAAATATGCCTCATACCAAGTCTAATTTTTTCTCATTACAGGATAAAAGCTATTTGCTTTGGGATTCTGAGAAGTAGATATGCAGCAATTTTCTGCCATTTATCAAGCCACAAACAGCAAGTAAACAGGTCAATTTAGGAATTGCTCCGTGCACATCACAGTTCTCGTTCGAGGGATGCGTGACGTTTTATATGATGCGTCTTTGATAAAGAATTCAGACTACACCTTCCCTTTTATTCTGTCCATCTCAATTTCCAGGCATTTCGGCATCGACAACCTCTATTTTACACCAGCCTGTACTGAAGTCGAACTACTCTTTTAAATGTCATTGTCCATTATATTGAATGTCACTCTTAAGGCGCTGAGGGGATCCAAGAGACGCGGAGACCTGAAAGTGTCCAGTCAGTGAGTGTTTATTGGATTTGTGTAGAATATCACTTTTCCATTGGCAGTCACAGCACTTGCGTGGCCAGTTTGGGTGGTCGGGTTGGTCCTCGGAGCCAAGTCTCCCTGTTAAAACCATCTGACTCCGCATAGTCTGAGTAGCTTTTTGTGAGATGTCTAGGTATCTTGATGTGATGGCTGTATAGTATCCATTTGAAGATAACTCAAACACACATTTTCTGCCATACCCACAGTTTAGGGGGAACATTTATCTTTAAATATCAGTAGAATTCTTGCATGTTTATGGAAGAGATATTAAAATGATTTAAATTATGTTCTTGGTATGAAAAGTGGTGCAATGCTTCTATTTTTTTCATAATGGTTCAAGAGCTGCAATACGTGAACATCATCTATTCAACATAATTAATCCTAGCATTTTGGTTTCATCTATAGAGCCCCATGAGAAAATAGCTGACATTTGTTGAAAGAAAAGGCCTCATCTGTTGACAAAGCCTCTAATTGACATTGAAATCCAAACCTCCGGAGCTCACAGTATGAGGTCCGAGTAGCTGAACGACATTCAAAATTCTACGAAAAAAATCTCCCTCTGGTAGAAACCCAGTGTTTTGAGTTGAAAAGGATTGCGTGTGTCCATATTTATGACTGGAGGAAGTTTTAACATGATTCAGATTCAGTGCCTTTTGGTTTTGACGTTTCTTTAATTCAAGACTGCAATGACAGAATTGATCTGTGATTATGTTCTCCCCAGTTTGCTAGGCGGTTTTTTTTCACGGCTTCATCTCTGAGACTGCTAGCCTCTGGTGAAATATTTAGAAAGGTGTTATGTTGTGGGACTAGCAGGTTATGTTTGTGAATTTCTCTCTCAGAATACAGGATAGAAATAGTGACCCTGGGGTCGGTTCATTTTGCAAGCTGAAAATTGGCGCCTATTGTATCCTTGTCTTCACGAGGCTGTGAAATGAGCTGAAATGTTTACGTCTCTCTTGTTGATAAAAATTACCGTAATTATCCAGCCTAAAAAATAGTCTCCATACATTACAGTTTCAAGGGTGTGAATGAGAGACCCAGACAGACAACAGAAAGGTATTTTTCCTGTTAAAGAAGATTCGTTCAGAACCAGAGATAATGACATGGGTTATTATTGATACGAAATGTGCTGCTGTTACTGTAGCAACACGGCTTGAATTAATAACAGCAAATGCACCGATAGCTCATCTTTGAAACCTTTTTAAACACATTAAAAAGCATTGTAATCATTCAGGAAAACTTGTTAAACTTGAGAGAAAGAAGAAGTGGAAGAAGAAGAACATACGTAAAGAAAGCATGAATATTAAACAGAGTGATTTTGTAGAGGGGCATCTGTTGAGTTTCATGGCTTTTTTGCCACATGTGCAACCCACGGACAGACCCGATGAATTCAAATCAGTTTAAAACTGATTTTGCACGTTACTTATCTGTGCCAGACTGTGTTTACCTTGCTGTCAGTCATTCTGTGCAAAACATTCAGGGTCTGATGTTGATCTGTGACAAATGAAATGATCTGGACAGAGATGGGGGCGTGGTAAGTTCAGACCACCTAAATGAAGTTCAGACAATTGTAATGATCTTTCAACTTGTTAATTCATAAAAACGGATTATTAGTCATGTCCTTAAAGGGATAGTTCCCCGGAAAATAAAATCTGTATAACACAATAGAAGATATGTTGAGAAATGTCTCAGTGGTTGTGTTCACACCATGAAAGTCAATGTGGTGCAATGTTGTTTGGTTACCAGCGTTCTGCAAAGTATCTTCTTTTGTGTTGTGCAGAAGAAAGTCATAGGTTTAGAACGATATGAGGGGGAGTAAATAATGAAAGAACTTTTATTTTTGGGTGAACGATGTCTTTAATATCAGACATTGCATAGATGTGAGAATGATGACTCATAATTTTAGCTTATTAAATATTAACATTCGTAACCATTGACAATACCAGCACTATTAAACTCATTAAAGCACTTGAAACACAAAGTTGAGTCATTTTCTGCTCACAGGAAAACAAAATGTGAAAATGGTTTGAAACATGACTTCCAAATCAAACATCCTAAAGTTTAAATAGGTTCAAATTGCTTATAGCTTTGTCTGATTCCTCCACTTTATCTCCTCTTAGTGGGTGGATTTATTCTACAGAATTTATTCCAAAGAAATAAATTCTTTCCAGAAGCTCTGGCTTAACATGTAAGTGCAGGGTTGGCGTACAAAGTGAACTGAACATTCTCTTTTGTGCCATGTCCCTGTTTCAAATCGACTTTATCCATCCATCAAGATTCATGAACTTCTGGTGACAGGCAGTAATACAAACCATATTTTTAATTAGGTGCCAATGAACACGCCTCCCGTAATCAAAGTTAGTGCACAATAGCTTTTGATTGTACAGCGTGTGTGCGTCTTTACGTGAGAGAGAGAGATGGTGTTTGGCATGAATGCTATAATCGGATACTGAAAAGCAGCAGTACAGTTTACAGGCGGCTGAGGCACTTAGCTTATTGCTGTCACATTCGAGATATATAGAAGTCATAGATAAAAAGAGCATAATAACAAGATGCTGAAAAAAAAGTACTGTTGAGATATTGAATAAATCTTTGCTTGCTTATTTTCTAAAAGCATAAACTTGAAACCAATTATTGTTGACTTTTGCTTATAACCTCACATCGCTTTAGGAAGTATCATGTACATTTGCCTCCGCACAATCTATGACAGCGATGCCCGACTATCTTTAGAAAGAGGTTTTGAAAAGTCTTGAGGTCGGTGAGGGCGGGTAATATAGCTCTTTTCTCTCTCAAAAAGCATTTTTAATGTTTACCTGGAGCATCTAAGGCACAGCAAGGGACATTTTTCTTGTCAGCATTTGTGGAGTTTTTGAAGTGGTTATGGTTCTTTGGAGATTAAAAAGTTTTTAAATTATAGAAATTATTTATAAATGACTTGTTTTGTAAAGAATCGCTGAAAGTTTATTTGACAAAGTTCTCTGAGCTGTTAAACTCTTTATGGTCTCAATGCTTCAAATGCAAGAAAGTGCAAAATAGATGTCATAATGAGAACAACACAATAAAATAGTTCCAAGATACAAAACAGAGAGTTTTACATTATGAAGAAAATCATGCGGCTGGTTAATTCACTTACCAAACCAATATCTTACTGTATCCTAACACGAGAGGATCAATTGCAATATAACAGACTTTTGAGGCAGTTAAAACAGTCTTACACTTGGATACAGATCCTCTTTCATAAAGAAACTTGGCTAGTTAAAATCAATATCATGGCTCCACTTCTTTCCTTATAGTTTCTTCTTTATCGGGTGGTGCTTGCGTGGGGTGCAACCTATAAATATTAACTTTGCCTTCCCTCTTTATTGGGCCTAATGAGCAGACAAGGCCAACTTAACAACTCAATACTCCATCTTCACCTGACCTCCCTTCATAGCCATTGGGATGCCTTTTCACCAACAAAGAGATGCTAATGTGGGGACCACAGCATCTGTGTACCGCAGCGGGCACCTGCTTCAGCTAGCACATTGACAGCTTGGCTAGATTTCAATATTGGATCCATACAGGCTTCCTGGCTCACTCCACAGCAGGGCCACATATCGATGTTCTTCCTTAGCAGAGCAGATTGCTTTTTAGAAGTCATTTTCTGTACCTTTCTCTGTATGTTTTTTGCATCACCCTCTTGATGTTCCAAAGCGTTTCATTTGACTCTCTTTCCTGTAATGCAGAAGATGAGTTTTTGAAGTATATCCTGTAAATACGCTGTTTAAAAATCCTAGGTAAAAAAAATAATTTTCTTGCAGCTGGGGAAGCAGAAATATCCTGTAAAACAAAAAATATTTCTTTAAAATTATACTTTTCGATAATTTGATAGTTTTTTTACAGTATTTCAAAAGTAAACTGTAAAAAATCAGGGGGAATATTTTTTTTCCCAGCAGGTGGGGTGTGTTTTCCCCTTAAAAAATTGCATGGTTTTCCTGTTTTTCTTGTTAATTTGCTGTATTCCTGTAATCGGATGGTTTTTGTCCGTTTTTCAAAAATACATGAAAAATTTGTAAAAATATATATATAAGGTAATATGTATCATTCACTAAAAACTCAAAGACCTGGGTAATAAGGTTAACGTAGCAGTTAATACAGATAATACAATTTTATAAAATGTAGCACTGAACATATACCTCCTCCATTTGCATTCTACAAGCTTAGAAATGTATGTTGAGATTGTGCCCTGTAGAGTTTAAAACCCATCGTCATCTGTCAACAATTCAATTGATTTTGCCCTTGTGGGTGAAAGGGTGTAAAAGCCCCATGAGTCTTTGAGGTGTCTGTGGCAGATTGGAGACACACTAACATTTCAAAGATGCAGAACGTCTCTGGTGACCTAATGAGAGGTGGGAGAGAGAAAGAGTGATAGAAGATGATGGCTAATATAAAGAGAGAGAGAGAGGACAAATGCCTTTGGGTGTTCTTATGTTTCACAAATATTGTCACCGTGACCCTCACCGTGTATGAGCCTCATGTTTCAGCGCAGTCGAGGCGAGGTGGGTGAGCATGGACAGATGTGACATTTGTGTTGATTAATATTCTCGTCACCTCCTTTTGTCGGTGTGGCTCTGTGGACACGGTGGAGCAGTTTCTCTTTTTTTGTGCTTTCTTCTCTTCATTTTATTCTTTGCCTTTAAAATCACTTAATAAAAGCATTTAGTTAATAATGGTTACATTTTTATAAGGCTTGGCCATGATGTATTACATGTGGGTATCACAGCATGTAGAAGGAGGAGATGGTGAATGAAGCCCAAATGCAGTTTCAACAGGACTAAAATGTCACGTTTTCGCTTCTTTCCTGAATGCGATAACATATTTATTAAACACATTCGTTAGAGCAGTTTGTCGGTTTAGGGCTACTGTAGAAACAACATGGCGATGCTTGACAGGCGACCCGCAGTGAAGATAGAAACAGCTCATTCGGAGGTAATAAAAACATATTGCTTCATTGTGAAAGATCTTTATACACATCTGAAGACATAGTTGTGTGTATTGTATTGCATAGTCTTCAATAGGTCCTTCAAAAAATTTCTAACTGGACCTTTAAATGGCATTTATAACATCCTCTTTGCCAATAAAGTGAATCAACATCAGTGCCTTATTTTAGAACAAAAATGTCAGACAGCATTTGAGGCTTTTGCATCTGTACTCTATAAAAATATATTGTTTAGTGTAATACGTGTTAAAGATTAGCGGAAAAGCTGTCTGTTCATCATTCTGAAATATCTCTTCTCTTGACACAGTGTCTGGTCACACAGACAAACACAAAAAATGGCCTCTTGCCTCTTTTCCAGTGTATCACAGTGTTATGCTTTATTTTACTAACCTTGAAGGGCCCCCCAGGGGGCTCTGAAACTAATTAGCCAACTATGAACATCTGGTCACAAGAAAAACATAAAGTTCTTGTAAAACATAAAGAATTTGACATATCCTTTTTTCAATCTGTCTTAATGAGTTTTTGTGATCATCAAGAGTTTCCTAAAACAACTACTATGTGACCAAAACAATGTTGTGTATGTGTTGGTGTAATGATTTATTTGCAGGCATGAGATCTTTGTATACATTGCAAGTGTGTATGATGTGTATCAGACCAACCATCTTACTTTTTGTACCAAAGTTGGATTGGATGTAGTAAAACAGAGTTTATAGCGTAGTATCTGGAAAATATCAGCACTGTAATATTTAAAGATTGATGGGATTCAGGGTCAAGGAAAGCTATTAAATATCAGTTACTAACAGTTTAATCATGGTTAAAGTAAATATTATGTTTTATTTGGCTGGAACCTCCCTGGATGAAGTATTGCAGATGCAATGGTCCGTGCAGCAAGTTGTGCCCGATTTATTTTGACGATCGGGGCATTTTATGACCATGGGATGTATTTTATATGGTTTACACAAGGGCTGTATTACGGGTGAAACGGTATTATTTTTATCATTTGTATTTCTACACTGAAGCACGTGTTTTAGAACTAATTGTACAAATTCATTTTGTTACATCATTTCTTATGTAATGCCATGTCTTTTCGGGAAACATTAATCCCCATTTCAAGTGAGATTGACAGAGGAAAGTGATTTAGAGTGTGAATACGCATTTGTTGCCGTGGTTATCCACACTACCTCTGATTCACCCCCCTATAATGGACTGGTCCCCTCGCCATCTACCGTGAACATGCCTGTCAGATCTGATTATGTCGGTTACAATAAGAGACTGCTTTTGACCTCTAGGACCCTGTTCACTTCTAAACGGGCAGTGTAGTGGACAGCCCTCGGTGAGTAATCAGTGTCAAATGAACCGTTGATAAATGTGTTTGGCTCTCATTTGAAAATCTGTCATGGAGGCTCGTATGGAGTCCAAAGCCCTGTCGAGAAACACCAAGAGAGCCGCCTGCCAAGACCACCAAGACCTGTCTTTTTAGCTTTGGAATTTTAAACATTTTGAGTTATTTCTCAGCATGAGTTACTTTTTTTGTTTGAGTTTCTTTTCTCCTGAAAATGAAAAAATGAGATCCAAAGTCTGAGACAACATTGAACATGTGACATGGAAAATGTATTTTAAATTTGAAGATAATTGAATGTTTTAAGAGGTTTTTTTCTTCTACTAAAGCACATATTCATGGAACATTCTTGAATTAAATCATGGTGGAATGAAATACTTGATAAAGCTGTGCTGTACTAAATACATACACTTAAAGTTCCAGTCAGTAAAATCTAGCGGCAAGGTTGCGAATTGCAACCAATCGATCATTATTTTTTTTATTTTTTAAAACTGCTCATTAAAACTGCCACGAGCGGTTACATCGTGTAATGACAGAGGGAAACAAAGCAGTACAGTAAGTAGTGCTAAGAAAATATGGCACAGATCTTGCTGAGAATTGAACTTTTAATTAAATATTTTGTCATCATTTTGTCATTCTCATATCGTTCCATATCAGTATATTTTTATTTATGAGGAATACACAAAAAGAACCAGAAAAACAATTTGGAAGTAATTTGTAAACCTGGTCAACTGGTTCTAATGAATTGAAAAGAGTTTGTATAGTTTAAAAGTCATATGGTTTAAAACGACACAAAGGATTCTTGGGTAACTATTCCTTAAAATTTAATTTTCAATGCATGACACAATCACATAAAAAGAAAGTGCGGAAGACCATTATTAAAGCCTGATTCTAAAACATAAAAAATGTAAGAATAATTCCTTTGCGGTCTGGACCTGTCATGTATTTCATTAAGCACCATTATTGCCTCTGTACACTTTAGTCTGTCAACCTATAGAGACCAGCTGACAGATAGCTCGACCAACTATTGATGTGTTTATTCCCCGGTTAGCTCTCAGTCTTAGATGGAAAAATAATTTGTTTTGCGAGAACAGGAAGGCATTTGCTAATGGCGTAGCATATTGGGTTGTGTGTAGGCATTCAGCACGGTGCTTTATGACATTATACCTATAAGACTTTTAGATGTTTTCTTAAAGGGATAGTTCGCTTAAAGATAATAATTCTGTCATCATTTACTCACCCTCAGGTTGTTTCAAACCTACAGTATATGAATTTATTTGTTTTGTTAAAAAATCAGTTCTGTTCATCCACTATGATAGTAAGAAAAAATATATAGATTTTTTTGTTCTTTTGAACACAAAGTGAGATATTTTTAAAGATTTAGGAATACAATCAGTTCTGGGGCATCTTTGACTACTATTTAATTTTTCCTAGTATGGCAGTCAATGATGTCACAGAATTGAACATTTCTAACATTGTTCAAAATATCTTTAATTTATATAGGAATGAAATTACATGAGGGTGAGCAAATTATGACTGCATTTTCATTTTTGGGTGAACTATCACTTTTAGCTCCAAATGATGTTTTAATATTTCTTAACTTACAATTCTAGTGTCACATTGTGATTATGTTTTCATTACAGATTACATACTGTCACTGAAAGTCTTTTACTGGTCTCCATTTAATTTTATCGTTGTTTAAGAGGAAAAACAAAAGATCTTATTTGTTATTTCACAATTGCATGCATTAAACAACTGCTATATAAAATTGATATATATCGTTCAAAATGTATTTTTTTATATTTTCTCTTTTATAGCAAGATGCCTGCCTCTAGGTTCAATGAGCATGGTCTATGATGTTTTTATTTTTGAGTGAACATGGAAAAACTTACTGTTCCGAGCACGGCTGTCTAAATGAAGATTAATGCAGGCATTTGGGTTCAAGGTGATATTTTATTTGGTATTAGCCTATCAATTCTCTAATGCACAACTTTGGTGTGTTGCTCCAAAGAACAACGTGACAGCTGTTGGAAATGGATATTGATTATAAAAGGCTTCTGGGTATTCTTTTTAGTTTTTTCTTGTTTCTATTTTCTCTTTTATCTTTGTCTCTTTCTTTTGGTCACGCTGTAATGTCTTATGTGGCGCAAAGCATGATGGATGGCCAAAGCGGATTTCAAGGCTTCGCGTCAGAAGCGAATGTTCGAGGATACCTGATCAAATTTCAGCCCTCTTTTCCATGGAATCTCTTGAATATCACTATTGATTTTCACCCTTAAAGCCCAGCCGTGAAAATGGACCTGTGCACAAATAACTGAATAAAAATAGACCCAGGTTTTAACTATTTCCTTTTAGGGGCAAGAGAAGACGGCCATATGGAATTGCACATGGAAAGCCACCAAAGTGTTCTTCTACGTAGTTAAGTTCATGCGATTGTCCACGATTTGCCTGACGTCATTTATGACTATCAGACTCTTACAAGAATCATTCGTTTACAGACACCATTGAAATGAATTTGTAATGTGCAGTTCCTTGAAAAAAGCCTTGTATTTTCACACACCGTGAATTTCATCCCTTATGGCCACATTCTGGTTATTTGTGTGAGTGTCTGTCCTTCTGAGTTCCCATCAACAGTGGGCCTCCATCCTGTTATGGCCCTGAGAAATATTCCAACCTGATCCTACACGAATATTAAATGTTATATTAAATATAACTGACTTAAAAATGAATATTACATTTTCATATTGAGACATCTCTTACAGTTCTGAGAGACAGAACAGCCACGGCCCACAGGTTACTTTTAGATAACCTTGAAGGACCCTTGCAGAAGTAGCTGCTCAAGCATCTATAGACCTACACGAACATACATTAAAGGGGTCATATGGAGTAAAAACTTGTTTTTCTGTGTCTTTGGTGTGTTATGAGTTGCCCATGCATGTATTAGACACATAGAACTGTAAAAATTTAAGTGTCGGAAAAAAAGATGCATTCTATCTAAAAGCGAATGCTCACCCAGACCTGCCTGAAATGCCTCGTGTAACCACACCCCCCAGAATATTGTGATCAGTCCGTGGTATGATTTGACTAAGACTATCCAATGGTATATAATCGCTGTCGGGCGGAAATGTCCAAATTTTGTCAATTTCATATTTTTTCACAAATCAATGCTATTGGTCAGTCCCCATGTGGGTCTGTTATTTTTAGTGTTGAAAATAGCTTGAGAGCAAATTTCGTAACTCCATTGGACACTTCAACTGTCTGAGAAGTCTCGTAACTCCACCCCTTGTTCACTCCGCAGGAGCTTCTCGGCATTACATCTCCTGATTGAAAGTCGGATAACGAGTGAAAATAGTTGGATTAGATACATTTGAGTAGGCCTGTTTTGTTAAAAATCAATAGCTGTAATTGGTCGGTGAGCCTGTAAACTACGAAGGTAAATTTGCGAGCAGATTAGTCTAATTTCCACCTATTAGACAGCCTACTCAGCTCATCGTTTTATTTTGATATTGCATCACTCATAGCTCCAACGTTTAAAATAGAGTTTAGGAAGATGTATATATCCACGATCATTAGCTTTCATTAGCTCTTAAAGCCTCGTCGTCTCTTGTCAAAATGCTCAACGCGACCGCAGACTTTGATGAACACTGCTGGCAACATGGCGACGTTTGTGTCCGTACCATTCTTATCAATGACAGCGTAATCTCGTATCTCTCTACTCCCAAATCATAAACCTTGTATCTCCGATTAAACATGGTTTTGGGGAAATGTTTTGTTAATGCTGGTACACGACAGAATATGTTAGCAATATAAGGTATAATACCAACTTTAACGATACAATGTTTAATAATTAAAAAAATATGCAGTTTTTTATTTCCTGAAAAATAATGGTTTTGGAGATGCAAGGATTTCAAAAATCTGTGAGTTTCAGAGAGGCGGGGCAAAGAGGAGATACAAACATGCACAGGAAAATACAGCGTTTTTGAACTTTAAATCGTGTATACACATAGCATAACATTCAAAACAAATGATAATATTTGTTTTCGCCATGTCATGACCCCTTTATTTGTCCCATATTACAAACACTAATACACTAATAAATTCCACTCGTTCCCATAGCTGATGTTTTTGTGTAGTCAAGGTTATTTGACAACGACTTGTAACCCACACACTCGCTTATAAACTCCTATGAAAGTGTGTCCCAGTCTTTTAGATTTAAAATAAAAACATGTGTGTTTGACATTGGCTTTGTTTGTTTAAAAAAATTTAGCATAAGCTCTGGTTTAATTCGCAGCATTACTCTCGGATGTTTTCACCATATTTAGTGAGGCTTATGAATCTGGCTTCCCATCTGCATCACAGCTGCAAGGTGTCCTTTTATTTAATTGACTTTGACGTGGCACTCCAAACACATGGCAACACAACAAAACAAATAGCCTGATATACTGCACACGTACACAATCAGAAATGCAGTTAATAAAATAAAATTGAGGACAAAACAATGTATTCGCTTATTAATGACTTGAAAGTGTTTTTTTCATATGAATTGTCTATATCGTGTTTATGACTACACAGTCATGCAAAACATTAAGAGACCATTCCAAACTTTCATTTAATCAGCATTTCTATATTGTGACCATTCAAGTCCAGTGTCTGTTGAATTTCAACAAAATCAAACCTCAAGAGTGACAAAGTCACCCAACAGCAATGTGAAAGACTGACAGCATGACAATATACATGAAAACGTCTCGGTTATGGAGGGAACGAGACGTTGTGTCGAGACAGAATGGGGTTTGAACTTGAGAATCATCTCTGATTGTATTTGAAAAAAGGCTAATGAACTTGTCGAATGGCATAGCATGTCAGTCTCCACCCGGTGCATACGGGTATAAAAGGAAGATGGCGTGCTCAGTCATACACCTTTTGGGCTGAGGAACTTGAGGGGCATTCTTGGTCGCTGCAGCAGACGGTGAAGCGTTGTGGCTCGAAGGATTTAACTTCTCGTTTCCTCCATCACGGAACAGAGGTTCAATTCGTAACCGAGACATTCCCTTATGTTGGTCCCTCGACGTTGTGTCGAGACAGAATGGGGTTGCCGTACGAAACGCCATGGCACTGAGCAGCGTCACGACTTCCAGCGGAGCGACACTGACTGGCCTGGGCGACTCACAAGTGAGCGTTACCATAAATCGTAACCCTCCAGTGGTGTAGTAAGGCATCAGTTCGAGTGAGTCAATGACGAGAAGCTCTTACCAACGGCCGTACAGGCGGTGGCCTTCCTACTCTAGAGATGAAATTTAGATGAGGAACAATGGGATGCGTTACCCCCTCACCGGAGACCACGTCTGCCGTAAGGGGATAATACGTGAAATACCTACACGGTCTCATCAGTGGGGAGATCTCATAGGAGTAGTAGTGCGGGGTCCCAAATAGGGGTGCACAGAAGCGGTGGAGTCCGATGAGGGGAGGTCACAGGTTCACCAGCGGGGGAAACAAGAGTGAGGAAAAGTCAGACGGGACGACCCAAGGGGGGAGTAACTACTTGTGGTGCACTAGCTCAGGTATATGGGTTTACCTCGTGAGGGAAACTCTACCAATACTGGACACGGCAGGGTTAGGTCTTCCTCTCCAAGGGGGAGGACCTGCAAATTCACCACCTGGTCCCTGAAGGGAGTGGTGGGAACTTTGGGCAGAATCACGTGGGAGTCACCCGGCCCGAACTTTTGGCACACAGATGTACCGCGACAGCATGCTCGACCTGGGGTACATCGACATATCCCTTAGCTGCCCCCATGTCGAGGGAAGTTAGACATATGGAGTTTGTTTGACGCGCCGAGAAGGGGGGCATTCCAGGTCTTGCTGAGCTCCTCATGCACCTTCGGTAATCAAGCTGGAGGGCTGTGCAGCGCACTGCCACACGATGCTTGTGGCACCCCGAGCAAGCATGGCTGATACATCTATGTGTCAGCCTCGTCCTGTGACCAAACAGCCAAGGCGGGGAGCTCCAAGGAGTCTTCAGCTTCTGAGGCCAGCAAGTCGCCTTCCGATGCTGCGACGGAAATCTCATCCTCATCATGCACCTATGGGTCGGTCGACTGCTGCCATCGGAGACAGATTTGGTGAGCATGGCGAGGCACGGACAGTCCGCGGCATCAGCTGTGGCGGTTTGAGGTCCATGGCAGTCTCCAGGCGCTCGCTGCTGCATACGGCTTGGCAGCCACCGTGGAATGGGAAGCAGACGATGTCGTGGCTGCGTCCAAAGTGAACACAGCCACCCATGACCGCAACACCTTAATCAACATATGCTCGTTGTGCGGGCATGGCATATCAACGTACGCTACTTCAGCATGTCCACTAGGGAGAACAGAGAAATGACGCTCAGCATTTAGTGCCTCAAAGGTTCCGAAGAACAATTGCCATTCGCCAAGTTAATTGGCCTTTTAAAAGTACAATCAGAGATCATAGGTTCTCAAGTTTAAACCCCATTCTGTCTTGACACATCGTTGAGAGACCGGCAGAAAGGGACTGTATTGTCTTTGCAGTATTTGATTTCGGAAAAAAATACCTTTCTGTTCTTTCTCCAGTTTTCATTCTTTGCATATAATTGCGAATAGAAAGAAACAAAAATGATAAGTGTACTTAAAACATATAAACAGTAATGTCAGAAAAACTGAAAATAATTTTGAAATGGTCTTAAATAATTCTGCAGCTGTACAGTATAAGTAAAAAATAATAATAAATGATACTGTATAGGCACACCACACAGGAAGCCTAACCCCCTCTCAAAACTTGTCTGTATTATCACTAATTCTGATCTAGTGATGGCTCGAATTAATTAAACCATTCAGCCATAGATCAATAAGATTGATTGTAGATTGTTGTCATTGATAAAAGTTCAAAGGTTAAATGGGTTATAAAGAGCAGCAAAAGGCATTTAACACTTTTGTCGATGCTCTCATTAAACTGTAGCCTGGCTTCTGATTACAATGTGAATATAACAGACGATTCTTTTGATCATCTTAAGTGTTTAAGCAGTAGTGACTCTGGTAAATTTCAAAGCGAGAACATGAACTATGCAATCTTGTATTTCATACCTGTTGCCAACTTCAGCAGAGGGGAAACTCTTAATTTTCTTTTTGTTGAAAATAAGGAACATATTTAATTTATTTATATCACGTGTAATTTAAGATTAAGAAGTGAATGGTGACAGGTGAGGATTGACCACATTGTAAACAAAATTGTAAATGCGATAGTCGCAGTATACGCCTGCAGCTATGTGTGTGTGCTGCTATGTGTGTGATGCTGAACTGATGCTGACAGCTTGACTGAATTAAGTGCTTAAATGCATTTGCAATGCAATTATTTTGATTTTGGCTTCATTTTATCTGTGAAAATGAATTTAAAATGTGATCTGGTGCTAAAGTGTCACTATTACACGCAATCGGTTTCAGCGAATTGTAACATTATAGGATTGTGAGTGTACATAACTGTTTCAAGATGAACAGACGTTTGTTTGAACTTTTAAGTGCTTTTTGTTTTAGTCATTTAAGTTAACATACATTTGATTAATGTTTCCCTTTCTAAACTGTCAGTTGTAACAACAACACAAATGAAATGCATTGAATAGTGAAGCGCTCTTAAATACATGACAAACTCTGTTCCATATTGACGTATTACAGAACTAAATAATATTTTCCTCAAATACAGGCAGGATGGCCACAACACATGCGCTTTTTTATATCTGTTCTCTTTATTCAATTTCCAACATCATGCGGGCATTTGGTAAAAGCCCCAAATAAACCAGTTTAAGAAGAACAGCCAGGTCTCTGAAATGGCAAAATATCAAAATGTTTGTTGTGACAGATGTGTTAGCCCACACTGACACACCATTCACTAAGAAGTTCTAGCTATGACATATTGGGGGCAGAGAAGGAGATTTGTGCTGTCTGACAGACTGACTGTACCATGACAAGCCATACATGAAGTCAGCTATAGACCCAAAGAAGCTTTCACAAACAATGCTTTGCCTCAGAAGGAAAATAAAATTTCACAAAATGGTTCTGATATCACAACACGAAAGAAACTTTGTAGCACTTTCATTTTTAGGAATGTAAGGTGAAATGCAAGTAAAACCATAAACATGCTTGTCAGTATTTTTATCATCGGTCAGATGTTTAGCTTTGATCTTTCATTGCATTATCAAAAGAAATCCAAATTACTTTAAAAGCTGAAGGCTGTGTTAGGCACAAAATGGAAAGTGTTGGAAATTCAGATGGTCCATGGGCTTGATTCTTTTACACTGCCATTAACTGTCTTGAGAACTGGATGAACTAATTACGAGCTCTTTTAATTTTCTTGAATCAAGTTAGTTTGCCAATGGCTGCAATACAAGTGCCTGCTAAACCCTGTGGACCTAAAACTGCAACCAGAGGCTGCAGAGAAAACAATGTTTCGCAGTTGTCCTGTTTTCTGAATCTGAGCATATACGTAACTGCAGGACAGATCAGACCCAATTTCTGTCATACACTACCAGTCGAAAGATTTTTGAACACTTGAATGAAATGTTTCTTATTGTCTTACAAGCATACAGAACATGTCTGAAATTAGATTCATGGACAAAAATATAACTGTGCAAATATAAACTTTTTAAATTATTTTATAGTCATAAAACATACTCATAGTTCCCTTTTTTGTTATTTTACAGTTTTGATTCACTTCCTATTTTCCAAAATGTGAAGAAAAATATGAATACGTGATTAAATGTTCAAAAACTTTTGACTGTACTTCAACTCCGACAAAATCTGTAGCTTTTGTGTTCATGTCTTTTTGAAAATTGACAATTTGTGTAATGATTTGTGTAATGATTTTTTGCAGCTTTTTTGTAGATAGCTTTGAATGTACTGTTGTTAACTTAAAATCTCTGTCCTTTGCTTTCCAAAGTAAACAAAAACATAACCCTATTGTGTGGACAGCTAAACTATAGAATTTGGCATTTTATCCTCTTTTCATTTACATTCTCTCACCGTTTAATAATGAATGTGTTCTTGCTCAGACCAGCTCTCTGATTGAATCCGGTGGTGTAAAAATGCCAAAATGTCTTGTGATACTGACCCCAGTGGAGCATATTGATGCATTTGAGTGGCTGGAGAACTCTCTGGTTAGCATCAGGTTTTAACTTAGATTCAGCTTGAATGCCACAGCTGAGCCTTTCAAATATGACATTTGTTCCTATGTGCATAGTTTTCTTAGATTTGCAAATTCGCAAACAAAGGAAGCCGGTGACCACATTTCTCAGACGCATTGTGAAAATGAAATTCAAAACTAAGTGTTGACATTTCCATTGTAAGGGTTATGGGAACAGTTTGCTAACCTGTGATTGATATTTATTCGTCCTTAACAGGCACAAAAACACACTTAGGGTTTAATGCTGCGCTCTCAAACTGCTTTAAATTGAATATTGATTTTGATTTTTCAGAAAGCAACAGTGCATCCGCCTCAGACGAATACGACCAATGTTCATGTTCATAGCATCTGTAATGAGCGAAAATAACAACAACAAAAATGTGACCTAAGAACATTCACTTATAGAAGATAATGACGTACATACACTCTAGTATAAAACCGGAAATAGTCAATCTGAGGGCTTGTTCAGATCTGATACTATCGCATCTTTCAATAATAGCAAACATATGTCATTTTACAGCAGAGAAGTGCAGAGAGGGCACGCTGCATTCATTTCCTTTGTGCGTTTGCTAAGAATTGCTTTAATTCAAAATCTGTGTGATCTCCAAGCATGACACTGGGTGTTTTCATAAGAAAATATATCCGATTTCAACACACCAAATTGCACATAAATGTACTCCCTTTCTATAAAGCAATCACTTGACAAAATCCAGCAACTGTACATCTGTGTAAGTCTGGAGAAAGTGAGGTTAATGTCTGTCGCACGCGTTCCAAACCATTAAAGTATTTGGAAGACATGAGACATCCACACTGTATTCGCATAAACTGTGAAATATCTTTTGTATAGATTCACAGGCAATAAATATTCTGTTTGTAACTTGAGAATCGTACATCTTTTAAGATATATTGCATTTTGCGTCTGTGAGTCGTTGACTTTTAAATGTGTTGGCTGTCTTTGATCAGAAGGGGCAGGTTCTGTTCTTAAGCTTTAATGGTCTGAGTCTTTATAGAAGTCTTAAAGATACGCAGCGGCCTGGGGCACGCTCAGGGCCGCCGAAGGCCTGTGGACCCAGAGAGTAGACTAAGCATGAATGGTTTTTGGATGGGTGTACGGTCGGAAAATGCTGGGGAGGTACCCTGGCTCCAGGCAAAAACACCGACTCAATGGAGAATATATTGGAAAAACATAGCTGACTAAAAATAAATTGTGGAGTGTGGAAGGATAGAGAGATTTATGTGTGAGTTTTTATCTATAAATGAACTTGAAAAGTTCACTTGAATCCATGTGCCAGGTTTGGAACCTAATTTGGGTGGGTAATCAGATGGATAAAGTGACAGATTTTTAGTTTTGGGTGAACTGTTTCTTTAAAGGTCCAATGTGTACTTTTTCTGAAGCATTTGGATCGTTGACAGAAATGCAATATAATATACACAACTAATAAAGACCTTACATAATGAAGCGTTCTGTTTTAATTACCATAGAATGAGCAATTTCTACACGGTGGGTTCGTTTGAATGGAATTCACCATGTTGTTTCTACAGTAGCCCTAAACGGACAAACTGCTCTACAGAACGCGTTTCGTAAATACATGATCTACTTCTACAAAAAAGCGAAAACGTGATGACATCTTAATCCTTTGTCAGACACCGTATTGCTTCAAAGGGAGGGGTGAGAGGTGGAGTGAGCCATTGGCTGCAATTCGCAACCTCGCCGCTAGATGTCGCAAAATTTCCTACACTGGACTTCAAAGAGAAATGTCTACATGAAATGTGATATACATATGAAGTTCCCTCACAAGGACAGAATGGAGACCAATGCATTCTGCAAATCTACAGTACGCCACAGTCCCTACAGCTGATGTTATCCTACCACCACAACCACTTCCCGTCTTATGTTTCTCTAGACACAACGCACAGCAATTTTCCTATTTACTGTGACAAAGACCCGTCAGAGTCCAGATAGAGCTCATAGCACACGCCTGGATTGCTGTTTATCTGAGCAATACATACAAAACATTTCTCATTAAGACAACAAGTGAAATCTGAGAAACCACCTGGCTTCAGAACCCTGTCAGCATAAGACGCACAAACACTCAAATGCGTGTGTTGGCATGCTGCCTTTCCCTCAGCTATTTTACTTGTCTGTTCTGAGAACCATTCATTTGGAGTGAAAGTAAATAAGCAGACGCAGCAAGGCTGGAAAAACAAAATGTTTAGGCACTAAAATTAATGAGTAGGTCCCACAGAGGTCTTGACTGAAGTGGTTTAACCCAAAGACTCACCCATCTGCCTCCGATGCGAGTTTTCAGGCTGACGGCTACTTTATTGCACGTATAATGATCGCCCGCATTATATCTTACAGATGCTGCAATTTCATGCCTTCATGATGCACCATCTCTCTTTTTTTCGAGGTTTTGCTCGTTGTCCGCATGTGAGTGATAGTGACCAGTGACAGCCATATGGTCAGAGGATATTGATGCAGCTTTTAATCTGAAAACAAGTGTTTGCGTGCGGGAAACTGAGGTGGAAATTCTGCCCCTATGATGTCATTCTTATTTTTAATTTGTGCAGAAGTGTTTGCGAGTGTGTGTTTGTGCACCAAACAATATAAAGAGAATTCAAATTGAGCTGCGTTAAATTCTTCTCAAGTACCGTGGAAAGTTCTTGTGTGGTAGACAGTTTTATTAAAAGACTTGATTTGTGTGGCATCGCCAATTCTTCAAATCTAAACATATCCAGAAATGTCTGAGAGCAATAAAACAGCCTTTCAACAAAAAACAAAGAACTCTCATTAAAGTGGAGAGAGTTGTGGGAAATCAGCTCGTTCCTCCGTAAAGAGTAAAAGGTTTTACGGTGCCAATCACTGGAACAAAACATGTTTATTGTTGCATCTATGTAATTGGTGTCACACTGCATTTTTTTATTTTGAGAAGTGCCACAAGCGTCAGCAAATGAAATAGTGAAAATAATGGCCTTATGAGTTGGCTCTGCATATTAAACTGGGTCTTATAATTTCATATAGAGAGCAATTACAATTTCCTTGCATTCCTACATGCTTCTAGTCCAGGAACTTCACTTTACAGCCAGCCACTTGTTGCTTTTTAGGTAGGGTAAATTTTTACTCTCTCTTTCAAAGCAGCACATTAGATTTGTGTAATTTTGGCAAACCACACAAGATAGTGTAATCTAAAAGGAAGTAACAGATTTACAGACCCAGTCGCTTGAGGACAAAGTTTAGTCAAATGAAACGTTTCAAGGCAGCTTGGCAAAAACACAAGCACAATTATTCGTTCTCTGTTGTTATGCATGTCTGTAATTGTTTCTTTTATTAAGAAGGCCTTGAGCTTCTCTTGAGGACCATAAATTGTGTAATTAGGGGCAGTGAATGGAAATCTCCATGTCTCCCGAGGACCTACGGTTTCTCAGCCTTTTCAAACATGTTCTCCTATGTGACTGGTTGCTCCGGCAAACTAATGCGTGTTGTTTGTTTTCAGTTGTGTTCCAATGATTGTGATTCTCAAGACTTTCTCTCCCTAGCTGCCATGCGTCGCTGTTTTTGTTTGGGTCCGTCCCAGTTAGCAGGGGGAGGATTTTCATTAACTTAACTACTTTTGGTTAGTGTCAGAGGCCGGTTTGACTGAAAGCACTATTCGATTGCACAGTCGGCCAGAGATTAATCTGTTCCAGAATGGGCGTGGCGGAGTGAAATTGATCAAGCCCCTAGTGCCCGGTCTTATCTTTTGGCTCACGCCAAGTGGAAAGGGGGAATGGCTAGACCGTAGGCTTCTGGAAATGGGATTAGATTTGGGAGTGACCTGGGCAGAACGGGAGGTGGGAAAGTTCACGTTTGACTGGTAAGGAACTCATCCAGCCCACTGATACTTTCTTTTCAACCTGGGATTGACCATTGATTTGAAACACTTTGGATGTGTAGTTGATTAGAAAAAGATATTAAGACAGAGATTTCATTTATACTCAGAAGTGTTGTTGAATTTCATTCAAATGGATATAGATGAACACAAAATAAACATTCTCTCATCATGCATCTTTTGCTACAAAAAGAAAGGTAGACCTAATAAAAGGTAAAGATACTATGGCATCGTGAAATCTTTATATGATATGTAAACAAAATTTAGTCTTTCTCAGGTGACGCATCTTGATGGAACTTTTATGGGGAAAATCCATTTTGGCTTGTTTTTTTACATGTCTTACATTCATTCTTCCCTTCTACGTTCTCCTAACATAGCTTTAGCATCATGTAACTGCCAGTGTCAGAATGGAGTATAGATTTTATGTCGTATGTTTTGTAGTGTATTTATACAAATCATCAGCACCGAATTGAGTTTAATGTAACAGTGCCGTAATTTTCCCTGCTGTGAGGTGTGTAGGACAGCCCTTCATCATCATCTCTCATCTCCGTCTATGAGTATACTCATCTCTCCACTTCTGCTCTGCCAACGCACCAGATCATCTTTTCCTCCAATCACTCATCATTACAGCTAGAGATGCATGGGGCTCCCCTCCTTCCCTCTCTCTCTCTCTCTCTCTCTCTCTCTCTTTCTCGTACCATCCTGCAGTTTTACTAGTTTGCTTCTCATTCCCTCATCTGCTGAGAGAGGCCCTCTCTTCACTTCTCCTCCAGCTCTAACTCAGTTGCAATCTCACACTCCTGTGGTTTTTCTATGAAATATCACGGCTGCAGGAGTACTTTTCCACATTCAATCTTTCAATTGCTTTTTCATTTTTTTTCTTCTTCTGCAGGCAGTGGTGCAAGATGGACGAGTGTTTCAGGGTGTCAAATAATCGATGCGGCTCTCTCTGCAGGGTGATGCTGCTGGATTTGGGGCATTTTACCGCTGTAGCCCACGTGTGTGGAGACGAGTGTAATGAAACAAACTCTTTTCCAACTACTGTAGTTTCACACTGAGCTACATTCTTCAAATGCTGTATGCCAGGTTCTCAAGGCCATTTGTGGGCATTTTGGGGTGGAAACTGATGATAAGTACTTTGGGAACTGTTTTCCGTTAAATAAGTCAATGGGACACATGTGTTAGCCTAGAAACAAGAGTTTACAGCTAGATAATGACAAATAATGGGTACAATTACTGTCACTTAATGGTTCACTTACCATTATGAATTGTTTATGTTTAGTAACCTAAAGAGACACCTGTCATCATTTATTCGCCCTCATGTCATATAAAACCTGTATGAGTCTTTCTTCTGTAAAACACAACAATATTTTCAGAAATGTTTCAGTGGTTTTATGTCCATACAATAGAAGTCAATGGGGCCCAGTGATGTTTTGGTTACCAGCGTATTTCGAAATATCCTCCTTTGTGTTCTACAGAAAAAAGAAAGCCATACAGATTTGGAATGACATGATTTTTTTGAACTATGCCATAAAATAACATATTTTAAATTACATATTTCCCATGTTTTTCTTGGTTATTTGCGGTCTTTTCTGTAATCTGACACTATTGACCGTATTTCAAAAGTAGCCAAAAAAAAAACTGGGGTGACAGAACTATACCGTAAATAACTTTTTTCCCTGTTTTTCTTTGTAAATGTGCACTACTTTTCTGTATTTTTACCTCTTTTAAAATTATGTAAAAAAAACACAGACATTCGTAAAATTACTTTTTTACAGTTTAGTTTGCTGGACAGGCTAGTCTATTGGCTGTTTTTAAGACACTTTTAGAAGCATGAAAGCTTTGTGTCATTAAATCTGTGTTCAGACACATTAGCAAATAGATGACAATATATGTCATCTTATGTAGTATATTTTGTGTTGGTCAGATGGTCTTCTGCTGTCTGTGGTTCTTGGGCGGAATAAATTACAATGCACATCAAATTTGAGATTGAGATTGAACTGGCTACTTGAGATTGATATGCTGCCTCATTTAGAATTAGATCAGTGTGGTGTCTCTGTGCTCGAGTTTATCGTGGCCAAAAGCCCATCGGCAAGTAAAGCTAGATTTCCCTGAGCTCTCAAAAAAGCATCATCCACCATAATCTTTCTCTGAACATCTCTTTTCCAGCACCCAGACAGGGCATGGAGTGATTTAACGTTTGCAAGATGTGACACAATGTATCTGGAACATGCAGCAAAGAGACAAGACCCTTGCTCATTTTTCACCCAGCAATCAAGTGCAACTGGGAGAGGCGACTCTTCCAGAAACCAGTGCCAGCTGCACACCAAAGCAGCACATCTGCAGAGGGTTAGAGGAGATCCAGACCTCCACTGAGTTCTAGCCGGAGAGAAATATCCTGTACGATGAACCAACTCCCCACACCCCCCAAATAATACTCTTTTGAAACCGGGAAAGTCAACCAAATGTTATTGAGCAGATCACAATGGGAACTCTGGCAGTTCGCCCAGCACTATTGGAAAGCGGGGTGGCAGTCACAACATGAAGAGGAGATGGTGCTAGTTCCCCCTTTTCTTTTTTTCTTGCTCTAGCAGGGCAGAATGCAATGAGCGCATTCTTGCGTGGGTCAACAGTATTGAGCGTGCATCTCGTCGTAGCGTGCCGATCAAAGCGGGCGTGATGCGGGCCATGCATGTAATGCAATTTAAAGCTCCGTGCTCACTTTTCAAATTGAATAAGGAACTCTGATAGCTAATGAAAATCTGAGGCAGGAAATGCTTTGATAGACAAATTAAAATTCCAAGAGAAACAAAATGGAATGAAAATAGGCACAGCGAGAGGGAGCTACGGATTTGATTAAAGTGAACAGCAAACAAAAGCAGCTTCAACAATATCAAGAATGTATAAGCCTCTGATGTATATGCCAAGGTCAACTGCACCTTAAAAACATCTGAACTAAACGGATTCATTGTAGGCATTTGTGTATACATAAGTATGACAAATTTTTTATAATGACCAGATACTGTTGCATATCGTCTCTGTCCGACAGAAAGCTTGTTTCTCCAAAACTGGCATTTTACAGGAAACAAAAAACACATGCACTTTATTGTTAAACGCTGTGTTAGTTAATTAGTTAACAAGCTCTTTTCAATACTTTTTATTGGTTAAATATTTGCAAAACAGCATT